>CASBWL010000398.1:0-600000 GCA_949130495.1 Sambucus nigra | reverse complement strand
AAACGTTCAAATATCAAATGACAAAAGTATCCTTTTATGCAAATATAAAATGTTCGGCAAAGTATATTATTTATTTTAAAAAATTTAATCTTCTGGAAAAAAATATTTCAAGTATAAAAATTACTAATATTATGAAAATTAGATTTTTTAATCTTCTGAAAATATAAAAATCACAAAAAAATCTTTTTTTACTATAAAAAAGTTAATAATTTTATTAATTGAAATGGAAGTTAATAGAAAAATTATTTTCTTATCTATGTTTTAAAGTGGACCTTTTTTTTTTAATTAAAAAACAAAAAGAGAACTTCCATTTTTTAAAAAAAATAACACAATAAATTTTTTATGATTTTATATTTTTAAAATACAATGATATTTTTAGAATATCAAAAAGTGAAATTAATGATAATTATATTTTTAGAGTATTTTCGATGTACATGATGATACTCAAGCTAATTAGTATTCAAATATGATAACATAAGCCGGGGAAGAAGATGGTGGTTTTAAAATGCCTTAGTGCATCCTTAAATCTAAGCATTTTTGCTTTGTAATTGACACCATTTTTTGTGGGGTTAAGGTCTCCAATAGCATTTGCGAGGTTTACTCATTATTTCATTTATTGGCATTTTAATTTTATTTTTTTATCTAAGTATTTATTGGTCGATCACGAACAAATTTTAAATTTTAAATTTTTTTTGAAAAAGTTTAAGCTATTCGGTCGACAAGTTGGCACATATTATTTTTAATATATTTTGTCTTCTTCAATCCAATACATGTTGTTTGGAAATTTTGGTTGCTTGGGATTTGCATATGAACCCGAAATATTTAAATTATTTTTGTCGTTTTCGTTAATTTCATTCATACATTTAGGTTTTGCGTATGAAGTATGCTTATGAATTCATCCTGCCTTTGGATTGGAAACTTCAACATCTTGAAAAGTAAATCAGTAAGTAGTTGGAATATTGTGATCATGCATGTCAACACTCGACATGAGATGTCACGTGTTGAATTTTTGAGACTATCATCAAACTCTTATTCTCATATATATGGTTCGAAAGAGTGACGTGGTAATATCAGAAACTCTTATTCCCATACGTATTTTATCAAGAAATATGATTATTAATTTGAAACGGAATAAAATAGAAAGTATGCTTATTATTTTGGTACCAATTTAGTATGAATTTGATTATCATATAGTTCTTTTAGTAAATAAATTTTATTTAAATTTAACCAATCCAATCGGAAACTTTAACAAGCATCCCCAGTTAGATACATTGAACCAATTAATTGAAAACCCAAGCATATCTTCAAAATATCCAAACCATGTTCATGTGTACATGATTTTTTTTCCTTAGATAGTAACTCATCCGTTGTATCTACCTTTCGAAATGGGCCTTAAATCGACATCTATCGACATCATAAAACTCAAGGAAAAATGAAACTGCTTTTGAAGAATAAGGTTTAATCGAGATCACATGTTTTTCAGGAAAACACTCGAATTTATATATAGAAGAAAACTGATATAAAATAAATTTAACAAACAAAACTTTTTTTTCAGACACAAACAAATAATTATTAATCATATAAAGCAGTTTTGACACGAAGCACAGGTCGCGAAAAACAGTTTCTAAGAAAATAAGAACAGTTTTTTTATTAATTAACAATAAATACTCTATAACAAACTAACAAAAACAGTTTGTAAAAATGTTTTAACAAAAAAAAAGGTGTAAAAAGTTTTAGCCAAATTAAAAACAGTTTCAAACAGTAAAAACAGTTTCAAAAAAATAACAAATTTGTGAAAAACAAAATTCGCTGCTACTGAGCAAAGCAAATTGGTTAAGTAAAGTTGAAAAATGATGACAAATTTGCATGTAAACACCGATAGTTATAAAACAAATCATGACATATTAATGAGGTCAAATATGCAAAATAATGAACCAAATGTTTATTTAACACAACCTTTTCTCACTCGTTAACATCTCGGTTCCAAAGAAACAAACCAAACCCAAACCCTGATCATTAGCGATAACGGGTCAAATAGCTGAAACAGTTACATCCATTATGTAAGTAAAATCATCCCGAAAAACATAATATAATTAGTTTCTAATTTCTAAAAGATTTAGAACATTATAATGATCATTAGCCAAACATACAAATATTACAAAATGTGCAAAACATAATTAATAATCAAATATTTCAAGCGGTGTTAATATATTTTAATATGTAGAAACGACTCTAATAA
The DNA here is from genome assembly GCA_949130495.1 of Sambucus nigra. Taxonomy (NCBI): domain Eukaryota; kingdom Viridiplantae; phylum Streptophyta; class Magnoliopsida; order Dipsacales; family Adoxaceae; genus Sambucus; species Sambucus nigra. The sequence goes on along the minus strand of CASBWL010000398.1, from coordinate 597,761 downwards.
GTAATATCACGATTATCAAATCAGAATCATTTTTTAAAAGGTTATCGTGCTATCCGATAAAGGTATCAGCTATACCCACTCCACCAAATTGTTCCCCTGCTCCCATTTGAAACGTTCAAATATCAAACGACAAAAGTACCCTTGTATGCAAATATAATATGTTCGGCAAAATATATTATTTATTTTAAAAAATTTAATCTTCTGGAAAAAAATATTTCATGTATAAAAAAAAAATTCGTTAATTCAATTCATACATTTAGGTTTTGCATATGAAGCATGCGTATGAATTCATCCTGTAAGATTTAGAAGAGATAATGGTTCTATTAGCACTGTTTTGTCAGTGCTGTTAATAAACAAATGCAGCACTGTTAAATAAGAATGTGTTTAGATTGTAGAGACAAATTTCTCTTGTATTTTCCAATATATTCTGCGTAAGAGATGTACAGAGTTTTTATAGCTGTTGTATACAAAACAATAGTTGTTACTTGTTACACATGTTGGAGCTATTCAACCGGAAGCAGGTAGAGGAGTTTGAAATTCAAATGGCAGCTAGTTCCGTAAGTGTTGGAGATTTAGTTGAGCAAGATGCTGACTTGGTTGACATGCCCCCGCAAGTTGATGGTGATCGTGATTGAATCGTCAACTTGTCTCGAATAAATGTGAAGCGAGCAGATGAAAGCCCTTTGGTGAAGATGTCAGCAAGTTGATCAGCTGTGGAGATAAATTGAACTTGAAGAGCTTTCTTGCAAACTTGATCACGAACAAAGTGAAAGTCTATTTCAATATGTTTAGTGCGAGCATGAAAGACGGGATTCACGGAAAGATAGGTAGCACCATTGTTGTCACACCAAAGGATAGGTGGAGGGTGAGGAGAGAGACCAAGTTCAGTTAGTAAGGACTTGAGCCAAATTAGTTCCGCAGAGACATCGGCAAGAGCTTTGTATTCGGCTTCGGTTGAGGATCGAGAGACGGTCTTTTGTTTCTTAGATTGCCAGGAGATAAGATTAGAGCCAAGAAAAATGGCAAACCCACCCGTGGATTTGCGGTCATCAATACACCCGGCCCAATCTGAAGCAGTAAAGGCTTGAAGATGGAGTGAAGATGTTTTCGTATGGTGGAGACCATAAGAGGAGGTATGATTTAGATAGCGAAGTATTCTTTTAACAAGAGACCAATGACTATCGGTTGGAGAATGCATGAATTGGCAGGCTTTATTGACCACAAAGGAAATATCGGGACGAGTTAGAGTGAGGTACTGAAGGGCCCCAACGGCTTGCGGATAAGGAGTGGGGTCATCTAAGGGTGTGCCATCGGTGAGAGAAATTTTGAGATTGGTGGGACAGGGGGTACTAAGGGGTTTTGAATGGGACATTCCGTGACGGGAGAGAAGATCGAGAATGTAGCGTTGTTGAGAGAGTAAAATTCCCTTAGATGTATGAACAATTTCAATGCCGAGAAAGTAGTGTAGAGGACCAAGATTTTTGAGAGAAAATTCATGACTTAAAGTAGAAATTAGGGATTGAATTAAAGAGGGAGAATTACCGGTAATGATAATATCATCTACGTAGATAAGGAGGTAGAGACTAGTGGGTCTGGATTTATAAATAAAAAGAGACGTGTCGGTTTTGGAGCCAATAAGGTTTTGGGATGTTAAAAACTGAGTAAGGCGATGAAACCAAGCACGGGGAGCTTGTTTGAGACCATAGAGGGAACAGTGAAGTTTACATACATGAGTTGGTTTGTCGGGATCTTGGAAACCAGGAGGTTGTTGCATGAAGACGGTTTCATTTAGGAAGCCATGTAGAAAGGCGTTATTGACATCGAGTTGGGAAATGGACCAACCATGAGATATAGCAATGGAAAGAATGGTCCGAATTGTGGTCGCTTTGACGACAGGACTAAATGTTTCAGTGAAGTCAAGTCCATACTCTTGATGAAAGCCTTTGGCGACTAAGCGCGCTTTATAGCGTTCAATAGTACCATCTGCTTTGCGCTTAATGCGATAGACCCATTTACAGCCGATGACATTCATATGAGGAGAGGAGGGAACAAGGGTCCAGGTTTGATTTTGGAGCAGTGCATTAATTTCAGCATGCATGGCTTGACGCCATTGAGGATCCTTGTTGGCAACTGTAAAACACGTGGGTTCACTGGAATGGAGATAGACAGAATGAGCAGCTGGTGGAAGGTTAGAGGTTGGGGAGGGGCGAGGACGAAGAGTCATGTGGTGTTGGGGCGGTGATTTGACCTGGACAGGGCCAAGATCAACCGAGAGGGAAATTCCCTATGGATTAGAATGCAGTAAAGGTAGGGACTGAGAAACTGGAATAATGGTTGGGGAAGCATGTGGAGGTGCAATAGTAGGTATGATGGAGTGAGAGGGAGTGATAGCAGGTTGGAGCGTGGCACGAGTACTGAGTGTAGAGGAAAGAGGAGCAGGTGGAGGTGAGTTACAAAGTGGACCTGCTGCTGGAGACAGCGTGTTGGGCTGTGGGCCTGCTGCTGTAGGCAGCGTGTTTGTCCTGTAATGTGCCCGTGTGAATGGCAGTGTGATGGATGTCCGAGGAGGGGAAGAGGGAAGAGTTGGGTTGACGTGGCATGGTGCTGGTAAAATGTAGGAAGAAGCAGGTGGATGGAATGGGTGTAAGGGAGTAGAGGTTGTACCCCAAGGTGTAGAGGGAGATTGGATAGTAGGGGGAGGAGTGGGTGCAAAAGGAAAGCAGTGTTCGTCAAAGCGAACGTGTCGTGCAACGTAAATGCGACTGGAGGTATTATGTAGACATCTATAGCCGGAGTGATTAGGAATATAGCCTAGAAAGACGCAGGGTGTGGAGCGGTAGTCGAGTTTATGTGCATTATAAGGACGAAGGTGGGGAAAGAAAAGACACCCAAAATTTTTTAACATTGTATAGTCCGGTGTCGTGGAAAATAGATGTTGAAAATGAGAGATATTAGAGAGAGTGCGAGAGGGTAAGCGATTTATAAGATATGTTGCCGTTTCAAAGGCAAAGTGCCAATATTTTTTAGGAATGGAGGCATGGGCCATTAACGCAAGACCCGTTTCAACAATGTGACGATGGCGACGTTAAACAAAGCCCACTTGCTCGTGTGTGTGGGGACAAGAGTAGCGATGTTGAATGCCGCAATTTTTAAAAAAAGTGTCCAATTTACGAAATTCACCGCCCCAATCCGTTTGAATATTTTTTATTTTTGTGTCAAATTGTCTTTCAACCAATTTTTGAAAAGAAATAAATATATCATGAACATCAGATTTTTGAACCATAGGAAACAACCATATAAAGTTGGAATAATGATCAACAAATATTACAAAATATTTATGACCATTACAAGAAAGGGTTGGGGATGGACCCCAAACATCACTAAAGACTAATTGTAAAACAGAAGTAGAAGACTTGGCACGGATTGGTAAAGATAACTTGGATGATTTTCCCATTTGACATGCTACACATAATTTTTGCTGACGAAGATGAGTGAATGGTAGTTGTTGATGACGCAAAATTTGATGAAGAACTTGATGATGTGGGTGACCGAGACGATGATGCCAATTTTCGGTAGATGCTTTGACGGCATGAAACACTTGTGGAGATGATGTCGGGGTGGAGAGTGTGTAGAGACCATTGCTGCTGGTGCCGTGAAGAAGAGACTTCTTCGTTCGACGATCCTTCACAACATAGAAATTAGGGTGAAATTCAAAAAAGGCATCATTATCACGAGTAAATTGTTGGACAGAAAGAAGAGGCTTAGAAATAGAAGGTACATGTAAGACATTATTTAAGTAAAGAGAAGTATTAAGAGAAGGAAGAGTACTATGGCCAACGTAACCAAGTCAACATCTTGCTCAACTAAATCTCCAACACTTACGGAACTAGCTGCCATTTGAATTTCAAACGGCAACTAGTTCCGTAAGTGTTGGAGATTTAGTTGAGCAAGATGTTGACTTGGTTGACACATCCTGCCTTTGGATTGGAAAGTAAAACTGTAAGTAGTTGGAATATTGTGATCATGCATGTCAACACTTGACATGAGATGTCAGGTGTTGAATTTTTGAGACTATCATCAAACTCTTATTCTCATATATATGGTTCGAAAGAGTGACGTGGAAATATCAGAAACTCTTATTCCAATACGTATTTTATCAAGAAATATGATTATTAATTTGAAACGGAATAAAAGAGAAAGTATGCTTATTATTTTGGTACCAATTTAATATGAATTTGATTATCATATAGTTCTTTTAGTAAATAAATATTATTTAAATTTAACCAATCCAATCAGAAACTTTAACAAGCATCCCCAGTTAGATACATTGAACCAATTAATTGAAAACCCAAGCATATCTTCAAAATATCCAAACCATGTTCATGTGTAGACGATTTTTTTTCCTTAGATAGTAACTCATCCGCTGTTTCTACCTTTCGATAGCAGGAAAAAACCGGGGAGGACAATTTTTTCTACATGCATGCACAAGAATAGTTTAAAAGACGACAATTCTTATGTTGAATAGAAAAATTATTTAGTTATAACATAAGAATTGTCAGTCGTTTTATGATTACTTTTAAATTTAAGATTTAGAAATTATAAAGCAAGAGTAGTTTGTACAAACTAGAGGGTGGTAGAGTCGGCCCATCAGAATAAAAATAAATTTTGCGTGTAAAATCCGATACAAAAACGGGGGTCTGCTAATTGAAATAGAGATCACATTATAATCTTCATACAACTCCGTGGTATTTTTTTCCTAAACAATTCTTCGGATATGCACAATTTGTCTGTCATTTATGCATTAAAAATTTCTAAATTTTTCGGAAGTAATAAAGCTGGTTGTTGAAGCCGATTATGAGAAATTATGTACCTAATTATAATTATAAAAATACGTGACATAATTGACAAATAAATTTTTCAAAATGAGCCTTAAATCGACATCTATCGACATGATAAAACTCTAGGAAAAATGAAACTGCTTTTGGAGAATAAGGATTAATCGAGATCACGTGTTTTTCAGGAAAACACTCTAATTTATAAATAGAAGAAAACTGATATAAAATAAATTTAACAAACAACACTTTTTTTTGAGACACAAACAGATAATTATTAATCATATAAAGCAGTTTTGACAAGAAACACTGGTCGCGAAAAACTGTTTCTAAGAAAATAAGAATAGTTTTAACAAAGAAGACAATTTTTAACAAAAAACTTTTTTTCACAAGAAAGTTTTTTTATTAATTAATAATAAATACTTTATAACAAACTAACAAAAACAGTTGGTAAAAATGTTTTAACTAAAAAAAGGTGTAAAAAGTTTTAGCCAAATTAAAAACAGTTTCAAACAATAAAAATAGTTTCATAAAAATAACAAATTTGTGAAAAACAAAATTCACTGCTACTGAGCAAAGCAAATTTGTTAAGTAAAGTTGAAAAATGATGACAAATTTGCATGTAAACACCGATAGTTATAAAACAAATCATGACAAATTAATGAGGTCAAATATGCAAAATAATGAACAAAATGTTTATTTAACACAACCTTTTCTCACTCGTTAACATCTCGGTTCCAAAGAAACAAACCAAACCCAAACCCAGATCATTAGCGCTAACGGGTCAAATAGCTGAAACAGTTACACCCCTTACGTAAGTAAAATCATCCAGGAAGACGTAATATAATTAGTTTCTACTTTCAAAACGATTTTGAACATTATAATGATCATTAGCCAAAGATACAAATGTTACAAAATGTGATAAACATAATTAATAATCAAATATTTCAAGCGGTGTTAATATATTTTAATATGTAGAAACGACTCTAATAAGTAATATCACGATTATCAAATCAGAATCATTTTTTAAAAGGTTATCATGCTATCCGATAAAGGTATCAGTTATTCCCACTCCACCAAATTGTTCCCCTGCTCCCCTTTGAAACGTTCAAATATCAAACGACAAAAGTACTCTTGTATGCAAATATAATATGTTCGGCAAAATATATTATTTATTTTAAAAAATTTAATCTTCTGGAAAAAATTATTTCAAGTATAAAAATTACTAATATTATGAAAATTAAATTTTTTAATTTTTTGAAAATATAAAAATCACAAAAAAAAAATTTACTATAAAAACCTTAATAATTTTTTCAATTGAAATGGAAGTTAATAGAAAAATTATTTTATTATCTATGTTTAAAAGTGGACCTTTTTTTTTAATTCAAAAACAAAAAGAGAATTTCCATTTTTTAAAATAAATAACACAATAAATTTTTTATGATTTTATATTTTTAAAATCAATGATATTTTTAGAATATCAAAAAGTGAAATTAATGATAATTATATTTTTAGAATATTTTAGATGTACACGTTGATACTCAAGCTAATTAGTATTCAAATGTGATAACATAAGCCGGGGAAGAAGATGGTGGTTTTAAAATGCCTTAGTGCATCCTTAAATCTAAGCATTTTTGCTTTGTAATTGACATCATTTTTTGTGGGGTTAGGGTCTCCAATAGCATTTGCGAGGTTTACTCATTATGTCATTCATGGACATTTTTATTTTATTTTTTTTATCTAAGTATTTATTGGTCCCTCACGAACATATTTTAAACATTAAAATTTTTTTGAAAATTTTTAAACAATTCGGTCCACAAATTTGCACATATTATTTTAATGTATTTCGTCTTCTTTAATCCAATACATCTTGTTTGGAAATTTTTGTTGCTTGGGATTTGCAAATGAACCCAAAATATTTAAATTATTTTTGTCGTTTTCGTTAATTTCATTCGTACATTTAGGTTTTGCGTATGAATTCATCTTGCCTTTGGATTGGAAACTTCAACATGTTGAAAAGTAAAACAGTAAGTAGTTGGAAATATAAGAGTTGTGAATTATTTGGGTGTGACACATAACTTTGAACAATTTTTTTAACTTCTGTACATTTCTAATATATTTCGTCTTCATCAATCAATTAGTTTTTATTTTAAAATTGGTGTTGCATAGGATTTCCACATGAACGCAAAATATTTAAAAGGTTTTTAATTTCTTATAGTTATGTTTTGCATATGAAGCATACGCATGAATTCATCCTGCTTTTGGAGAGGAAACTTCAACATGTTGAAAAGTAAAATAATAAGTAGTTGGAATAGTGTCACCATGCATGTCTACACTTGACTTGAGATTTCAAGGGTTGAATATATGAGACTCATAAAACTATTCTTCTACTTACAAAAGTTTTAATCGACGTCATACGCTTTTCAATCGTGCAAAAGACTATTGAAAAGAAAAGGCCTAGCCTTTGTTAAAAAAGGCAAAAAAATGAAAATAAAAATATGTAGGACAGGTATACGAATTCATCCTGATTTCAGAGAGGACACTTTAATATGTTTAAAAGTAACAGTAACTAGTTGGTATTTTGTCACAATGCCTGTCTAGACTTCAAATGGGATGTCAATGTGTTGAATTTATGAGACCGTCATAAAAAAGTTTAAATCGACATCATAAAACTCAAGGAAAAATGAAACTTCTTTTGGAGAATAAGGTTTAATCGAGATCTTGTGTTTGTCCGGAAAACACTATAATTTCTAAGATAAGATTTCAGGTAGAAATTTCTATTTTGGAAAATTTCATTTAGAATTACGATAAAAACTAATTTTTTTTTTATGATGTGTGATTTAATGGAAGTTTTCAGTATAAAAAAATATGTGTACAAAACATATATATAAGAAAATTGATACAAAATAAATTTAACAAACCAAAAAATTGTTTTTCAGAAACAAACAAATAATTATTAATCAAATAAAACAATTTTAACAAAATACAAAGGTCGCAAAAAAAGATTTCTAAGAAAATAAAAACAGTTTTAACAAAGAAGACGGTTTTTAACAAAAATCATTCTTTAAGAAGAAGTTTTTTTAATTAACAATTAATACTTTCTAACAAAATAAGGAACACGGTTTTTAAAAATTTTTAACAAAAAAAGGTGTAAAAAGGTGTAGCCAAATTGAAAACCATTTCAAACAATAAAAAAAGTTTCAAAAACATTACAAATTTGTGAAAGAAAAAATCACTGCTATTGAGCAAAGCAAACTTGTCAAGTAAAGTTGAGAAATGATGACAAATCTGCATGTAAACACCGATAGTTGTAAAACAAATCATGAAAAATTAAAGCGGTCAAATATGCAAAATAATGAACAAAACGTTTGTTTCACACAACCCTTTTCTCACTCGTTAACATCTCGGTTCCAAAGAAACAAACCAAACCCAAACCCAGATCATTAGCGATAACGGGTCAAATAGCTGAAACAGTTACACCCATTATGTAAGTAAAATCATCCCGAAAAACATAATATAATTAGTTTCTAATTTCTAAAAGATTTAGAACATTATAATGATCATTAGCCAAACATACAAATATTACAAAATGTGCAAAACATAATTAATAATCAAAGATTTCAAGTAGTGTTAATATATTTTAATGTGTGGAAACGAGTCTAATAAGAAATATCACGATTATCAAATCAGAATCTTTTTTTAAAAGGTTATCGTGCAATCCGATAAAGGTATCAGCTATTCCCACTCCACCAAATTGTTCCCCTGCTCCTCTTTGAAACGTTCAAATATCAAACGACAAAAGTACCCTTGCATGCAAATATAATATGTTCGGCAAAAGATGTTATTTATTTTAAAAAATTTAATCTTCTGGAAAAAAATATTTCGAGTATTAAAATTACTAATATTATGAAAATTAAATTTTTTAATCTTCTGAAAGTATAAAAATCACAAAAAATTCTTTTTTTACTATAAAAAACTTAATAATTTCTTTAATTGAAATGGAAGTTAATAGAAAAATTATATTCTTTTCTATGTTTAAAAGTGGACCTTTTTTTTAATTAAAAAACAAAAAGAGAATTTCCATTTTTTAAAATAAATAACACAATAAATTTTTTATGATTTTATATTTTTAAAATACAATGATATTTTTAGAATAGCAAAAAGTGAAATTAATGATATTTATATTTTTAGAATATTTTAGATGTACATGATGATAATCAAGCTAATTAGTATTCAAATATGATAACATAAGCCGCGGAAGAAGATGGTGGTTTTAAAATGCCTTAGTGCATCCTTAAATCTAAGTATTTTAGCTTTCTAATTGACATCATTTTTTGTGGGGTTACGGTCTCAAATAGCATTTGTGAGGTTTACTCATTATGTCATTCATGGGCATTTTTATTTTATTTTTTTTATCTAAGTATTTATTGGTCCCTCACGAACAAATTTTAAACATTGAAAAATTTTAAACAATTCGGTCCACAAATTTGCACATATTATTTTTAATATATTTCGTCTTCTTCAATCCAATTCATCTTGTTTGGAAATTTTGGTTGCTTGGGATTTGCATATGAACCCAAAATATTTAAATTATTTTTTTCATTTTCGTTAATTTCATTCATACATTTAGGTTTTGCATATGAAGCATGCGCATGAATTCATCCTGCCTTTGGATTGGAAACTTCAACATGTTGAAAAGTAAAACAGTAAGTAGTTGGAATATTTTGATCATGCATGTCAACACTTGACATGAGATGTCACGTGTTGAATTTTTGAGACTATCATCAAAATCTTATTCTCATATGTATGGTTCGAAAGAGTGACGTGTTAATATCAGAAACTCTTATTCCCATACGTATTTTATCAAGAAATATGATTGTTAATTTGAAAGGGAATAAAAGAGAAGTATGCTTATTATTTTGGTACCAATTTAGTATGAATTTGATTATCATATAGTTCTTTTAATAAATAAATTTTATTTAAATTTAACCAATCCAATCGGAAACTTTAACAAGCATCCCCAGTTAGATACATTGAACCAATTAATTTAAAACCCAAGCATATCTTCAAAATATCCAAACCATGTTCATGTGCACATGATTTTTTTTTCCTTAGTGAGTAACTCATCCGTTGTATCTAGCTTTCAATAGCAGGAAAAAACAGGGGAGGACAATTTTTTCTACATGCATGCACAAGAATAGTTTAAAAGACGACAATTCTTATGTTGAATAGAAAAATTATTTAGTTATAACATAAGAATTGTCAGCCATATTATGATTACTTTTAAATTTAAGATTTAGAAATTATAAAGCAAGAGTAGTTTTTACAAACTAGAGGGTGGTAGAGTCGGGCCATCAGAATAAAAATAAATTTTTACGTGTAAAATCCGATATAAAGACGGGGGTCTGCTAATTGAAATAGAGATCACATTAAAATCTTTATACAACTACGTGGTATTTTTTTCGTAAATAATTCTTCGGATATGCGCAATTTGTCTGGCATTTATGCATTAAAAATTGCTAAAAGTGTTTTACTAGCGGAAAAAATAGGCTCTCACTAGCTCGATAGTCCTTACACGGAGGAGCCATGACCAAGACCTATCTACAAGCGGCTAAAGTTCAGCCATGGCCGTTCTCTCCGATCTCTGTCATTGAGGATCCTTCTCTCAGGGCTGATCTCTGCGTGCAGGATGACTCGTGCTCATCTAGGGTCTCTTTTTTTCGGAGAGCTCTTGTGGGACGGGTGGGTAGCGAAGATGCCATACAGCCATCCATAGAGAAGCTGAGGACCTGGGTGCAGTTAAACTGGAATGCTATTGGAGGTACTGTGATCCGTTATTTGAATGCCTCTACCTTTTGTTTTGTGTTTTCGTCGGAGAAAGAAGCAACTAGGATCTTTAAACATAAGAACTGGTTTGTTCATGGTATCCCACTCTGGTTGGATCTGTGGCATCCTCTGGGGTGCAGCTCCAAATCCCGCCGGAGTCCGAGGTTTCGGTGGATTCGGGTGGTGGGTATCCCTCTCTACCTTTGGGGTGATGAGGTTTTTAAAGCTATTGGTGATAGATGTGGGGGGTTCATGCATATTGACGAGGATACTCAAGCGGGTGAGGAACTCAGTTGGGCTAGAATCAAGGTTAAAGGGAACCGAAAAATCCCGGAAGTAGTTTCGATTCAGGCAGGCGGGTGGGTTTTTGAGCTACCCATTTGGGCTGAAGACACGAGTTTCTGCTACTTTGGTGATGATTATGCTACACATGGCAGGGGGTCTAGGTGTTCCGGGGCGGGTACTACTGTGCCGACAGCTAGAGGAGCGGTTACCCGTGTCAGGAGAGTTAGAGCTGGGTCTGGGGGCTATAGTATTTCTCGTCCAGCTCGGATGGGTATAGGTACACTTCCCGTGGGAGAGGGAGATAACATGGGCGATGTGGCTGCTGGGGCAGTGGGAGCGGAGCGCGGGGGGGAGGCTAGTGGGGGCACGGAAGCTCGGTGCCGGAAGGCAAACTGTGGACGTCTGGATACCAGTATTCTGGTGCAGGCAGGTACCGGTTTTGGGCAGCAGCAGGCTTCTGTACGAGGTAAGGGAGAGAGTAGTTGTAGGGTGGCTGCTGTGAGTGGTGAGGCAGACCTTCTTGGGGTGGGTAAGAAAGGGCACGAGTGTGACTTTCTTCATACTAGTGGGTCTCTCCATACTAGTGGGTATATTGGTAATGAAAATGAAAGGCAGCGTGTAGATGAGGCTACAATGGAGCGGCAGGTGGAGGTCACTGGACCACCGGGAGGTCCGGTGAAGTCAGTGAGTCGGTCGGCAGCGGGTGATGGCGGCTGCAGTAGTGAGGTGGCAGGTAAGGCCGTTGTCAGAAGTGAGAAGACGGTGGTAGCAATGGGGGCGGATAAGCGTGTTCTGAGTTTGGAGGTGGGTGAAGCTGGACCATGTGTTGTCCCTTTCACGTCAAAATTATGTCACATCCTTGGTTTAAGGAAGCAGGTTGAAGGGGTAGGTTTGCAAAGGTCAGTTGAAGAGGTCACCTCAAGTAAGGCTACGGCTGCTAAAGCAAGTTTGAGCAGCAAAAGTGGGTGTGTCAGTGCAGAATTTTTTGCTGCTACTAGGGATAACCAAATGGGTGTAGATGTGGTACCTTGTAACCCGCTGGCTGCAGAATCAAAAGGGTCTAGTTTGACTAAGGTTATTAAAATACAGGGGTGTGAGGAGAATCGGCCAAAGATTGGGTCTGTTCAAGAGGCTCCAGTTAATATGGCTCCGGTGCCGTCAAAAACTAGTTATTATAGAAACAAAAATTTGTATGTTGGAAATGCCATGTTAGGACTTAAAAATATTAAGGCTCTCAGGAGCTCGGGGAAAAATGGTAAAAAAGTATTGGCTTCGAGAAAGGAAGGTGGCAATAAAAAATTACCCAAGACGGTTCATAAAGGGGAGGGACAAACTTCTAAAGGTGTGGTATCAGGACCATTATATAGTAACAAGGTGGCTGTGATGGCTAGTGAAACTATTACCTCGTTTGGGAAAGGGAGCGGGGTGTTGCAAGATGATCAGTTGACGGTTATTGAGGGAGTTAGGGGGGGGGGGGGGTCGAGTATTGAGGTTTTGAATAATTCTCGTTTGTGGGTGGACATAGTGATCCCGGAGCAAGAGGGTGATGATATGGGAAGTGAGCAAGATATATGGGATGAGGATCCGGAGGGATGGAAAGAGGACATGATGGAAGCTATTAGCAAAGACTCGGGGGTCGAGTTTGAGGGCTTTGAGAAGGAAGCATGGGCTTTGTTTGAGAAAATTGAGAGGGGGAGTGGGGATGGGGAGAGAAGTTAGTTAACGAGGAGGATTTAGTTAAAGATTTTTAGTATAATGAAGCTTCGCATTATTACGTGGAATGTTAGGGGGATGAACGATAGAGGTAAAAGAGGGGTGATTGGGGGGGCCATTGCTACGTGGAGGCCCGACATTTTGTGTCTGCAGGAGACTAAGATGAGCCATATGGATGCTAGTTGTATCAGTTCCATCTGGGGCGGGAGGGGGGCTAAATGGGTGAGCTTAGATGCTGAAGGTGCTTCGGGAGGGGTGTCGATTTTGTGGAATTCGGAAGTGGTTGACCTGATTGAGACTATGAAGGGTGAATGGACCCTTTCTTGCCTTTTTAAAAATATTGAGGACGGTTTTACTTGGAGCTTCTCGGGTATTTATGGTCCAGTGGAGGATGCTAGTAGATGGGAATTGTGGGAAGAATTGGCAGGGGTTAGTAGGGTGTGGGATGCACCCGTTTGTATGGGTGGGGACTTCAATGTGGTGAGGTTCTCTGGGGAGAAAAGTAGTGGAGGTAGAATTGATAGGTATATGCGTGATTTCTCAGACTTTATAGATGACTTGGAGTTGATGGATCTTCCGCTGGTGGGCGGACTTTTTACTTGGTCTAGCTTCCGGGATAGGCCTTCGATGTCTCGCCTGGACCGTTTCCTTGTATCCAAGGAGTGGGAGGAGCACTTTCCTGGGGTGGTACAGTCGTGCTTGCCTAGGGTGACCTCGGATCATTGTCCCATCTTATTAGGGTGTGGGGGACGGAGGGAGGGTAGTTCGCCGTTTCGATTTGAGAATATGTGGCTTAAGGAGACTGATTTCGTGGATAGAGTAGGAGCATGGTGGTCTGGTTATGTGGTGGAGGGGAATGCTAGTTTTAGATTGGTCTCTAAATTGGGTTTTCTTAAGGAGGATTTGAAAAGGTGGAATAAAGAGGTGTTTGGGAACATCCGTCTGGGTACTACTAGTTTATTGGAGGAGGTCAGGAGGCTCGATGAGAAAGAGGGGAGTTTGGGACTCTCGGAGGAAGAAAAGAGAGTTAGGGAGAGGAAAAAAGGGGAGATCGGGAAGAGGCTCATTCGGGAAGAAATTAGCTGGAGACAAAAATCTAGAGTATTGTGGTTGAAAGAAGGAGATTTAAACACCAAGTTCTTCCATAAGATGGCCAGTTCCAATAGGCGTGGTAATCATATTCGGAGCATCAAAGTGGGGGGGGTGGTGTTTGAAGAGGTTAGAGAGGTTAGGGGGGCCATCTCTCAGTTTTTTGAGGGGTTGTTCAAGGAAGAGCAGGGGTGGCGGCCCTCTCTGGATGGGGCTGAGTTTGCGCGTATTTCCTCTTTGGAGGCGAATGGTTTAGAGGGTCATTTTACCGAAGAGGAGGTGTGGAGGGTTCTGAACTCGATGAGTGGGGATAAGGCGCCTGGTCCCGACGGGTTCTGGATGGCGTTTTATCAGCATTGTTGGACCGTGATCAAGGGGGACGTGATGGATTTTTTCCATGAATTCCACGACAGGGGTTACTTTGTGCCGAGGTTGAATGCGACTTTTATCACCTTGATCTCCAAAAAGGGGGGGTCGATTGATATCAGGGATTTCAGGCCTATCAGCTTGATCGGTAGCATCTACAAGCTTCTTGCTAAGGTATTGTCAGTTAGGCTGAGAAAGGTTATTGATCCTCTTATTTCTGAGTCTCAAAACGCGTTTGTGGGAGGCAGACAGATCCTTGATGCTGTTTTGGTTGCTAATGAGTGTGTGGAATCCAGAATTAGAAGTGGACCCCCGGGATTAGCTTTTAAGCTTGACATCGAAAAGGCGTATGATCATGTCAATTGGGATTTCCTTATGTATTTGTTAAGGAGGATGGGGTTCGGTGAGCGGTGGTGTCGGTGGATTGGGAGGTGTGTTAAGACGGCCAGATTCTCCGTTCTGATTAATGGGGTTTCGGAGGGCTTTTTTGCGAGCTCCCGTGGGCTCCGTCAAGGAGACCCGTTGTCCCCCTTCCTTTTCATTTTGGTCATGGAGGCGTTTAGTCGGATGATGGATAGGGTGGCCCATGCCGGGTGGATCAGGGGGTTCTCTTTAGGGGCTCCGGGGCCTAATCAGGTGTCTGTCTCTCATCTTTTATTTGCGGATGATGCGATTGTTTTCTGTGATGCTGATCAAAGGCAAGTGCGAGCTCTGAAGTCATTCCTTATATGCTTTGAGGCGGTCTCTGGTTTGAGAATTAATGCGGGAAAGAGCGAGGTCATCCAAATTGGGGGAGAGGTTATGGTGGATGATTTCGGGGGCATCATGGGGTGTAGAATTGTGTATCTCCCCTGTACTTATCTAGGACTTCCTCTTGGAGCTAAGTACAAGTCTAAATCTATCTGGGACCCGGTGTTGGAGAGAATGCGTAGAAAATTGGCAGGCTGGAAGAATGGGTTCTTGTCGAAAGGGGGGAGACTCACGTTGATTAAGAGTTCGTTGTCCTGCTTGCCTACTTACTATATGTCCATTTTGCCTATTCCAGTGGCTGTTCGTCTAAAAATGGAGAAGCTGATGCGTAATTTTATGTGGAGAGGCACGGAGGGTAGCTTTAAGCATAGTCTGGTTAAGTGGGAGGAGGTATGCAAGCCGATTAAGGAGGGGGGGGCGGGAGTGAGAAACTTGGTTAACTTTAATAAAGCTTTGCTGGGAAAGTGGCTGTGGAGATTTCCTCGGGAGGAACATAGGTTGTGGAGAAGGGTTGTTTATGCTAGAGGGGGTGGTACTCGTTTTGGGTGGGGGCCATTGGTGGCGACTTTTCCTTATGGAATGGGTTTGTGGAAACATATAGCGAAGGAATGGAGGTCTTTTTCCAGTCATGTCGAGTTTTCTCTAGGGAGAGGCGACAGGATCAGATTCTGGAAGGACAAGTGGGGGGTTCAGGGGTCCATTCAGGAGCTTTTCCCTGGGATGTTTAACCTGGGTGGAAATCCAGATGGTTTGGTGGTGGAGCACATATCGTTTAGCGGGGAGGGAGTGATGTGGAACCCTCAGTTCAGAAGAAGACTTTGGGACTGGGAGCTGCAGGAGGCGGATTTATTCTTTCAGTGGTTGGGATTGGCCCCCCGCCCGACGGTTACGGAGGATTCCCTTAAATGGAAGGGGGGAGGGACAGGGGTGTTCTCGGTCAAAGGGTACTATGAGATTCTGAGTGGAAGGGGGAATCCTAGAGACCGCTTCCCTTGGAATAGTATTTGGAAGGTGAGAGTGCCTCAGAAGGTCAGGTTCTTTGTGTGGACTGCGGCTAGGCAGGCTATCTTGACTCTTGAAGGCCTTCAAAAGAGAAGATACCGTCTCGCGAGTCGTTGTTGGTTATGTAAGGAGGAGGAGGAAAAGACCAATCACCTTCTTCTTCATTGTAAGGTGACAAGAGGTTTGTGGGATTTGTTTTTTGCCATGTCTTGTACAACTTGGGTTATGCCAGGGACTGTTAGGGCTCTCCTAGATGGTTGGAGACCGCCGTGGGGATGGTCGGGGGATAAGAAGATGTGGCGCATTGTTCCACATTGTATCTTCTGGACGATTTGGAAGGAGCGTAATGAGAGATGCTTTGAGGGTATTGAGACGGCTCCCTCGAGGATTCGATATTTTTTTTTGAGCACTCTTATTAGTTGGAGAAAGGAGAGATTTGTCATCTCAACTCAGGAGATTCTAGAGTTAGTGGAAGGGTTTCACTCTGAGGTGTAAGTTGGCTTTCCATGCGGGTTTTTTTGATATTTTTCCATTGTACTTGTTGATTTAGTTTTTTGTATACTCCCTGTATACGGGTTCGCTCCCTTAGCGTTGGTATTATATATCATTTACTTATCAAAAAAAAAATTGCTAAATTTTTCGGAAGTAATAAAGCTGGTTGTTGAAGCCGATTACGAGAAATTATGTATCTAATTATAATTATAAAAATACGTGATATAATTGAAAATAAATCTTTCAAAATGAGCCTTGAATCGACATCATTTTTTTGATAAAAAATCGATATCATGAAACTCAAGGAAAAATGAAACTGCTTTTGGAGAATAAGGTTTAATCGAGATCACGTGTTTTTTCGGAAAACACTATAATTTATATCTAATTTGTATCTACCTTTCAATAGCAGGAAAAAACAGGGGAGGACAATTTTTTCTACATGCATGCACAAGAATAGTTTAAAAGACGACAATTCTTATGTTGAATAGAAAAATTATTTAGTTATAACATAAGAATTGTCAGCCATATTATGATTACTTTTAAATTTAAGATTTAGAAATTATAAAGCAAGAGTAGTTTTTACAAACTAGAGGGTGGTAGAGTCGGGCCATCAGAATAAAAATAAATTTTTACGTGTAAAATCCGATATAAAGACGGGGGTCTGCTAATTGAAATAGAGATCACATTAAAATCTTTATACAACTACGTGGTATTTTTTTCGTAAATAATTCTTCGGATATGCGCAATTTGTCTGGCATTTATGCATTAAAAATTGCTAAATTTTTGGGAAGTAATAAAGCTGGTTGTTGAAGCCGATTACGAGAAATTATGTATCTAATTATAATTATAAAAATACGTGATATAATTGAAAATAAATCTTTCAAAATGAGCCTTAAATCGACATCATTTTTTTGATAAAAAATCGATATCATGAAACTCAAGGAAAAATGAAACTGCTTTTGGAGAATAAGGTTTAATCGAGATCACGTGTTTTTTCGGAAAACACTATAATTTATATATAGAAAAAAATTGATATAAAATAAATTTAACAAAGAAAACTTTTTTTTTCCAGACACAAACAAATAACTATTAATCATATAAAGCAGTTTTGACAAGAAACACAGGTCGCGAAAAACTATTTCTAAGAAAATAAGAACAGTTTTAACAAAGAAGACAATTTTTAACAAAAAACTTTCTTTCACAAGAAAGTTCTTTTTTATTAACTAACAATAAATACTTTATAACAAACAAACAAAAATAGTTTGTAAAAATGTTTTAACAAAAAAAAGGTGTAAAAAGTTTTAGCCAAATTAAAAACAATTTCAAAAAATAAAAACAGTTTCAAAAAAATGACAAATTTGTGAAAAACAGAATTCACTGCTATTGAGCAAAGCAAATTTGTTAAGTAAAGTTGAAAAATGATGACAAATTCGCATGTAAACACCGATAGTTATAAAACAAATCATGTCAAATTAATGCGGTCAAATATGCAAAATAATGAACAAATGTTTATTTAACACAACCTTTTTCTAACTCGTTAACATATCGGTTCAAAAGAAACAACCGAAACCCAAACCCTAATCATTAGTGATAACGCGTCAAATGGCTCAAACAGTTATGCCCATTATGTAAGTAAAAGCATCCAGTAAAACATAATATAATTAGTTTCTACTTTCTAAAAGAATTCAGACAATATAATGTTCCTTAGCCAAAAATACAAATATTACGAAATGTATTTAACATAATAAATAATCAATGATTTCAGGTGGTGTTAATATATTTTAATGTATGCAAATGAGTCTAATAAGTTATGTCATAATTATCAAAATCTAAATCGTTTTTTATAAAGTTATCGTGCTATCCGATAAAGGTATCAGCTATTCCCACTCCAACACATAGTTCCCCTACTCCCCTTTGAAACGTTCAAATATCAAATGACGACAGTACCCATGTATGCATATATGATTTGAGCATATGTTGGCTAAAATATTTTATTTATTTTAAAAACTTTAATCTTCTGGAAAAAAATATTTCGAATATGAAGGTTCCTAATATTATGAAAATTAAATTTTTTAGTGTTCTGAAAATAGAAAAATCACAAAAATTTCAGTTCCATTGTAAAAAAACTTAATAATTTTTGTAATTGAAATGGAAGTTAATAGAAATAATATTTTATTATCTGTGTTTAAAAGTGGACTTTTTTTTAATTAAAACCCATAAAGAGAATTTCCATTTTTTAAAATAAATTTTTTTATGATTTCATATTTTGGAATATTATGATATTTTTAGAATATCAAAAAGTGAAATTAAAGATATTTATATTTTTAAAATATTAAAAAAATTTCCAAAATAATATGATTTTTTATATTCAAAATGTTAAATACTAAACATAATTGGTCACCTAATTGTAAGATCCCCTTAAACTTTTAAAAATTGGTCACCTAATTTAGCTAAAAAAAAATTGGTCACCTAATTGTAAATTGCCTTTATTTTTTTGGTACAAGACGACTGGACATTATATTTTTGTCAAATTATTATATTTTCTCAAATTTTATATGTATATAATGATACTCAACCTAATTAGTATTAAAATATGAAAACATAAGACGGGGAAGAGGATGGTTGTTTTAAAATGCCTTGGTGCATCCTTAAATCTCCGCATTTTAGCTTTGTAATTGACATCATTTTTTGTGGTGTTACGGTCTCCAATAGCGTTTGTAAGGTCTACTCATTATTTTATTCATGGGGATTTTGATTTATTAATTTTTAGCCAGGTATTTTTTTTGTCCCTCGCGAATAAATTTTAAACATTAAATTTTTTTTGACAAAATTTTAAATAATTAGGTCCACTGTTTCACTTATTGTAAAAGTATACGCTAATTATATAATAAGTGAACATAATTGTAAAATCCCCTTAAACGTTTAAAAATTGGTCACCTAATTGTAAATTGCGTTTATTTTTTTGGTACAAGAGGACTGGACATTAAAGAACGTTTTGTACTAATGCTCTTGGACACCCAGCTGATACATATTTGTTGACAAATTGAACTATCCTTCTCTATAAATAGAGACAATGCATATCCCTCATTCTTTATTCTCAAAATCATATATCCAAAACACAGCGATGGATATCCTTGTTTTAATCATTACATTTACTTTTACTTTCTTTGTTTACTGGATATCAAAAAAGACTTGTAAAAAGAAGGGAACCCGGACACCACCTGAACCAGCCGGTGCATGGCCTATAGTGGGTCACATGCATCTCCTAGCCGGTCCTGAGGTTCCACACAAAACCTTAGGGGCGGTCGCTGACAAATATGGTCCAATCTTCATGATTAGAATAGGTGCAATCAAAGCTTTGGTAGTAAGTGATAAGAAGATAGCCAAAGAGTGTTTGTCCACCAACGACAAGGCCTTTGCAAACCGTCCAAAATCGGTAGCAGCGGAGCTCATGGGCTATAACTACTCCCTCTTTGCGTTTAACAATTTAGGTCCCTACTGGACCTATATGCGAAAGATGGTCTCCCGTGAGCTTCTTTCTGTCAAGCAGGTTGAACTTCTTTCTCACATCCGAGTGTCCGAAGTTGATACATGCATGAGAGAGATGTATGAGTTTTGGGCCAAAAACAAAAAGGATAATGATGGTAAGGTGAGGGTCGATTTGAAGAACTGTGTAACCACTTTGATTTTCAACATAGTTGTTAGGATGCTAGTGGGGAAGAGAGTTTCGGGTGAAGAGGGAGAGGGGTTCAGGGCTCGAAAGGCTATAAGGCTATTTCTTGAGTTAATGGGAGCCGTTGTGGTAGCAGATGCTATACCGTTTTTGAGGTTTATGGATTTGGGGGGCAAAGAGAAAGCCATGAAGGAAAACGCCAAAGAGGTAGATGATATATTAAGAGGTTGGTTAGCAGAGCACAAAACAAAGAAAGACTTAGGAGAAGTGAACAAAGAAGAACATAAAGATTTCATGGATGTGATGCTCTCAAATCTTGAGACTGCTACTGCTGACGAACTTGGTGGTTATGATGGGGATAATGTCATCAAGTCAACATTTCTGGTAGTTATTCATCTATTAAAAATATAATATTTTTTTTTACATTTTGTTTAGTGGTCACAACAAAAAATAATAAGTTTACACACCATATTATATTTTTATCTATTGGAGTTTCTAACTTAGTATAGTTTGACTCCAGTCATACTAAGGTTCTTGCCTTTAATTTTAATTTTAATATTATATGGAAGTATACACATAGACCTAATTGGTGTAAATTATATATCTTTTTTACTAAAATTACGTTAATATATAGTGTTAACCTATGATACGACTCTGAAATTGGATAGGATTTAATATTGTAGTTGGAAACTAAAATTTATTCCTCCTTGGCAGGGACTTCTAGTAGGGGGTGTTGACACTTCTGCAGTGACTATTGTATGGGCTCTATCTCTACTTCTCAATAACCCCCACACCTTGAAAAAGGCACAGGATGAGGTAGATCTTCAAGTGGGCAGAGGGAGGCAAGTAGTGGTGTCGGACACAAAGAAATTGGTATACATTCAAGCTATTATCAAAGAAACACTACGATTGTATCCACCCGCACCACTATCAGTACCCCATGAGTCCGGGGAGGATTGTGTCGTAGGTGGATATAATATACCAAAGGGCACTCGCCTTTTGACAAACATTTGGAAAATTCATCGTGATCCAAATGCATGGTCCAATCCAAATGAGTTTCAACCCGAGAGATTCTTGACAACCAACAAAGATACCGATGTTTGGGGCAAGAATTATGAGTTCATTCCATTTAGTAGTGGGAGAAGAATATGCCCCGGAATTTCATTAGCCATGGATATGGATCCATTGATATTGGCTAGGTTCATACAGGGGTTTGAGATGACGACACTCCATGATGAAGCCATCGATATGACTGAGAGCCTCGGAGTAACCAATCTTAAAGCCACTCCACTCGAGGTCCTCCTCACCCCGCGCTTATCTCCCGACCTTTATTAATAAATATTATAATAATGAAGTTATGCGTGGAGGTAAAATTAAACCAACCAATTTATTTGGTATGTGTTGTAGAAAATTATTTTGTGTTGTGATAAATAATGTAAAAATAAAAATGTAATTTTATTTTCTTAAAACTATTGCTACTATTATGTAAACTTCATCACTATGTGTAAACATTCATACCCACTTTATACATTGTGATTAATTTGGTACGCAAACAGCTTAGCATAATTGCTCCCAAGGGGAAAGAGCGGATGGTAATGGGGGATCACCTTCAGTGCCTTAAAAACTTAATGCTGTAGGTTTCGATACCGGCCACAGACAAACATGTCCCTTAATTAAATTGGCCTATATCCGTTGATTTGGAGAAACAGGGCCCGCGAATTTGATATCCGACATCATTCACAAAGTGACTCCCACTGTGGATGGTCTCACAAAAAAATAAAGTTTATCATATTTGAAGAGTTCTAGGCTCTATGTACCTAACTTTCTGCTTATAAAAGTCAGTTGGGTCGAATTATAAAGTGGTTGCATTGTTAAGGCAACAAAAATAGTCAATAACAATCCATTATAAAATAAAATATATCTTGTTCAACAATTTTTAATGAAATGTGGTTTTAGTGAAAAAATGGTGTCTTTAACAACAAGATCCACAAAGCAACAATTTAATGTCATGCTAATACGATTACTCTTTTGCGCGGGCAAAGTATTCCATCACGATTTCAATTTTTTTATATTTTATATTAGTTCTATCAATGTGTGTTCAAAACATATAAATCAAAGGAAACACAAAAATAGACCTAGACTATATATGCATGCACAAGAATAGTTTAAAAGACTGACAATTCTTTTGTTGAATAGTAAAATGATTTACATATAACATAACAATTGTCAATCCTTTTACGATTATGTTTAAATTTAAGATTTTGAAATTATAAAGGAAGTCTAGTTTTTAGAAACTATCGGGTGCTAGAGTTGGGCCCTCAGAAGAAAAATTAATTTTGCGTGTAAAACCCCAAATAGACTTGGGGTTAACTAGCTTCCTTGAAAATGAGCCACTACACAAGTTCAATGAGAAGACTGAAATAACTGTTGAATTCACAAAGTGGGAAGAAACTGACATGCTTGTAAGAAGCTAGATTGGTTTTTCCATAGCAGATGAGTGTCAATACCTTATTGTGGGTCTTGACACAACAAAAGAAATATGGGACTGCTTTGAAAATATATTTTTGGAGTCAACTAAAGAGAAAGAGTTTCAACTAAAAGAAAGAGTGCATGACATAAAGCTGGAAGGTAAATCACTTGATCAGTAAAACAAGGAATTTGAAGACGTGTGTGACGGACTATCTGCCATTCGAAAACCTATGGACGAAGATTCCAAGGTTATCAACTTTGCACGAGAATTGGGAAGAAGTACAAAACTTTTCGCACTGTCATGCTTGGTAAGCCTCCATACCCAACTCTCTCACAATTAATTTCATCACTAAAAGGATTTGATGTTCGTGAGGAGTCAACAAATGAATCATCTACTCAACTGGTTGATCACTCAATGGCGCTCAATGCCATAAGAGCACCAACGCAGCAGTACAACCGAGGACGATGGAGATCAAATCGAGGAAGAGGATTCTCTGTCAACAATTTTGGAGCACAATTTTCATCACGAGGATGAGGGTTCAGACCAGCAAGTCATGGAGTTCAGCATTTTCATGGCCAACAGCCCCGGTAGCTATGAGAGCACCAACCTGCTTTTATAGGTGGGATTATTCCTTTCACTCTCCAAACCAAGCCCCGGTAGCTATGAGAGCATCAAACGTTGTCACTGAAGTAGACAATGGACTCTATGTTGACTCTGGCGCAACCTCACATATAACAAATGGAACTGGTAATTTTTCAAAACTTATGTCATATACTGGTAATGATAAAGTTATAATTGGAGATGGATCACAACTTGACATCACTCACATTGGAGAAAAAAAATTAAATGAAAATTTAATCCTTGAAGACGTTTTAGTAGTTCCAAGAATTAAAAAGAATCTCATTTATGTGAGTCAATTACTTCATGATAATGAATGCATTTTGGAATTTACTAATAATGGTTTCACTCTTAAGGACAAGAAGACTCACAAAGAAATTTCCAAGGGAATTAGAAGAGGATCACTTTACACTTTTGAAGATAATAATCATGAAGCGCTAAATGCTATTTATGAAAAGAAAGCTAGCGATCACATATGGCATCAACGTTTGGGACATCCTCAAATCAAGTCTTTAAAGTTTTTAAATAAAAGTCATGCCTTGCATGTAGACCATTGGAATAAATTGCATAATGTTTGGGTAAGTTGTCAACTTGGAAAAAGTTGTAAACTTTCTTTTGGTTTGAATGATAAAATTTCCAATGTTCCGTTTGAAAAGATTCATTGTGACCTATGGGGACCGGCGCCTATAACATCTTCTCAAGGGTTTAAATTTTATGTTGTGTTCATTGATGATTGTACTCGCTATACATGGTTGTGTCCACTTAAACAAAAATCAGACTTTCATCACGTATTTTTAACATTTCATAAAATGATAGAAACACAATTTGAAAAACAAATAAAAATCTTCCAATGTGATGGTGGTGGTGAATTTTCCAGTAATGACTTTATTGATTATCTAAATAAATGTGGCATAGTGAGACATATTTCATGTCCCGGTACCTCGGAACAAAATGGTGTTGCCGAAAGAAAACATAGACATATTGTTGAAACTGGATTAACATTAATGTTTCATGCTAATATCCCATTGTTTCTTTGGGTATAGTCATTTTTAACTATTGTTTACCTTATTAACTGATTGCCTTCCGCACCCTTAAAACGAACCACACCATTTTTCAAACTCTATGGTACTCAACCAAATTATTCCACTTTGCGTATTTTTGGGGGTCGTTGTTTTCTGTAATTACGAAACAAAACCCAAAATAAATTTACTCCTAAAGCTTATACTTGCATTTTTGTTGGGTACAGTTCATTTCATAAGGGCTACAGATGCTATCAACCACACACCAAAAGAATTTTTATCTCTAGACATGTTATCTTTGATGAAAATAGTCTCCCTTATGTCATTACTCCCAAAGAAACTGTCTCACCCCAACCCATTGACTTGGTTACATACCAAGAGTTTTTCAAAATTACATCACCCAAAGCACCAAAGAGCTGTGCTGATATACCATTGCACTCCACACAATCAATTTTACATTCCATTCCTTGTGACCCACTTCATACCTCTAACTCTTGCCCCTCACCAAAGTCGTCCCAAACAGATATTTCACTTGACTTTTTGTATCATACTTCAACCTCTTTGCCGACTATTTCAGACCAACATGACACTACCTCACCTATCCCTCCTTTACCCGTCACACCCTCTACTCCTACGGACATTGTCCTCTCTAATACCACTCATTGTACTCCTTGTAGTGTCCCAGTCCATTCATACGCTACCCATAACCTCCCCTCTAGTCAGTCGCCTACTCTCCATCTTCATTCTCCTGCTGCATCATGTCCTCTGTCCCCCCGCTCTATAGAGCGTCCAGACCTTCTGCCAGCTTTAAATCTTGAGGTGGTTTTACTTGTCTCCTCACAACCAACTCCTACCCATCCTCTACAACCTCCTCTCAATACACATTCCATGACCACACGTTCTAAAGCTGCCACCTCCACTTTTCTTGCTACCACACACTCAACTGAACCCTACAATATTAAACAAGCCCTTTCTCAACCTCACTGCTGACTACACTAAAATGCCCAAAATGTCACCTTTCAGCCGGCTACGCTTGTCACGGTCATTCACCGTGACAAAAAAATACGCATTTTTTGTCACGGTCATTGACCTTGACAGGATCCTGATAACGAATTGTCACGGTCAATGACTGTGACAAGACCTTGACAAACACATTTGTCACGGGCGTCGCATGGTCATTGACCGTGATAATACTTAAAATAATTGTCACGGTCAATGACCTTGACACGACCGTGACAATGTCTTCAGTAAAAAAAGCCCTAGGCTTCTTTTTTCCCACCGTTTTTTTTTTTGTTTCCCTCTCTCTCTCTCTCTCTCTCTCTAAGGTTTATATTTTCTCTCTCTTTCTCTTTCATTTCTATATGTGTGTGTATGTGTGTATATATATGTGTGTTTATGTATGTGTATATTTGTTTGTATCTGTGTTTATATATGTGCGTGGTGGTGGAGGGGGCAGGGGGTGGTGGGGGTGTGGTGGGCAATGTTTGTACGCGTGTGTGTGTGTGTGTGTGTGTGTGTGTGTAGGTGTGGTGGGGGTGGGGGGAGGGGGACAGGGTGTGTGTGTGTATGTGTGTATATATATGTGTGTATATGTATGCGTATATTTGTTTGTATGTGTGTGTATATATGTGTGTGGTGGGGGAGGGGGGGCAGGGGGTGGTGGGGGTGGGGTGTGTGTAATACCCCATTATTTTTTAGAATTTAATTAACTCATAATAGCAGAATTAAATAAAAGGGCACCCGAATGTAACTTGGAGAAATGAAATTAATTTATGTGACAATATGGTAACTTATATGGTTCTTAAGAGTTTATGAAATTGGTGGAAGTAACATTATAATTATATTGGTATTGGATTTAATTAATAACGGAAGTGATGCGGAAATTTTAATACCAATTCTAATTATTAATTAAATTAATGGGCCTAATTTTTCTAACGAGTTTAATGGGCTTATTTATCTTAAATGGGATTAACGAGTTTAATGGGCTTATTTAATAATTCTTTTAATTGAAATGGAAGTTAATAGAAAAATTGTTTTCTTATCTATGTTTAAAAGTGGACATTTTTTTTAATTAAAAAACAAAAAGAGAATTTTCATTTTAAAAAAAAAATAACACAATAATTTTTTTATGATTTTATAGTTTTGAAATACAATGATATTTTTAGAATATCAAAAAGTGAAATTAATGATAATTATATTTTTAGAATATTTTCGATGTACAAGATGATACTCAAGCTAATTAGTATTCAAATATGATAACATAAGCCGGGGAAGAAGATGGTGGTTTTAAAATGCCTTAGTGCATCCTTAAATCTAAGCATTTTTGCTTTGTAATTGACATCATTTTTTGTGGGGGTTACGGTCTCCAATAGCATTTGCGAGGTTTACTCATTATGTCATTCATGGACATTTTTATTTTTATTTTTTTTCTAAGTATTTATTGGTCCCTCACGAACATATTTTAAACATTAAAATTTTTTTGAAAAATTTTAAACAATTCGGTCCACAAATTTGCACATATTATTTTTGATATATTTCGTCTTCTTCAATCCAATACATCTTGTTTGGAAATTTTGGTTGGTTGGGATTTGCATATGAACCCAAAATATTTAAATTATTTTTGTCGTTTTCGTTAATTTCATTCGTACATTTAGGTTTTGCATATGAAGCATGCGTATGAATTCATCCTGCCTTTGGATTGGAAACTTCAACATGTTGAAAAGTAAAACAGTAAGTAGTTTGAATATTGTGATCATGCATGTCAACACTTGACATGAGATGACACGTGTTGAATTTTTGAGACTATCATCAAACTCTTATTCTCATATATATGGTTCGAAAGAGTGACTTGGTAATATCAGAAACTCTTATTCCCATACGTATTTTATCAAGAAATATGATTATTAATTTGAAACGTAATAAAAGAGAAAGTATGCTTATTATTTTGGTACCAATTTAGTATGAATTTGATTATCATATAGTTCTTTTAGTAAATAAATTGTATTTAAATTTAACCAATCCAATCGGAAACTTTAACAAGCATCCCCAGTAAGATACATTGAGCCAATTAATTTAAAACCCAAGCATATCTTCAAAATATCCAAACCATGTTCATGTCTACATGATTTTTTTTCCATAGATAGTAACTCATCCGCTGTATCTACCTTTCGATAGCAGGAAAAAACAGGGGAGAACAATTTTTTCTACATGCATGCACAAGAATAGTTTAAAAGACGACAATTCTTATGTTGATTAGAAAAATTATTTAGATATAACATCTAAATTGCCAGTCGTTTTATGATTACTTTTAAATTTAAGATTTAGAAATTATAAAGCAAGAGTAGTTTTTACAAACTAGAGGGTGGTAGAGTCGGACCATCAGAATAAAAACAAATTTTGCGTGTAAAATCCGATACAAAAACGGGGGTCTGCTAATTGAAATAGAGATCACATTATAATCTTCATACAACTACGTGGTATTTTTTTCCCTAAATAATTCTTCGGATATGCACAATTTGTCTTTCATTTATGCATTAAAAATTTCTAAATTTTTCGGAAGTAATAAAGCTGGTTGTTGAAGCCGATTATGAGAAATTATGTACCTAATTATAATTATAAAAATACGTGATATAATGGACAAATAAATCTTTCAAAATGAGACTTAAATCGACATCTATCGACATCATAAAACTCTAGGAAAAATGAAACAGCTTTTGCAGAATAAGGTTTAATCGAGATCACGTGTTTTTCAGGAAAACTCTCTAATTTATATATAGAAGAAAACTAATATAAAATAAATTTAACAAACAAAACTTTTTTTTGAGACACAAACAAATAATAATTAATCATATAAAGCAGTTTTGACAAGAAACACAGGTCGCGAAAAACTGTTTCTAAGAAAATAAGAACAGTTTTAACAAAGAAGACAATTTTTACCAAAAACTTTCTTTCACAAGAAAGTTTTTTTATTAATTAACAATAAATACTTTATAACAGACTAACAAAAACAGTTTGTAAAAATGTTTTCAATAAAAAAAGGTGTAAAAAGTTTTAGCCAAATTAAAAACAGTTTCAAACAATAAAAACAGTTTCAAAAAAATAACAAATTTCTGAAAAACAAAATTCACTGCTACTGAGCAAAGCAAATTGGTTAAGTAAAGTTGAAAAATGATGACAAATTTGCATGTAAACACCGATAGTTATAAAACAAATCATGACAAATTAATGAGGTGAGATATGCAAAATAATGAAGAAAATGTATATTTAACACAACCTTTTCTCACTCGTTAACATCTCGGTTCCAAAGAAACAAACCAAACACAAACCCAGATCATTAGCGATAACGGGTCAAATAGCTGAAACAGTTACAACCATTACGTAAGTAAAACATCCAGGAAGACATAATATAATTAGTTTCTACTTTCTAAAGGATTTTGAACATTATAATGATCGTTAGCCAGAGATACAAATATTACAAAATGTGATAAACATAATTAATAATCAAAGATTTCAAGCGGTGTTAATATATTTTAATATGTAGAAACGAGTCTAATAAGTAATATCACGATTATCAAAGCAGAATCATATTTTAAAAGGTTATCGTGCTATCCGATAAAGGTATCAGCTATTCCCACTCCACCAAATTGTTCCCCTGCTCCCCTTGGAAACGTTCAAATATC
Organism: Sambucus nigra; assembly: GCA_949130495.1. Taxonomy (NCBI): domain Eukaryota; kingdom Viridiplantae; phylum Streptophyta; class Magnoliopsida; order Dipsacales; family Adoxaceae; genus Sambucus; species Sambucus nigra. The sequence continues at coordinate 568,947 of CASBWL010000398.1, read as the reverse complement.
AAACGACAAAAGTACCCTTGTACGCAAATATAATATGTTCGGCAAAATATATTATTTATTTTAAAAAATTTAATCTTCTGGAAAAAAATATTTCAAGTATAAAAATTACTAATATTATGAAAATTAAATTTTTTAATCTTCTGAAAATATAAAGATCACACAAAAAAAAAATTTACTATAAAAAACTTAATATTTTTTTTTAATTGAAATGGAAGTTAATAGAAAAATTATTTTCTTATCTATGTTTAAAAGTGGACCTTTTTTTTAATTGAAAAACAAAAAGAAAATTTCCATTTTTTAAAATAAATAACACAATAAATTTTTTATGATTTTATATTTTTAAAATACAATGATATTTTTAGAATATCAAAAAGTGAAATTAATGATAATTATATTTTTAGAATATTTTAGTTGTACATGATGATACTCATGCTAATTAGTATTCAAATATGATAACATAAGCCGGGGAAGAAGATGGTGGTTTTAAAATGCCTTGGTGCATCCTTAAATCTAAGCATTTTTGCTTTGTAATTGACATCATTTTTTGTGGGGGTTACGGTCTCCAATAGCATTTGCGAGGCTTACTCATTATGTCATTCATGGACATTTTTATTTTATTTTTTTTTCTAAGTATTTATTGGTCCCTCACGAACATATTTTAAACATTAAAATTTTTTTGAAAAATTTTAAACAATTCGGTCCACAAATTTGCACATATTATTTTTGATATATTTCGTCTTCTTTAATCCAATACATCTTGTTTGCAAATTTTGGTTGCTTGGGATTTCCATATGAACCCAAAATATTTAAATTATTTTTGTCGTTTTCGTTAATTTCATTCGTACATTTAGGTTTTGCATATGAAGCATGCGTATGAATTCATCCTGCCTTTGGATTGGAAACTTCAACATGTTGAAAAGTAAATCAGTAAGTAGTTGGAATATTGTGATCATGCATGTCAACACTTGACATGAGATGTCACATGTTGAATTTTTGAGACTATCATCAAACTCTTATTCTCATATATATGGTTCGAAAGAGTGACGTGGTAATATCAGAAACTCTTATTCCCATACGTATTTTATCAAGAAATATGATTATTAATTTGAAACGGAATAAAATAGAAAGTATGCTTATTATTTTGGTACCAATTTAGTATGAATTTGATTATCATATAGTTCTTTTAGTAAATAAATTTTATTTAAATTTAACCAATCCAATCGGAAACTTTAACAAGCATCCCCAGTTAGATACATTGAACCAATTAATTGAAAACCCAAGCATATCTTCAAAATATCCAAACCATGTTCATGTGTACATGATTTTTTTTCTTAGATAGTAACTCATCCGTTGTATCTACCTTTCGAAATGGGCCTTAAATCGACTTCTGTCGACATCATAAAACTCAAGGAAAAATGAAACTGCTTTTGAAGAATAAGGTTTAATCGAGATCACATGTTTTTCAGGAAAACACTCGAATTTATATATAGAAGAAAACTGATATAAAATAAATTTAACAAACGAAACTTTTTTTTCAGACACAAACAAATAATTATTAATCATATAAAGCAGTTTTGACACGAAGCACAGGTCGCGAAAAACAGTTTCTAAGAAAATAAGAACAGTTTTAATAAAGAAGGCATTTTTTAACAAAAACTTTCTTTCACAAGAAAGTTTTTTTATTAATTAACAATAAATACTCTATAACAAACTAACAAAAACAGTTTGTAAAAATGTTTTAACAAAAAAAAGGTGTAAAAAGTTTTAGCCAAATTAAAAACAGTTTCAAAAAGTAAAAACAGTTTCAAAAAAATAACAAATTTGTGAAAAACAAAATTCGCTGCTACTGAGCAAAGCAAATTGGTTAAGTAAAGTTGAAAAATGATGACAAATTTGCAAGTAAACACCGATAGTTATAAAACAAATCATGACAAATTAATGAGGTCAAATATGCAAAATAATGAACCAAATGTTTATTTAACACAACCTTTTCTCACTCGTTAACATCTCGGTTCCAAAGAAACAAAAAAAACCCAAACCCTGATCATTAGCGATAACGGGTCAAATAGCTGAAATAGTTACACCCATTACATAAGTAAAATCATCCAGGAAGACATAATATAATTAGTTTCTACTTTCTAAAGGATTTGAACATTATACTGATCGTTAGCCAAAGATACAAATATTACAAAATGTGATAAACATAATTAATAATCAAATATTTCAAGCGGTGTTAATATATTTTAATATGTAGAAACGACTCTAATAAGTAATATCACGATTATCAAATCAGAATCATTTTTTAAAAGGTTATCATGCTATCCGATAAAGGTATCAGCTATTCCCACTCCACCAAATTGTTCCACTGCTCCCATTTGAAACGTTCAAATATCAAACGACAAAAGTACCCTTGTATGCAAATATAATATGTTCGGCAAAATATATTATTTATTTTAAAAAATTTAATCTTCTGGAAAAAAATATTTCATGTATAAAAAAATAATTCGTTAATTCCATTCATACATTTAGGTTTTGCATATGAAGCATGCGTATGAATTCATCCTGTAAGATTTAGAAGAGATAATGGTTCTATTAGCACTGTTTTGTCAGTGCTGTTAATAAACAAATGCAGCACTGTTAAATAAGAATGTGTTTAGATTGTAGAGACAAATTTCTCTTGTATTTTCCAATATATTCTGCGTAAGAGCTGTATAGAGTTTTTATAGCTGCTGTATACAAAACAATAGTTGTTACTTGTTACACATGTTGGAGCTATTCAACCGGAAGCAGGTAGAGGAGTTTGAAATTCAAATGGCAGCTAGTTCCGTAAGTGTTGGAGATTTAGTTGAGCAAGATGTTGACTTGGTTGACATGCCCCCGCAAGTTGATGGTGATCGTGATTGAATCGTCAACTTGTCTCGAATAAATGTGAAGCGAGCAGATGAAAGCCCTTTGGTGAAGATGTCAGCAAGTTGATCAGCTGTGGAGATAAATTGAACTTGAAGAGCTTTCTTGCAAACTTGATCACGAACAAAGTGAAAGTCTATTTCAATATGTTTAGTGCGAGCATGAAAGACGGGATTCACGGAAAGTTAAGCAGCACCAATGTTGTCACACCAAAGGATAGGTGGAGGGTGAGGAGAGAGACCAAGTTCAGTTAGTAAGGACCTGAGCCAAATTAGTTCCGCAGAGACATCGGCAAGAGCTTTGTATTCGGCTTCGGTTGAGGATCGAGAGACGGTCTTTTGTTTCTTAGATTGCCAGGAGATAAGATTAGAGCCAAGAAAAATGGCAAACCCACCCGTGGATTTGCGGTCATCAATACACCCGGCCCAATCTGAATCAGTAAAGGCTTGAAGATGGAGTGAAGATGTTTTCGTATGGTGGAGACCATAAGAGGAGGTATGATTGAGATAGCGAAGTATTCTTTTAACAAGAGACCAATGACTATCGGTTGGAGAATGCATGAATTGGCAGGCTTTATTGACCGCAAAGGAAATATCGGGACGAGTTAGAGTGAGGTACTGAAAGGCCCCAACGGCTTGCGGATAAGGAGTGGGGTCATCTAAGGGTGTGCCATCGGTGAGAGAAATTTTGATATTGGTGGGACAGGGGGTACTAAGGGGTTTTGAATGGGACATTCCGTGACGGGAGAGAAGATCGAGAATGTAGCGTTGTTGAGAGAGTAAAATTCCCTTAGATGTATGAACAATTTCAATGCCGAGAAAGTAGTGTAGAGGACCAAGATTTTTGAGAGAAAATTCATGAGTTAAAGTAGAAATTAGGGATTGAATTAAAGAGGGAGAATTACCGGTAATGATAATATCATCTACGTAGATAAGGAGGTAGAGACTAGTGGGTCCGGATTTATAAATAAAAAGAGACGTGTCGGTTTTGGAGCCAATAAAGTTTTGGGATGTTAAAAACTGAGTAAGGCGATGAAACCAAGCACGGGGGGCTTGTTTGAGACCATAGAGGGAACAGTGAAGTTTACATACATGAGTTGGTTTGTCGGGATCTTGGAAACCAGGAGGTTGTTGCATGAAGACGGTTTCATTTAGGAAGCCATGTAGAAAGGCGTTATTGACATCGAGTTGGGAAATGGACCAACCATGAGATATAGCAATGGAAAGAATGGTCCGAATTGTGGTCGCTTTGACGACAGGACTAAATGTTTCAGTGAAGTCAAGTCCATACTCTTGATGAAAGCCTTTGGCGACTAAGCGCGCTTTATAGCGTTCAATAGTACCATCTGCTTTGCGCTTAATGCGATAGACCCATTTACAGCCGATGACATTCATATGAGGAGAGGAGGGAACAAGGGTCCAGGTTTGTTTTTGGAGCAGTGCATTAATTTCAGCATGCATGGCTTGACGCCATTGAGGATCCTTGTTGGCAACTGTAAAACACGTGGGTTCACTGGAATGGAGATAGACAGAATGAGCAGCTGGTGGAAGGTTAGAGGTTGGGGAGGGGCGAGGACGAAGAGTCATGTGGTGTTGGGGCGGTGATTTGACCTGGACAGGGCCAAGATCAACCGAGAGGGAAATTCCCTATGGATTAGAATGCAGTAAAGGTAGGGACTGAGAAACTGGAATAATGGTTGGGGAAGCATGTGGAGGTGCAATAGTAGGTATGATGGAGTGAGAGGGAGTGATAGCAGGTTGGAGCGTGGCACGAGTACTGAGTGTAGAGGAAAGAGGAGCAGGTGGAGGTGAGTTACAAAGTGGACCTGCTGCTGGAGACAGCGTGTTGGGCTGTGGGCCTGCTGCTGTAGGCAGCGTGTTTGTCCTGTAATGTGCCCGTGTGAATGGCAGTGTGATGGATGTCCGAGGAGGGGAAGAGGGAAGAGTTGGGTTGACGTGGCATGGTGCTGGTAAAATGTAGGAAGAAGCAGGTGGATGGAATGGGTGTAAGGGAGTAGAGGTTGTACCCCAAGGTGTAGAGGGAGATTGGATAGTAGGGGGAGGAGTGGGTGCAAACGGAAAGCAGTGTTCGTCAAAGCGAACGTGTCGTGCAATGTAAATGCGACTGGAGGGATTATGTAGACATCTATAGCCGGAGTGATTAGGAATATATCCTAGAAAGACGCAGGGTGTGGAGCGGTAGTCGAGTTTATGTGCATTATAAGGACGAAGGTGGGGAAAGAAAAGACACCCAAAAATTTTTAACATTGTATAGTCCGGTGTCGTGGAAAATAGACGTTGAAAAGGAGAGATATTAGAGAGAGTGCGAGAGGGTAAGCGATTTATAAGATATGTTGCCGTTTCAAAGGCAAAGTGCCAATATTTTTTAGGAATGGAGGCATGGGCCATTAACGCAAGACCCGTTTCAACCATGTGACGATGGCGACGTTCAACAAAGCCCACTTGCTCGTGTGTGTGGGGACAAGAGTAGCGATGTTGAATGCCGCAATTTTTAAAAAAAGTGTCCAATTTACGAAATTCACCGCCCCAATCCGTTTGAATATTTTTTATTTTTGTGTCAAATTGTCTTTCAACCAATTTTTGAAAAGAAATAAATATATCATGAACATCAGATTTTTGAACCATAGGAAACAACCATATAAAGTTGGAATAATGATCAACAAATATTACAAAATATTTATGACCATTACAAGAAAGGGTTGGGGATGGACCCCAAACATCACTAAAGACTAATTGTAAAACAGAAGTAGAAGACTTGGCACGGATTGGTAAAGATAACTTGGATGATTTTCCCATTTGACATGCTACACATAATTTTTGCTGACGAAGATGAGTGAATGGTAGTTGTTGATGACGCAAAATTTGATGAAGAACTTGATGATGTGGGTGACCGAGACGATGATGCCAATTTTCGGTAGATGCTTTGACGGCATGAAACACTTGTGGAGATGATGTCGGGGTGGAGAGTGTGTAGAGACCATTGCTGCTGGTGCCGTGAAGAAGAAACTTCTTCGTTCGACGATCCTTCACAACACAGAAATTAGGGTGAAATTCTAAAAAGGCATCATTATCACGAGTAAATTGTTGGACAGAAAGAAGAGGCTTAGAAATAGAAGGTACATGTAAGACATTATTTAAGTAAAGAGAAGTATTAAGAGAAGGAAGAGTACTATGGCCAACGTAACCAAGTCAACATCTTGCTCAACTAAATCTCCAACACTTACGGAACTAGCTGCCATTTGAATTTCAAACGGCAGCTAGTTCCGTAAGTGTTGGAGATTTAGTTGAGCAAGATGTTGACTTGGTTGACACATCCTGCCTTTGGATTGGAAAGTAAAACTGTAAGTAGTTGGAATATTGTGATCATGCATGTCAACACTTGACATGAGATGTCAGGTGTTGAATTTTTGAGACTATCATCAAACTCTTATTCTCATATATATGGTTCGAAAGAGTGACGTGGAAATATCAGAAACTCTTATTCCAATACGTATTTTATCAAGAAATATGATTATTAATTTGAAACGGAATAAAAGAGAAAGTATGCTTATTATTTTGGTACCAATTTACATATAGTTCTTTTAGTAAATAAATTTTATTTAAATTTAACCAATCCAATCAGAAACATTAACAAGCATCCCCAGTTAGATACATTGAACCAATTAATTGAAAACCCAAGCATATCTTCAAAATATCCAAACCATGTTCATGTGTAGACGATTTTTTTTCCTTAGATAGTAACTCATCCGCTGTTTCTACCTTTCTATAGCAGGAAAAAACCGGGGAGGACAATTTTTTCTACATGCATGCACAAGAATAGTTTAAAAGACGACAATTCTTATGTTGAATAGAAAAATTATTTAGTTATAACATAAGAATTGTCAGTCGTTTTATGATTACTTTTAAATTTAAGATTTAGAAATTATAAAGCAAGAGTAGTTTGTACAAACTAGAGGGTGGTAGAGTCGGCCCATCAGAATAAAAATAAATTTTGCGTGTAAAATCCGATACAAAAACGGGGGTCTGCTAATTGAAATAGAGATCACATTATAATCTTCATACAACTCCGTGGTATTTTTTTCCTAAACAATTCTTCGGATATGCACAATTTGTCTGTCATTTATGCATTAAAAATTTCTAAATTTTTCGGAAGTAATAAAGCTGGTTGTTGAAGCCGATTATGAGAAATTATGTACCTAATTATAATTATAAAAATACGTGACATAATTGACAAATAAATTTTTCAAAATGAGCCTTAAATCGACATCTATCGACATCATAAAACTCTAGGAAAAATGAAACTGCTTTTGGAGAATAATGATTAATCGAGATCACGTGTTTTTCAGGAAAACACTCTAATTTATAAATAGAAGAAAACTGATATAAAATAAATTTAACAAACAACACTTTTTTTTTAGACACAAACAAATAATTATTAATCATATAAAGCAGTTTTGACAAGAAACACTGGTCGCGAAAAACTGTTTCTAAGAAAATAAGAATAGTTTTAACAAAGAAGACAATTTTTAACAAAAAACTTTTTTTCACAAGAAAGTTTTTTTATTAATTAATAATAAATACTTTATAACAAACTAACAAAAACAGTTGGTAAAAATGTTTTAACTAAAAAAAGGTGTAAAAAGTTTTAGCCAAATTAAAAACAGTTTCAAACAATAAAAATAGTTTCATAAAAATAACAAATTTGTGAAAAACAAAATTCACTGCTACTGAGCAAAGCAAATTGGTTAAGTAAAGTTGAAAAATGATGACAAATTTGCATGTAAACACCGATAGTTATAAAACAAATCATGACAAATTAATGAGGTCAAATATGCAAAATAATGAACAAAATGTTTATTTAACACAACCTTTTCTCACTCGTTAACATCTCGGTTCCAAAGAAACAAACCAAACCCAAACCCAGATCATTAGCGCTAACGGATCAAATAGCTGAAACAGTTACACCCCTTACGTAAGTAAAATCATCCAGGAAGACGTAATATAATTAGTTTCTACTTTCAAAACGATTTTGAACATTATAATGATCATTAGCCAAAGATACAAATATTACAAAATGTGATAAACATAATTAATAATCAAATATTTCAAGCGGTGTTAATATATTTTAATATGTAGAAACGACTCTAATAAGTAATATCACGATTATCAAATCAGAATCATTTTTTAAAAGGTTATCATGCTATCCGATAAAGGTATCAGCTATTCCCACTCCACCAAATTGTTCCCCTGCTCCCCTTTGAAACGTTCAAATATCAAACGACAAAAGTACTCTTGTATGCAAATATAATATGTTCGGCAAAATATATTATTTATTTTAAAAAATTTAATCTTCTGGAAAAAATTATTTCAAGTATAAAAATTACTAATATTATGAAAATTAAATTTTTTAATTTTCTGAAAATATAAAAATCACAAAAAAAAAAATTTACTATAAAAACCTTAATAATTTTTTCAATTGAAATGGAAGTTAATAGAAAAATTATTTTCTTATCTATGTTTAAAAGTGGACCTTTTTTTTTAATTCAAAAACAAAAAGAGAATTTCCATTTTTTAAAATAAATAACACAATAAATTTTTTATGATTTTATATTTTTAAAATCAATGATATTTTTAGAATATCAAAAAGTGAAATTAATGATAATTATATTTTTAGAATATTTTAGATGTACACGTTGATACTCAAGCTAATTAGTATTCAAATGTGATAACATAAGCCGGGGAAGAAGATGGTGGTTTTAAAATGCCTTAGTGCATCCTTAAATCTAAGCATTTTTGCTTTGTAATTGACATCATTTTTTGTGGGGTTAGGGTCTCCAATAGCATTTGCGAGGTTTACTCATGTCATTCATGGACATTTTTATTTTATTTTTTTTATCTAAGTATTTATTGGTCCCTCACGAACATATTTTAAACATTAAAATTTTTTTTAAAAATTTTAAACAATTCGGTCCACAAATTTGCACATATTATTTTAATGTATTTCGTCTTCTTTAATCCAATACATCTTGTTTGGAAATTTTTGTTGCTTGGGATTTGCAAATGAACCCAAAATATTTAAATTATTTTTGTCGTTTTCGTTAATTTCATTCGTACATTTAGGTTTTGCGTATGAATTCATCTTGCCTTTGGATTGGAAACTTCAACATGTTGAAAAGTAAAACAGTAAGTAGTTGGAAATATAAGAGTTGTGAATTATTTGGGTGTGACACATAACTTTGAACAATTTTTTTAACTTCTGTACATTTCTAATATATTTCGTCTTCATCAATCAATTACTTTTTATTTTAAAATTGGTGTTGCATAGGATTTCCACATGAACGCAAAATATTTAAAAGGTTTTTAATTTCTTATAGTTATGTTTTGCATATGAAGCATACGCATGAATTCATCCTGCTTTTGGAGAGGAAACTTCAACATGTTGAAAAGTAAAATAATAAGTAGTTGGAATAGTGTCACCATGCATGTCTACACTTGACTTGAGATTTCAAGGGTTGAATATATGAGACTCATAAAACTATTCTTCTACTTACAAAAGTTTTAATCGACGTCATACGCTTTTCAATCGTGCAAAAGACTATTGAAAAGAAAAGGCCTAGCCTTTGTTAAAAAAGGCAAAAAAATGAAAATAAAAATATGTAGGACAGGTATACGAATTCATCCTGATTTCAGAGAGGACACTTTAATATGTTTAAAAGTAACAGTAACTAGTTGGTATTTTGTCACCATGCCTGTCTAGACTTCAAATGGGATGTCAATGTGTTGAATTTATGAGACCGTCATAAAAAAGTTTAATTCGACATCATAAACCTCAAGGAAAAATGAAACTTCTTTTGGAGAATAAGGTTTAATCGAGATCTTGTGTTTGTCCGGAAAACACTATAATTTCTAAGATAAGATTTCAGGTAGAAATTTCTATTTTGGAAAATTTCATTTAGAATTACGATAAAAACTAATTTTTTTTTTATGATGTGTGATTTAATGGAAGTTTTCAGTATAAAAAAATATGTGTACAAAACATATATATAAGAAAATTGATACAAAATAAATTTAACAAACCAAAAAATTGTTTTTCAGAAACAAACAAATAATTATTAATCAAATAAAACAATTTTTACAAAATACAAAGGTCGCAAAAAAAGATTTCTAAGAAAATAAAAACAGTTTTAACAAAGAAGACGATTTTTAACAAAAATCATTCTTTAAGAAGAAGTTTTTTTAATTAACAATAAATACTTTCTAACAAAATAAGGAACACGGTTTTTAAAAATTTTTAACAAAAAAAGGTGTAAAAAGGTGTAGCCAAATTGAAAACCATTTCAAACAATAAAAAAAGTTTCAAAAACATTACAAATTTGTGAAAGAAAAAATCACTGCTATTGAGCAAAGCAAACTTGTCAAGTAAAGTTGAGAAATGATGACAAATCTGCATGTAAACACCGATAGTTGTAAAACAAATCATGAAAAATTAAAGCGGTCAAATATGCAAAATAATGAACAAAACGTTTGTTTCACACAACCCTTTTCTCACTCGTTAACATCTCGGTTCCAAAGAAACAAACCAAACCCAAACCCAGATCATTAGCGATAACGGGTCAAATAGCTGAAACAGTTACACCCATTATGTAAGTAAAATCATCCCGAAAAACATAATATAATTAGTTTCTAATTTCTAAAAGATTTAGAACATTATAATGATCATTAGCCAAACATACAAATATTACAAAATGTGCAAAACATAATTAATAATCAAAGATTTCAAGTAGTGTTAATATATTTTAATGTGTGGAAACGAGTCTAATAAGAAATATCACGATTATCAAATCAGAATCTTTTTTTAAAAGATTATCGTGCAATCCGATAAAGGTATCAGCTATTCCCACTCCACCAAATTGTTCTCCTGCTCCTCTTTGAAACGTTCAAATATCAAATGACAAAAGTACCCTTGCATGCAAATATAATATGTTCGGCAAAAGATGTTATTTATTTTAAAAAATTTAATCTTCTGGAAAAAAATATTTCGAGTATTAAAATTACTAATATTATGAAAATTAAATTTTTTAATCTTCTGAAAATATAAAAATCACAAAAAATTCTTTTTTTACTATAAAAAACTTAATAATTTCTTTAATTGAAATGGAAGTTAATAGAAAAATTATTTTCTTTTCTATGTTTAAAAGTGGACCTTTTTTTTAATTAAAAAACAAAAAGAGAATTTCCATTTTTTAAAATAAATAACACAATAAATTTTTTATGATTTTATATTTTTAAAATACAATGATATTTTTAGAATAGCAAAAAGTGAAATTAATGATATTTATATTTTTAGAATATTTTAGATGTACATGATGATAATCAAGCTAATTAGTATTCAAATATGATAACATAAGCCGCGGAAGAAGATGGTGGTTTTAAAATGCCTTAGTGCATCCTTAAATCTAAGTATTTTAGCTTTCTAATTGACATCATTTTTTGTGGGGTTACGGTCTCCAATAGCATTTGTGAGGTTTACTCATTATGTCATTCATGGGCATTTTTATTTTATTTTTTTTATCTAAGTATTTATTGGTCCCTCACGAACAAATTTTAAACATTAAAATTTTTTTGAAAAATTTTAAACAATTCGGTCCACAAATTTGCACATATTATTTTTAATATATTTCGTCTTCTTCAATCCAATTCATCTTGTTTGGAAATTTTGGTTTCTTGGGATTTGCATATGAACCCAAAATATTTAAATTATTTTTTTCATTTTCGTTAATTTCATTCATACATTTAGGTTTTGCATATGAAGCATGCGCATGAATTCATCCTGCCTTTGGATTGGAAACTTCAACATGTTGAAAAGTAAAACAGTAAGTAGTTGGAATATTTTGATCATGCATGTCAACCCTTGACATGAGATGTCACGTGTTGAATTTTTGAGACTATCATCAAAATCTTATTCTCATATGTATGGTTCGAAAGAGTGACGTGTTAATATCAGAAACTCTTATTCCCATACGTATTTTATCAAGAAATATGATTGTTAATTTGAAAGGGAATAAAAGAGAAGTATGCTTATTATTTTGGTACCAATTTAGTATGAATTTGATTATCATATAGTTCTTTTAATAAATAAATTTTATTTAAATTTAACCAATCCAATCGGAAACTTTAACAAGCATCCCCAGTTAGATACATTGAACCAATTAATTTAAAACCCAAGCATATCTTCAAAATATCCAAACCATGTTCAAGTGCACATGATTTTTTTTTCCTTAGTGAGTAACTCATCCGTTGTATCTAGCTTTCAATAGCAGGAAAAAACAGGGGAGGACAATTTTTTCTACATGCATGCACAAGAATAGTTTAAAAGACGACAATTCTTATGTTGAATAGAAAAATTATTTAGTTATAACATAAGAATTGTCAGCCATATTATGATTACTTTTAAATTTAAGATTTAGAAATTATAAAGCAAGAGTAGTTTTTACAAACTAGAGGGTGGTAGAGTCGGGCCATCAGAATAAAAATAAATTTTTACGTGTAAAATTCGATATAAAGACGGGGGTCTGCTAATTGAAATAGAGATCACATTAAAATCTTTATACAACTACGTGGTATTTTTTTCGTAAATAATTCTTCGGATATGCGCAATTTGTCTGGCATTTATGCATTAAAAATTGCTAAAAGTGTTTTACTAGCGGAAAAAATAGGCTCTCACTAGCTCGATAGTCCTTACATGGAGGAGCCATGACCAAGACCTATCTACAAGCGGCTAAAGTTCAGCCATGGCCGTTCTCTCCGATCTCTGTCATTGAGGATCCTTCTCTCAGGGCTGATCTCTGCGTGCAGGATGACTCGTGCTCATCTAGGGTCTCTTTTTTTTCGGAGAGCTCTTGTGGGACGGGTGGGTAGCGAAGATGCCATACAGCCATCCATAGAGAAGCTGAGGACCTGGGTGCAGTTAAACTGGAATGCTATTGGAGGTACTGTGATCCGTTATTTGAATGCCTCTACCTTTTGTTTCGTGTTTTCGTCGGAGAAAGAAGCAACTAGGATCTTTAAACATAAGAACTGGTTTGTTCATGGTATCCCACTCTGGTTGGATCTGTGGCATCCTCTGGGGTGCAGCTCCAAATCCCGCCGGAGTCCGAGGTTTCGGTGGATTCGGGTGGTGGGTATCCCTCTCCACCTTTGGGGTGATGAGGTTTTTAAAGCTATTGGTGATAGATGTGGGGGGTTCATGCATATTGACGAGGATACTCAAGCGGGTGAGGAACTCAGGTGGGCTAGAATCAAGGTTAAAGGGAACCGAAAAATCCCGGAAGTAGTTTCGATTCAGGCAGGCGGGTGGGTTTTTGAGCTACCCATTTGGGCTGAAGACACGAGTTTCTGCTACTTTGGTGATGATTATGCTACACATGGCAGGGGGTCTAGGTGTTCCGGGGCGGGTACTACTGTGCCGGCAGCTAGAGGAGCGGTTACCCGTGTCAGGAGAGTTAGAGCTGGGTCTGGGGGCTATAGTATTTCTCGTCCAGCTCGGATGGGTATAGGTACACTTCCCGTGGGAGAGGGAGATAACATGGGCGATGTGGCTGCTGGGGCAGTGGGAGCGGAGCGCGGGGGGGGAGGCTAGTGGGGGCACGGAAGCTCGGTGCCGGAAGGCAAACTGTGGACATCTGGATACCAGTATTCTGGTGCAGGCAGGTACCGGTTTTGGGCAGCAGCAGGCTGCTGTACGAGGTAAGGGAGAGAGTAGTTGTAGGGTGGCTGCTGTGAGTGGTGAGGCAGACCTTCTTGGGGTGGGTAAGAAAGGGCACGAGTGTGACTTTCTTCATACTAGTGGGTCTCTCCATACTAGTGGGTATATTGGTAATGAAAATGAAAGGCAGCGTGTAGATGAGGCTACAATGGAGCGGCAGGTGGAGGTCACTGGACCACCGGGAGGTCCGGTGAAGTCAGTGAGTCGGTCGGCAGCGGGTGATGGCAGCTGCAGTAGTGAGGTGGCAGGTAAGGCCGTTGTCAGAAGTGAGAAGACGGTGGTAGCAATGGGGGCGGATAAGCGTGTTCTGAGTTTGGAGGTGGGTGAAGCTGGACCATGTGTTGTCCCTTTCACGTCAAAATTATGTCACATCCTTGGTTTAAGGAAGCAGGTTGAAGGGGTAGGTTTGCAAAGGTCAGTTGAAGAGGTCACCTCAAGTAAGGCTACGGCTGCTAAAGCAAGTTTGAGCAGCAAAAGTGGGTGTGTCAGTGCAGAATTTTCTGCTGCTACTAGGGATAACCAAATGGGTGTAGATGTGGTACCTTGTAGCCCGCTGGCTGCAGAATCAAAAGGGTCTAGTTTGACTAAGGTTATTAAAATACAGGGGTGTGAGGAGAATCGGCCAAAGATTGGGTCTGTTCAAGAGGCTCCAGTTAATATGGCTCCGGTGCCGTCAAAAACTAGTTATTATAGAAACAAAAATTTGTATGTTGGAAATGCCATGTTAGGACTTAAAAATATTAAGGCTCTCAGGAGCTCGGGGAAAAATGGTAAAAAAGTATTGGCTTCGAGAAAGGAAGGTGGCAATAAAAAATTACCCAAGACGGTTCATAAAGGGGAGGGACAAACTTCTAAAGGTGTGGTATCAGGACCATTATATAGTAACAAGGTGGCTGTGATGGCTAGTGAAACTATTACCTCGTCTGGGAAAGGGAGCGGGGTGTTGCAAGATGATCAGTTGACGGTTATTGAGGGAGTTAGGGGGGGGGGTCGAGTATTGAGGTTTTGAATAATTCTCGTTTGTGGGTGGACATAGTGATCCTGGAGCAAGAGGGTGATGATAGGGGAAGTGAGCAAGATATATGGGATGAGGATCCGGAGGGATGGAAAGAGGACATGATGGAAGCTATTAGCAAAGACTCGGGGGTCGAGTTTGAGGGCTTTGAGAAGGAAGCATGGGCTTTGTTTGAGAAAATTGAGAGGGGGAGTGGGGATGGGGAGAGAAGTTAGTTAACGAGGAGGATTTAGTTAAAGCTTTTTAGTATAATGAAGCTTCGCATTATTACGTGGAATGTTAGGGGGATGAACGATAGAGGTAAAAGAGGGGTGATTGGGGGGGCCATTGCTACGTGGAGGCCCGACATTTTGTGTCTGCAGGAGACTAAGATGAGCCATATGGATGCTAGTTGTATCAGTTCCATCTGGGGCGGGAGGGGGGCTAAATGGGTGAGCTTAGATGCTGAAGGTGCTTCGGGAGGGGTGTCGATTTTGTGGAATTCGGAAGTGGTTGACCTGATTGAGACTATGAAGGGTGAATGGACCCTTTCTTGCCTTTTTAAAAATATTGAGGACGGTTTTACTTGGAGCTTCTCGGGTATTTATGGTCCAGTGGAGGATGCTAGTAGATGGGAATTGTGGGAAGAATTGGTAGGGGTTAGTAGGGTGTGGGATGCACCCGTTTGTATGGGTGGGGACTTCAATGTGGTGAGGTTCTCTGGGGAGAAAAGTAGTGGAGGTAGAATTGATAGGTATATGCGTGATTTCTCAGACTTTATAGATGACTTGGAGTTGATGGATCTTCCGCTGGTGGGCGGACTTTTTACTTGGTCTAGCTTCCGGGATAGGCCTTCCATGTCTCGCCTGGACCGTTTCCTTGTATCCAAGGAGTGGGAGGAGCACTTTCCTGGGGTGGTACAGTCGTGCTTGCCTAGGGTGACCTCGGATCATTGTCCCATCTTATTAGAGTGTGGGGGACGGAGGGAGGGTAGTTCGCCGTTTCGATTTGAGAATATGTGGCTTAAGGAGACTGATTTCGTGGATAGAGTAGGAGCATGGTGGTCTGGTTATGTGGTGGAGGGGAATGCTAGTTTTAGATTGGTCTCTAAATTGGGTTTTCTTAAGGAGGATTTGAAAAGGTGGAATAAAGAGGTGTTTGGGAACATCCGTCTGGGTACTACTAGTTTATTGGAGGAGGTCAGGAGGCTCGATGAGAAAGAGGGGAGTTTGGGACTCTCGGAGGAAGAAAAGAGAGTTAGGGAGAGGAAAAAAGGGGAGATCGGGAAGAGGCTCATTCGGGAAGAAATTAGCTGGAGACAAAAATCTAGAGTATTGTGGTTGAAAGAAGGAGATTTAAACACCAAGTTCTTCCATAAGATGGCCAGTTCCAATAGGCGTGGTAATCATATTCGGAGCATCAAAGTGGGGGGGGTGGTGTTTGAAGAGGTTAGAGAGGTTAGGGGGGCCATCTCTCAGTTTTTTGAGGGGTTGTTCAAGGAAGAGCAGGGGTGGCGGCCCTCTCTGGATGGGGCTGAGTTTGCGCGTATTTCCTCTTTGGAGGCGAATGGTTTAGAGGGTCATTTTACCGAAGAGGAGGTGTGGAGGGTTCTGAACTCGATGAGTGGGGATAAGGCGCCTGGTCCCGACGGGTTCTGGATGGCGTTTTATCAGCATTGTTGGACCGTGATCAAGGGGGACGTGATGGATTTTTTCCATGAATTCCACGACAGGGGTTACTTTGTGCCGAGGTTGAATGCGACTTTTATCACCTTGATCTCCAAAAAGGGGGGTCGATTGATATCAGGGATTTCAGGCCTATCAGCTTGATCGGTAGCATCTACAAGCTTCTTGCTAAGGTATTGTCAGTTAGGCTGAGAAAGGTTATTGATCCTCTTATTTCTGAGTCTCAAAACGCGTTTGTGGGAGGCAGACAGATCCTTGATGCTGTTTTGGTTGCTAATGAGTGTGTGGAATCCAGAATTAGAAGTGGACCCCCGGGATTAGCTTTTAAGCTTGACATCGAAAAGGCGTATGATCATGTCAATTGGGATTTCCTTATGTATTTGTTAAGGAGGATGGGGTTCGGTGAGCGGTGGTGTCGGTGGATTGGGAGGTGTGTTAAGACGGCCAGATTCTCCGTTCTGATTAATGGGGTTCCGGAGGGCTTTTTTGCGAGCTCCCGTGGGCTCCGTCAAGGAGACCCGTTGTCCCCCTTCCTTTTCATTTTGGTCATGGAGGCGTTTAGTCGGATGATGGATAGGGTGGCCCATGCCGGGTGGATCAGGGGGTTCTCTTTAGGGGCTCCGGGGCCTAATCAGGTGTCTGTCTCTCATCTTTTATTTGCGGATGATGCGATTGTTTTCTGTGATGCTGATCAAAGGCAAGTGCGAGCTCTGAAGTCATTCCTTATATGCTTTGAGGCGGTCTCTGGTTTGAGAATTAATGCGGGAAAGAGCGAGGTCATCCAAATTGGTGGAGAGGTTATGGTGGATGATTTCGGGGGCATCATGGGGTGTAGAATTGGGTATCTCCCCTGTACTTATCTAGGACTTCCTCTTGGAGCTAAGTACAAGTCTAAATCTATCTGGGACCCGGTGTTGGAGAGAATGCGTAGAAAATTGGCAGGCTGGAAGAATGGGTTCTTGTCGAAAGGGGGGAGACTCACGTTGATTAAGAGTTCGTTGTCCTGCTTGCCTACTTACTATATGTCCATTTTGCCTATTCCAGTGGCTGTTCGTCTAGAAATGGAGAAGCTGATGCGTAATTTTATGTGGAGAGGCACGGAGGGTAGCTTTAAGCATAGTCTGGTTAAGTGGGAGGAGGTATGCAAGCCGATTAAGGAGGGGGGGGGGGGGGCGGGAGTGAGAAACTTGGTTAACTTTAATAAAGCTTTGCTGGGAAAGTGGCTGTGGAGATTTCCTCGGGAGGAACATAGGTTGTGGAGAAGGGTTGTTTATGCTAGAGGGGGTGGTACTCGTTTTGGGTGGGGGCCGTTGGTGGCGACTTTTCCTTATGGAATGGGTTTGTGGAAACATATAGCGAAGGAATGGAGGTCTTTTTCGAGTCATGTCGAGTTTTCTCTAGGGAGAGGCGACAGGATCAGATTCTGGAAGGACAAGTGGGGGGTTCAGGGGTCCATTCAGGAGCTTTTCCCTGGGATGTTTAACCTGGGTGGAAATCCAGATGGTTTGGTGGTGGAGCACATATCGTTTAGCGGGGAGGGAGTGATGTGGAACCCTCAGTTTAGAAGAAGACTTTGGGACTGGGAGCTGCAGGAGGCGGATTTATTCTTTCAGTGGTTGGGATCGGCCCCCCGCCCGACGGTTACGGAGGATTCCCTTAAATGGAAGGGGGGAGGGACAGGGGTGTTCTCGGTCAAAGGGTACTATGAGATTCTGAGTGGAAGGGGGAATCCTAGAGACCGCTTCCCTTGGAAGAGTATTTGGAAGGTGAGAGTGCCTCAGAAGGTCAGGTTCTTTGTGTGGACTGCGGCTAGGCAGGCTATCTTGACTCTTGAAGGCCTTCAATAGAGAAGATACCGTCTCGCGAGTCGTTGTTGGTTATGTAAGGAGGAGGAGGAAAAGACCAATCACCTTCTTCTTCATTGTAAGGTGACAAGAGGTTTGTGGGATTTGTTTTTTGCCATGTCTTGTACAACTTGGGTTATGCCAGGGACTGTTAGGGCTCTCCTAGATGGGTGGAGACCGCCGTGGGGATGGTCGGGGGATAAGAAGATGTGGCGCATTGTTCCACATTGTATCTTCTGGACGATTTGGAAGGAGCGTAATGAGAGATGCTTTGAGGGTATTGAGACGGCTCCCTCGAGGATTCGATATTTTTTTTTGAGCACTCTTATTAGTTGGAGAAAGGAGAGATTTGTCATCTCAACTCAGGAGATTCTAGAGTTAGTGGAAGGGTTTCACTCTGAGGTGTAAGTTGGCTTTCCATGCGGGTTTTTTTGATATTTTTCCATTGTACTTGTTGATTTAGTTTTTTGTATACTCCCTGTATACGGGTTCGCTCCCTTAGCGTTGGTATTATATATCATTTACTTATCAAAAAAAAAAATTGCTAAATTTTTCGGAAGTAATAAAGCTGGTTGTTGAAGCCGATTACGAGAAATTATGTATCTAATTATAATTATAAAAATACGTGATATAATTGAAAATAAATCTTTCAAAATGAGCCTTAAATCGACATCATTTTTTTGATAAAAAATCGATATCATGAAACTCAAGGAAAAATGAAACTGCTTTTGGAGAATAAGGTTTAATCGAGATCACGTGTTTTTTCGGAAAACACTATAATTTATATATAGAAAAAAATTGATATAAAATAAATTTAACAAAGAAAACTTTTTTTTTTCAGACACAAACAAATAATTATTAATCATATAAAGCAGTTTTGACAAGAAACACAGGTCGCGAAAAACTGTTTCTAAGAAAATAAGAACACTTTTAACAAAGAAGACAATTTTTAACAAAAAACTTTCTTTCACAAGAAAGTTCTTTTTTATTAACTAACAATAAATACTTTATAACAAACAAACAAAAACAGTTTGTAAAAATGTTTTAACAAAAAAAAGGTGTAAAAAGTTTTAGCCAAATTAAAAACAGTTTAAAAAAATAAAAACAGTTTCAAAAAAATGACAAATTTGTGAAAAACAGAATTCACTGCTATTGAGCAAAGCAAATTTGTTAAGTAAAGTTGAAAAATGATGACAAATTCGCATGTAAACACCGATAGTTATAAAACAAATCATGTCAAATTAATGTGGTCAAATATGCAAAATAATGAACAAATGTTTATTTAACACAACCTTTTTCTAACTCGTTAACATATCGGTTCAAAAGAAACAACCGAAACCCAAACCCTAATCATTAGTGATAACGCGTCAAATGGCTCAAACAGTTATGCCCATTATGTAAGTAAAAGCATCCAGTAAAACATAATATAATTAGTTTCTACTTTCTAAAAGAATTCAGACAATATAATGTTCCTTAGCCAAAAATACAAATATTACGAAATGTATTTAACATAATAAATAATCAATGATTTCAGGTGGTGTTAATATATTTTAATGTATGCAAATGAGTCTAATAAGTTATGTCATAATTATCAAAATCTAAATCGTTTTTTATAAAGTTATCGTGCTATCCGATAAAGGTATCAGCTATTCCCACTCCAACACATAGTTCCCCTACTCCGCTTTGAAACGTTCAAATATCAAATGACGACAGTACCCATGTATGCATATATGATTTGAGCATATGTTGGCTAAAATATTTTATTTATTTTAAAAACTTTAATCTTCTGGAAAAAAATATTTCTAATATGAAGGTTCCTAATATTATGAAAATTAAATTTTTTAGTGTTCTGAAAATAGAAAAATCACAAAAATTTCAGTTCCATTGTAAAAAAACTTAATAATTTTTGTAATTGAAATGGAAGTTAATAGAAATAATATTTTATTATCTGTGTTTAAAAGTGGACTTTTTTTTAATTAAAACCCATAAAGAGAATTTCCATTTTTTAAAATAAATTTTTTTATGATTTCATATTTTGGAATATTATGATATTTTTAGAATATCAAAAAGTGAAATTAAAGATATTTATATTTTTAAAATATTAAAAAAATTTCCAAAATAATATGATTTTTTATATTCAAAATGTTAAATACTAAACATAATTGGTCACCTAATTGTAAGATCCCCTTAAACTTTTAAAAATTGGTCACCTAATTTAGCTAAAAAAAAATTGGTCACCTAATTGTAAATTGCCTTTATTTTTTTGGTACAAGAGGACTGGACATTATATTTTTGTCAAATTATTATATTTTCTCAAATTTTATATGTATATAATGATACTCAACCTAATTAGTATTAAAATATGAAAACATAAGACGGGGAAGAGGATGGTTGTTTTAAAATGCCTTGGTGCATCCTTAAATCTCCGCATTTTAGCTTTGTAATTGACATCATTTTTTGTGGTGTTACGGTCTCCAATAGCGTTTGTAAGGTCTACTCATTATTTTATTCATGGGGATTTTGATTTATTAATTTTTAGCCAGGTATTTTTTTTGTCCCTCGCGAATAAATTTTAAACATTAAATTTTTTTTGACAAAATTTTAAATAATTAGGTCCACTGATTCACTTATTGTAAAAGTATACGCTAATTATATAATAAGTGAACATAATTGTAAAATCCCCTTAAACGTTTAAAAATTGGTCACCTAATTGTAAATTGCGTTTATTTTTTTGGTACAAGAGGACTGGACATTAAAGAACGTTTTGTACTAATGCTCTTGGACGCCCAGCTGATACATATTTGTTGACAAATTGAACTATCCTTCTCTATAAATAGAGACAATGCATATCCCTCATTCTTTATTCTCAAAATCATATATCCAAAACACAGCGATGGATATCCTTGTTTTAATCATTACATTTACTTTTACTTTCTTTGTTTACTGGATATCAAAAAAGACTTGTAAAAAGAAGGGAACCCGGACACCACCTGAACCAGCCGGTGCATGGCCTATAGTGGGTCACATGCATCTCCTAGCCGGTCCTGAGGTTCCACACAAAACCTTAGGGGCGGTCGCTGACAAATATGGTCCAATCTTCATGATTAGAATAGGTGCAATCAAAGCTTTGGTAGTAAGTGATGAGAAGATAGCCAAAGAGTGTTTGTCCACCAACGACAAGGCCTTTGCAAACCGTCCAAAATCGGTAGCAGCGGAGCTCATGGGCTATAACTACTCCCTCTTTGCGTTTAACAATTTAGGTCCCTACTGGACCTATATGCGAAAGATGATCTCCCGTGAGCTTCTTTCTGTCAAGCAGGTTGAACTTCTTTCTCACATCCGAGTGTCCGAAGTTGATACATGCATGAGAGAGATGTATGAGTTTTGGGCCAAAAACAAAAAGGATAATGATGGTAAGGTGAGGGTCGATTTGAAGAACTGTGTAACCACTTTGATTTTGAACATAGTTGTTAGGATGCTAGTGGGGAAGAGAGTTTCGGGTGAAGAGGGAGAGGGGTTCAGGGCTCGAAAGGCTATAAGGCTATTTCTTGAGTTAATGGGAGCCGTTGTGGTAGCAGATGCTATACCGTTTTTGAGGTTTATGGATTTGGGGGGCAAAGAGAAAGCCATGAAGGAAAACGCCAAAGAGGTAGATGATATATTAAGAGGTTGGTTAGCAGAGCACAAAACAAAGAAAGACTTAGGAGAAGTGAACAAAGAAGAACATAAAGATTTCATGGATGTGATGCTCTCAAATCTTGAGACTGCTACTGCTGACGAACTTGGTGGTTATGATGGGGATAATGTCATCAAGTCAACATTTCTGGTAGTTATTCATCTATTAAAAATATAATATTTTTTTTTACATTTTGTTTAGTGGTCACAACAAAAAATAATAAGTTTACACACCATATTATATTTTTATCTATTGGAGTTTCTAACTTAGTATAGTTTGACTCCAGTCATACTAAGGTTCTTGCCTTTAATTTTAATTTTAATATTATATGGAAGTATACACATAGACCTAATTGGTGTAAATTATATATCTTTTTTACTAAAATTACGTTAATATATAGTGTTAACCTATGATACGACTCTGAAATTGGATAGGATTTAATATTGCAGTTGGAAACTAAAATTTATTCCTCCTTGGCAGGGACTTCTAGTAGGGGGTGTTGACACTTCTGCAGTGACTATTGTATGGGCTCTATCTCTACTTCTCAATAACCCCCACACCTTGAAAAAGGCACAGGATGAGGTAGATCTTCAAGTGGGCAGAGGGAGGCAAGTAGTGGTGTCGGACACAAAGAAATTGGTATACATTCAAGCTATTATCAAAGAAACACTACGATTGTATCCACCCGCACCACTATCAGTACCCCATGAGTCCGGGGAGGATTGTGTCGTAGGTGGATATAATATACCAAAGGGCACTCGCCTTTTGACAAACATTTGGAAAATTCATCGTGATCCAAATGCATGGTCCAATCCAAATGAGTTTCAACCCGAGAGATTCTTGACAACCAACAAAGATACCGATGTTTGGGGCAAGAATTATGAGTTCATTCCATTTAGTAGTGGGAGAAGAATATGCCCCGGAATTTCATTAGCCATGGATATGGATCCATTGATATTGGCTAGGTTCATACAGGGGTTTGAGATGACGACACTCCATGATGAAGCCATCGATATGACTGAGAGCCTCGGAGTAACCAATCTTAAAGCCACTCCACTCGAGGTCCTCCTCACCCCGCGCTTATCTCCCGACCTTTATTAATAAATATTATAATAATGAAGTTATGCGTGGAGGTAAAATTAAACCAACCAATTTATTTGATATGTGTTGTAGAAAATTATTTTGTGTTGTGATAAATAATGTAAAAATAAAAATGTAATTTTATTTTCTTAAAACTATTGCTACTATTATGTAAACTTCATCACTATGTGTAAACATTCATACCCACTTTATACATTGTGATTAATTTGGTACGCAAACAGCTTAGCATAATTGCTCCCAAGGGGAAAGAGCGGATTGTAATGGGGGATCACCTTCAGTGCCTTAAAAACTTAATGCTGTAGGTTTCGATACCGGCCACAGACAAACATGTCCCTTAATTAAATTGGCCTATATCCGTTGATTTGGAGAAACAGGGCCCGCGAATTTGATATCCGACATCATTCACAAAGTGACTCCCACTGTGGATGGTCTCACAAAAAAATAAAGTTTATCATATTTGAAGAGTTCTAGGCTCTATGTACCTAACTTTCTGCTTATAAAAGTCAGTTGGGTCGAATTATAAAGTGGTTGCATTGTTAAGGCAACAAAAATAGTCAATAACAATCCATTATAAAATAAAATATATCTTGTTCAACAATTTTTAATGAAATGTGGTTTTAGTGAAAAAATGGTGTCTTTAACAACAAGATCCACAAAGCAACAATTTAATGTCATGCTAATACGATTACTCTTTTGCGCGGGCAAAGTATTCCATCACGATTTCAATTTTTTTATATTTTATATTAGTTCTATCAATGTGTGTTCAAAACATATAAATCAAAGGAAACACAAAAATAGACCTAGACTATATATGCATGCACAAGAATAGTTTAAAAGACTGACAATTCTTTTGTTGAATAGTAAAATGATTTACATATAACATAACAATTGTCAATCCTTTTACGATTATGTTTAAATTTAAGATTTTGAAATTATAAAGGAAGTCTAGTTTTTAGAAACTAGCGGGTGCTAGAGTTGGGCCCTCAGAAGAAAAATTAATTTTGCGTGTAAAACCCCAAATAGACTTGGGGTTAACTAGCTTCCTTGAAAATGAGCCACTACACAAGTTCAATGAGAAGACTGAAATAACTGTTGAATTCACAAAGTGGGAAGAAACTGACATGCTTGTAAGAAGCTAGATTGGTTTTTCCATAGCAGATGAGTGTCAATACCTTATTGTGGGTCTTGACACAACAAAAGAAATATGGGACTGCTTTGAAAATATATTTTTGGAGTCAACTAAAGAGAAAGAGTTTCAACTAAAAGAAAGAGTGC
Source organism: Sambucus nigra (assembly GCA_949130495.1). Taxonomy (NCBI): domain Eukaryota; kingdom Viridiplantae; phylum Streptophyta; class Magnoliopsida; order Dipsacales; family Adoxaceae; genus Sambucus; species Sambucus nigra. The sequence continues at coordinate 544,680 of CASBWL010000398.1, read as the reverse complement.
ATGACATAAAGCTGGAAGGTAAATCACTTGATCAGTAAAACAAGGAATTTGAAGACGTGTGTGTCGGACTATCTGCCATTCGAAAACCTATGGACGAAGATTCCAAGCTTATCAACTTTGCACGAGGATTGGGAAGAAGTACAAAACTTTTCGCACTGTCATGCTTGGTAAGCCTCCATACCCAACTCTCTCACAATTAATTTCATCACTAAAAGGATTTGATGTTCGTGAGGAGTCAACAAATGAATCATCTACTCAACTGGTTGATCACTCAATGGCGCTCAATGGCATAAGAGCACCAACGCAGCAGTACAACCGAGGGCGATGGAGATCAAATCGAGGAAGAGGATTCTCTGTCAACAATTTTGGAGCACAATTTTCATCACGAGGATGAGGGTTCAGACCAGCAAGTCATGGAGTTCAGCATTTTCATGGCCAACAGCCCCGGTAGCTATGAGAGCACCAACCTGCTTTTATAGGTGGGATTATTCCTTTCACTCTCCAAACCAAGCCCCGGTAGCTATGAGAGCATCAAACGTTGTCACTGAAGTAGACAATGGACTCTATGTTGACTCTGGCGCAACCTCACATATAACAAATGGAACTGGTAATTTTTCAAAACTTATGTCATATACTGGTAATGATAAAGTTATAATTGGAGATGGATCACAACTTGACATCACTCACATTGGAGAAAAAAAATTAAATGAAAATTTAATCCTTGAAGACGTTTTAGTAGTTCCAAGAATTAAAAAGAATCTCATTTATGTGAGTCAATTACTTCATGATAATGAATGCATTTTGGAATTTACTAATAATGGTTTCACTCTTAAGGACAAGAAGACTCACAAAGAAATTTCCAAGGGAATTAGAAGAGGATCACTTTACACTTTTGAAGATAATAATCATGAAGCGCTAAATGCTATTTATGAAAAAAAAGCTAGCGATCACATATGGCATCAACGTTTGGGACATCCTCAAATCAAGTCTTTAAAGTTTTTAAATAAAAGTCATGCCTTGCATGTAGACCATTGGAATAAATTGCATAATGTTTGGGTAAGTTGTCAACTTGGAAAAAGTTGTAAACTTCCTTTTGGTTTGAATGATAAAATTTCCAATGTTCCGTTTGAAAAGATTCATTGTGACCTATGGGGACCGGCGCCTATAACATCTTCTCAAGGGTTTAAATTTTATGTTGTGTTCATTGATGATTGTACTCGCTATACATGGTTGTGTCCACTTAAACAAAAATCAGACTTTCATCACGTATTTTTAACATTTCATAAAATGATAGAAACACAATTTGAAAAACAAATAAAAATCTTCCAATGTGATGGTGGTGGTGAATTTTCCAGTAATGACTTTATTGATTATCTAAATAAATGTGGCATAGTGAGACATATTTCATGTCCCGGTACCTCGGAACAAAATGGTGTTGCCGAAAGAAAACATAGACATATTGTTGAAACTGGATTAACATTAATGTTTCATGCTAATATCCCATTGTTTCTTTGGGTATATGCATTTTTAACTATTGTTTACCTTATTAACTGATTGCCTTCCGCACCCTTAAAATGAACCACACCATTTTTCAAACTCTATGGTACTCAACCAAATTATTCCACTTTGCGTATTTTTGGGGGTCGTTGTTTTCCGTAATTACGAAACAAAACCCAAAATAAATTTACTCCTAAAGCTTATCCTTGCATTTTTGTTGGGTACAGTTCATTTCATAAGGGCTACAGATGCTATCAACCACACACCAAAAGAATTTTTATCTCTAGACATGTTATCTTTGATGAAAATAGTCTCCCTTATGTCATTACTCCCAAAGAAACTGTCTCACCCCAACCCATTGACTTGGTTACATACCAAGAGTTTTTCAAAATTACATCACCCAAAGCACCAAAGAGCTGTGCTGATATACCATTGCACTCCACACAATCAATTTTACATTCCATTCCTTGTGACCCACTTCATACCTCTAACTCTTGCCCCTCACCAAAGTCGTCCCAAACAGATATTTCACTTGACTTTTTGTATCATACTTCAACCTCTTTGCCGACTATTTCAGACCAACATGACACTACCTCACCTATCCCTCCTTTACCCGTCACACCCTCTACTCCTACGGACATTGTCCTCTCTAATACCACTCATTGTACTCCTTGTAGTGTCCCAGTCCATTCATACGCTACCCATAACCTCCCCTCTAGTCAGTCGCCTACTCTCCATCTTCATTCTCCTGCTGCATCATGTCCTCTGTCCCCCCGCTCTATAGAGCGTCCAGACCTTCTGCCAGCTTTAAATCTTGAGGTGGTTTTACTTGTCTCCTCACAACCAACTCCTACCCATCCTCTACAACCTCCTCTCAATACACATTCCATGACCACACGTTCTAAAGCTGCCACCTCCACTTTTCTTGCTACCACACACTCAACTGAACCCTCCAATATTAAACAAGCCCTTTCTCAACCTCACTGCTGACTACACTAAAATGCCCAAAATGTCACCTTTAAGCCAGCCACCCTTGTCACGGTCATTCACCGTGACAAAAAAATACGCATTTTTTGTCACGGTCATTGACCTTGACAGGACCCTGATAACGAATTGTCACGGTCAATGACTGTGACAAGACCTTGACAAACACATTTGTCACGGGCGTCGCATGGTCATTGACCGTGATAATACTTAAAATAATTGTCACGGTCAATGACCTTGACACGACCGTGACAATGTCTTCAGTAAAAAAAGCCCTAGGCTTCTTTTTTCCCACCGTTTTTTTTTTGTTTCCCTCTCTCTCTCTCTCTCTCTCTAAGGTTTATATTTTCTCTCTCTTTCTCTTTCATTTCTATATGTGTGTGTATGTGTGTATATATATGTGTGTTTATGTATGTGTATATTTGTTTGTATGTGTGTTTATATATGTGTGTGGTGGTGGAGGGGGCAGGGGGTGGTGGGGGTGTGGTGGGCAATGTTTGTACGTGTGTGTGTGTGTGTGTGTGTGTGTGTGTGTGTAGGTGTGGTGGAGGTGGGGGGAGGGGGACAGGGTGTGTGTGTGTATGTGTGTATATATATGTGTGTATATGTATGCGTATATTTGTTTGTATGTGTGTGTATATATGTGTGTGGTGGTGTGTGGTGGGGGAGGGGGGGCAGGGGGTGGTGGGGGTGGGGTGTGTGTAATACCCCATTATTTTTTGGAATTTAATTAACTCATAATAGCAGAATTAAATAAAAGGGCACCCGAATGTAACTTGGAGAAATGAAATTAATTTATGTGACAATATGGTAACTTATATGGTTCTTAAGAGTTTATGAAATTGGTGGAAGTAACATTATAATTATATTGGTATTGGATTTAATTAATAACGGAAGTGATGCGGAAATTTTAATACCAATTCTAATTATTAATTAAATTAATGGGCCTAATTTTTCTAACGAGTTTAATGGGCTTATTTATCTTAAATGGGATTAACGAGTTTAATGGGCTTATTTAATAATTCTTTTAATTGAAATGGAAGTTAATAGAAAAATTGTTTTCTTATCTATGTTTAAAAGTGGACATTTTTTTTAATTAAAAAACAAAAAGAGAATTTTCATTTTAAAAAAAAAATAACACAATAATTTTTTTATGATTTTATAGTTTTGAAATACAATGATATTTTTAGAATATCAAAAAGTGAAATTAATGATAATTATATTTTTAGAATATTTTCGATGTAGAAGATGATACTCAAGCTAATTAGTATCCAAATATGATAACATAAGCCGGGGAAGAAGATGGTGGTTTTAAAATGCCTTAGTGCATCCTTAAATCTAAGCATTTTTGCTTTGTAATTGACATCATTTTTTGTGGGGGTTACGGTCTCCAATAGCATTTGCGAGGTTTACTCATTATGTCATTCATGGACATTTTTATTTTTATTTTTTTTCTAAGTATTTATTGGTCCCTCACGAACATATTTTAAACATTAAAATTTTTTTGAAAAATTTTAAACAATTCGGTCCACAAATTTGCACATATTATTTTTGATATATTTCGTCTTCTTCAATCCAATACATCTTGTTTGGAAATTTTGGTCGCTTGGGATTTGCATATGAACCCAAAATATTTAAATTATTTTTGTCGTTTTCGTTAATTTCATTCGTACATTTAGGTTTTGCATATGAAGCATGCGTATGAATTCATCCTGCCTTTGGATTGGAAACTTCAACATGTTGAAAAGTAAAACAGTAAGTAGTTTGAATATTGTGATCATGCATGTCAACACTTGACATGAGATGACACGTGTTGAATTTTTGAGACTATCATCAAACTCTTATTCTCATATATATGGTTCGAAAGAGTGACTTGGTAATATCAGAAACTCTTATTCCCATACGTATTTTATCAAGAAATATGATTATTAATTTGAAACGTAATAAAAGAGAAAGTATGCTTATTATTTTGGTACCAATTTAGTATGAATTTGATTATCATATAGTTCTTTTAGTAAATAAATTTTATTTAAATTTAACCAATCCAATCGGAAACTTTAACAAGCATCCCCAGTAAGATACATTGAGCCAATTAATTTAAAACCCAAGCATATCTTCAAAATATCCAAACCATGTTCATGTCTACATGATTTTTTTTCCATAGATAGTAACTCATCCGCTGTATCTACCTTTCGATAGCAGGAAAAAACAGGGGAGAACAATTTTTTCTACATGCATGCACAAGAATAGTTTAAAAGACGACAATTCTTATGTTGATTAGAAAAATTATTTAGATGTAACATCTAAATTGCCAGTCGTTTTATGATTACTTTTAAATTTAAGATTTAGAAATTATAAAGCAAGAGTAGTTTTTACAAACTAGAGGGTGGTAGAGTCGGCCCATCAGAATAAAAACAAATTTTGCGTGTAAAATCCGATACAAAAACGGGGGTCTGCTAATTGAAATAGAGATCACATTATAATCTTCATACAACCACGTGGTATTTTTTTCCTAAACAATTCTTCGGATATGCACAATTTGTCTGTCATTTATGCATTAAAAATTTCTAAATTTTTCGGAAGTAATAAAGCTAGTTGTTGAAGCCGATTGTGAGAAATTATGTACCTAATTATAATTATAAAAATACGTGACATAATTGACAAATAAATCTTTCAAAATGAGCCTTAAATCGACATCTATCGACATCATAAAACTCAAGGAAAAATGAAACTGCTTTTGGAGAATAAGGTTTAATCGAGATCACGTGTTTTTCAGGAAAACACTCGAATTTATATATAGAAGAAAACTGATATAAAATAAATTTAACAAATAAAACTTTTTTTTGAGACACAAACAAATAATTATTAATCATATAAAGCAGTTTTGACACGAAACACAGGTCGCGAAAAACTGTTTCTAAGAAAATAAGAACAATTTTAATAAAGAAGACAATTTTTAACAAAATCTTTCTTTCACAAGAAATTTTTTTTATTAATTAACAATAAATACTTTATAACAAACTAACAAAAACAGTTTGTAAAAATGTTTTAACAAAAAAAGGTGTAAAAATTTTTAGCCAAATTAAAAACAGTTTCAAACAATAAAAACAGTTTCAAAAAAATAACAAATTTGTGAAAAACAAAATTCACTGCTACTGAGCAAAGCTAATTGGTTAAGTAAAGTTGAAAAATGATGACAAATTTGCATGTAAACACCGATAGTTATAAAACAAATCATGACAAATTAATGAGGTCAAATATGCAAAATAATGAACAAAATGTTTATTTAACACAACCTTTTCTCACTCGTTAACATCTCGGTTCCGAAGAAACAAACCAAACCCAAACCCTGATCATTAGCGATAACGGGTCAAATAGCTGAAACAGTTACACCCATTACGTAAGTAAAATCATCCAGGAAGACATAATATAATTAGTTTCTACTTTATAAAGGATTTTGAACATTATAATGATCGTTAGCCAAAGATACAAATATTACAAAATGTGATAAACATAATTAATAATAAAATATTTCAAGCGGTGCTAATATATTTTAATATGTAGAAACGACTCAAATAAGTAATATCACGATTATCAAATCAGAATCATTTTTTAAAAGGTTATCGTGCTATCCGATAAAGGTATCAGCTATTCCCACTCCACCAAATTGTTCCCCTGCTCCCCTTTGAAACGTTCAAATATCAAACGACAAAAGTACCCTTGTATGCAAATATAATACGTTCGGCAAAATATATTATTTATTTTAAAAAATTTAATCTTCTGGAAAAAAATATTTCATGTATAAAAATTACTAATATTATGAAAATTAAATTTTTTAATCTTCTGAAAATATAAAAATCACAAAAAAAAAAAAAAAGTTGCTATAAAAACCTTAATAATTTTTTCAATTGAAATGGAAGTTAATAGAAAAATTATTTTCTTATCTATATTTAAAAGTGGACCTTTTTTTTTAATTAAAAAACAAAAAGAGAATTTCCATTTTTTAAAATAAATAACACAATAAATTTTTTATGATTTTATATTTTGAAAATCAATCATACCTTTAGAATATCAAAAAGTGAAATTAATGATATAAACCTGTTATGAGACAGTGGTAAAGAGTAGATAATACAATTCAAAAGGTTCTCTTATATTTGGTGGGAAATGTTTTCCACGCCTACAATAGTAAAGCAAGTACAATATATATAAGGGAAACAGAATAGCATTTGTAGTAGTTATCTGCAGGTGGTTACAGAAGTAGTGGAGGATGAGGTTACAGAAGTAGTGGAGTCGTTGTGTGGGTTGTGGTTGACTGGGTCAATACTCCCCCGCAAGTTGATAGGGGTGGAGAACAAACCATTAACTTGTCTTTGATGAAAGTGCACTAAAAAATAAGGAAAAATGGAGAGAGAGAGAGAGAGAGAGAGAGAGAGAGAGAGAGAGAGAGAGAGAGAGAGAAGGTTTTGAGGGGTATTTGACTTGCCACAGTTGTAGCAGTTATCAGCAGGTGGTTACAAAAGTAGTGAGGGATGTGATAAACTGTATTTTCTTTGGACTGTTCCTTAAATCCATAGAATGCCACTTACACATATTTGTGCTGACCCAACTTTAATATAAATTGCCTCTCTTTTTGCCAAGAACTAGACATATGATATTAGAGAATGACGATGACTGTGCTGAGGCTTTGAGTTTTGGCTAAAGCGTTATTTGGAGTAGCGAGCATCCCTTACTGGACATGAAAAACTGTGTGATAACAAGAGACGGTATATCTATATGGTGTTGTTCTGGTTCTGAGTATTGACGGCGCTATGGAGTAAGGGTTTCAAATCTGTTCCCTCCGATTCTCCATTGAAAATCATCGCTATCGAACCTTCTCACAGAATGGGCGCCATTTCAGCAAAGGCAGCATCGTATGGACAAGGATGAGAACCATCCACAGATTTCATGAGCATTTAGCCAATGAGAAAGGGCTTCATTTGGGTCTTTCAGTAGAGATAGTTTTATGGTGACATTATAAGAAGAGAGACAGAGATTGTTAGTGGGGAGAGGAGTAGAAAGGCCATTGTTTGTATGAAAAGACATGCCATAATAATAGATATATTAAGAGTATATAACTACAAGTATATAAGGAATATGTGTTGGTTTAAAAACTAAGACTTTTTTTTTTGAAGAAAGAAAGGAGACAAATGACTTTAAAGGGACTTGCTTGCTTGTTCACCACACACTAAATAACTTGAAAAGGGAAAGTTTCTTAGAGGTTTTTTTATATGGGAAAATAATTGAGAAGAGGAAAAGGTGAAGAAAGTTAAAGAGGCATTTTCATGAAAAATGGGTGTTTCACATTTTTGTTCTTATAACGAGAAAACATTGAGAGCAGGCTTGACGAGACATAACCAAAAAAAAGGCACATGTAATTTACCACTAAGAGGATCATGTAACTCGTGTGGTTTCTGGTTTTGTCTTGTTTTTGTGGTGTTGGGTTTGGATAGAGAGAAAAGACTGTAGAGCAGTGGCTCTGATACCATATAAACCTGTTATGAGACAGTGGTAAAGAGTAGATAATACAATTCAAAAGGTTCTCTTATATTTGGTGGGAAATGTTTTCCACGCCTACAATAGTAAAGCAAGTACAATATATATAAGGGAAACAGAATAGCATTTGTAGTAGTTATCTGCAGGTGGTTACAGAAGTAGTGGAGGATGAGGTTACAGAAGTAGTGGAGTCGTTGTGTGGGTTGTGGTTGACTGGGTCAATAAATGATAATTATATTTTTAGAATATTTTAGATGTACACGTTGATACTCAAGCTAATTAGTATTCAAATGTGATAACATAAGCCGGGGAAGAAGATGGTGGTTTTAAAATGCCTTAGTGCATCCTTAAATCTAAGCATTTTTGCTTTGTAATTGACATCATTTTTTGTGGGGTTAGGGTCACCAATAGCATTTGCGAGGTTTACTCATTATGTCATTCATGGACATTTTTATTTTGTTTTTTTTATATAAGTATTTATTGGTCCCTCACAAACATATTTTAAACATTAAAATTTTTTTGAAAAATTTTAAACAATTCGGTCCACAAATTTGCACATTTTATTTTTAATATATTTCGTCTTCTTTAATCCAATACATCTTGTTTGGAAATTTTGGTTGCTTGGGATTTGCAAATGAACCCAAAATATTTAAATTATTTTTGTCGTTTTCGTTAATTTCATTCGTACATTTAGGTTTTGCGTATGAATTCATCCTGCCTTTGGATTGGAAACTTCAACATGATGAAAAGTAAAACAGTAAGTAGTTGGAATATTGTGATCATGCATGTCAACACTTGACATGAGATGTCACGTGTTGAATTTTTGAGACTATCATCAAATTCTTATTCTCATATGTTTGGTTCGAAAGAGTGACGTGGTAATATCAGAAACTCTTATTCCCATACGTATTTTATCAAGAAATATGATTATTAATTTGAAACGGAAGAAAAGAGAAAGTATGCTTATTATTTTGGTACCAATTTAATATGAATTTGATTATCATAAACTTCTTTTAATAAATAAATTTTATTTAAATTTAACCAATCCAATTGGAAACTTTAACAAGCATCCCCAGTAAGATACATTGACCCAATTAATTTAAAACACAAGCATATCTTCAAAATATCCAAACCATGTTCATGTGTACATGATTTTTTTTCCATATATAGTAACTCATCCGCTGTATCTACCTTTCGATAGCAGGAAAAAACATGGGAGAACAATTTTTTCTACATGCATGCACAAGAATAGTTTAAAAGACGACAATTCTTATGTTGAATAGAAAAATTATTTAGATATAACATCTAAATTGCTAGTCGTTTTATGAATACTTTTAAATTTAAGATTTAGAAATTATAAAGCAAGAGTAGTTTTTACAAACTAGAAGGTGGTAGAGTCGGCCCATCAGAATAAAAATAAATTTTGCGTGTAAAATCCGATACAAAAACGGAGGTCTGCTAATTGAAATAGAGATCACATTATAATCTTCATACAACTACGTGGTATTTTTTTTCCTAAATAATTCTTCGGATATGGACAATTTGTCGGGCATTTATGCATTAAAAATTTCTAAATTTTTCGGAAGTAATAAAGCTAGTTGTTGAAGCCGATTGTGAGAAATTATGTACCTATTTATAATTATAAAAATACGTGATATAATTGACAAATAAATCTTTCAAAATGAGCCTTAAATCGACATCTATCGACATCATAAAACTCAAGGAAAAATGAACCTGCTTTTGGAGAATAAGCTTTAATCGAGATCACGTGTTTTTCAGGAAAACACTCGAATTTATATATAGAAGAAAACTGATATAAAATAAATTTAACAAACAAAACTTTTTTTTGAGACACAAACAAATAATTATTAATCATATAAAGCAGTTTTGACATGAAACACAGGTCGCTAAAAACTGTTTCTAAGAAAATAAGAACAGTTTTAACAAAGAAGACAATTTTTAACAAAAAAGTTTCTTTCACAAGAAAGTTTTTTTATTAATTAATAATAAATACTTTATAACAAACTAACAAAAACAGTTTGTAAAAATGTTTTAACTAAAAAAAGGTGTAAAAAGTTTTAGCAAAATTAAAAACAGTTTCAAACAATAAAAACAGTTTCAAAAAAATAACAAATTTGTGAAAAACAAAATTCACTGCTACTGAGCAAAGCCAATTGGTTAAGTAAAGTTGAAAAATGATGACAAATTTGCATGTAAACACCGATAGTTATAAAACAAATGATGAAAAATTAATGAGGTCAAATATGCAAAATAATGAACAAAATGTTTATTTAACACAACCTTTTCTCACTCGTTAACATCTCGGTTCCAAAGAAACAAACCAAACCCAAACCCGGATCATTAGCGATAACGGATCAAATAGCTGAAACAGTTACACCCATTACGTAAGTAAAATCATCCAGGAAGACATAATATAATTAGTTTCTACTTTCTAAAGGATTTTGAACATTATAATGATCGTTAGCCAAAGATACAAATATTACAAAATGTGCTAAACATAATTAATAATCAAATATTTCAAGTGGTGTTAATATATTTTAATGTGTGGAAACGACTCTAATAAGTAATATCACGATTATCAAATCAGAATCATTTTTTAAAAGGTTATCGTGCTATCGGATAAAGGTATCAGCTATTCCCACTCCACCAAATTGTTCCCCTGCTCCCCTTTGAAACGTTCAAATATCAAACGACAAAAGTACCCTTGTATGCACGGCAAAATATATTATTTATTTTAAAAAATATAATCTTCTGGAAAAAAATATTTCAAGTATAAAAATTACTAATATTATGAAAATTAAATTTTTTAATCTTCTGAAAATATAAAAATCACAAAAAATTCTTTTTTTACTATAAAAAACTTAATAATTTTTTTAATTGAAAGGGAAGTTAATAGAAAAATTATTTTCTTATCTATGTTTAAAAGTGGACATTCTTTTTAATTAAAAAACAAAAAGAGAATTTCCATTCTTTAAAAGAAATAACACAATAAATTTTTATGATTTTATATTTTTACAATACAATGATATTTTTAGTATATCAAAAAGTGAAATTAATGATAATTATATTTTTAGAATATTTTAGATGTACATGATGATACTCAAGCTAATTAGTATTCAAATATGATAACATAAGTAACGGAAGAAGATGGTGGTTTTAAAATGCCTTAGTGCATCCCTAAATCTAAGCATTTTAGCTTTGTAATTGACATCATTTTGTGTGGGGTTACGGTCTCCAATAGCATTTGTGAGGTTTACTCATTATGTCATTCATGGGCATTTTAATTTTAATTTTTTTATCTAAGAATTTATTGGTCCCTCACGAATAAATTTTAAACATTAAATTTTTTTTGAAAAGTTTTAAACAATTCGGTCCACAAATTTGCACATATTATTTTTAATATATTTCGTCTTCTTCAATCCAATACATCTTGTTTGAAAATTTTGGTTGCTTGGGATTTGCATATGAACCCAAAATACTAAAATTATTTTTGTCGTTTTCGTTTATTTCATTCATACATTTAGGGTTTGCATATGAAGCGTGCAAATGAATTCATCCAGCCTTTGGATTGGAAACTTCAACATGTTGAAAAGTAAAACAGTAAGTAGTTGGAATATTGTGATCATGCATGTCAACACTTGACATGAGATGTCACGTGTTGAATTTTTGAGACTATCATCAAACTCTTATTCTCATAAGTTTGGTTCGAAAGAGTGACGTGGTAATATCAGAAACTCTTATTCCCATACGCATTTTATCAAGAAATATGATTATTAATTTGAAAGGGAAGAAAAGAGAAAGTATGCTTATTATTTTGGTACCAATTTAATATGAATTTGATTATCATATACTTCTTTTAGTAAATAAATTTTATATCCAATCGGAAACTTTAACAAGCATCCCCAGTAAGATACATTGAGCCAATTAATTTAAAACCCAAGCATATCTTCAAAATATCCAAACCATGTTCATGTGTACATGATTTTTTTTCCTTAAGAGAGTAACTCATCCGCTGTATCTACCTTTCAATAGCAGGAAAAAACAGGGGAGAACAATTTTTTCTACATGCATGCACAAGAATAGTTTAAAAGACGACAATTCTTATGTTGAATAGAAAAATTATTTAGTTATAACATCTGAATTGTCAGTCGTTTTATGATTACTTTTAAATTTAAGATTTAGAAATTATAAAGCAAGAGTAGTTTTTACAAACTAGAGGGTGGTAGAGTCGGCCCATCAGAATAAAAATAAATTTTGCGTGTAAAATCCGATACAAAAACGGGGGTCTGCTAATTGAAATAGAGATCACATTATAATCTTCATACAACCACGTGGTATTTTTATCCTAAACAATTCTTCGGATATGCACAATTTGTCTGTCATTTATGCATTAAAAATTTCTAAATTTTTCGGAAGTAATAAAGCTAGTTGTTGAAGCCGATTGTGAGAAATTATGTACCTAATTATAATTATAAAAATACGTGACATAATTGACAAATAAATCTTTCAAAATGAGCCTTAAATCGACATCTATCGACATCATAAAACTCAAGGAAAAATGAAACTGCTTTTGGAGAATAAGGTTTAATCGAGATCACGTGTTTTTCAGGAAAACACTCGAATTTATATATAGAAGCAAACTGATATAAAATAAATTTAACAAACAAAACTTTTTTTTGAGACACAAACAAATAATTATTAATCATATAAAGCAGTTTTGACACGAAACACATGTCGCGAAAAACTGTTTCTAAGAAAATAAGAACAGTTTTAATAAAGAAGACAATTTTTAACAAAATCTTTCTTTCACAAGAAAGTTTTTTTATTAATTAACAATAAATACTTTGTAACAAACTAACAAAAACAGTTTGTAAAAATGTTTTAACTAAAAAAAGGTGTAAAAAGTTTTAGCCAAATTAAAAACAGTTTCAAACAATAAAAACAATTTCAAAAAAATAACAAATTTGTGAAAAACAAAATTCACTGCTACTGAGCAAAACAAATTGGTGAAGTAAAGTTGAAAAATGATGACAAATTTGCATGTAAACACAGATAGTTATAAAACAAATGATGAAAAATTAATGAGGTCAAATATGCAAAATAATGAACAAAATGTTTATTTAACACAACCTTTTCTCACTCGTTAACATCTCGGTTCCAAAGAAACAAACCAAACCCAAACCCGGATCATTAGCGATAACGGATCAAATAGCTGAAACAGTTACACCCATTACGTAAGTAAAATCATCCAGGAAGACGTAATATAATTAGTTTCTACTTTCAAAACGATTTTGAACATTATAATGATCGTTAGCCAAAGATACAAATATTACAAAATGTGATAAACATAATTAATAATCTAATATTTCAAGCGGTGTAAATATATTTTAAGATGTAGAAACGACTCTAATAAGTAATATCACGATTATCAAATCAGAATCATTTTTTAAAAGGTTATCGTGCTATCCGATAAAGGTATCAACTATTCCCACTCCACCAAATTGTTCCCCTGCTCCCCTTTGAAACGTTCAAATATCAAACGACAAAAGTACCCTTGTATGCAAATATAATACGTTCGGCAAAATATATTATTTATTTTAAAAAATTTAATCTTCTGGAAAAAAATATTTCAAGTATAAAAATTACTAATATTATGAAAATTAAATTTTTTAATCTTCTGAAAATATAAAAATCACAAAAAATTCTTTTTTTACTATAAAAAACTTAATAATTTTTTTAATTGAAAGGGAAGTTAATAGAAAAATTATTTTCTTATCTATGTTTAAAAGTGGACATTCTTTTTAATTAAAAAACAAAAAGAGAATTTCCATTCTTTAAAAGAAATAACACAATAAATTTTTATGATTTTATATTTTTAAAATACAATGATATTTTTAGTATATCAAAAAGTGAAATTAATGATAATTATATTTTTAGAATATTTTAGATGTACATGATGATACTCAAGCTAATTAGTATTCAAATATGATAACATAAGTAACGGAACAAGATGGTGGTTTAAAAATGCCTTAGTGCATCCCTAAATCTAAGCATTTTAGCTTTGTAATTGACATCATTTTGTGTGGGGTTACGGTCTCCAATAGCATTTGTGAGGTTTACTCATTATGTCATTCATGGGCATTTTAATTTTAATTTTTTTATCTAAGAATTTATTGGTCCCTCACGAATAAATTTTAAACATTAAAATTTTTTTGAAAAGTTTTAAACAATTCGGTCCACAAATTTGCACATATTATTTTTAATATATTTCGTCTTCTTCAATCCAATACATCTTGTTTGAAAATTTTGGTTGCTTGGGATTTGCATATGAACCCAAAATACTAAAATTATTTTTGTCGTTTTCGTTTATTTCATTCATACATTTAGGGTTTGCATATGAAGCGTGCGTATGAATTCATCCAGCCTTTGGATTGGAAACTTCAACATGTTGAAAAGTAAAACAGTAAGTAGTTGGAATATTGTGATCATGCATGTCAACACTTGACATGAGATGTCACGTGTTGAATTTTTGAGACTATCATCAAACTCTTATTCTCATAAGTTTGGTTCGAAAGAGTGACGTGGTAATATCAGAAACTCTTATTCCCATACGCATTTTATCAAGAAATATGATTATTAATTTGAAAATGAAGAAACGAGAAAGTATGCTTATTATTTTGGTACCAATTTAATATGAATTTGATTATCATATACTTCTTTTAGTAAATAAATTTTATATCCAATCGGAAACTTTAACAAGCATCCCCAGTAAGATACATTGAGCCAATTAATTTAAAACCCAAGCATATCTTCAAAATATCCAAACCATGTTCATGTGTACATGATTTTTTTTCCTTAAGAGAGTAACTCATCCGCTGTATCTACCTTTCAATAGCAGGAAAAAACAGGGGAGAACAATTTTTTCTACATGCATGCACAAGAATAGTTTAAAAGACGACAATTCTTATGTTGAATAGAAAAATTATTTAGTTATAACATCTGAATTGTCAGTCGTTTTATGATTACTTTTAAATTTAAGATTTAGAAATTATAAAGCAAGAGTAGTTTTTACAAACTAGAGGGTGGTAGAGTCGGCCCATCAGAATAAAAATAAATTTTGCGTGTAAAATCCGATACAAAAACGGGGGTCTGCTAATTGAAATAGAGATCACATTATAATCTTCATACAACCACGTGGTATTTTTATCCTAAACAATTCTTCGGATATGCACAATTTGTCTGTCATTTATGCATTAAAAATTTCTAAATTTTTCGGAAGTAATAAAGCTAGTTGTTGAAGCCGATTGGGAGAAATTATGTACCTAATTATAATTATAAAAATACGTGACATAATTGACAAATAAATCTTTCAAAATGAGCCTTAAATCGACATCTATCGACATCATAAAACTCAAGGAAAAATGAAACTGCTTTTGGAGAATAAGGTTTAATCGAGATCACGTGTTTTTCAGGAAAACACTCGAATTTATATATAGAAGCAAACTGATATAAAATAAATTTAACAAACAAAACTTTTTTTTGAGACACAAACAAATAATTATTAATCATATAAAGCAGTTTTGACACGAAACACATGTCGCGAAAAACTGTTTCTAAGAAAATAAGAACAGTTTTAATAAAGAAGACAATTTTTAACAAAATCTTTCTTTCACAAGAAAGTTTTTTTATTAATTAACAATAAATACTTTGTAACAAACTAACAAAAACAGTTTGTAAAAATGTTTTAACTAAAAAAAGGTGTAAAAAGTTTTAGCCAAATTAAAAACAGTTTCAAACAATAAAAACAGTTTCAAAAAAATAACAAATTTGTGAAAAACAAAATTCACTGCTACTGAGCAAAACAAATTGGTGAAGTAAAGTTGAAAAATGATGACAAATTTGCATGTAAACACAGATAGTTATAAAACAAATGATGAAAAATTAATGAGGTCAAATATGCAAAATAATGAACAAAATGTTTATTTAACACAACCTTTTCTCACTCGTTAACATCTCGGTTCCAAAGAAACAAACCAAACCCAAACCCGGATCATTAGCGATAACGGATCAAATAGCTGAAACAGTTACACCCATTACGTAAGTAAAATCATCCAGGAAGACGTAATATAATTAGTTTCTACTTTCAAAACGATTTTGAACATTATAATGATCGTTAGCCAAAGATACAAATATTACAAAATGTGATAAACATAATTAATAATCTAATATTTCAAGCGGTGTAAATATATTTTAAGATGTAGAAACGACTCTAATAAGTAATATCACGATTATCAAATCAGAATCATTTTTTAAAAGGTTATCGTGCTATCCGATAAAGGTATCAACTATTCCCACTCCACCAAATTGTTCCCCTGCTCCCCTTTGAAACGTTCAAATATCAAACGACAAAAGTACCCTTGTATGCAAATATAATACGTTCGGCAAAATATATTATTTATTTTAAAAAATTTAATCTTCTGGAAAAAAATATTTCATGTATAAAAATTACTAATATTATGAAAATTAAATTTTTTAATCTTCTGAAAATATAAAAATCACAAAAAAAAAAAAAGTTGCTATAAAAATCTTAATAATTTTTTCAATTGAAATGGAAGTTAATAGAAAAATTATTTTCTTATCTATATTTAAAAGTGGACCTTTTTTTTTAATTAAAAAACAAAAAGAGAATTTCCATTTTTTAAAATAAATAACACAATAAATTTTTTATGATTTTATATTTTGAAAATCAATCATACTTTTAGAATATCAAAAAGTGAAATTAATGATATAAACCTGTTATGAGACAGTGGTAAAGAGTAGATAATACAATTCAAAAGGTTCTCTTATATTTGGTGGGAAATGTTTTCCACGCCTACAATAGTAAAGCAAGTACAATATATATAAGGGAAACAGAATAGCATTTGTAGTAGTTATCTGCAGGTGGTTACAGAAGTAGTGGAGGATGAGGTTACAGAAGTAGTGGAGTCGTTGTGTGGGTTGTGGTTGACTGGGTCAATACTCCCCCGCAAGTTGATAGGGGTGGAGAACAAACCATTAACTTGTCTTTGATGAAAGTGCACTAAAAAATAAGGAAAAATGGAGAGAGAGAGAGAGAGAGAGAGAGAGAGAGAGAGAGAGAGAGAGAGAGAGAGAGAGAGAGAGAGAGAGAGAGAGAGAGAGAGAGAGAGAGAGAGAGAGAGAAGGTTTTGAGGGGTATTTGACTTGCCACAGTTGTAGCAGTTATCAGCAGGTGGTTACAAAAGTAGTGAGGGATGTGATAAACTGTATTTTCTTTGGACTGTTCCTTAAATCCATAGAATGCCAGTTACACATATTTGTGCTGACCCAACTTTAATATAAATTGCCTCTCTTTTTGCCAAGAACTAGACATATGATATTAGAGAATGACGATGACTGTGCTGAGGCTTTGAGTTTTGGCTAAAGCGTTATTTGGAGTAGCGAGCATGCCTTACTGGACATGAAAAACTGTGTGATAACAAGAGACGGTATATCTATATGGTGTTGTTCTGGTTCTGAGTATTGACGGCGCTATGGAGTAAGGGTTTCAAATCTGTTCCCTCCGATTCTCCATTGAAAATCATCGCTATCGAACCTTCTCACAG
This sequence comes from Sambucus nigra, assembly GCA_949130495.1. Taxonomy (NCBI): domain Eukaryota; kingdom Viridiplantae; phylum Streptophyta; class Magnoliopsida; order Dipsacales; family Adoxaceae; genus Sambucus; species Sambucus nigra. Next base: position 527,023 of record CASBWL010000398.1, on the reverse strand, counting down.
AATGGGCGCCATTTCAGCAAAGGCAGCATCGTATGGACAAGGATGAGAACCATCCACAGATTTCATGAGCATTTAGCCAATGAGAAAGGGCTTCATTTGGGTCTTTCAGTAGAGATAGTTTTATGGTGACATTATAAGAAGAGAGACAGAGATTGTTAGTGGGGAGAGGAGTAGAAAGGCCATTGTTTGTATGAAAAGACATGCCATAATAATAGATATATTAAGAGTATATAACTACAAGTATATAAGGAATATGTGTTGGTTTAAAAACTAAGACTTTTTTTTTTGAAGAAAGAAAGGAGACAAATGACTTTAAAGGGACTTGCTTGCTTGTTCACCACACACTAAATAACTTGAAAAGGGAAAGTTTCTTAGAGGTTTTTTTATATGGGAAAATAATTGAGAAGAGGAAAAGGTGAAGAAAGTTAAAGAGGCATTTTCATGAAAAATGGGTGTTTCACATTTTTGTTCTTATAACGAGAAAACATTGAGAGCAGGCTTGACGAGACATAACCAAAAAAAAGGCACATGTAATTTACCACTAAGAGGATCATGTAACTCGTGTGGTTTCTGGTTTTGTCTTGTTTTGTGGTGTTGGGTTTGGATAGAGAGAAAAGACTGTAGAGCAGTGGCTCTGATACCATATAAACCTGTTATGAGACAGTGGTAAAGAGTAGATAATACAATTCAAAAGGTTCTCTTATATTTGGTGGGAAATGTTTTCCACGCCTACAATAGTAAAGCAAGTACAATATATATAAGGGAAACAGAATAGCATTTGTAGTAGTTATCTGCAGGTGGTTACAGAAGTAGTGGAGGATGAGGTTACAGAAGTAGTGGAGTCGTTGTGTGGGTTGTGGTTGACTGGGTCAATAAATGATAATTATATTTTTAGAATATTTTAGATGTACACGTTGATACTCAAGCTAATTAGTATTCAAATGTGATAACATAAGCCGGGGAAGAAGATGGTGGTTTTAAAATGCCTTAGTGCATCCTTAAATCTAAGCATTTTTGCTTTGTAATTGACATCATTTTTTGTGGGGTTAGGGTCACCAATAGCATTTGCGAGGTTTACTCATTATGTCATTCATGGACATTTTTATTTTGTTTTTTTTATATAAGTATTTATTGGTCCCTCACAAACATATTTTAAACATTAAAATTTTTTTGAAAAATTTTAAACAATTCGGTCCACAAATTTGCACATTTTATTTTTAATATATTTCGTCTTCTTTAATCCAATACATCTTGTTTGGAAATTTTGGTTGCTTGGGATTTGCAAATGAACCCAAAATATTTAAATTATTTTTGTCGTTTTCGTTAATTTCATTCGTACACTTAGGTTTTGCGTATGAATTCATCCTGCCTTTGGATTGGAAACTTCAACATGATGAAAAGTAAAACAGTAAGTAGTTGGAATATTGTGATCATGCATGTCAACACTTGACATGAGATGTCACGTGTTGAATTTTTGAGACTATCATCAAATTCTTATTCTCATATGTTTGGTTCGAAAGAGTGACGTGGTAATATCAGAAACTCTTATTCCCATACGTATTTTATCAAGAAATATGATTATTAATTTGAAACGGAAGAAAAGAGAAAGTATGCTTATTATTTTGGTACCAATTTAATATGAATTTGATTATCATAAACTTCTTTTAATAAATAAATTTTATTTAAATTTAACCAATCCAATTGGAAACTTTAACAAGCATCCCCAGTAAGATACATTGACCCAATTAATTTAAAACACAAGCATATCTTCAAAATATCCAAACCATGTTCATGTGTACATGATTTTTTTTCCATATATAGTAACTCATCCGCTGTATCTACCTTTCGATAGCAGGAAAAAACATGGGAGAACAATTTTTTCTACATGCATGCACAAGAATAGTTTAAAAGACGACAATTCTTATGTTGAATAGAAAAATTATTTAGATATAACATCTAAATTGCTAGTCGTTTTATGAATACTTTTAAATTTAAGATTTAGAAATTATAAAGCAAGAGTAGTTTTTACAAACTAGAGGGTGGTAGAGTCGGCCCATCAGAATAAAAATAAATTTTGCGTGTAAAATCCGATACAAAAACGGAGGTCTGCTAATTGAAATAGAGATCACATTATAATCTTCATACAACTACGTGGTATTTTTTTTCCTAAATAATTCTTCGGATATGGACAATTTGTCGGGCATTTATGCATTAAAAATTTCTAAATTTTTCGGAAGTAATAAAGCTAGTTGTTGAAGCCGATTGTGAGAAATTATGTACCTAATTATAATTATAAAAATACGTGATATAATTGACAAATAAATCTTTCAAAATGAGCCTTAAATCGACATCTATCGACATCATAAAACTCAAGGAAAAATGAACCTGCTTTTGGAGAATAAGCTTTAATCGAGATCACGTGTTTTTCAGGAAAACACTCGAATTTATATATAGAAGAAAACTGATATAAAATAAATTTAACAAACAAAACTTTTTTTTGAGACACAAACAAATAATTATTAATCATATAAAGCAGTTTTGACAAGAAACACAGGTCGCGAAAAACTGTTTCTAAGAAAATAAGAACAGTTTTAACAAAGAAGACAATTTTTAACAAAAAAGTTTCTTTCACAAGAAAGTTTTTTTATTAATTAATAATAAATACTTTATAACAAACTAACAAAAACAGTTTGTAAAAATGTTTTAACTAAAAAAAGGTGTAAAAAGTTTTAGCCAAATTAAAAACAGTTTCAAACAATAAAAACAGTTTCAAAAAAATAACAAATTTGTGAAAAACAAAATTCACTGCTACTGAGCAAAGCCAATTGGTTAAGTAAAGTTGAAAAATGATGACAAATTTGCATGTAAACACCGATAGTTATAAAACAAATGATGAAAAATTAATGAGGTCAAATATGCAAAATAATGAACAAAATGTTTATTTAACACAACCTTTTCTCACTCGTTAACATCTCGGGTCCAAAGAAACAAACCAAACCCAAACCCGGATCATTAGCGATAACGGATCAAATAGCTGAAACAGTTACACCCATTACGTAAGTAAAATCATCCAGGAAGACATAATATAATTAGTTTCTACTTTCTAAAGGATTTTGAACATTATAATGATCGTTAGCCAAAGATACAAATATTACAAAATGTGCTAAACATAATTAATAATCAAATATTTCAAGTGGTGTTAATATATTTTAATGTGTGGAAACGACTCTAATAAGTAATATCACGATTATCAAATCAGAATCATTTTTTAAAAGATTATCGTGCTATCGAATAAAGGTATCAGCTATTCCCACTCCACCAAATTGTTCCCCTGCTCCCCTTTGAAACGTTCAAATATCAAACGGCAAAAGTACCCTTGTATGCAAATATAATACGTTCGGCAAAATATATTATTTATTTTAAAAAATTTAATCTTCTGGAAAAAAATATTTCAAGTATAAAAATTACTAATATTATGAAAATTAAATTTTTTAATCTTCTGAAAATATAAAAATCACAAAAAATTCTTTTTTTACTATAAAAAACTTAATAATTTTTTTAATTGAAAGGGAAGTTAATAGAAAAATTATTTTCTTATCTATGTTTAAAAGTGGACATTCTTTTTAATTAAAAAACAAAAAGAGAATTTCCATTCTTTAAAAGAAATAACACAATAAATTTTTATGATTTTATATTTTTACAATACAATGATATTTTTAGTATATCAAAAAGTGAAATTAATGATAATTATATTTTTAGAATATTTTAGATGTACATGATGATACTCAAGCTAATTAGTATTCAAATATGATAACATAAGTAACGGAAGAAGATGGTGGTTTTAAAATGCCTTAGTGCATCCCTAAATCTAAGCATTTTAGCTTTGTAATTGACATCATTTTGTGTGGGGTTACGGTCTCCAATAGCATTTGTGAGGTTTACTCATTATGTCATTCATGGGCATTTTAATTTTAATTTTTTTATCTAAGAATTTATTGGTCCCTCACGAATAAATTTTAAACATTAAAATTTTTTTGAAAAGTTTTAAACAATTCGGTCCACAAATTTGCACATATTATTTTTAATATATTTCGTCTTCTTCAATCCAATACATCTTGTTTGAAAATTTTGGTTGCTTGGGATTTGCATATGAACCCAAAATACTAAAATTATTTTTGTCGTTTTCGTTTATTTCATTCATACATTTAGGGTTTGCATATGAAGCGTGCGTATGAATTCATCCAGCCTTTGGATTGGAAACTTCAACATGTTGAAAAGTAAAACATTAAGTAGTTGGAATATTGTGATCATGCATGTCAACACTTGACATGAGATGTCACGTGTTGAATTTTTGAGACTATCATCAAACTCTTATTCTCATAAGTTTGGTTCGAAAGAGTGACGTGGTAATATCAGAAACTCTTATTCCCATACGCATTTTATCAAGAAATATGATTATTAATTTGAAAGGGAAGAAAAGAGAAAGTATGCTTATTATTTTGGTACCAATTTAATATGAATTTGATTATCATATACTTCTTTTAGTAAATAAATTTTATATCCAATCGGAAACTTTAACAAGCATCCCCAGTAAGATACATTGAGCCAATTAATTTAAAACCCAAGCATATCTTCAAAATATCCAAACCATGTTCATGTGTACATGATTTTTTTTCCTTAAGAGAGTAACTCATCCGCTGTATCTACCTTTCAATAGCAGGAAAAAACAGGGGAGAACAATTTTTTCTACATGCATGCACAAGAATAGTTTAAAAGACGACAATTCTTATGTTGAATAGAAAAATTATTTAGTTATAACATCTGAATTGTCAGTCGTTTTATGATTACTTTTAAATTTAAGATTTAGAAATTATAAAGCAAGAGTAGTTTTTACAAACTAGAGGGTGGTAGAGTCGGCCCATCAGAATAAAAATAAATTTTGCGTGTAAAATCCGATACAAAAACGGGGGTCTGCTAATTGAAATAGAGATCACATTATAATCTTCATACAACCACGTGGTATTTTTATCCTAAACAATTCTTCGGATATGCACAATTTGTCTGTCATTTATGCATTAAAAATTTCTAAATTTTTCGGAAGTAATAAAGCTAGTTGTTGAAGCCGATTGTGAGAAATTATGTACCTAATTATAATTATAAAAATACGTGACATAATTGACAAATAAATCTTTCAAAATGAGCCTTAAATCGACATCTATCGACATCATAAAACTCAAGGAAAAATGAAACTGCTTTTGGAGAATAAGGTTTAATCGAGATCACGTGTTTTTCAGGAAAACACTCGAATTTATATATAGAAGCAAACTGATATAAAATAAATTTAACAAACAAAACTTTTTTTTGAGACACAAACAAATAATTATTAATCATATAAAGCAGTTTTGACACGAAACACATGTCGCGAAAAACTGTTTCTAAGAAAATAAGAACAGTTTTAATAAAGAAGACAATTTTTAACAAAATCTTTCTTTCACAAGAAAGTTTTTTATTAATTAACAATAAATACTTTGTAACAAACTAACAAAAACAGTTTGTAAAAATGTTTTAACTAAAAAAAGGTGTAAAAAGTTTTAGCCAAATTAAAAACAGTTTCAAACAATAAAAACAGTTTCAAAAAAATAACAAATTTGTGAAAAACAAAATTCACTGCTACTGAGCAAAGCCAATTGGTTAAGTAAAGTTGAAAAATGATGACAAATTTGCATGTAAACACCGATAGTTATAAAACAAATGATGAAAAATTAATGAGGTCAAATATGCAAAATAATGAACAAAATGTTTATTTAACACAACCTTTTCTCACTCGTTAACATCTCGGGTCCAAAGAAACAAACCAAACCCAAACCCGGATCATTAGCGATAACGGATCAAATAGCTGAAACAGTTACACCCATTACGTAAGTAAAATCATCCAGGAAGACATAATATAATTAGTTTCTACTTTCTAAAGGATTTTGAACATTATAATGATCGTTAGCCAAAGATACAAATATTACAAAATGTGCTAAACATAATTAATAATCAAATATTTCAAGTGGTGTTAATATATTTTAATGTGTGGAAACGACTCGAATAAGTAATATCACGATTATCAAATCAGAATCATTTTTTAAAAGATTATCGTGCTATCGAATAAAGGTATCAGCTATTCCCACTCCACCAAATTGTTCCCCTGCTCCCCTTTGAAACGTTCAAATATCAAACGGCAAAAGTACCCTTGTATGCAAATATAATACGTTCGGCAAAATATATTATTTATTTTAAAAAATTTAATCTTCTGGAAAAAAATATTTCAAGTATAAAAATTACTAATATTATGAAAATTAAATTTTTTAATCTTCTGAAAATATAAAAATCACAAAAAATTCTTTTTTTACTATAAAAAACTTAATAATTTTTTTAATTGAAAGGGAAGTTAATAGAAAAATTATTTTCTTATCTATGTTTAAAAGTGGACATTCTTTTTAATTAAAAAACAAAAAGAGAATTTCCATTCTTTAAAAGAAATAACACAATAAATTTTTATGATTTTATATTTTTACAATACAATGATATTTTTAGTATATCAAAAAGTGAAATTAATGATAATTATATTTTTAGAATATTTTAGATGTACATGATGATACTCAAGCTAATTAGTATTCAAATATGATAACATAAGTAACGGAAGAAGATGGTGGTTTTAAAATGCCTTAGTGCATCCCTAAATCTAAGCATTTTAGCTTTGTAATTGACATCATTTTGTGTGGGGTTACGGTCTCCAATAGCATTTGTGAGGTTTACTCATTATGTCATTCATGGGCATTTTAATTTTAATTTTTTTATCTAAGAATTTATTGGTCCCTCACGAATAAATTTTAAACATTAAAATTTTTTTGAAAAGTTTTAAACAATTCGGTCCACAAATTTGCACATATTATTTTTAATATATTTCGTCTTCTTCAATCCAATACATCTTGTTTGAAAATTTTGGTTGCTTGGGATTTGCATATGAACCCAAAATACTAAAATTATTTTTGTCGTTTTCGTTTATTTCATTCATACATTTAGGGTTTGCATATGAAGCGTGCGTATGAATTCATCCAGCCTTTGGATTGGAAACTTCAACATGTTGAAAAGTAAAACAGTAAGTAGTTGGAATATTGTGATCATGCATGTCAACACTTGACATGAGATGTCACGTGTTGAATTTTTGAGACTATCATCAAACTCTTATTCTCATAAGTTTGGTTCGAAAGAGTGACGTGGTAATATCAGAAACTCTTATTCCCATACGCATTTTATCAAGAAATATGATTATTAATTTGAAAGGGAAGAAAAGAGAAAGTATGCTTATTATTTTGGTACCAATTTAATATGAATTTGATTATCATATACTTCTTTTAGTAAATAAATTTTATATCCAATCGGAAACTTTAACAAGCATCCCCAGTAAGATACATTGAGCCAATTAATTTAAAACCCAAGCATATCTTCAAAATATCCAAACCATGTTCATGTGTACATGATTTTTTTTCCTTAAGAGAGTAACTCATCCGCTGTATCTACCTTTCAATAGCAGGAAAAAACAGGGGAGAACAATTTTTTCTACATGCATGCACAAGAATAGTTTAAAAGACGACAATTATTATGTTGAATAGAAAAATTATTTAGTTATAACATCTGAATTGTCAGTCGTTTTATGATTACTTTTAAATTTAAGATTTAGAAATTATAAAGCAAGAGTAGTTTTTACAAACTAGAGGGTGGTAGAGTCGGCCCATCAGAATAAAAATAAATTTTGCGTGTAAAATCCGATACAAAAACGGGGGTCTGCTAATTGAAATAGAGATCACATTATAATCTTCATACAACCACGTGGTATTTTTATCCTAAACAATTCTTCGGATATGCACAATTTGTCTGTCATTTATGCATTAAAAATTTCTAAATTTTTCGGAAGTAATAAAGCTAGTTGTTGAAGCCGATTGTGAGAAATTATGTACCTAATTATAATTATAAAAATACGTGACATAATTGACAAATAAATCTTTCAAAATGAGCCTTAAATCGACATCTATCGACATCATAAAACTCAAGGAAAAATGAAACTGCTTTTGGAGAATAAGGTTTAATCGAGATCACGTGTTTTTCAGGAAAACACTCGAATTTATATATAGAAGCAAACTGATATAAAATAAATTTAACAAACAAAACTTTTTTTTGAGACACAAACAAATAATTATTAATCATATAAAGCAGTTTTGACACGAAACACATGTCGCGAAAAACTGTTTCTAAGAAAATAAGAACAGTTTTAATAAAGAAGACAATTTTTAACAAAATCTTTCTTTCACAAGAAAGTTTTTTTATTAATTAACAATAAATACTTTGTAACAAACTAACAAAAACAGTTTGTAAAAATGTTTTAACTAAAAAAAGGTGTAAAAAGTTTTAGCCAAATTAAAAACAGTTTCAAACAATAAAAACAGTTTCAAAAAAATAACAAATTTGTGAAAAACAAAATTCACTGCTACTGAGCAAAGCCAATTGGTTAAGTAAAGTTGAAAAATGATGACAAATTTGCATGTAAACACAGATAGTTATAAAACAAATGATGAAAAATTAATGAGGTCAAATATGCAAAATAATGAACAAAATGTTTATTTAACACAACCTTTTCTCACTCGTTAACATCTCGGTTCCAAAGAAACAAACCAAACCCAAACCCGGATCATTAGCGATAACGGATCAAATAGCTGAAACAGTTACACCCATTACGTAAGTAAAATCATCCAGGAAGACATAATATAATTAGTTTCTACTTTCTAAAGGATTTTGAACATTATAATGATCGTTAGCCAAAGATACAAATATTACAAAATGTGCTAAACATAATTAATAATCAAATATTTCAAGTGGTGTTAATATATTTTAATGTGTGGAAACGACTCTAATAAGTAATATCACGATTATCAAATCAGAATCATTTTTTAAAAGGTTATCGTGCTATCGGATAAAGGTATCAGCTATTCCCACTCCACCAAATTGTTCCCCTGCTCCCCTTTGAAACGTTCAAATATCAAACGACAAAAGTACCCTTGTATGCAAATATAATACGTTCGGCAAAATATATTATTTATTTTAAAAAATTTAATCTTCTGGAAAAAAATATTTCAAGTATAAAAATTACTAATATTATGAAAATTAAATTTTTTAATCTTCTGAAAATATAAAAATCACAAAAAATTCTTTTTTTACTATAAAAAACTTAATAATTTTTTTAATTGAAAGGGAAGTTAATAGAAAAATTATTTTCTTATCTATGTTTAAAAGTGGACATTCTTTTTAATTAAAAAACAAAAAGAGAATTTCCATTCTTTAAAAGAAATAACACAATAAATTTTTATGATTTTATATTTTTAAAATACAATGATATTTTTAGTATATCAAAAAGTGAAATTAATGATAATTATATTTTTAGAATATTTTAGATGTACATGATGATACTCAAGCTAATTAGTATTCAAATATGATAACATAAGTAACGGAAGAAGATGGTGGTTTTAAAATGCCTTAGTGCATCCCTAAATCTAAGCATTTTAGCTTTGTAATTGACATCATTTTGTGTGGGGTTACGGTCTCCAATAGCATTTGTGAGGTTTACTCATTATGTCATTCATGGGCATTTTAATTTTAATTTTTTTATCTAAGAATTTATTGGTCCCTCACGAATAAATTTTAAACATTAAATTTTTTTTGAAAAGTTTTAAACAATTCGGTCCACAAATTTGCACATATTATTTTTAATATATTTCGTCTTCTTCAATCCAATACATCTTGTTTGAAAATTTTGGTTGCTTGGGATTTGCATATGAACCCAAAATACTAAAATTATTTTTGTCGTTTTCGTTTATTTCATTCATACATTTAGGGTTTGCATATGAAGCGTGCGTATGAATTCATCCAGCCTTTATATTGGAAACTTCAACATGTTGAAAAGTAAAACAGTAAGTAGTTGGAATATTGTGATCATGCATGTCAACACTTGACATGAGATGTCACGTGTTGAATTTTTGAGACTATCATCAAACTCTTATTCTCATAAGTTTGGCTCGAAAGAGTGACGTGGTAATATCAGAAACTCTTATTCCCATACGCATTTTATCAAGAAATATGATTATTAATTTGAAAGGGAAGAAAAGAGAAAGTATGCTTATTATTTTGGTACCAATTTAATATGAATTTGATTATCATATACTTCTTTTAGTAAATAAATTTTATATCCAATCGGAAACTTTAACAAGCATCCCCAGTAAGATACATTGAGCCAATTAATTTAAAACCCAAGCATATCTTCAAAATATCCAAACCATGTTCATGTGTACATGATTTTTTTCCTTAAGAGAGTAACTCATCCGCTGTATCTACCTTTCAATAGCAGGAAAAAACAGGGGAGAACAATTTTTTCTACATGCATGCACAAGAATAGTTTAAAAGACGACAATTCTTATGTTGAATAGAAAAATTATTTAGTTATAACATCTGAATTGTCAGTCGTTTTATGATTACTTTTAAATTTAAGATTTAGAAATTATAAAGCAAGAGTAGTTTTTACAAACTAGAGGGTGGTAGAGTCGGCCCATCAGAATAAAAATAATTTTTGCGTGTAAAATCCGATACAAAAACGGGGGTCTGCTAATTGAAATAGAGATCACATTATAATCTTCATACAACCACGTGGTATTTTTATCCTAAACAATTCTTCGGATATGCACAATTTGTCTGTCATTTATGCATTAAAAATTTCTAAATTTTTCGGAAGTAATAAAGCTAGTTGTTGAAGCCGATTGTGAGAAATTATGTACCTAATTATAATTATAAAAATACGTGACATAATTGACAAATAAATCTTTCAAAATGAGCCTTAAATCGACATCTATCTGTTAACCAAGTCAATAACAGTTCCGTAACAAACTGCATACCTGCGGAAATCCTCTCAGCTGATCTTTGTATTCAAATTTCAAATATCTGTTTCTATCTCTCCTAAAACATAGGAACTGATGTACTATAAACTAGACCTGTAGCTTGGCATTACCGTATGAAAAATATATACTAAAAACTCAGTTTTCTCTTCTTCTATCACTGTTAAACTAGCTGCTAGTAATACTCTATTACTAACAAAATATCACGATTGATATGGTATCAGAGCCGCAAATGGCCAACGCCGAATCCAACCTCTCTCCAAATTCTGCCACTGAAATCTCTTCAATTCCATCACCAATCAACCTTACCAACTCCAATCACTTTGTTTCTCTAAAACTTACCAACACAAACTACCTACACTGGAAAACACAAATGGAACCCTTCTTATATGGCCAAAATCTTTTTCAGTATGTTGATGGAACATATCTTTGTCCCACTGACCCAACCCTAGCTGCTGCATGGACTCAGCAAGATAAATTAATAGTAAGCATGCTTATATGCTCTCTCTCTCCCGAAATGATTCCACTTGTGGTTGGGCTACAAACCTCTCACCAAGTATGGCAAACCTTAGCAGATGCTCTCGCCTCCCCTTCTGATACACGCATACTAAATCTTCATTTACATCTGCATCGTCTCACTCAAGGAGACGACTCGGCATCAACCTTTCTTCATCGAGCCAAAGCTATTTCGGATGAACTCAGCGCAGCCGGACACCCACTTTCCCAGGCAGAATTCAACATTCATGTATTCAAAGGTCTCCGATCAGATTTTAAGGACCTCATTACCTCTCTTACTACCCGCTCAAAACCGGCAACATTCTCCGAACTTCATTCGCTACTTCTTAGTCATGAATTCATTCATGATGATAAACTGTCATCCCTCACCCATCACATCTTGGTTACCTGACACCGGCGCCACCCATCATGTCACACCAGATTTTTCTACCATCTGCAATCCCACTGAATACAATGGCAATGATACACTTCACATTGGAAATGGTAAGGGTCTCCCTATCTCCCATATTGGTACATGCTCCATTCCTTCTCTTAATTCTCCTCTCAATCTCAATAATGTCTTATATGTTCCTTCTTTATCTAAATCTCTTCTATCCGTTCAAAAATTCACTCGTGATAATGATGTGTTTTTTGAATTTCACCCCAATTTTTGTGTTGTGAAGGATCGTCGTACCAAGACCCCGCTCCTGTCCGGCACCACTAGTAATGGTCTCTACACCCTCTCATCTTCAAATCCTCAACCCTCTCCACAAGCTTATCATACTGTCAAAGCATCCTCAGAATATTGGCACCATCGCCTTGGGCATCCCCATCATCAAGTTCTTCATCAAATCCTCAATTGTCATCAACTTCCAGTCACCTCCTTTCAACAAAAACACATATGTGTTGCATGTCAAATGGGCAAATCATCCCGAATGTCTCTACCACCTCGTATCAAGTCTTCTACATCCGCTTTACATTTAATTTTTAGTGATGTATGGGGTCCCTCCCCTATGATGTCTTGTAATGGTCATAAATATTTCGTCATCTTTGTTGATCATTATTCGAATTTTATTTGGTTCTTTCCCATGATTTGCAAATCTGATGTACATGATATTTTTATTAATTTTCAGAAATTGGTTGAACGGCAATTTAACACTAAAATAAAAAATATTCAAACGGATTGGGGGGGTGAGTTTCGCAAATTGGACACTTTTTTTCGAAATTGTGGATATGAACAAGTTGGCTTTGTTGAACGCCGCCACCGTCATATTGTTGAAACCGGACTTACCTTAATGGCTCACGCCTCCATTCCCCAAAAATATTGGCATTTTGCTTTCGAATCCGCCGTTTACCTTATCAATCGTTTACCCACTCGCACTCTCTCTAATCGTTCACCACTTCAATGCCTTCTCGCCACCAACCCGAATTATCACTTATTAAAAATTTTCGGGTGCCTTTGTTTTCCCTACCTCCGTCCTTATAATTCTTACAAAATGGATTATCGCTCCCAACCTTGTGTATTTCTTGGTTATAGTCCCAATCATTCTGGCTATAGGTGCTTACATATTCCATCTGGTCGTATTTACACTGCCCGCCATGTTCGCTTTGACGAATCTGTCTTTCCGTTCGCACAACCGAATTTACATCCCTCACCCACTATTATGCCCACCTCCCCTCCATGGGGTGTCCTCACCACTGTGTTACCAAATTTAGCTTCCTCACTACCCATATCTAATGCACAAACAGTACCTCCTGCTCCCATTTCATATAACCCGTCCACTACACCTGCCACCAATCTTTTGCATCCTACTCCCTCCATCCCGCCTCCCTCCGTGACCTCCACTCCGCACCAACATGCTACTACATCTCCCATGTTGCACTCCCCACCAACTGCTTCAATTCAGTCCCCAATACTTCTACCTCAGTCGCACACACCTGCTGCAGTACCTCTCAACCATTCGGTCCCACCACCTCCATTATCTAATCCCAATGGCATTTCTCTTGAAATTGATATAGGCACTGTAGCACTCAAACCATCTTCTCATAACATGCAACTTCGTTCCAGAAAACTCTCCACCCTCAATCCTCCACCTACTGCTCACTCTGTATCTGTCCCGCCCCAAGAACCGTCGTGTTTCACCTCCGCCAACAAAGACCCTCGATGGCGTAATGCAATGACTACTGAAATTAATGCTCTTATTCAAAATAACACCTGGACACTCATCCCTCATTCTCCTCATATGAATGTCATTGGTTGTAAATGGGTTTATCGCATTAAAAGAAAAGCGGATGGTACTATTGAACGCTACAAAGCCCGCTTGGTTGCCAAAGGATTTCATCAAGAATATGGTCTTGACTTCAACGAAACCTTTAGCCCTGTTGTTAAGGCAACCACCATTCGCACTATTCTGTCTATTGCCGTGTCTAATGGTTGGTCTATTTCTCAACTCGATGTCAACAATGCCTTTCTACATGGCTTTCTCAATGAAACTGTATTTATGGAACAACCACCTGGCTTCCAAGACCCAACCAAACCCTCTCACGTTTGTCAACTTCACCGGTCTCTTTATGGTCTCAAACAAGCGCCACGCGCTTGGTTTCAACGTCTTACTCACTTTCTCAGCACTCAAAATTTTATCGGTTCCAAAACCGATTCCTCTCTTTTTATCTACCACTCCAATTCTTCTATTATTTATCTCCTTATTTATGTCGACGATATCATCATTACCGGTAATACTCCTTCTCTCATTCAATCACTCCTCACGACTCTTGGTCGTGAATTTTCTCTTAAAAATCTTGGTTCCCTCCACTACTTTCTTGGCATTGAAATTCTTCCCACTCCTACCGGGATCTTACTCTCTCAACAACGGTACATTCTTGATCTTCTTTCTCGTCATGGCATGTCCAACTCTAAACCTCTTAATACCCCCTTTCCCTCCAACCTCAACCTATCACTCCATGATGGCACACCCTTATCCGATCCTACTCCATAGAGACAAGCGGTTGGTGCTCTACAATACCTCACTCTCACCCGACCCGACATCTCATTTTCCGTCAATAAAGCTTGTCAATTCATGCATTCTCCCAGTGACTCCCATTGGTCTCTTGTTAAACGAATTCTTCGTTATCTCAAAAACACGTCCTCATATGGTCTCTAACTCAATAAATCCCCGTCCTTTCATTTACAAGCCTTCACTGATTCTGATTGGGCTGGTTGTATTGATGATCGTAAATCCACGGGTGGGTTCGCTATTTTTCTTGGCAATAATCTTATCTCTTGGCAATCCAAGAAGCAAAAGACTGTTTCTCGGTCATCCACTGAAGCCGAATACAAAGCTCTTGCAGATGTCTCCGCTGAATTAATTTGGCTCAAATCATTATTAACTGAACTAAATCTCCCTCCCCAAAAACCTCCCATACTTTGGTGTGACAATATTGGTGCAACCTACCTTTCGGCAAACCCGGTATTTCATACACGCACCAAACATGTCGAAATTGACTTTCATTTTGTTCGTGATCAAGTTGCCAAGAAAGCTCTTCAAGTTCACTTTATATCTACGGCTGATCAACTTGCCGACATCTTCACCAAAGGACTCTCATCTACAAAATTTAATTTCATACGAGACAAGTTGATGCTTCGATCACGCTCACCGTCAACTTGCGGGGGCATGTTAACCAAGTCAATAACAGTTCCGTAACAAACTGCATACCTGCGGAAATCCTCTCAGCTGACCTTTGTATTCAAATTTCAAATATCTGTTTCTATCTCTCCTAAAACCTAGGAACTGATGTACTATAAACTAGACCTGTAGCTTGGCATTACCGTATGAAAAATATATACTAAAAACTCAGTTTTCTCTTCTTCTATCACTGTTAAACTAGCTGCTAGTAATACTCTATTACTAACAAAATATCACGATTGATACTATCGACATCATAAAACTCAAGGAAAAATGAAACTGCTTTTGGAGAATAATGTTTAATCGAGATCACGTGTTTTTCAGGAAAACACTCGAATTTATATATAGAAGCAAACTGATATAAAATAAATTTAACAAACAAAACTTTTTTTTGAGACACAAACAAATAATTATTAATCATATAAAGCAATTTTGACACGAAACACATGTCGCGAAAAACTGTTTCTAAGAAAATAAGAACAGTTTTACTAAAGAAGACAATTTTTAACAAAATCTTTCTTTCACAAGAAAGTTTTTTTATTAATTAACAATAAATACTCTGTAACAAACTAACAAAAACAGTTTGTAAAAATGTTTTAACTAAAAAAAGGTGTAAAAAGTTTTAGCCAAATTAAAAACAGTTTCAAACAATAAAAACAGTTTCAAAAAAATAACAAATTTGTGAAAAACAAAATTCACTGCTACTGAGCAAATCCAATTGGTTAAGTAAAGTTGAAAAATGATGACAAATTTGCATGTAAACACCGATAGTTATAAAACGAATGATGAAAAATTAATGAGGTCAAATATGCAAAATAATGAACAAAATGTTTATTTAACACAACCTTTTCTCACTCGTTAACATCTCGGTTCCAAAGAAACAAACCAAACCCAAACCCGGATCATTAGCGATAACGGATCAAATAGCTGAAACAGTTACACCCATTAAAGTAAGTAAAATCA
Organism: Sambucus nigra; assembly: GCA_949130495.1. Lineage (NCBI taxonomy): Eukaryota > Viridiplantae > Streptophyta > Magnoliopsida > Dipsacales > Adoxaceae > Sambucus > Sambucus nigra. The sequence continues at coordinate 510,897 of CASBWL010000398.1, read as the reverse complement.
TCCAGGAAGACATAATATAATTAGTTTCTACTTTCTAAAGGATTTTGAACATTATAATGATCGTTAGCCAAAGATACAAATATTACAAAATGTGCTAAACATAATTAATAATCAAATATTTCAAGTGGTGTTAATATATTTTAATGTGTGGAAACGACTCTAATAAGTAATATCACGATTATCAAATCAGAATCATTTTTTAAAAGGTTATCGTGCTATCGGATAAAGGTATCAGCTATTCCCACTCCACCAAATTGTTCCCCTGCTCCCCTTTGATACGTTCAAATATCAAACGACAAAAGTACCCTTGTATGCAAATATAATACGTTCGGCAAAATATATTATTTATTTTAAAAAATTTAATCTTCTGGAAAAAAATATTTCAAGTATAAAAATTACTAATATTATGAAAATTAAATTTTTTAATCATCTGAAAATATAAAAATCACAAAAAATTCTTTTTTTACTATAAAAAACTTAATAATTTTTTTAATTGAAAGGGAAGTTAATAGAAAAATTATTTTCTTATCTATGTTTAAAAGTGGACATTCTTTTTAATTAAAAAACAAAAAGAGAATTTCCATTCTTTAAAAGAAATAACACAATAAATTTTTATGATTTTATATTTTTAAAATACAATGATATTTTTAGTATATCAAAAAGTGAAATTAATGATAATTATATTTTTAGAATATTTTAGATGTACATGATGATACTCAAGCTAATTAGTATTCAAATATGATAACATAAGTAACGGAACAAGATGGTGGTTTTAAAATGCCTTAGTGCATCCCTAAATCTAAGCATTTTAGCTTTGTAATTGACATCATTTTGTGTGGGGTTACGGTCTCCAATAGCATTTGTGAGGTTTACTCATTATGTCATTCATGGGCATTTTAATTTTAATTTTTTTATCTAAGAATTTATTGGTCCCTCACGAATAAATTTTAAACATTAAAATTTTTTTGAAAAGTTTTAAACAATTCGGTCCACAAATTTGCACATATTATTTTTAATATATTTCGTCTTCTTCAATCCAATACATCTTGTTTGAAAATTTTGGCTGCTTGGGATTTGCATATGAACCCAAAATACTAAAATTATTTTTGTCGTTTTCGTTTATTTAATTCATACATTTAGGGTTTGCATATGAAGCGTGCGTATGAATTCATCCAGCCTTTGGATTGGAAACTTCAACATGTTGAAAAGTAAAACAGTAAGTAGTTGGAATATTGTGATCATGCATGTCAACACTTGACATGAGATGTCATGTGTTGAATTTTTAAGACTATCATCAAACTCTTATTCTCATAAGTTTGGTTCGAAAGAGTGACGTGGTAATATCAGAAACTCTTATTCCCATACGCATTTTATCAAGAAATATGATTATTAATTTGAAACGGAAGAAAAGAGAAAGTATGCTTATTATTTTGGTACCAATTTAATATGAATTTGAATATCATATACTTTATTTAGTAAATAAATTTTATATCCAATCGGAAACTTTAGCAAGCATCCCCAGTAAGATACATTGAGCCAATTAATTTAAAACCCAAGCATATCTTCAAAATATCCAAACCATGTTCATGTGTACATGATTTTTTTCCTTAAGAGTGTAACTCATCCGCTGTATCTACCTTTCAATAGCAGGAAAAAACAGGGGAGAACAATTTTTTCTACATGCATGCACAAGAATAGTTTAAAAGACCACAATTCTTATGTTGAATAGAAAAATTATTTAGTTATAACATCTGAATTGTCAGTCGTTTTATGATTACTTTTAAATTTAAGATTTAGAAATTATAAAGCAAGAGTAGTTTTTACAAACTAGAGGGTGGTAGAGTCGGCCCATCAGAATAAAAATAAATTTTGCGTGTAAAATCCGATACAAAAACGGGGGTCTGCTAATTGAAATAGAGATCACATTATAATCTTCATACAACCACGTGGTATTTTTTCCTAAACAATTCTTCGGATATGCACAATTTGTCTGTCATTTATGCATTAAAAATTTCTAAATTTTTCGGAAGTAATAAAGCTAGTTGTTGAAGCCGATTGTGAGAAATTATGTACCTAATTATAATTATAAAAATACATGACATATTTGACAAATAAATCTTTCAAAATGAGCCTTAAATCGACATCTATCGACATCATAAAACTCAAGGAAAAATGAAACTGCTTTTGGAGAATAAGGTTTAATCGAGATCACGTGTTTTTCAGGAAAACACTCAAATTTATATATAGAAGAAAACTGATATAAAATAAATTTAACAAACAAAACTTTTTTTTGACACACAAACAAATAATTATTAATCATATAAAGCAGTTTTGACACGAAACACAGGTCGCGAAAAACTGTTTCTAAGAAAATAAGAACAGTTTTAATAAAGAAGACAATTTTTAACAAAATCTTTCTTTCACAAGAAAGTTTTTTTATTAATTAACAATAAATCTTTTATAACAAACTAACAAAAACAGTTTGTAAAAATGTTTTAACAAAAAAACGGTGTAAAAAGTTTTAGCCAAATTAAAAACAGTAAAAACAGTAAGAACAGTTTCAAAAAAATAACAAATTTGTGAAAAACAAAATGCACTGCTACTGAGCAAAGCAAATTGGTTAAGTAAAGTTGAAAAATGATGACAAATTTGCATGTAAACACCGATAGTTATAAAACAAATCATGACAAATTAATGAGGTCAAATATGCAAAATAATGAACAAAATGTTTATTTAACACAACCTTTTCTCACTCGTTAACATCTCGGTTCCAAAGAAACAAACCAAACCCAAACCCTGATCATTAGCGATAACGGGTCAAATAGCTGAAACAGTTACACCCATTACATAAGTAAAATCATCCAGGAAGACATAATATAATTAGTTTCTACTTTCTAAAGGATTTGAACATTATACTGATCGTTAGCCAAAGATACAAATATTACAAAATGTGATAAACATAATTAATAATAAAATATTTCAAGCGGTGTTAATGTATTTTAAGATGTAGAAACGACTCTAATAAGTAATATCACGATTATCAAATCAGAATCATTTTTTAAAAGGTTATCGTGCTATCCGATAAAGGTATCAGCTATTCCCACTCCACCAAATTGTTCCCCTGCTCCCCTTTGAAACGTTCAAATATCAAACGACAAAAGTACCCTTGTATGCAAATATAATATGTTCGGCAAAATATATTATTTATTTTAAAAAATTTAATCTTCTGGAAAAAAATATTTCAAGTATAAAAATTACTAATATTATGAAAATTAAATTTTTTAATCTTCTGAAAATATAAAAATCACAAAAAAAAAATTTTTTGCTATAGAAACCTTAATAATTTTTTCAATTGAAATGGAAGTTAATAGAAAAATTATTTTCTTATCTATGTTTAAAAGTGGACCTTTTTTTTAATTAAAAAACAAAAAGAGAATTTCCATTTTTTAAAATAAATAACACAATAAATTTTTTATGATTTTATATTTTTAAAATACAATGATATTTTTAGAATAGCAGAAAGTGAAATTAATGATATTTATATTTTTAGAATATTTTAGATGTACATGATGATAATCAAGCTAATTAGTATTCAAATATGATAACATAAGCCGCGGAAGAAGATGGTGGTTTTAAAATGCCTTAGTGCATCCTTAAATCTAAGTATTTTAGCTTTCTAATTGACATCATTTTTTGTGGGGTTACGGTCTCCAATAGCATTTGTGAGGTTTACTCATTATGTCATTCATGGGCTTTTTTTTTTTTTTTTTATCTAAGTATTTATTGGTCCCTCACGAACAAATTTTAAACATTAAAATTTTTTTGAAAAATTTTAAACAATTCGGTCCACAAATTTGCACATATTATTTTTAATATATTTCGTCTTCTTCAATCCAATTCATCTTGTTTGGAAAATTTGGTTGCTTGGGATTTGCATATGAACCCAAAATATTTAAATTATTTTTGTCATTTTCGTTAATTTCATTCCTACATTTAGGTTTTGCATATGAAGCATGCGTATGAATTCATCCTGCCTTTGGATTGGAAACTTCAACATGTTGAAAAGTAAAACAGTAAGTAGTTGGAATATTTTGATCATGCATGTCAACACTTGACATGAGATGTCACGTGTTGAATTTTTGAGACTATCATCAAAATCTTATTCTCATATGTGTGGTTCGAAAGAGTGACGTGTTAATATCAGAAACTCTTATTCCCATACGTATTTTATCAAGAAATATGATTGTTAATTTGAAAGGGAATAAAAGAGAAAGTATGCTTATTATTTTGGTACCAATTTAGTATGAATTTGATTATCATATAGTTCTTTTAATAAATAAATTTTATTTAAATTTAACCAATCCAATCGGAAACTTTAACAAGCATCCCCAGTTAGATACATTGAACCAATTAATTTAAAACCCAAGCATATCTTCAAAATATCCAAACCATGTTCATGTGTACATGATTTTTTTTTCCTTAGTGAGTAACTCATCCGTTGTATCTACCTTTCAATAGCAGGAAAAAACAGGGGAGGACAATTTTTTCTACATGCATGCACAAGAATAGTTTAAAAGACGACAATTCTTATGTTGAATAGAAAAATTATTTAGTTATAACATAAGAATTGTCAGCCATATTATGATTACTTTTAAATTTAAGATTTAGAAATTATAAAGCAAGAGTTGTTTTTACAAACTAGAGGGTGGTAGAGTCGGGCCATCAGAATAAAAATAAATTTTTACGTGTAAAATCCAATATAAAAACGGGGATCTGCTAATTGAAATAGAGATCCCATTAAAATCTTTATACAACTACGTGGTATTTTTTTCGTAAATAATTCTTCGGATATGCGCAATTTGTCTGGCATTTATGCATTAAAAATTGCTAAATTTTTGGGAAGTAATAAAGCTGGTTGTTGAAGCCGATTACGAGAAATTATGTATCTAATTATAATTATAAAAATACGTGATATAATTGAAAATAAATCTTTCAAAATGAGCCTTAAATCGACATCATTTTTTTGATAAAAAATCGATATCATGAAACTCAAGGAAAAATGAAACTGCTTTTGGAGAATAAGGTTTAATCGAGATCACGTGTTTTTTCGGAAAACACTAGAATTTATATATAGAAAAAAATTGATATAAAATAAATTTAACAAAGAAAACTTTTTTTTTTTCACACACAAACAAATAATTATTAATCATATAAAGCAGTTTTGACAAGAAACACGGGTCGCGAAAAACTGTTTCTAAGAAAGTAAGAACAGTTTTAACAAAGAAGACAATTTTTAACAAAAAACTTTCTTTCACAAGAAAGTTCTTTTTTATTAACTAACAATAAATACTTTATAACAAACAAACAAAAACAGTTTGTAAAAATATTTTAACAAAAAAAAGGTGTAAAAAGTTTTAGCCAAATTAAAAACAGTTTCAAAAAATAAAAACAGTTTCAAAAAAATGACAAATTTGTGAAAAACAGAATTCACTGCTATTGAGCAAAGCAAATTTGTTAAGTAAAGTTGAAAAATGATGACAAATTCGCATGTAAACACCGATAGTTATAAAACAAATCATGTCAAATTAATGCGGTCAAATATGCAAAATAATGAACAAATGTTTATTTAACACAACCTTTTTCTAACTCGTTAACATATCGGTTCAAAAGAAACAACCGAAACCCAAACCCTAATCATTAGTGATAACGCGTCAAATGGCTCAAACAGTTACGCCCATTATGTAAGTAAAATCATCCAGTAAAACATAATATAATTAGTTTCTACTTTCTAAAAGAATTCAGACAATATAATGTTCCTTAGCCAAAAATACAAATATTACGAAATGTATTTAACATAATAAATAATCAATGATTTCAGGTGGTGTTAATATATTTTAATGTATGCAAATGAGTCTAATAAGTTATGTCATAATTATCAAAATCTAAATCATTTTTTTATAAAGTTATCGTGCTATCCGATAAAGGTATCAGCTATTCCCTCTACAACACATAGTTCCCCTACTCCGCTTTGAAACGTTCAAATATCAAATGACGACAGTACCCATGTATGCATATATGATTTGAGCATATGTTGGCTAAAATATTTTATTTATTTTAAAAACTTTATTCTTCTGGAAAAAAACATTTCGAATATGAAGGTTCCTAATATTATGAAAATTAAATTTTTTAGTGTTCTGAAAATATAAAAATCACAAAAATTTCAGTTTTCATTGTAAAAAAACTTAATAATTTTTGTAATTGAAATGGAAGTTAATAGAAATAATATTTTATTATCTGTGTTTAAAAGTGGACTTTTTAATAATATTTTTAGAATATTTTCGATGTACAAGATGATACTCAAGCTAATTAGTATTCAAATATGATAACATTAGCCGGGGAAGAAGATGGTGGTTTTAAAATGCCTTAGTGCATCCTTAAATCTAAGCATTTTTGCTTTGTAATTGACATCATTTTTTGTGGGGTTACGGTCTCCAATAACATTTGCGAGGTTTACTCATTATTTCATTCATGGGCATTTTAATTTTATTTTTTTTATCTAAGTATTTATTGGTCGATCACGAACAAATTTTAAAATTTAAAATTTTTTTGAAAAATTTTAAACTATTCGGTCCACAAATTTGCACATATTATTTTTAATATATTTCGTCTTCTTCAATCCAATACATCTTGTTTGGAAATTTTGGTTGGTTGGGATTTGCATATGAACCCAAAATATTTAAATTATTTTTGTCGTTTTCCCTAATTTCATTCATACATTTAGGTTTTGCATATGAAGCATGCGTATGAATTCATCCTGCCTTTGGATTGGAAACTTCAACATGTTGAAAAGTAAAACAGTAAGTAGTTGGAATATTGTGATCATGCATGTCAACACTTGACATGAGATGACACGTGTTGAATTTTTGAGACTATCATCAAACTCTTATTCTCATATATATGGTTCGAAAGAGTGACGTGGTAATATCAGAAACTCTTATTCCCATACGTATTTTATCAAGAAATATGATTATTAATTTGAAACGTAATAAAAGAGAAAGTATGCTTATTATTTTGGTACCAATTTAGTATGAATTTGATTATCATATAGTTCTTTTAGTAAATAAATTTTATTTAAATTTAACCAATCCAATCGGAAACTTTAACAAGCATCCCCAGTAAGATACATTGAGCCAATTAATTTAAAACCCAAGCATATCTTCAAAATATCCAAACCATGTTCATGTCTACATGATTTTTTTCCATAGATAGTAACTCATCCGCTGTATCTACCTTTCGATAGCAGGAAAAAACAGGGGAGAACAATTTTTTCTACATGCATGCACAAGAATAGTTTAAAAGACGACAATTCTTATGTTGAATAGAAAAATTATTTGGATATAACATCTAAATTGCCAGTCGTTTTATGATTACTTTTAAATTTAAGATTTAGAAATTATAAAGCAAGAGTAGTTTTTACAAACTAGAGGGTGGTAGAGTCGGACCATCAGAATAAAAACAAATTTTGCGTGTAAAATCCGATACAAAAATGGGGGTCTGCTAATTGAAATAGAGATCACATTATAATCTTCATACAACTACGTGGTATTTTTTTCCCTAAATAATTCTTCGGATATGCACAATTTGTCTTTCATTTATGCATTAAAAATTTTAAATTTTTCGGAAGTAATAAAGCTGGTTGTTGAAGCCGATTATGAGAAATTATGTACCTAATTATAATTATAAAAATACGTGATATAATGGACAAATAAATCTTTCAAAATGAGCCTCAAATCGACATCTATCGACATCATAAAACTCTAGGAAAAATGAAACTGCTTTTGCAGAAAAAGGTTTAATCGAGATCACGTGTTTTTCAGGAAAACACTCGAATTTATATATAGAAGAAAACTGATATAAAATAAATTTAACAAATAAAACTTTTTTTTGAGACACAAACAAATAATTATTAATCATATAAAGCAGTTTTGACACGAAACACAGGTCGCGAAAAACTGTTTCTAAGAAAATAAGAACAATTTTAATAAAGAAGACAATTTTTAACAAAATCTTTCTTTCACAAGAATTTTTTTTTATTAATTAACAATAAATACTTTATAACAAACTAACAAAAACAGTTTGTAAAAATGTTTTAACAAAAAAAAGGTGTAAAAAGTTTTAGCCAAATTAAAAACAGTAAAAACAGTTTCAAAAAAATAACAAATTTGTGAAAAACAAAATTCACTGCTACTGAGCAAATCCAATTGGTTAAGTAAAGTTGAAAAATGATGACAAATTTGCATGTAAACACCGATAGTTATAAAACAAATGATGAAAAATTAATGAGGTCAAATATGCAAAATAATGAACAAAATGTTTATTTAACACAACCTTTTCTCACTCGTTAACATCTCGGTTCCAAAGAAACAAACCAAACCCAAACCCGGATCATTAGCGATAACGGATCAAATAGCTGAAACAGTTACACCCATTAAAGTAAGTAAAATCATCCAGGAAGACATAATATAATTAGTTTCTACTTTCTAAAGGATTTTGAACATTATAATGATTGTTAGCCAAAGATACAAATATTACAAAATGTGCTAAACATAATTAATAATCAAATATTTCAAGTGGTGTTAATATATTTTAATGTGTGGAAACGACTCTAATAAGTAATATCACGATTATCAAATCAGAATCATTTTTTAAAAGGTTATCGTGCTATCGGATAAAGGTATCAGCTATTCCCACTCCACCAAATTGTTCCCCTGCTCCCCTTTGATACGTTCAAATATCAAACGACAAAAGTACCCTTGTATGCAAATATAATACGTTCGGCAAAATATATTATTTATTTTAAAAAATTTAATCTTCTGGAAAAAAATATTTCAAGTATAAAAATTACTAATATTATGAAAATTAAATTTTTTAATCATCTGAAAATATAAAAATCTATAAAATAATTCTTTTTTTACTATAAAAAACTTAATAATTTTTTTAATTGAAAGGGAAGTTAATAGAAAAATTATTTTCTTATCTATGTTTAAAAGTGGACATTCTTTTTAATTAAAAAACAAAAAGAGAATTTCCATTCTTTAAAAGAAATAACACTATAAATTTTTATGATTTTATATTTTTAAAATACAATGATATTTTTAGTATATCAAAAAGTGAAATTAATGATAATTATATTTTTAGAATATTTTAGATGTACATGATGATACTCAAGCTAATTAGTATTCAAATATGATAACATAAGTAACGGAACAAGATGGTGGTTTTAAAATGCCTTAGTGCATCCCTAAATCTAAGCATTTTAGCTTTGTAATTGACATCATTTTGTGTGGGGTTACGGTCTCCAATAGCATTTGTGAGGTTTACTCATTATGTCATTCATGGGCATTTTAATTTTAATTTTTTTATCTAAGAATTTATTGGTCCCTCACGAATAAATTTTAAACATTAAAATTTTTTTGAAAAGTTTTAAACAATTCGGTCCACAAATTTGCACATATTATTTTTAATATATTTCGTCTTCTTCAATCCAATACATCTTGTTTGAAAATTTTGGTTGCTTGGGATTTGCATATGAACCCAAAATACTAAAATTATTTTTGTCGTTTTCGTTTATTTAATTCATACATTTAGGGTTTGCATATGAAGCGTGCGTATGAATTCATCCAGCCTTTGGATTGGAAACTTCAACATGTTGAAAAGTAAAACAGTAAGTAGTTGGAATATTGTGATCATGCATGTCAACACTTGACATGAGATGTCATGTGTTGAATTTTTAAGACTATCATCAAACTCTTATTCTCATAAGTTTGGTTCGAAAGAGTGACGTGGTAATATCAGAAACTCTTATTCCCATACGCATTTTATCAAGAAATATGATTATTAATTTGAAACGGAAGAAAAGAGAAAGTATGCTTATTATTTTGGTACCAATTTAATATGAATTTGATTATCATATACTTTATTTAGTAAATAAATTTTATATCCAATCGGAAACTTTAACAAGCATCCCCAGTAAGATACATTGAGCCAATTAATTTAAAACCCAAGCATATCTTCAAAATATCCAAACCATGTTCATGTGTACATGATTTTTTTTCCTTAAGAGTGTAACTCATCCGCTGTATCTGCCTTTCAATAGCAGGAAAAAACAGGGGAGAACAATTTTTTCTACATGCATGCACAAGAATAGTTTAAAAGACCACAATTCTTATGTTGAATAGAAAAATTATTTAGTTATAACATCTGAATTGTCAGTCGTTTTATGATTACTTTTAAATTTAAGATTTAGAAATTATAAAGCAATAGTAGTTTTTACAAACTAGAGGGTGGTAGAGTCGGCCCATCAGAATAAAAATAAATTTTGCGTGTAAAATCCGATACAAAAACGGGGGTCTGCTAATTGAAATAGAGATCACATTATAATCTTCATACAACCACGTGGTATTTTTTCCTAAACAATTCTTCGGATATGCACAATTTGTCTGTCATTTATGCATTAAAAATTTCTAAATTTTTCGGAAGTAATAAAGCTAGTTGTTGAAGCCGATTGTGAGAAATTATGTACCTAATTATAATTATAAAAATACGTGACATATTTGACAAATAAATCTTTCAAAATGAGCCTTAAATCGACATCTATCGACATCATAAAACTCAAGGAAAAATGAAACTGCTTTTGGAGAATAAGGTTTAATCGAGATCACGTGTTTTTCAGGAAAACACTCAAATTTATATATAGAAGAAAACTGATATAAAATAAATTTAACAAACAAAACTTTTTTTTGACACACAAACAAATAATTATTAATCATATAAAGCAGTTTTGACACGAAACACAGGTCGCGAAAAACTGTTTCTAAGAAAATAAGAACAGTTTTAATAAAGAAGACAATTTTTAACAAAATCTTTCTTTCACAAGAAAGTTTTTTTTATTAATTAACAATAAATACTTTATAACAAACTAACAAAAACAGTTTGTAAAAATGTTTTAACAAAAAAAAGGTGTAAAAAGTTTTAGCCAAATTAAAAACAGTAAAAACAGTAAGAACAGTTTCAAAAAAATAACAAATTTGTGAAAAACAAAATGCACTGCTACTGAGCAAAGCAAATTGGTTAAGTAAAGTTGAAAAATGATGACAAATTTGCATGTAAACACCGATAGTTATAAAACAAATCATGACAAATTAATGAGGTCAAATATGCAAAATAATGAACAAAATGTTTATTTAACACAACCTTTTCTCACTCGTTAACATCTCGGTTCCAATTAAACAAACCAAACCCAAACCCAGATCATTAGCGATAACGGGTCAAATAGCTGAAACAGTTACAACCATTACGTAAGTAAAACATCCAGGAAGACATAATATAATTAGTTTCTACTTTCTAAAGGATTTTGAACATTATAATGATCGTTAGCCAGAGATACAAATATTACAAAATGTGATAAACATAATTAATAATCAAAGATTTCAAGCGGTGTTAATATATTTTAAAATGTAGAAACGACTCTAATAAGTAATATCACGATTATCAAATCAGAATCATTTTTTAAAAGGTTATCGTGCTATCCGATAAAGGTATCAGCTATTCCCACTCCACCAAATTGTTCCCCTGCTCCCCTTTGAAACGTTCAAATATCAAACGACAAAAGTACCCTTGTACGCAAATATAATATGTTCGGCAAAATATATTATTTATTTTAAAAAATTTAATCTTCTGGAAAAAAATATTTCAAGTATAAAAATTACTAATATTATGAAAATTAAATTTTTTAATCTTCTGAAAATATAAAAATCACAAAAAAAAAAATTTTTGCTATAGAAACCTTAATAATTTTTTCAATTGAAATGGAAGTTAATAGAAAAATTATTTTCTTATCTATGTTTAAAAGTGGACCTTTTTTTTAATTAAAAAACAAAAAGAGAATTTCCATTTTTTAAAATAAATAACACAATAAATTTTTTATGATTTTATATTTTTAAAATACAATGATATTTTTAGAATAGCAGAAAGTGAAATTAATGATATTTATATTTTTAGAATATTTTAGATGTACATGATGATAATCAAGCTAATTAGTATTCAAATATGATAACATAAGCCGCGGAAGAAGATGGTGGTTTTAAAATGCCTTAGTGCATCCTTAAATCTAAGTATTTTAGCTTTCTAATTGACATCATTTTTTGTGGGGTTACGGTCTCCAATAGCATTTGTGAGGTTTACTCATTATGTCATTCATGGGCTTTTTTTTTTTTTTTTTTATCTAAGTATTTATTGGTCCCTCACGAACAAATTTTAAACATTAAAATTTTTTTGAAAAATTTTAAACAATTCGGTCCACAAATTTGCACATATTATTTTTAATATATTTCGTCTTCTTCAATCCAATTCATCTTGTTTGGAAAATTTGGTTCCTTGGGATTTGCATATGAACCCAAAATATTTAAATTATTTTTGTCATTTTCGTTAATTTCATTCCTACATTTAGGTTTTGCATATGAAGCATGCGTATGAATTCATCCTGCCTTTGGATTGGAAACTTCAACATGTTGAAAAGTAAAACAGTAAGTAGTTGGAATATTTTGATCATGCATGTCAACACTTGACATGAGATGTCACGTGTTGAATTTTTGAGACTATCATCAAAATCTTATTCTCATATGTATGGTTCGAAAGAGTGACGTGTTAATATCAGAAACTCTTATTCCCATACGTATTTTATCAAGAAATATGATTGTTAATTTGAAAGGGAATAAAAGAGAAAGTATGCTTATTATTTTGGTACCAATTTAGTATGAATTTGATTATCATATAGTTCTTTTAATAAATAAATTTTATTTAAATTTAACCAATCCAATCGGAAACTTTAACAAGCATCCCCAGTTAGATACATTGAACCAATTAATTTAAAACCCAAGCATATCTTCAAAATATCCAAACCATGTTCATGTGTACATGATTTTTTTTTCCTTAGTGAGTAACTCATCCGTTGTATCTACCTTTCAATAGCAGGAAAAAACAGGGGAGGACAATTTTTTCTACATGCATGCACAAGAATAGTTTAAAAGACGACAATTCTTATGTTGAATAGAAAAATTATTTAGTTATAACATAAGAATTGTCAGCCATATTATGATTACTTTTAAATTTAAGATTTAGAAATTATAAAGCAAGAGTAGTTTTTACAAACTAGAGGGTGGTAGAGTCGGGCCATCAGAATAAAAATAAATTTTTACGTGTAAAATCCGATATAAAAACGGGGGTCTGCTAATTGAAATAGAGATCCCATTAAAATCTTTATACAACTACGTGGTATTTTTTTCGTAAATAATTCTTCGGATATGCGCAATTTGTCTGGCATTTATGCATTAAAAATTGCTAAATTTTTGGGAAGTAATAAAGCTGGTTGTTGAAGCCGATTACGAGAAATTATGTATCTAATTATAATTATAAAAATACGTGATATAATTGAAAATAAATCTTTCAAAATGAGCCTTAAATCGACATCATTTTTTTGATAAAAAATCGATATCATGAAACTCAAGGAAAAATGAAACTGCTTTTGGAGAATAAGGTTTAATCGAGATCACGTGTTTTTTCGGAAAACACTAGAATTTATATATAGAAAAAAATTGATATAAAATAAATTTAACAAAGAAAACTTTTTTTTTTTCACACACAAACAAATAATTATTAATCATATAAAGCAGTTTTGACAAGAAACACGGGTCGCGAAAAACTGTTTCTAAGAAAGTAAGAACAGTTTTAACAAAGAAGACAATTTTTAACAAAATACTTTCTTTCACAAGAAAGTTCTTTTTTATTAACTAACAATAAATACTTTATAACAAACAAACAAAAACAGTTTGTAAAAATATTTTAACAAAAAAAAGGTGTAAAAAGTTTTAGCCAAATTAAAAACAGTTTCAAAAAATAAAAACAGTTTCAAAAAAATGACAAATTTGTGAAAAACAGAATTCACTGCTATTGAGCAAAGCAAATTTGTTAAGTAAAGTTGAAAAATGATGACAAATTCGCATGTAAACACCGATAGTTATAAAACAAATCATGTCAAATTAATGCGGTCAAATATGCAAAATAATGAACAAATGTTTATTTAATACAACCTTTTTCTAACTCGTTAACATATCGGTTCAAAAGAAACAACCGAAACCCAAACCCTAATCATTAGTGATAACGCGTCAAATGGCTCAAACAGTTACGCCCATTATGTAAGTAAAATCATCCAGTAAAACATAATATAATTAGTTTCTACTTTCTAAAAGAATTCAGACAATATAATGTTCCTTAGCCAAAAATACAAATATTACGAAATGTATTTAACATAATAAATAATCAATGATTTCAGGTGGTGTTAATATATTTTAATGTATGCAAATGAGTCTAATAAGTTATGTCATAATTATCAAAATCTAAATCATTTTTTTATAAAGTTATCGTGCTATCCGATAAAGGTATCAGCTATTCCCTCTACAACACATAGTTCCCCTACTCCGCTTTGAAACGTTCAAATATCAAATGACGACAGTACCCATGTATGCATATATGATTTGAGCATATGTTGGCTAAAATATTTTATTTATTTTAAAAACTTTATTCTTCTGGAAAAAAACATTTCGAATATGAAGGTTCCTAATATTATTAAAATTAAATTTTTTAGTGTTCTGAAAATATAAAAATCACAAAAATTTCAGTTTTCATTGTAAAAAAACATAATAATTTTTGTAATTGAAATGGAAGTTAATAGAAATAATATTTTATTATCTGTGTTTAAAAGTGGACTTTTTAATAATATTTTTAGAATATTTTCGATGTACAAGATGATACTCAAGCTAATTAGTATTCAAATATGATAACATTAGCCGGGGAAGAAGATGGTGGTTTTAAAATGCCTTAGTGCATCCTTAAATCTAAGCATTTTTGCTTTGTAATTGACATCATTTTTTGTGGGGTTACGGTCTCCAATAACATTTGCGAGGTTTACTCATTATTTCATTCATGGGCATTTTAATTTTATTTTTTTTATCTAAGTATTTATTGGTCGATCACGAACAAATTTTAAAATTTAAAATTTTTTTGAAAAATTTTAAACTATTCGGTCCACAAATTTGCACATATTATTTTTAATATATTTCGTCTTCTTCAATCCAATACATCTTGTTTGGAAATTTTGGTTGGTTGGGATTTGCATATGAACCCAAAATATTTAAATTATTTTTGTCGTTTTCCCTAATTTCATTCATACATTTAGGTTTTGCATATGAAGCATGCGTATGAATTCATCCTGCCTTTGGATTGGAAACTTCAACATGTTGAAAAGTAAAACAGTAAGTAGTTGGAATATTGTGATCATGCATGTCAACACTTGACATGAGATGACACGTGTTGAATTTTTGAGACTATCATCAAACTCTTATTCTCATATATATGGTTCGAAAGAGTGACGTGGTAATATCAGAAACTCTTATTCCCATACGTATTTTATCAAGAAATATGATTATTAATTTGAAACGTAATAAAAGAGAAAGTATGCTTATTATTTTGGTACCAATTTAGTATGAATTTGATTATCATATAGTTCTTTTAGTAAATAAATTTTATTTAAATTTAACCAATCCAATCGGAAACTTTAACAAGCATCCCCAGTAAGATACATTGAGCCAATTAATTTAAAACACAAGCATATCTTCAAAATATCCAAACCATGTTCATGTCTACATGATTTTTTTCCATAGATAGTAACTCATCCGCTGTATCTACCTTTCGATAGCAGGAAAAAACAGGGGAGAACAATTTTTTCTACATGCATGCACAAGAATAGTTTAAAAGACGACAATTCTTATGTTGAATAGAAAAATTATTTGGATATAACATCTAAATTGCCAGTCGTTTTATGATTACTTTTAAATTTAAGATTTAGAAATTATAAAGCAAGAGTAGTTTTTACAAACTAGAGGGTGGTAGAGTCGGACCATCAGAATAAAAACAAATTTTGCGTGTAAAATCCGATACAAAAACGGGGGTCTGCTAATTGAAATAGAGATCACATTATAATCTTCATACAACTACGTGGTATTTTTTTTCCTAAATAATTCTTCGGATATGCACAATTTGTCTTTCATTTATGCATTAAAAATTTTAAATTTTTCGGAAGTAATAAAGCTGGTTGTTGAAGCCGATTATGAGAAATTATGTACCTAATTATAATTATAAAAATACGTGATATAATGGACAAATAAATCTTTCAAAATGAGCCTCAAATCGACATCTATCGACATCATAAAACTCTAGGAAAAATGAAACTGCTTTTGCAGAAAAAGGTTTAATCGAGATCACGTGTTTTTCAGGAAAACTCTCTAATTTATATATAGAAGAAAACTAATATAAAATAAATTTAACAAACAAAACTTTTTTTTGAGACACAAACAAATAATAATTAATCTTATAAAGCAGTTTTGACAAGAAACACAGGTCGCGAAAAACTGTTTCTAAGAAAATAAGAACAGTTTTAACAAAGAAGACAATTTTTAACAAAAAACATTCTTTCACAAGAAAGTTTTTTTATTAATTAACAATAAATACTTTATAACAAACTAACAAAAACAGTTTGTAAAAATGTTTTCACTAAAAAAAGGTGTAAAAAGTTTTAGCCAAATTAAAAACAGTTTCAAACAATAAAAACAGTTTCAAAAAAATAACAAATTTGTGAAAAACAAAATTCACTGCTACTGAGCAAAGCAAATTGGTTAAGTAAAGTTGAAAAATGATGACAAATTTGCATGTAAACACCGATAGTTATAAAACAAATCATGACAAATTAATGAGGTGAGATATGCAAAATAATGAAGAAAATGTATATTTAACACCACCTTTTCTCACTCGTTAACATCTCGGTTCCAATGAAACAAACCAAACCCAAACCCAGATCATTAGCGATAACGGGTCAAATAGCTGAAACAGTTACAACCATTACGTAAGTAAAACATCCAGGAAGACATAATATAATTAGTTTCTACTTTCTAAAGGATTTTGAACATTATAATGATCGTTAGCCAGAGATACAAATATTACAAAATGTGATAAACATAATTAATAATCAAAGATTTCAAGCGGTGTTAATATATTTTAAAATGTAGAAACGAGTCTAATAAGTAATATCACGATTATCAAATCAGAATCATTTTTTAAAAGGTTATCGTGCTATCCGATAAAGGTATCAGCTATTCCCACTCCACCAAATTGTTCCCCTGCTCCCCTTTGAAACGTTCAAATATCAAACGACAAAAGTACCCTTGTACGCAAATATAATATGTTCGGCAAAATATATTATTTATTTTAAAAAATTTAATCTTCTGGAAAAAAATATTTCAAGTATAAAAAATACTAATATTATGAAAATTAAATTTTTTAATCTTCTGAAAATATAAAGATCACACAAAAAAAAAATTTACTATAAAAAACTTAATATTTTTTTTTAATTGAAATGGAAGTTAATAGAAAAATTATTTTCTTATCTATGTTTAAAAGTGGACCTTTTTTTTAATTAAAAAACAAAAAGAAAATTTCCATTTTTTAAAATAAATAACACAATAAATTTTTTATGATTTTATATTTTTAAAATACAATGATATTTTTAGAATATCAAAAAGTGAAATTAATGATAATTATATTTTTAGAATATTTTAGTTGTACATGATGATACTCATGCTAATTAGTATTCAAATATGATAACATAAGCCGGGGAAGAAGATGGTGGTTTTAAAATGCCTTAGTGCATCCTTAAATCTAAGCATTTTTGCTTTGTAATTGACATCATTTTTTGTGGGGGTTACGGTCTACAATAGCATTTGCGAGGTTTACTCATTATGTCATTCATGGACATTTTTATTTTATTTTTTTTTTCTAAGTATTTATTGGTCCCTCACGAACATATTTTAAACATTAAATTTTTTTTGAAAATTTTAAACAATTCGGTCCACAAATTTGCACATATTATTTTTGATATATTTCGTCTTCTTTAATCCAATACATCTTGTTTGGAAATTTTGGTTGCTTGGGATTTCCATATGAACCCAAAATATTTAAATTATTTTTGTCGTTTTCGTTAATTTCATTCGTACATTTAGGTTTTGCATATGAAGCATGCGTATGAATTCATCCTGCCTTTGGATTGGAAACTTCAACATGTTGAAAAGTAAAACAGTAAGTACCCAGTCCGCCATTGTCGTTCGAACGACACTGGTATTTCCTCTCTCTCTTTCTTCTGCTAAAACCCAGTCCGCCATTAACGAATTTTAAACGTCTGTTCTGAACAGGTTTCTACAATAAAACGTCCCCAAATTCATCCTAAGTTCCCTCTTTCATTATAACAATTCTAGCCCTAAAAATCTCACCAATTTAATCATCAATTGCATCAATTATCCAATCCTCTACAGATTTAACAAATCCTAGAATTCAATTGGATTCCACCTATTAATAATGGGCATCCCAAATATTAATGAGGAAGGTTTTTAAAGTTCAAGCCCAAAGTTTCAGCTACTTAGTATTACATTAGTAATGAAAGATATATTGGAGGAAAAAACTATTTAAAACAATGAGGTATAAGATCTCTAAAATATTACATGGTCTCACTTATGATAAATGTTAGCCTTTTACCAAGTAGCTTTTTTCCCCTAGTGGAAATTATTATGAAAGAGTGAGAAACAATTATTATTTTATGTAGCATGGTTAGAGGCCACAATTTATAGATTTTGGGTGCAGAAAATTTGTTTTGACACTATTACCAAGTCACCAAAGTATTATGATAATGTCATCGCAATCTTCGTACAATTGTACAAATAGCATATCGATCAATAAATGGGCTATCAGTAAAGGAAATTCACAGATATTCCTGAGTGTAGCCAGTTATTTATTAGTGCTGTGAAATATTTGGGTGTAACACACAACTCAGAACAATTCTTTTTAACTTGTGTACATCATTTTTAATATATTTCGTCTTCTTCAATCAATTACTTTTTGTTTTAAAATTGTGGTTGCTTAGGATTTGCTTATCAACGCAAAATATTTACAAACTTCTTGGTGTTTTCGTTAATTTCCTTCTTATAGTTGGGTTTTGCATATGAAGCATGCGTATGAATTCATCCTGCTTTTGGAGAGGAAACTTCAACATGTTAAAAAGTAAACAGTAAGTAGTTGGAATAGTGTCACCATGCATGTCTACACTTGCCTTGAGATGTGAAGGGTTGAATATATGAGACTCTCATAAAACCCTTCTTCTCCCTAGAAAAGTTTCAATCGCCGCAACATGTTTGATTGATAAATCGTCCAGAAGACTGTTGAAAAGTAAAGAATAGCCTTATAAAAAAAAAGTAAAAATAAAAAATAAAAAATTATGTAGCAGAGGTGTATGAATTCATCCTTATTTTAGAAAGGAAACTTTAGAATGCTTAAAAGTAACATTAACTAGTTGGAATTGTATTCCCATGCATGTCTAGAGTTGACCTCGGATGCAACGTGTTGAATTTATGAGACTGTCATCAATAAGTTTAAATCCACATCATAAAACTCAAGGAAAAGCGTAACTGCTTTGGGAGAATAAGGTTCAATCGAGATCATGTGTTTGTCAGGAAAAAATGAAACTTAATGGAAGGTTTCGATATAAAAAATTATATGTAAAAACATGTATATAAGAAAACATATATAAAATAAATTTAACAAACAAAGAAAACGGTTATTCAGAAACAAAAAACTATTTTTTAATCATATAAAACAGTTTTAACAAATAACAAAGTATGTAGAAAAAGTTCCTAAGAAAATAAAAACAGTATCAACAAAAAAGACATTTTTTTAACAAAAAACATTCTTTAAGGAGATTTTTTTTAAAATTTAACAAATAAATACTTTATAACAAAATAATAAAAACAGTTTTTAAAAATGTTTTAACAAAAAAAAGGTATAAAAAGTTTTTAACAAATAAAAAACAGTTTCAAACAATAAAAACAGATTCAAAAAAATCACAAATTTATGGAAAAAAAACTCATTGCTATTGAGCAAATCAAATTTGTCAACCAAAGTTAAAAAATGATAACAAATTTGCATGTAAGCACCGATAGTTATAAAACAAATCATGACAAATAAAGCAGTCAAATATGGAAAATAATATTTATCTTATTTATTTTTTATTTTTTTTCACACCTTTATCATCCCAAACAGGTTTTATCAAACCCCCCATAAAAGTTAACCGACTTTCCGGAAAATGTTATAAAATGACTTTTCAAATCTTTAATTTTCGTATCAGCCAAAAAAATTTATCCCACAAATGACTTAAAGTTGCCATACTTTCTCTATAAATACTTGAGTTCACCATTCATTTTATACATACAGCTGATTCATTTGAGCATTTTATTTATTCGCTTTTTCCACCATTTAATAAAATATGGCTGCTCAAGTTACAACTAGTCCTCTACCAACCCAAAATCTTCAACCAAATGTTATCGACGCAATGCAAATTACAAGCCCAGCATATGGGGTGATCGTTTCCTCACCATCAATTCTGATTGTGAGGTGAAAATCCTTTACTTATAAGTCTTTACGTCGGCAGAATTCTGGGAATTTTTAAAAAATAGTTAAAAACCTTATATATATATATATATATATATATGAAGGCTAATTTGTGGACATTTGTCAAAAAATATGTTTTTTTTTTGCTGAATTGTTTTTTCATATGAATTTGAAAAATTTCAGCAAACTCCTAAAAAGATATTTCACCTCAAACTGTTTTCCTTTTCTATGATAAAAATATCACTCAAACTACGTAAGTTTAAAACTTTTTAAAACTGACATATTTTCTCCCAATTTAAATATATTTTGAGACGATATGTTTTTGGAGGGGGTTCCCTGAAATATTTAATCACGATACAAAAAATTAGTTGAAATTAATTCCTTACACCAACACTCAAAAAAATTATTTTTTCTACTGAATTTTTTCATATGACGTTTAAACATTTGAATAGGCGAATATAAAATAAATCAACTTAAAATAACATTTTTTGCTACTTTAAAAAAATCGGTCAAACTTTCACAGCTTTTAAACCACTGTAAAAGCAACAAAAGTTTGACATATTTTTTTAAAGTAGCAAAAAACGTTATTTTGAGTTGATTTTTTTATATGGGTCTATTGAAATGTTTAAACATCATATAAAAACACTCAACTCAAAATCATTTATAAAATGGGTCCGCCCAGCGATATGTACCGTTTGGTATATGCAGGTGCTTGACTCTCTCTCTCTCTCTCTCTCTCGATATATATATATATATATATATTCGTGCATGTTCCCAACTGGGCTATTGCCTGAAACATCGTCGTCTTGAAAATGGATTCCTGTCTTCATAGGCAAACTTATTTTCGGAGAACAATTATTTTCATGTCGTACGTCTTATGCGATTTTTTTTTCATTCCGACTTTGTAACTCAAAACAATTAGAGCACTCTATAAACTAAGTGATGTAATTTTCAATTATATCGCTCTCCATACACATTTATGTGGTGTAGTTTTTAAATGACATGTGTTAGTTTCCAGCTTAGAAACCAGAACAAGATTATGAATTAGTCAAATTAGTCAAATATATTGTCAATATTAAACGTAGAATTATCACAATGATTACCATATAATTGTTTTACAAAGATTTATACTTGTTAGTTCCAATTATCCAATTGCATTTTATGGTGCAGATAGCGAATGTTGATTTACAAAACAGAGTTGAAAGCTTGAAAGAACAAGTGAGAAGGGAGATAGTGTCTACAACTCACAACTCATTAACACAACTGAATCTTATAAATGTGGTTCAACGTCTCGGTGTGGCATACCACTTTAAAAGAGAAATCGAAGAAATATTAGAACATATTTATAGCACTCGCGATTATATTGAGGATGATCTCAATAATGTTTCTCTTCTATTTCGGTTATTCAGACAACAAGGATTCAATATTTCATGCGGTAAGCTTGATGAACGAAATGATTTCAAATACGGGGCTTGTACTTTGATGGCATGCAGTCTAATGTTTTTTTATTGTGTTAAAAACTAGACATATTCAAGAAGTTTATAGACGACAAGGGAAATTTTAGTGAATCCTTAAGAAGTGATGTGGAGGGTATGTTAGGGTTGTACGAAGCTGCGCATCTCGGTAAGCACGGAGAAGATATACTTGACAATGCCCTAGCTTTCACTACTGTCAACCTTAAGTCCTCAATGGCTCATTTAAGCAATCCATTATTAGCCAAAGTTGCGAACGCACTAGAGCAACCCCTGCACAAAGGTTTACCTAGACTTGAAGCCAAGCGATTTATTTGTATATACCAAGATGAGGCATCACGTAACGAGACGTTACTCAACCTCGCTAAGTTGGATTTCAACTTGGTCCAATCATTGCACAAGAAAGAGCTACGTGATATTAGTAGGTACGTTTTATATTACACGACTACTGGTCTGTGGGCTTTACAATCAAAACTATCTTCCGGTGGAGGCAAGAGTGATTGTTGTCCAATATATTCTTACAAAGATAATTTGTTTTTCTATTTTTTCTTCAGTTTAAAAAAAAGTGTCTGTATGCTTTATTGAACTAATTCCTGCTACATTGAAGGTGGTGGAAAGAGCTAGACTTTGCCACTAAGCTTCCTTTTGCGAGAGATAGAATAGTGGAACTCTACTTTTGGATAGTTGGAGTGTACTCTGAACCCAAGTACTCAATCGCTAGAAAAATACTTACCAAAGTAATTTCTTTAACATCCTTTATTGACGACATCTATGATGTGTATGGAACTCTTGAAGAAATCGAGCTCTTTACGGATGCAATTGAGAGGTATAACATATGATTAATATTAATTTGTTTTGTCTAAAATTGGAAAGAGATCGATTTTATATTTTTGTTTGCATGTCTAACATTTAAAGTTGTTGACCCTAATAAGGGTACGCTTACAATGACTCCTGCAATTGATATCTTAATGCATATAAGTAATTAATACATATTATTTGTAGATCTTGCAACCTTAATATATCAACCGATCTGGTGTAATGGTCATTGTGATCTCACCCTTGAAGTTTTTGAACTTTTTACAAATATTTCATGTAATCATATAAAAATTTATAAGAATAATTAGTACAACGAAGAAATAATGATTTTAGAAGATTCATGTTCAGTTAGACATGAAAGGTCCTACTAAAAAACTCCATTATCTTGATAAAAATTATGTGTAAAAATAATAAAGAAAGTCCAAAATTAACAGGTATTAATGAAATTTTATATTTGGTCACTTTTTTTTGTAATAAAAATCATCTTTCAGGTGGGACATAAATTGCGTGGATCAACTGCCGGAATACATGAAACTATTTTATCCGGTTCTTTTGGATGTTTTTAAAGAGATTGAACAAGAGGTTATCAAGGAGGAAAGATTGTACAAAGTTCACTATGCAAGAGAAGCGGTATGTTGTTTTCGAAAAAAGGTTTTTTAAGGACAATCTAGATACGAGGAGTTTGTTTTTTCTAATAAAATGAATCTTTCATAAAGTTCCTTTTTTTATAGTTTATATAACATCACAAAATGAGAGAAAATCTTTATGTGATAACAATAACCATTAAAGTAATTGTTTTGTCGTTATTTTGACATAATGTGATTTTTCATCATTACTGTTTTTAGATGAAGAAACAAGTTCGGGCCTACTTCGAAGAAGCCAAATGGTTTCACGAAAAATATATTCCAACAATGGAGGAATATATGAGTCTTTCTTTGGTCACCACTGGCTACTCCATGCTTACAACTGTGTCTTTCATTGGCATGGGTGATATTGCAACGAAAGAGGCCTTTGATTGGGTGTGCACAAATCCGAAAATTATTAAAGGTTCCGAAATTATTTGTAGACTCAAGGATGACATGACTTCACATAAGGTATGCCTGATGGATGTCTTCTATAGTCTTCATGATCTCATTTAGAGAAGTTCATGAAGGGGGAAATGATTTATGTAAACTTGTTAAAGACAATCGAAGGAATTATTTTCCAACTCCACATTTACCAACATCCATATTTTTAGTAAATGTCCTAAGTGTTTTCAAAATGGACAACTCCACATCGTACATCAAAACTAAATTTTCTAAATGACATTGCGTGTTTTTTCCACGTGAGGGTCAATTTCGTCATATGTTGTAAAAGAAATGGTAATTCTTTTGTTACATATACGTATTAGGGGAATTTTATCTCCCTCTCTCTATTTCACCTATCTTGTTTCTCGTTCAGATGCATATTATTTCTAATATCAATGAGAATAAAAAGATTTCTTTTGTTTATCTATTTATTCTAAAGATCTTCACGATGTGAAAACCTTACTGGGATATAATAGCATTTATTTTATTTCTCTATATCTTCATTGCAAAAAATAATTGATCGATCAAGGTGCGTTAAAAATTTTGCCAAGTCATATGCTATGCGCGTGATCCATATTCAAGAAAAAATATCATTGAGGTTCTCTAACATTTGGAATCTGAAGTGAAACTTTTTGTAAATTTCAAAAGCAATGCATAATCAACCATTACTATTTTCATCCTTCTCTTATCTCTCTCACTTATAAAATATTAATCAACCATTTAATTGTAACATTTTTTTCTTAATCATGGTGCCCATATTTATTTTATATTTTCGCATCGCATTAATATGCATTATATAAATGAATGGATAATATTAAAATAGTTTTCAGTGCAAATCGGGACTTGTCCCCCCCCCCCCCCCCCCGACACACACACACACACACACACACACACATATATATATATATAAGGCTTTTCATATTAGGGAAAACATTAACTTTATATTTCTCTATCTATGCAGTTTGAACAAAAGAGAGGGCATTGCGCCTCGGCAATTGAGTGTTTTATGGAGCAATATGGGGCCTCGGAAAAAGAAGCACATGATGATTTCAACAGGCAACTAGTGAATGCTTGGAAGGATATAAATGAAGAATGCATCCAGCCAACTGCCATCCCAATGCCTCTACTCTCTTGCATTCTAAACCTAACTCGTGTCATAGATGTCATTTACAAAGAGGAGGATGGCTACACCAATGTTGGGGAAAAAATGAGAAGCAACATTGCATCGTTACTCATTGATGCAGTGCCAATATGATTTTGCCAACGTGGAGTTGATACATATATTATTCCTTTAGTACTCTGTAATATTAATGAAGGAATTTGATGAAAAAAAACGGGAGGTTGACAAATAGGTCCTAATTACATAAGATATTTTCTAATAGGTCCTATGAAAATATTTTTTCCCAATAGTTCCTATTTATACATGTAGCGAGTATTGACTACATGTTTACAAATATGACCTATTAAAGAAGAATTTTTTTTACGGGACCTCTTGGAGAAAAAAAAGATGTTAGGACCTATTGAACTACATACTTAATAAACTACACTATTTTCTTGTAAAACCTAAAAAATAGTAAAAGAAAGGAATATTATTGTAATAATTGTTTGAAATATGTTCATCTTATGTCAAAGACATGAATTTCCTATATTTAAATAAATGTAATTCACTATTTATCCGTGTCATTGCCTGGAGAAATACAATTCCATTAATTAAATGGCAGAATATATACATGTATTGGATTAGCTAAATCGATTTACTTAATTAAGAAGTTCATTACTATACTCAATAAACAGTATTTTGACAATTTTCTCATGCATGTGTATGGTTGTAATATTTAAAAAGAAGAGGAACAAATAAATGACCAACAAACTTGTAATGTGATTATAGTAAGGAGACAAATTAGAATAAAATTAGAAGGAATAGTTTTAAGAAGATCTTAAATGATTATGCTATATTCAATGATTAATATATTTTACTACAAGAATATGTATTTGAAATAGGTGAAAGAAGATATCCAATTTGGTTTTCACAAATATTAATATATCAAAGTGAAGTTTAGGATCACGTTGAATTACACAATTGACACACTTGCATCATTATTCCGATGGTGTGTGACATCGGACTCCTGGTTTTTGAAATTGACTACTAAGTGTTAACTTTGGGGCAAAAATGAGATTTAGGGGGTGAAGCTTAAAATAGCAATCAAGTGGCTTAGACCGACAAACAAACACCCTGAGATGTACAAAAATAACTTGCAGGAAGTGTAAAGTGCCTTTCTCTAGATTTTAAAGCTAGGTCGTGTAAAGGGTCTTTCTCTAGATTTCTTAGTTCATTTTTTTTTCCTGATTTTTCCATCTCTTGCTCTTCTATGTACTCACCTACGTATGCCCCTCGGTGAATTTGATATTTATTTATTTGGGGTCTAATCCTCTTTCTTGAAAAAAAAGACATTATTATAAAAGAGTGGAAAACAATTAATATTGTATGTAGCATGCTTTGAGGCACAATTTATGGATTATGGGTGCAGAAAATTTATTTCAGCAGCACTACCAAGTATCCGAAGTAGTATGATAATGTCGTCCCAAACTTCGTGAAATTGTACAATTGTAAACATAGCATATCAATTAACAAACAGGCTATCAGTAAAGGAAAATCCCGGATTTTCCTAAGTGTTGTGAATTACTTGGGTGTGACACAAGACTCTGAACAATTTTTTTAACTCGTGGACATTTTTAATATATTTCGTCTTCTTCAATCAATTTGTTTTTATTTTAAATTTGGGGTTGCATAGGATTTCCATATGAACGCAAAAAATTTAAAAAGTTTTTAATTTCTGATAGTTGGGTCTTGCATATGAAGCATACGCATGAATTTGTCCTGCTTTTAGAGAGGAAACTTCAGCATGTTGAAAAGAAAAATAGTAAGTAGTTGGAATAGTGTCACCGTGCATGTCTACACTTGACTTGAGATTTCAAGGGTTGAATATATGAGACATCCATAAAACCCTTCTTCTACCTAAGAAAGTTTCAATCGACGTCATATGTTTATCAATTGTCAGAAGACTGTTGAAAGAAAAGGCCTAGCCTTTTTTAAAAAAAGTAAAAAATGAAAAATAAAGATATGTAGCACAGGTATATAAGTTCATCCTTATTTTAGAGAGGAAACTCTAACATGTTTAAATGTAACAGTAACTAGCAAGTATTGTGTCACCATGCATGTTTAGACTTGAAATGGGATGTCACGTGTTGAATTTATGAGACCGTCATAAAAAAGTTTAAATCGACATCATAAAACTCTAGGAAACATGAAACTTCTTTTGGAGAATAAGGTTTAATCATATTCAAATTATAGCCTTTTCCTGACATATTCCAGTTAACAAAGCCAAAGTTAGATCTATACCTGCTGTAATTTAGAGCTTGGAATACATGAAACTATGTTATCAGGTTCTTTTGGATGTTTTTAAAGAGAATGAACAAGAAATGTTCAAGGAGGAAAGATTGTACAAAGTTCACTATCGAAGAGAAGCGGTATGTGGTTTCCCCCATAAAGGTTTTCTTAACCACAATCTTGATATAAGAATTTTTTTTCTTCTAATTAAATAAATGTTTCATAAAACTACATATTTTCATAGTTTATATAATTTCACATGATGAGATAATCTTTATGTGATAACAATAACCGTTAGAGTAATTATTTTATAGTCGTTATAACATTGTATGATTTTTCTTAATTATTGTTTTTAGACGAAGAATCATGTCCGAGCCAACTTTTAAGAAGCCAAATGGTATCACAAAAAGTATATTCCAACAATGGAAGAGTATATGCCTCTTGCTTTGGTCACCACCGGTTACTACATGCTTACAACTGTGTCTTTTGTTGGCATGGGTGATATTGCAATAAAGACATGAAAAAGTTAATTTGAATATGTCAGGAAAACACTATAATTTATCAGATAAGATTTCAGGTAGAAAATTCTTTTTTGGAAAATTTCATTAAGAATTAGGATCAAGACTATTTCCTTTATATGATGTGTGATTCAATGGAAGGTTTCACTATAAAAAATTATATGTAAAAAACACATATAAAAGAAAACTCATATAAAATAAATTTTAAAACAAAAAAAATTGTTTTTCAGAAACAAACAAGTAATTATTAACCATATAAAACAATTTTAACAAAAAACAAAGGTCGGAAAAAACCATTTCTAAAAAAATAAAAACAGTTTTAACAAAGAAGACGGTTTTTAACAAAAAAACATTCTTTAAGCAGATGTTTTTTTAATTAACAATAAATACTATATAACAAAATAAGAAAAACTGTTTTTAAAAATGTTTTAACCAAAAAACGGTGTAAAAAGTATTAGCCAAATTAAAAGCAGTTTCAAACAAAAAAAAAAACAGTATAAAAAAAATGACAAATTTGTGAACAAAAGAATTCATTGCTATTGAGCAAAGCCAACTTGTCAAGTAAAGTTGAAAAATGATGAAAAATTTGCATGTAAACACCGATAGTTATAAAACAAATCATGAAAAATTAAAGTGGTCAAATATGCAAAATAATGAACAAAGCGTTTATTTAACACAACCTTTTCTCACTCGTTAACATCTCGGTTCCAAAGAAACTAACCAAACCCAAACCCAGATCATTAGCGATAACGGGTCAAATAGCTGAAACAGTTACACCCATTACGTAAGTAAAATCATCCAGGAAGACGTAATATAATTAGTTTCTAGTAACTAAAAGATTTTGAACATTATAATGATCGTTAGCCAAAGATACAAATATTACAAAATGTGCTAAACATAATTAATAATCAAAGATTTCAAGAGGTGTTAATATATTTTAATCTGTGGAAACGAGTCTAATAAGTAATATCACGATTATCAAATCAGAATCATTTTTTAAAAGGTTATCATGCTATCCGATAAAGGTATCAACTATTCCCACTCCACCAGATTGTTCCCCTGCTCCCCTTTGAAACGTTCAAATATCAAATGAAAAAAGTATCCTTTTATGCAAATATAATATGTTCGGCAAAGTATATTATTTATTTTAAAAAATTTAATCTTCTGGAAAAAAATATTTCAAGTATAAAAATTACTAATATTATGAAAATTAGATTTTTTAATCTTCTGAAAATATAAAAATCACAAAAAAATCTTTTTTTACTATAAAAAAGTTAATAATTTTATTAATTGAAATGGAAGTTAATAGAAAAATTATTTTCTTATCTATGTTTTAAAGTGGACCTTTTTTTTTAATTAAAAAACAAAAAGAGAACTTCCATTTTTTAAAAAAAATAACACAATAAATTTTTTATGATTATATATTTTTAAAATACAATGATATTTTTAGAATATCAAAAAGTGAAATTAATGATAATTATATTTTTAGAGTATTTTCGATGTACATGATGATACTCAAGCTAATTAGTATTCAAATATGATAACATAAGCCGGGGAAGAAGATGGTGGTTTTAAAATGCCTTAGTGCATCCTTAAATCTAAGCATTTTTGCTTTGTAATTGACATCATTTTTTGTGGGGTTAAGGTCTCCAATAGCATTTGCGAGGTTTACTCATTATTTCATTCATTGGCATTTTAATTTTATTTTTTTATCTAAGTATTTATTGGTCGATCACGAACAAATTTTAAAATTTAAATTTTTTTTGAAAAAGTTTAAGCTATTCGGTCGACAAATTGGCACATATTATTTTTAATATATTTCGTCTTCTTCAATCCAATACATGTTGTTTGGAAATTTTGGTTGCTTGGAATTTGCATATGAACCCGAAATATTTAAATTATTTTTGTCGTTTTCGTTAATTTCATTCATACATTTAGGTTTTGCGTATAAAGTATGCGTATGAATTCATCCTGCCTTTGGATTGGAAACTTCAACATGTTGAAAAGTAAATCAGTAAGTAGTTGGAATATTGTGATCATGCATGTCAACACTTGACATGAGATGTCACGTGTTGAATTTTTGAGACTATCATCAAACTCTTATTCTCATATATATGGTTCGAAAGAGTGACGTGGTAATATCAGAAACTCTTATTCCCATACGTATTTTATCAAGAAATATGATTATTAATTTGAAACGGAATAAAATAGAAAGTATGCTTATTATTTTGGTACCAATTTAGTATGAATTTGATTATCATATAGTTCTTTTTGTAAATAAATTTAATTTAAATTTAACCAATCCAATCGGAAACTTTAACAAGCATCCCCGGTTAGATACATTGAACCAATTAATTGAAAACACAAGCATATCTTCAAAATATCCAATCCATGTTCATGTGTACATGATTTTTTTTCCTTAGATAGTAACTCATCCGTTGTATCTACCTTTCGAAATGGGCCTTAAATCGACAACTATCGACATCATAAAACTCAAGGAAAAATGAAACTGCTTTTGAAGAATAAGGTTTAATCGAGATCACATGTTTTTCAGGAAAACACTCGAATTTATATATAGAAGAAAACTGATATAAAATAAATTTAACAAACAAAACTTTTTTTTCAGAGACAAACAAATAATTATTAATCATATAAAGCAGTTTTGACACGAAGCACAGGTCGCGAAAAACAGTTTCTAAGAAAATAAGAACAGTTTTAATAAAGAAGACATTTTTTAACAAAAACTTTCTTTCACAAGAAAGTTTTTTTATTAATTAACAATAAATACCTTATAACAAACTAACAAAAACAGTTTGTAAAAATGTTTTAACAAAAAAAAGGTGTAAAAAGTTTTAGCCAAATTAAAAACAGTTTCAAACAGTAAAAACAGTTTCAAAAAAATAACAAATTTGTGAAAAACAAAATTCGCTGCTACTGAGCAAAGCAAATTGGTTAAGTAAAGTTGAAAAAGGATGACAAATTTGCATGTAAACACCGATAGTTATAAAACAAATCATGACAAATTAATGAGGTCAAATATGCAAAATAATGAACCAAATGTTTATTTAACACAACCTTTTCTCACTCGTTAACATCTCGGTTCCAAAGAAACAAACCAAACCCAAACGCTGATCATTAGCGATAACGGGTCAAATAGCTGAAACAGTTACACCCATTACATAAGTAAAATCATCCAGGAAGACATAATATAATTAGTTTCTACTTTCTAAAGGATTTGAACATTATACTGATCGTTAGCCAAAGATACAAATATTACAAAATGTGATAAACATAATTAATAATCAAATATTTCAAGCGGTGTTAATATATTTTAATATGTAGAAACGACTCTAATAAGTAATATCACGATTATCAAATCTGAATCATTTTTTAAAAGGTTATCGTGCTATCCGATAAAGGTATCAGCTATTCCCACTCCACCAAATTGGTCCCCTGCTCCCATTTGAAACGTTCAAATATCAAACGACAAAAGTACCCTTGTATGCAAATATAATATGTTCGGCAAAATATATTATTTATTTTAAAAAATTTAATCTTCTGGAAAAAAATATTTCATGTATAAAAAAATAATTCGTTAATTCCATTCATACATTTAGGTTTTGCATATGAAGCATGCGTATGAATTCATCCTGTAAGATTTAGAAGAGATAATGGTTCTATTAGCACTGTTTTGTCAGTGCTGTTAATAAACAAATGCAGCACTGTTAAATAAGAATGTGTTTAGATTGTAGAGACAAATTTCTCTTGTATTTTCCAAAATATTCTGCGTAAGAGCTGTACAGAGTTTTTATAGCTATTGTATACAAAACAATAGTTGTTACTTGTTACACATGTTGGAGCTATTCAAGCGGAAGCAGGTAGAGGAGTTTGAAATTCAAATGGCAGCTAGTTCTGTAAGTGTTGGAGATTTAGTTGAGCAAGATGTTGACTTGGTTGACATGCCCCCGCAAGTTGATGGTGATCGTGATTGAATCGTCAACTTGTCTCGAATAAATGTGAAGCGAGCAGATGAAAGCCCTTTGGTGAAGATGTCAGCAAGTTGATCAGTTGTGGAGATAAATTGAACTTGAAGAGCTTTCTTGCAAACTTGATCACGAACAAAGTGAAAGTCTATTTCAATATGTTTAGTGCGAGCATGAAAGACGGGATTCACGGAAAGATAGGTAGCACCAATGTTGTCACACCAAACGATAGGTGGAGGGTGAGGAGAGAGACCAAGTTCTGTTAGTAAGGACTTGAGCCAAATTAGTTCCGCAGAGACATCGGCAAGAGCTTTGTATTCGGCTTCGGTTGAGGATCGAGAGACGGTCTTTTGTTTCTTAGATTGCCAGGAGATAAGATTAGAGCCAAGAAAAATGGCAAACCCACCCGTGGATTTGCGGTCATCAATACACCCGGCCCAATCTGAATCAGTAAAGGCTTGAAGATGGAGTGAAGATGTTTTCGTATGGTGGAGACCATAAGAGGAGGTATGATTGAGATAGCGAAGTATTCTTTTAACAAGAGACCAATGACTATCGGTTGGAGAATGCATGAATTGGCAGGCTTTATTGACCGCAAAGGAAATATCGGGACGAGTTAGAGTGAGGTACTGAAGGGCCCCAACGGCTTGCGGATAAGGAGTGGGGTCATCTAAGGGTGTGCCATCGGTGAGAGAAATTTTGAGATTGGTGGGACAGCGGGTACTAAGGGGTTTTGAATGGGACATTCCGTGACGGGAGAGAAGATCGAGAATGTAGCGTTGTTGAGAGAGTAAAATTCCCTTAGATGTATGAACAATTTCAATGCCGAGAAAGTAGTGTAGAGGACCAAGATTTTTGAGAGAAAATTCATGACTTAAAGTAGAAATTAGGGATTGAATTAAAGAGGGAGAATTACCGGTAATGATAATATCATCTACGTAGTTAAGGAGGTAGAGACTAGTGGGTCCGGATTTAAATATATTTCGTCTTCTTTAATCCAATACATTCGTACATTTAGGTTTGGAAATTTTGGTTGCTTGGGATTTGCAAATGAACCCAAAATATTTAAATTATTTTTGTCGTTTTCGTTAATTTCATTCGTACATTTAGGTTTTGCGTATGAATTCATCCTGCCTTTGGATTGGAAACTTCAACATGTTGAAAAGTAAAACAGTAAGTAGTTGGAATATTATGATCATGCATGTCAACACTTGACATGAGATGTCACGTGTTGAATTTTTGAGACTATCATCAAACTCTTATTCTCATATGTTTGGTTCGAAAGAGTGACGTGGTAATATCAGAAACTCTTATTCCCATACATATTTTATCAAGAAATATGATTATTAATTTGAAACGGAAGAAAAGAGAAAGTATGCTTATTATTTTGTTACCAATTTAATATGAATTTGATTATCATATACTTCTTTTAGTAAATAAATTTTATTTAAATTTAACCAATCCAATTGGAAACTTTAACAAGCATCCCCAGTAAGATACATTGAGCCAATTAATTTAAAACCCAAGCATATCTTCAAAATATCCAAACCATGTTCATGTGTACATGATTTTTTTTCCTTAAGAGAGTAACTCATCCGCTGTATCTACCTTTCAATAGCAGGAAAAAACAGGGGAGGACAATTTTTTTCTACATGCATGCACAAGAATAGTTTAAAAGACGACAATTCTTATGTTGAATAGAAAAATTATTTAGTTATAACATCTGAATTGTCAGTCGTTTTGTGATTACTTTTAAATTTAAGATTTAGAAATTATAAAGCAAGAGTAGTTTTTACAAACTAGAGGGTGGTCGAGTCGGGCCATCAGAATAAAAATAAATTTTGCGCGTAAAATCCGATACAAAAACGGGGGTCTGCTAATTGAAATAGAGATCACATTATAATCTTCATACAACTACGTGGTATTTTTTTCCTAAACAATTCTTCGGATATACACAATTTGTCTGTCATTTATGCATTAAAAATTTCTAAATTTTTCGGAAGTAATAAAGCTGGTAGTTGAAGCCGATTATGAGAAATTATGTACCTAATTATAATTATAAAAATACGTGATATAATTGACAAATAAATCTTTCAAAATGAGCCTTAAATCGACTTCTATCGACATCATAAACCTCAAGGAAAAATGAAACTGCTTTTGGAGAATAAGGTTTAATCGAGATCACGTGTTTTTCAGGAAAACACTCGAATTTATATATAGAAGAAAACTGATATAAAATAAATTTAACTAACAAAACTTTTTTTTCAGACACAAACAAATAATTATTAATCATATAAAGTAGTTTTGACACGAAGCACAGGTCGCGAAAAACTGTTTCTAAGAAAATAAGAACAGTTTTAGTAAAGAAGACGATTTTTAACAAAAACTTTCTTTC
Organism: Sambucus nigra; assembly: GCA_949130495.1. Classification (NCBI taxonomy): domain Eukaryota; kingdom Viridiplantae; phylum Streptophyta; class Magnoliopsida; order Dipsacales; family Adoxaceae; genus Sambucus; species Sambucus nigra. Next base: position 476,657 of record CASBWL010000398.1, on the reverse strand, counting down.
ACAAGAAAGTTTTTTTATTAATTAACAATAAATACTTTATAATAAACTAACAAAAACAGTTTGTAAAAATGTTTTAACAAAAAAAAGGTGTAAAAAGATTTAGCCAAATTAAAAACAGTTTCAAACAATAAAAACTGTTACAAAAAAATGACAAATTTGTGAAAAACAAAATTCACTGCTACTGAGCAAAGCAAATTGGTTAAGTAAAGTTGAAAAATGATGACTAATTTGCATGTAAACACCGATAGTTATAAAACAAATCATGACAAATTAATGAGGTCAAATATGCAAAATAATGAACAAAATGTTTATTTAACACAACCTTTTCTCACTCTTTAACATCACGGTTCCAAAGAAACAAACCAAACCCAAACCCTGATCATTAGCGATAACGGGTCAAATAGCTGAAACAGTTACACCCATTACGTAAGTAAAATCATCCAGGAAGACATAATATAATTAGTTTCTACTTTCTAAAGGATTTTGAACATTATAATGATCGTTAGCCAAAGATACAAATATTACAAAATGTGATAAACATAATTAATAATCTAATATTTCAAGCGGTGTTAATATATTTTAAGATGTAGAAACGACTCTAATAAGTAATATCACGATTATCAAATCAGAATTATTTTTTAAAAGGTTATCGTGCTATCCGATAAAGGTATCAGCTATTCCCACTCCACCAAATTGTTCCCCTGCTCCCCTTTGAAACGTTCAAATATCAAACGACAAAAGTACCCTTGTATGCAAATATAATATGTTCGGCAAAATATATTATTTATTTTAAAAAATTTAATCTTCTGGAAAAAAATATTTCAAGTATAAAAATTAGTAATATTATGAAAATTAAATTTTTTAATCTTTTGAAAATATAAAAATCACCAAAAAAATTTTTTTTGCTATAGAAACCTTAATAAGTTTTTCAGTTGAAATGGAAGTTAATAGAAAAATTATTTTCTTATCTATGTTTAAAAGTGGACCTTTTTTTTAATTAAAAAACAAAAAGAGAATTTCCATTTTTTAAAATAAATAACACAATAAATTTTTTATGATTTTATATTTTGAAAATCAATGATATTTTTAGAATATCAAAAAGTGAAATTAATGATAATTATATTTTTAGAATATTTTAGATGTACACGTTGATACTCAAGCTAATTAGTATTCAACTGTGATAACATAAGGCGGGGAAGAAGATCGTGGTTTTAAAATGCCTTAGTGCATCCTTAAATCTAAGCATTTTTGCTTTGTAATTGACATCATTTTTTCTGGGGTTAGGGTCACCAATAGCATTTGCGAGGTTTACTCATTATGTCATTCATGGACATTTTTATTTTATTTTTTTTATCTAAGTATTTATCGGTCCCTCACAAACATATTTTGAACATTAAAATTTTTTTGAAAAATTTTAAACAATTCGGTCCACAAATTTGCACATATTATTTTTAATATATTTCGTCTTCTTTAATCCAATACATCTTGTTTGGAAATTTTGGTCGCTTGGGATTTGCATATGAACCCAAAATATTTAAATTATTTTTGTCATTTTCGTTAATTTCATTCATACATTTAGGTTTTGCATATGAAGCATGCGTATGAATTCATCCTGCCTTTGGATTGGAAACTTCAACATGTTGAAAAGTAAAACAGTAAGTAGTTGGAATATTGTGATCATGCATGTCAACACTTGACATGAGATGTCACGTGTTGAATTTTTGAGACTATCATCAAACTCTTATTCTCATAAGTTTGGTTCGAAAGAGTGACGTGGTAATATCAGAAACTCTTATTCCCATACGCATTTTATCAAGAAATATGATTATTAATTTGAAACGGAAGAAAAGAGAAAGTATGCTTATTATTTTGGTACCAATTTAATATGAATTTGATTATCATATACTTCTTTTAGTAAATAAATTTTATTTAAATTTAACCAATCCAATCGGAAACTTTAACAAGCATCCCCAGTAAGATACATTGAGCCAATTAATTTAAAACCCAAGCATATCTTCAAAATATTCAAACCATGTTCATGTGTACATGATTTTTTTTCCTTAAGAGAGTAACTCATCCGCTGTATCTACCTTTCAATAGCAGGAAAAAACAGGGGAGAACAATTTTTTCTACATGCATGCACAAGAATAGTTTAAAAGAAGACAATTCTTATGTTGAATAGAAAAATTATTTAGTTATAACATCTGAATTGTCAGTCGTTTTATGATTACTTTTAAATTTAAGATTTAGAAATTATAAAGCAAGAGTAGTTTTTACAAACTAGAGGGTGGTAGAGTCGGCCCATCAGAATAAAAATAAATTTTGCGTGTAAAATCCGATACAAAAACGGGGGTCTGCTAATTGAAATAGAGATCACATTATAATCTTCATACAACCACGTGGTATTTTTTTCCTAAACAATTCTTCGGATATGCACAATTTGTCTGTCATTTATGCATTAAAAATTTCTAAATTTTTCAGAAGTAATAAAGCTAGTTGTTGAAGCCGATTGTGAGAAATTATGTACCTAATTATAATTATAAAAATACGTGACATAATTGACAAATAAATCTTTCAAAATGAGCCTTAAATCGACATCTATCGACATCATAAAACTCAAGGAAAAATGAAACTGCTTTTGGAGAATAAGGTTTAATCGAGATCACGTGTTTTTCAGGAAAACACTCGAATTTATATATAGAAGAAAACTGATATAAAATAAATTTAACAAATAAAACTTTTTTTTGAGACACAAACAAATAATTATTAATCATATAAAGCAGTTTTGACACGAAACACAGGTCGCGAAAAACTGTTTCTAAGAAAATAAGAACAATTTTAATAAAGAAGACAATTTTTAACAAAATCTTTCTTTCACAAGAATTTTTTTTTATTAATTAACAATAAATACTTTATAACAAACTAACAAAAACAGTTTGTAAAAATGTTTTAACAAAAAAAAGGTGTAAAAAGTTTTAGCCAAATTAAAAACAGTTTCAAACAATAAAAACAGTTTCAAAAAAATAACAAATTTGTGAAAAACAAAATTCACTGCTACTGAGCAAAGCTAATTGGTTAAGTAAAGTTGAAAAATGATGACAAATTTGCATGTAAACACCGATAGTTATAAAACAAATCATGACAAATTAATGAGGTCAAATATGCAAAATAATGAACAAAATGTTTATTTAACACAACCTTTTCTCACTCGTTAACATCTCGGTTCCGAAGAAACAAACCAAACCCAAACCCTGATCATTAGCGATAACGGGTCAAATAGCTGAAACAGTTACACCCATTACGTAAGTAAAATCATCCAGGAAGACATAATATAATTAGTTTCTACTTTATAAAGGATTTTGAACATTATAATGATCGTTAGCCAAAGATACAAATATTACAAAATGTGATAAACATAATTAATAATAAAATATTTCAAGCGGTGCTAATATATTTTAATATGTAGAAACGACTCAAATAAGTAATATCACGATTATCAAATCAGAATCATTTTTTAAAAGGTTATCGTGCTATCCGATAAAGGTATCAGCTATTCCCACTCCACCAAATTGTTCCCCTGCTCCCCTTTGAAACGTTCAAATATCAAACGACAAAAGTACCCTTGTATGCAAATATAATACGTTCGGCAAAATATATTATTTATTTTAAAAAATTTAATCTTCAGGAAAAAAATATTTCAGGTATAAAAATTACTAATATTATGAAAATTAAATTTTTTAATCTTCTGAAAATATAAAAATCACAAAAAAAAAAAAAAAAAGTTGCTATAAAAACCTTAATAATTTTTTCAATTGAAATGGAAGTTAATAGAAAAATTATTTTCTTATCTATATTTAAAAGTGGACCTTTTTTTTTAATTAAAAAACAAAAAGAGAATTTCCATTTTTTAAAATAAATAACACAATAAATTTTTTATGATTTTATATTTTGAAAATCAATGATACTTTTAGAATATCAAAAAGTGAAATTAATGATATAAACCTGTTATGAGACAGTGGTAAAGAGTACATAATACAATTCAAAAGGTTCTCTTATATTTGGTGGGAAATGTTTTCCACGCCTACAATAGTAAAGCAAGTACAATATATATAAGGGAAACAGAATAGCATTTGTAGTAGTTATCTGCAGGTGGTTACAGAAGTAGTGGAGGATGAGGTTACAGAAGTAGTGGAGTCGTTGTGTGGGTTGTGGTTGACTGCGTCAATACTCCCCCGCAAGTTGATAGGGGTGGAGAACAAACCATTAACTTGTCTTTGATGAAAGTGCACTAAAAAATAAGGAAAAATGGAGAGAGAGAGAGAGAGAGAGAGAGAGAGAGAGAAGGTTTTGAGGGGTATTTGACTTGCCACAGTTGTAGCAGTTATCAGCAGGTGGTTACAAAAGTAGTGAGGGATGTGATAAACTGTATTTTCTTTGGACTGTTCCTTAAATCCATAGAATGCCACTTACACATATTTGTGCTGACCCAACTTTAATATAAATTGCCTCTCTTTTTGCCAAGAACTAGACATATGATATTAGAGAATGACGATGACTGTGCTGAGGCTTTGAGTTTTGGCTAAAGCGTTATTTGGAGTAGCGAGCATGCCTTACTGGACATGAAAAACTGTGTGATAACAAGAGACGGTATATCTATATGGTGTTGTTCTGGTTCTGAGTATTGACGGCGCTATGGAGTAAGGGTTTCAAATCTGTTCCCTCCGATTCTCCATTGAAAATCATCGCTATCGAACCTTCTCACAGAATGGGCGCCATTTCAGCAAAGGCAGCATCGTATGGACAAGGATGAGAACCATCCACAGATTTCATGAGCATTTAGCCAATGAGAAAGGGCTTCATTTGGGTCTTTCAGTAGAGATAGTTTTATGGTGACATTATAAGAAGAGAGACAGAGATTGTTAGTGGGGAGAGGAGTAGAAAGGCCATTGTTTGTATGAAAAGACATGCCATAATAATAGATATATTAAGAGTATATAACTACAAGTATATAAGGAATATGTGTTGGTTTAAAAACTAAGACTTTTTTTTTTGAAGAAAGAAAGGAGACAAATGACTTTAAAGGGACTTGCTTGCTTGTTCACCACACACTAAATAACTTGAAAAGGGAAAGTTTCTTAGAGGTTTTTTTATATGGGAAAATAATTGAGAAGAGGAAAAGGTGAAGAAAGTTAAAGAGGCATTTTCATGAAAAATGGGTGTTTCACATTTTTGTTCTTATAACGAGAAAACATTGAGAGCAGGCTTGACGAGACAGAACCAAAAAAAAGGCACATGTAATTTACCACTAAGAGGATCATGTAACTCGTGTGGTTTCTGGTTTTGTCTTGTGTTTGTGGTGTTGGGTTTGGATAGAGAGAAAAGACTGTAGAGCAGTGGCTCTGATACCATATAAACCTGTTATGAGACAGTGGTAAAGAGTAGATAATACAATTCAAAAGGTTCTCTTATATTTGGTGGGAAATGTTTTCCACGCCTACAATAGTAAAGCAAGTACAATATATATAAGGGAAACAGAATAGCATTTGTAGTAGTTATCTGCAGGTGGTTACAGAAGTAGTGGAGGATGAGGTTACAGAAGTAGTGGAGTCGTTGTGTGGGTTGTGGTTGACTGGGTCAATAAATGATAATTATATTTTTAGAATATTTTAGATGTACACGTTGATACTGAAGCTAATTAGTATTCAAATGTGATAACATAAGCCGGGGAAGAAGATGGTGGTTTTAAAATGCCTTAGTGCATCCTTAAATCTAAGCATTTTTGCTTTGTAATTGACATCATTTTTTGTGGGGTTAGGGTCACCAATAGCATTTGCGAGGTTTACTCATTATGTCATTCATGGACATTTTTATTTTGTTTTTTTTATATAAGTATTTATTGGTCCCTCACAAACATATTTTAAACATTAAAATTTTTTTGAAAAATTTTAAACAATTCGGTCCACAAATTTGCACATTTTATTTTTAATATATTTCGTCTTCTTTAATCCAATACATCTTGTTTGGAAATTTTGGTTGCTTGGGATTTGCAAATGAACCCAAAATATTTAAATTATTTTTGTCGTTTTCGTTAATTTCATTCGTACATTTAGGTTTTGCGTATGAATTCATCCTGCCTTTGGATTGGAAACTTCAACATGTTGAAAAGTAAAACAGTAAGTAGTTGGAATATTGTGATCATGCATGTCAACACTTGACATGAGATGTCACGAGTTGAATTTTTGAGACTATCATCAAACTCTTATTCTCATATGTTTGGTTCGAAAGAGTGACGTGGTAATATCAGAAACTCTTATTCCCATACGTATTTTATCAAGAAATATGATTATTAATTTGAAACGGAAGAAAAGAGAAAGTATGCTTATTATTTTGGTACCAATTTAATATGAATTTGATTATCATAAACTTCTTTTAATAAATAAATTTTATTTAAATTTAACCAATCCAATTGGAAACTTTAACAAGCATCCCCAGTAAGATACATTGACCCAATTAATTTAAAACACAAGCATATCTTCAAAATATTCAAACCATGTTCATGTGTACATGATTTTTTTTCCATAGATAGTAACTCATCCGCTGTATCTACCTTTCGATAGCAGGAAAAAACATGGGAGAACAATTTTTTCTACATGCATGCACAAGAATAGTTTAAAAGACGACAATTCTTATGTTGAATAGAAAAATTATTTAGATATAACATCTAAATTGCTAGTCGTTTTATGATTACTTTTAAATTTAAGATTTAGAAATTATAAAGCAAGAGTAGTTTTTACAAACTAGAGGGTGGTAGAGTCGGCCCATCAGAATAAAAATAAATTTTGCGTGTAAAATCAGATACAAAAACGGAGGTCTGCTAATTGAAATAGAGATCACATTATAATCTTCATACAACTACGTGGTATTTTTTTTCCTAAATAATTCTTCGGATATGGACAATTTGTCGGGCATTTATGCATTAAAAATTTCTAAATTTTTCGGAAGTAATAAAGCTAGTTGTTGAAGCCGATTGTGAGAAATTATGTACCTAATTATAATTATAAAAATACGTGATATAATTGACAAATAAATCTTTCAAAATGAGCCTTAAATCGACATCTATCGACATCATAAAACTCAAGGAAAAATGAACCTGCTTTTGGAGAATAAGCTTTAATCGAGATCACGTGTTTTTCAGGAAAACACTCGAATTTATATATAGAAGAAAACTGATATAAAATAAATTTAACAAACAAAACTTTTTTTTGAGACACAAACAAATAATTATTAATCATATAAAGCAGTTTTGACACGAAACACAGGTCGCGAAAAACTGTTTCTAAGAAAATAAGAACAGTTTTAACAAAGAAGACAATTTTTAACAAAAAAGTTTCTTTCACAAGAAAGTTTTTTTATTAATTAATAATAAATACTTTATAACAAACTAACAAAAACAGTTTGTAAAAATGTTTTAACTAAAAAAAGGTGTAAAAAGTTTTAGCCAAATTAAAAACAGTTTCAAACAATAAAAACAGTTTCAAAAAAATAACAAATATGTGAAAAACAAAATTCACTGCTACTGAGCAAAGCCAATTGGTTAAGTAAAGTTGAAAAATGATGACAAATTTGCATGTAAACACCGATAGTTATAAAACAAATGATGAAAAATTAATGAGGTCAAATATGCAAAATAATGAACAAAATGTTTATTTAACACAACCTTTTCTCACTCGTTAACATCTCGGTTCCAAAGAAACAAACCAAACCCAAACCCGGATCATTAGCGATAACGGATCAAATAGCTGAAACAGTTACACCCATTACGTAAGTAAAATCATCCAGGAAGACATAATATAATTAGTTTCTACTTTCTAATGGATTTTGAACATTATAATGATCGTTAGCCAAAGATACAAATATTACAAAATGTGCTAAACATAATTAATAATCAAATATTTCAAGTGGTGTTAATATATTTTAATGTGTGGAAACGACTCTAATAAGTAATATCACGATTATCAAATCAGAATCATTTTTTAAAAGGTTATCGTGCTATCGGATAAAGGTATCAGCTATTCCCACTCCACCAAATTGTTCCCCTGCTCCCCTTTGAAACGTTCAAATATCAAACGACAAAAGTACCCTTGTATGCAAATATAATACGTTCGGCAAAATATATTATTTATTTTAAAAAATTTAATCTTCTGGAAAAAAATATTTCAAGTATAAAAATTACTAATATTATGAAAATTAAATTTTTTAATCTTCTGAAAATATAAAAATCACAAAAAATTCTTTTTTTACTATAAAAAACTTAATAATTTTTTTAATTGAAAGGGAAGTTAATAGAAAAATTATTTTCTTATCTATGTTTAAAAGTGGACATTCTTTTTAATTAAAAAACAAAAAGAGAATTTCCATTCTTTAAAAGAAATAACACAATAAATTTTTATGATTTTATATTTTTACAATACAATGATATTTTTAGTATATCAAAAAGTGAAATTAATGATAATTATATTCTTAGAATATTTTAGATGTACATGATGATACTCAAGCTAATTAGTATTCAAATATGATAACATAAGTAACGGAAGAAGATGGTGGTTTTAAAATGCCTTAGTGCATCCCTAAATCTAAGCATTTTAGCTTTGTAATTGACATCATTTTGTGTGGGGTTACGGTCTCCAATAGCATTTGTGAGGTTTACTCATTATGTCATTCATGGGCATTTTAATTTTAATTTTTTTATCTAAGAATTTATTGGTCCCTCACGAATAAATTTTAAACATTAAAATTTTTTTGAAAAGTTTTAAACAATTCGGTCCACAAATTTGCACATATTATTTTTAATATATTTCGTCTTCTTCAATCCAATACATCTTGTTTGAAAATTTTGGTTGCTTGGGATTTGCATATGAACCCAAAATACTAAAATTATTTTTGTCGTTTTCGTTTATTTCATTCATACATTTAGGGTTTGCATATGAAGCGTGCGTATGAATTCATCCAGCCTTTGGATTGGAAACTTCAACATGTTGAAAAGTAAAACAGTAAGTAGTTGGAATATTGTGATCATGCATGTCAACACTTGACATGAGATGTCACGTGTTGAATTTTTGAGACTATCATCAAACTCTTATTCTCATAAGTTTGGTTCGAAAGAGTGACGTGGTAATATCAGAAACTCTTATTCCCATACGCATTTTATCAAGAAATATGATTATTAATTTGAAAGGGAAGAAAAGAGAAAGTATGCTTATTATTTTGGTACCAATTTAATATGAATTTGATTATCATATACTTCTTTTAGTATATAAATTTAACCAATCCAATCGGAAACTTTAACAAGCATCCCCAGTAAGATACATTGAGCCAATTAATTTAAAACCCAAGCATATCTTCAAAATATCCAAACCATGTTCATGTGTACATGATTTTTTTTCCTTAAGAGAGTAACTCATCCGCTGTATCTACCTTTCAATAGCAGGAAAAAACAGGGGAGAACAATTTTTTCTACATGCATGCACAAGAATAGTTTAAAAGACGGCAATTCTTATGTTGAATAGAAAAATTATTTAGTTATAACATCTGAATTGTCAGTCGTTTTATGATTACTTTTAAATTTAAGATTTAGAAATTATAAAGCAAGAGTAGTTTTTACAAACTAGAGGGTGGTAGAGTCGGCCCATCAGAATAAAAATAAATTTTGCGTGTAAAATCCGATACAAAAACGGGGGTCTGCTAATTGAAATAGAGATCACATTATAATCTTCATACAACCACGTGGTATTTTTATCCTAAACAATTCTTCGGATATGCACAATTTGTCTGTCATTTATGCATTAAAAATTTCTAAATTTTTCGGAAGTAATAAAGCTAGTTGTTGAAGCCGATTGTGAGAAATTATGTACCTAATTATAATTATAAAAATACGTGACATAATTGACAAATAAATCTTTCAAAATGAGCCTTAAATCGACATCTATCGACATCATAAAACTCAAGGAAAAATGAAACTGCTTTTGGAGAATAAGGTTTAATCGAGATCACGTGTTTTTCAGGAAAACACTCGAATTTATATATAGAAGCAAACTGATATAAAATAAATTTAACAAACAAAACTTTTTTTTGAGACACAAACAAATAATTATTAATCATATAAAGCAATTTTGACACGAAACACATGTCGCGAAAAACTGTTTCTAAGAAAATAAGAACAGTTTTAATAAAGAAGACAATTTTTAACAAAATCTTTCTTTCACAAGAAAGTTTTTTTATTAATTAACAATAAATACTCTGTAACAAACTAACAAAAACAGTTTGTAAAAATGTTTTAACTAAAAAAAGGTGTAAAAAGTTTTAGCCAAATTAAAAACAGTTTCAAACAATAAAAACAGTTTCAAAAAAATAACAAATTTGTGAAAAACAAAATTCACTGCTACTGAGCAAATCCAATTGGTTAAGTAAAGTTGAAAAATGATGACAAATTTGCATGTAAACACCGATAGTTATAAAACAAATGATGAAAAATTAATGAGGTCAAATATGCAAAATAATGAACAAAATGTTTATTTAACACAACCTTTTCTCACTCGTTAACATCTCGGTTCCAAAGAAACAAACCAAACCCAAACCCGGATCATTAGCGATAACGGATCAAATAGCTGAAACAGTTACACCCATTAAAGTAAGTAAAATCATCCAGGAAGACATAATATAATTAGTTTCTACTTTCTAAAGGATTTTGAACATTATAATGATCGTTAGCCAAAGATACAAATATTACAAAATGTGCTAAACATAATTAATAATCAAATATTTCAAGTGGTGTTAATATATTTTAATGTGTGGAAACGACTCTAATAAGTAATATCACGATTATCAAATCAGAATCATTTTTTAAAAGGTTATCGTGCTATCGGATAAAGGTATCAGCTATTCCCACTCCACCAAATTGTTCCCCTGCTCCCCTTTGAAACGTTCAAATATCAAACGACAAAAGTACCCTTGTATGCAAATATAATACGTTCGGCAAAATATATTATTTATTTTAAAAAATTTAATCTTCTGGAAAAAAATATTTCAAGTATAAAAATTACTAATATTATGAAAATTAAATTTTTTAATCATCTGAAAATATAAAAATCACAAAAAATTCTTTTTTTACTATAAAAAACTTAATAATTTTTTTAATTGAAAGGGAAGTTAATAGAAAAATTATTTTCTTATCTATGTTTAAAAGTGGACATTCTTTTTAATTAAAAAACAAAAAGAGAATTTCCATTCTTTAAAAGAAATAACACAATAAATTTTTATGATTTTATACTTTTAAAATACAATGATATTTTTAGTATATCAAAAAGTGAAATTAATGATAATTATATTTTTAGAATATTTTAGATGTACATGATGATACTCAAGCTAATTAGTATTCAAATATGATAACATAAGTAACGGAAGAAGATGGTGGTTTTAAAATGCCTTAGTGCATCCCTAAATCTAAGCATTTTAGCTTTGTAATTGACATCATTTTGTGTGGGGTTACGGTCTCCAATAGCATTTGTGAGGTTTACTCATTATGTCATTCATGGGCATTTTAATTTTAATTTTTTTATCTAAGAATTTATTGGTCCCTCACGAATAAATTTTAAACATTAAAATTTTTTTGAAAAGTTTTAAACAATTCGGTCCACAAATTTGCACATGTTATTTTTAATATATTTCGTCTTCTTCAATCCAATACATCTTGTTTGAAAATTTTGGTTGCTTGGGATTTGCATATGAACCCAAAATACTAAAATTATTTTTGTCGTTTTCGTTTATTTAATTCATACATTTAGGGTTTGCATATGAAGCGTGCGTATGAATTCATCCAGCCTTTGGATTGGAAACTTCAACATGTTGAAAAGTAAAACAGTAAGTAGTTGGAATATTGTGATCATGCATGTCAACACTTGACATGAGATGTCATGTGTTGAATTTTTACTATCATCAAACTCTTATTCTCATAAGTTTGGTTCGAAACAGTGACGTGGTAATATCAGAAACTCTTATTCCCATACGCATTTTATCAAGAAATATGATTATTAATTTGAAACGGAAGAAAAGAGAAAGTATGCTTATTATTTTGGTACCAATTTAATATGAATTTGATTATCATATACTTTATTTAGTAAATAAATTTTATATCCAATCGGAAACTTTAACAAGCATCCCCAGTAAGATATATTGAGCCAATTAATTTAAAACCCAAGCATATCTTCAAAATATCCAAACCATGTTCATGTGTACATGATTTTTTTTCCTTAAGAGTGTAACTCATCCGCTGTATCTGCCTTTCAATAGCAGGAAAAAACAGGGGAGAACAATTTTTTCTACATGCATGCACAAGAATAGTTTAAAAGACCACAATTCTTATGTTGAATAGAAAAATTATTTAGTTATAACATCTGAATTGTCAGTCGTTTTATGATTACTTTTAAATTTAAGATTTAGAAATTATAAAGCAAGAGTAGTTTTTACAAACTAGAGGGTGGTAGAGTCGGCCCATCAGAATAAAAATAAATTTTGCGTGTAAAATCCGATACAAAAACGGGGGTCTGCTAATTGAAATAGAGATCACATTATAATCTTCATACAACCACGTGGTATTTTTTCCTAAACAATTCTTCGGATATGCACAATTTGTCTGTCATTTATGCATTAAAAATTTCTAAATTTTTCGGAAGTAATAAAGCTAGTTGTTGAAGCCGACTGTGAGAAATTATGTACCTAATTATAATTATAAAAATACGTGACATATTTGACAAATAAATCTTTCAAAATGAGCCTTAAATCGACATCATAAAACTCAAGGAAAAATGAAACTGCTTTTGGAGAATAAGGTTTAATCGAGATCACGTGTTTTTCAGGAAAACACTCAAATTTATATATAGAAGAAAACTGATATAAAATAAATTTAACAAACAAAACTTTTTTTTGACACACAAACAAATAATTATTAATCATATAAAGCAGTTTTGACACGAAACACAGGTCGCGAAAAACTGTTTCTAAGAAAATAAGAACAGTTTTAATAAAGAAGACAATTTTTAACAAAATCTTTCTTTCACAAGAAAGTTTTTTTATTAATTAACAATAAATACTTTATAACAAACTAACAAAAACAGTTTGTAAAAATGTTTTAACAAAAAAAAGGTGTAAAAAGTTTTAGCCAAATTAAAAACAGTTTCAAACAATAAAAACAGTTTCAAAAAAATAACAAATTTGTGAAAAACAAAATTCACTGCTACTGAGCAAAGCTAATTGGTTAAGTAAAGTTGAAAAATGATGACAAATTTGCATGTAAACACCGATAGTTATAAAACAAATCATGAAAAATTAATGAGGTCAAATATGCAAAATAATGAAAAAATGTTTATTTAACACAACCATTTCTCACTCGTTAACATCTCGGTTCCAAAGAAACAAACCAAACCCAAACCCTGATCATTAGCGATAACGGGTCAAATAGCTGAAACAGTTACACCCATTACGTAAGTAAAATCATCCAGGAAGACATAATATAATTAGTTTCTACTTTATAAAGGATTTTGAACATTATAATGATCGTTAGCCAAAGATACAAATATTACAAAATGTGATAAACATAATTAATAATAAAATATTTCAAGCGGTGCTAATATATTTTAATATGTAGAAACGACTCAAATAAGTAATATCACGATTATCAAATCAGAATCATTTTTTAAAAGGTTATCGTGCTATCCGATAAAGGTATCAGCTATTCCCACTCCACCAAATTGTTCCCCTGCTCCCCTTTGAAACGTTCAAATATCAAACGACAAAAGTACCCTTGTATGCAAATATAATACGTTCGGCAAAATATATTATTTATTTTAAAAAATTTAATCTTCTGGAAAAAAATATTTCATGTATAAAAATTACTAATATTATGAAAATTAAATTTTTTAATCTTCTGAAAATATAAAAATCACAAAAAAAAAAAAAATTTGCTATAAAAACCTTAATAATTTTTTCAGTTGAAATGGAAGTTAATAGAAAAATTATTTTCCTATCTATATTTAAAAGTGGACCTTTTTTTTTTAATTAAAAAACAAAAAGAGAATTTCCATTTTTTAAAATAAATAACACAATAAATTTTTTATGATTTTATATTTTGAAAATCAATCATACTTTTAGAATATCAAAAAGTGAAATTAATGATAATTATATTTTTAGAATATTTTAGATGTACACGTTGATACTCAAGCTAATTAGTATTCAAATGTGATAACATAAGCCGGGGAAGAAGATGGTGGTTTTAAAATGCCTTAGTGCATCCTTAAATCTAAGCATTTTTGCTTTGTAATTGACATCATTTTTTGTGGGGTTAGGGTCACCAATAGCATTTGCGAGGTTTACTCATTATGTCATTCATGGACATTTTTATTTTGTTTTTTTTATATAAGTATTTATTGGTCCCTCACAAACATATTTTAAACATTAAAATTTTTTTGAAAAATTTTAAACAATTCGGTCCACAAATTTGCACATATTATTTTTAATATATTTCGTCTTCTTAAATCCAATACATCTTGTTTGGAAATTTTGGTTGCTTGGGATTTGCAAATGAACCCAAAATATTTAAATTATTTTTGTCGTTTTCGTTAATTTCATTCGTACATTTAGGTTTTGCGTATGAATTCATCCTGCCTTTGGATTGGAAACTTCAACATGTTAAAAAGTAAAACAGTAAGTAGTTGGAATATTGTGATCATGCATGTCAACACTTGACATGAGATGTCACGTGTTGAATTTTTGAGACTATCATCAAACTCTTATTCTCATATGTTTGGTTCGAAAGAGTGACGTGGTAATATCAGAAACTCTTATTCCCATACGTATTTTATCAAGAAATATGATTATTAATTTGAAACGGAAGAAAAGAGAAAGTATGCTTATTATTTTGGTACCAATTTAATATGAATTTGATTATCATAAACTTTTTTTAATAAATAAATTTTATTTAAATTTAACCAATCCAATCGAAAACTTTAACAAGCATCCCCAGTAAGATACATTGAGCCAATTAATTTAAAACCCAAGCATATCTTCAAAATATCCAAACCATGTTCATGTGTACATCATTTTTTTTCCATAGATAGTAACTCATCCGCTGTATCTACCTTTCGATAGCAGGAAAAAACAGGGGAGGACAATTTTTTCTACATGCATGCACAAGAATAGTTTAAAAGAAGACAATTCTTATGTTGAATAGAAAAATTATTTAGTTATAACATCTGAATTGTCAGTCGTTTTATGATTACTTTTAAATTTAAGATTTAGAAATTATAAAGCAAGAGTAGTTTTTACAAACTAGAGGGTGGTCGAGTCGGGCCATCAGAATAAAAATAAATTTTGCGTGTAAAATCCGATACAAAAACGGGGGTCTGCTAATTGAAATAGAGATCGCATTATAATCTTCATACAACCACGTGGTATTTTTTTCCTAAACAATTCTTCGGATATGCACAATTTGTATGTCATTTATCCATTAAAAATTTCTAAATTTTTCGGAAGTAATAAAGCTAGTTGTTGAAGCCGATTGTGAGAAATTATGTACCTAATTATAATTATAAAAATACTTGACATAATTGACAAATAAATCTTTCAAAATGAGCCTTAAATCGACATCTATCGACATCATAAAACTCAAGGAAAAATGAAACTGCTTTTGGAGAATAAGGTTTAATCGAGATCACGTGTTTTTCAGGAAAACACTCGAATTTATATATAGAAGAAAACTGATATAAAATAAATTTAACAAACAAAACTTTTTTTTGAGACACAAACAAATAATTATTAATCATATAAAGCAGTTTTGACACGAAACACAGGTCGCGAAAAACTGTTTCTAAGAAAATAAGAACAGTTTTAATAAAGAAGACAATTTTTAACAAAATCTTTCTTTCACAAGAAAGTTTTTTTATTAATTAACAATAAATACTTTATAACAAACTAACAAAAACAGTTTGTAAAAATGTTTTAACAAAAAAAAGGTGTAAAAAGTTTTAGCCAAATTAAAAACAGTAAAAACAGTAAGAACAGTTTCAAAAAAATAACAAATTTGTGAAAAACAAAATTCACTGCTACTGAGCAAAGCAAATTGGTTAAGTAAAGTTGAAAAATGATGACAAATTTGCATGTAAACACCGATAGTTATAAAACAAATCATGACAAATTAATGAGGTCAAATATGCAAAATAATGAACAAAATGTTTATTTAACACAACCTTTTCTCACTCGTTAACATCTCGGTTCCAAAGAAACAAACCAAACCCAAACCCTGATCATTAGCGATAACGGGTCAAATAGCTGAAACAGTTACACCCATTACGTAAGTAAAATCATCCAGGAAGACATAATATAATTAGTTTCTACTTTCTAAAGGATTTGAACATTATACTGATCGTTAGCCAAAGATACAAATATTACAAAATGTGATAAACATAATTAATAATCAAATATTTCAAGCGGTGTTAATGTATTTTAAGATGTAGAAACGACTCTAATAAGTAATATCACGATTATCAAATCAGAATCATTTTTTAAAAGGTTATCGTGCTATCCGATAAAGGTATCAGCTATTCCCACTTCACCAAATTGTTCCCCTGCTCCCCTTTGAAACGTTCAAATATCAAACGACAAAAGTACCCTTGTATGCAAATATAATATGTTCGGCAAAATATATTATTTATTTTAAAAAATTTAATCTTCTGGAAAAAAATATTTCAAGTATAAAAATTACTAATATTATGAAAATTAAATTTTTTAATCTTCTGAAAATATAAAAATCACAAAAAAAAAATTTTTTGCTATAGAAACCTTAATAATTTTTTCAATTGACATGGAAGTTAATAGAAAAATTATTTTCTTATCTATGTTTAAAAGTGGACCTTTTTTTTAATTAAAAAACAAAAAGAGAATTTCCATTTTTTAAAATAAATAACACAATAAATTTTTTATGATTTTATATTTTGAAAATCAATGATATTTTTAGAATATCAAAAAGTGAAATTAATGATAATTATATTTTTAGAATATTTTAGATGTACACGTTGATACTCAAGCTAATTAGTATTCAAATGTGAAAACTTAAGTCGGGGAAGAAGATGGTGGTTTTAAAATGCCTTAGTGCATCCTTAAATCTAAGCATTTTTGCTTTGTAATTGACATCATTTTTTCTGGGGTTAGGGTCACCAATAGCATTTGCGAGGTTTACTCATTATGTCATTCATGGACATTTTTATTTTATTTTTTTTATCTAAGTATTTATCGGTCCCTCACAAACATATTTTAAACATTAAAATTTTTTTGAAAAATTTTAAACAATTCGGTCCACAAATTTGCACATATTATTTTTAATATATTTCATCTTCTTTAATCCAATACATCTTGTTTGGAAATTTTGGTCGCTTGGGATTTGCATATGAACCCAAAATATTTAAATTATTTTTGTCATTTTCGTTAATTTCATTCATACATTTAGGTTTTGCATATGAAGCGTGCGTATGAATTCATCCTGCCTTTGGATTGGAAACTTCAACATGTTGAAAAATAAAACAGTAAGTAGTTGGAATATTGTGATCATGCATGTCAACACTTGACATGAGATGACACGTGTTGAATTTTTGAGACTATCATCAAACTCTTATTCTCATATGTATCGTTCGAAAGAGTGACGTGGTAATATGAGAAACTCTTATTCCCATCCGTATTATATCATGAATTATGATTATTAATTCGAAACGGAATAAAAGAGATCACATTAAAATCTTCATACAACTAAGGGTTATTTTTTTTCCTAAATAATTCTTGGGATATGCACATTTTGTCTGGCATTTATGCATTAAAAATTTCAAAATTTTTCAGAAGTAATAAAGCTGGTTGTTGAAGCCGATTATGAGAAATTATGTGTCTAATTATAATTATAAAAATACGTGATATAATTGACAAATAAATCTTTCAAAATGAGCCTTAAATCGACATCTATCGACATCATAAAACTCTAGGAAAAATGAAACTTCTTTTGGAGAATAAGGTTTAATCGAGATCACGTGTTTTTCAGGAAAACACTCTAATTTATATATAGAAGAAAACTGATATAAAATAAATTTAACAAACAAAACTTTTTTTTCAGACACAAACAAATAATTATTAATCATATGAAGCAGTTTTGACAAGAAACACAGGTCGCGAAAAACTGTTTCTAAGAAGATAAGAACAGTTTTAACAAAGAAGACAATTTTTAACAACAAACTTTCTTTCACAAGAAAGTTTTTTTTATTAATTAACAGTAAATACTTTGTAACAAACTAACAAAAACAGTTTGTAAAAATGTTTTAACAAAAAAAAGGTGTAAAAAGTGTTAGCCAAATTAAAAACAGTTTCAAACAATAAAAAGAGTTTCAAAAAAATAACAAATTTGTGGAAAATAAAATTCACTTCTACTGAGCAAAGCAAATTGGTTAAGTAAAGTTGAAAAATGATGACAAATTTGCATGTAAACACCGATAGTTATAAAACAAATCATGACAAATTAATGAGGTCAAATACGCAAAATAATGAACAAAATGTTTGTTTAACACAACCTTTTCTCACTCGTTAACATATCGGTTCCAAAGAAACAAACCAAACCCAAACCCAGATCATTAGCGATAACGGGTCAAATAGCTGAAACAGTTACACCCATTACGTAAGTAAAATCATCCAGGAAGACATAATATAATGAGTTTCTACTTTCTAAAAGATTTCGAACATTATAATGATCGTTAGCCAAAGATACAAATATTACAAAATGTGCTAAACATAATTAATAATGAAAGATTTCAAGCGGTGTTAATGTATTTTAAGATGGAGAAACGACTCTAATAAGTAATATCACGATTATGAAATCAGAATCATTTTTTAAAAGGTTATCGTGCTATCCGATAAAGGTATCAGCTATTCCCACTCCACCAAATTGTTCCCCTGCTCCCCTTTGAAACGTTCAAATATCAAACGACAAAAGTACCCTTGTATGCAAATATAATATGTTCGGCAAAATATATTATTTATTTTAAAAAATTTAATCTTCTGGAAAAAAATATTTCAAGTATAAAAATTGCTAATATTATGAAAATTAAATTTTTTAATCTTCTGAAAATATAAAAATCAAAAAAAAAAAATTTTTTGCTATAGAAACCTTAATAATTTTTTCAATTGAAATGGAAGTTAATAGAAAAATTATTTTCTTATTTATGTTTAAAAGTGGACCTTTTTTTTAATTAAAAAACAAAAAGAGAATTCCTTTTTTTAAAATAAATACCACAATAAATTTTTTATGATTTTATATTTTTAAAATACAATGATATTTTTAGAATATCAAAAAGTGAAATTAATGATAATTATATTTTTAGAATATTTTAGATGTACATGATGATACGCAAGCTAATTAGTAGTCAAATATGATAACATAAGCCGCGGAAGAAGATGGTGGTTTTAAAATGCCTTAGTGCATCCCTAAATCTAAGCATTTTAGCTTTGTAATTGACATCATTTTGTGTGGGGTTACGGTCTCCAATAGCTTTTGTGAGGTTTACTCATTATGTCATTCATGGGCATTTTAATTTTAATTTTTTTTATCTAAGTATTTATTGGCCCCTCACAAACATATTTTAAACATTAAAATTTTTTTGAAAAATTTTAAACAGTTCGGTCCACAAATTTGCACATATTATTTTTAATATATTTCGTCTTCTTCAATCCAATACATCTTGTTTGGAAATATTGGTCGCTTGGGATTTGCATATGAACCCAAAATATTTAAATTATTTTTGTCGTTTTCGTTAATTTCATTGGTACATTTAGATTTTGCATATGAAGCATGCGTATGAATTCATCCTGCCTTTGGATTGGAAACTTCAACATGTTGAAAAGTAAAACAGTAAGTAGTTGGAATATTGTGATCATGCATGTCAACACTTGACAAGAGATGTCACGTGTTGAATTTTTTAGACTATCATCAAACTCTTATTCTCATATGTTTGGTTCGAAAGAGTGACGTGGTAATATCAGAAACTCTTATTCCCATACGTATTTTATCAAGAAATATAATTATTAATTTGAAACGGAAGAAAAGAGAAAGTATGCTTATTATTTTGGTACCAATTTAATATGAATTTGATTATCATATACTTCTTTTAGTAAATAAATTTTATTTAAATTTAACCAATCCAATCGGAAACTTTAACAAGCATCCCCAGTAAGATACATTGAACCAATTAATTTAAAACCCAAGCATATCTTCAAAATATCCAAACCATGTTCATGTGTACATGATTTTTTTTCCTTAAGAGAGTAACTCATCCGCTGTATCTACCTTTCAATAGCAGGAAAAAACAGGGGAGGACAATTTTTTCTACATGCATGCACAAGAATAGTTTAAAAGACGACAATTCTTATGTTGAATAGAAAAATTATTTAGTTATAACATCTGAATTGTCAGTCGTTTTATGATTACTTTTAAATTTAAGATTTAGAAATTATAAAGCAAGAGTAGTTTTTACAAACTAGAGGGTGGTCGAGTCGGACCATCAGAATAAAAATAAATTTTGCGTGTAAAATCCGATACAAAAACGGGGGTCTGCTAATTGAAATAGAGATCGCATTATAATCTTCATACAACCACGTGGTATTTTTTTCCTAAACAATTCTTCGGATATGCACAATTTGTCAGTCATTTATGCATTAAAAATTTCTAAATTTTTCGGAAGTAATAAAGCTAGTTGTTGAAGCCGATTGTGAGAAATTATGTACCTAATTATAATTATAAAAATACGTGACATAATTGACAAATAAATCTTTCAAAATGAGCCTTAAATCGACATCTATCGACATCATAAAACTCAAGGAAAAATGAAACTGCTTTTGGAGAATAAGGTTTAATCGAGATCACGTGTTTTTCAGGAAAACACTCGAATTTATATATAGAAGAAAACTGATATAAAATAAATTTAACAAACAAAACTTTTTGTTGAGACACAAACAAATAATTATTAATCATATAAAGCAGTTTTGACACGAAACACAGGTCACGAAAAACTGTTTCTAAGAAAATAAGAACAGTTTTAATAAAGAAGACAATTTTTAACAAAATCTTTCTTTCACAAGAAAGTTTTTTTATTAATTAACAATAAATACTTTATAACAAACTAACAAAAACAGTTTGTAAAAATGTTTTAACAAAAAAAAGGTGTAAAAAGTTTTAGCCAAATTAAAAACAGTAAAAACAGTTTCAAAAAAATAACAAATTTGTGAAAAACAAAATTCACTGCTACTGAGCAAAGCAAATTGGTTAAGTAAAGTTGAAAAATGATGACAAATTTGCATGTAAACACCGATAGTTATAAAACAAATCATGACAAATTAATGAGGTCAAATATGCAAAATAATGAACAAAATGTTTATTTAAAACAACCTTTTCTCACTCGTTAACATCTCGGTTCCAAAGAAACAAACCAAACCCAAACCCTGATCATTGGCGATAACGGGTCAAATAGCTGAAACAGTTACACCCATTACATAAGTAAAATCATCCAGGAAAACATAATATAATTAGTTTCTACTTTCTAAAGGATTTGAACATTATACTGATCGTTAGCCAAAGATACAAATTTTACAAAATGTGATAAACATAATTAATAATCAAATATTTCAAGCGGTGTTAATGTATTTTAAGATGTAGAAACGACTCTAATAAGTAATATCACGATTATCAAATCAGAATCATTTTTTAAAAGGTTATCGTGCTATCCGATAAAGGTATCAGCTATTCCCACTCCACCAAATTGTTCCCCTGCTCCCCTTTGAAACGTTCAAATATCAAACGACAAAAGTACCCTTGTATGCAAATATAATATGTTCGGCAAAATATATTATTTATTTTAAAAAATTTAATCTTCTGGAAAAAAATATTTCAAGTATAAAAATTACTAATATTATGAAAATTAAATTTTTTAATCTTCTGAAAATATAAAAATCACAAAAAAGAAATTTTTTGCTATAGAATCCTTAATAATTTTTTCAGTTGAAATGGAAGTTAATAGAAAAATTATTTTCTTATCTATGTTTAAAAGTGGACCTTTTTTTTAATTAAAAAACAAAAAGAGAATTTCCATTTTTTAAAATAAATAACACAATAAATTTTTTATGATTTTATATTTTGAAAATCAATGATATTTTTAGAATATCAAAAAGTGAAATTAATGATAATTATATTTTTAGAATATTTTAGATGTACACGTTGATACTCAAGCTAATTAGTATTCAAATGTGAAAATTTAAGTCGGGGAAGAAGATGGTGGTTTTAAAATGCCTTAGTGCATCCTTAAATCTAAGCATTTTTGCTTTGTAATTGACATCATTTTTTCTGGGGTTAGGGTCACCAATAGCATTTGCGAGGTTTACTCATTATGTCATTCATGGACATTTTTATTTTATTTTTTTTATCTAATTATTTATCGGTCCCTCACAAACATATTTTAAACATTAAAATTTTTTTGAAAAATTTTAAACAATTCGGTCCACAAATTTGCACATATTATTTTTAATATATTTCGTCTTCTTTAATCCAATACATCTTGTTTGGAAATTTTGGTCGCTTGGGATTTGCATATGAACCCAAAATATTTAAATTATTTTTGTCATTTTCGTTAATTTCATTCATACATTTAGGTTTTGCATATGAAGCGTGCGTATGAATTCATCCTGCCTTTGGATTGGAAACTTCAACATGTTGAAAAATAAAACAGTAAGTAGTTGGAATATTGTGATCATGCATGTCAACACTTGACATGAGATGACACGTGTTGAATTTTTGAGACTATCATCAAACTCTTATTCTCATATGTATCGTTCGAAAGAGTGACGTGGTAATATGAGAAACTCTTATTCCCATCCGTATTATATCATGAATTATGATTATTAATTCGAAACGGAATAAAAGAGATCACATTAAAATTTTCATACAACTAAGGGTTATTTTTTTTCCTAAATAATTCTTGGGATATGCACATTTTGTCTGGCATTTATGCATTAAAAATTTCAAAATTTTTCAGAAGTAATAAAGCTGGTTGTTGAAGCCGATTATGAGAAATTATGTGTCTAATTATAATTATAAAAATACGTGATATAATTGACAAATAAATCTTTCAAAATGAGCCTTAAATCGACATCTATCGACATCATAAAACTCTAGGAAAAATGAAACTTCTTTTGGAGAATAAGGTTTAATCGAGATCACGTGTTTTTCAGGAAAACACTCTAATTTATATATAGAAGAAAACTGATATAAAATAAATTTAACAAACAAAACTTTTTTTTCAGACACAAACAAATAATTATTAATCATATGAAGCAGTTTTGACAAGAAACACAGGTCGCGAAAAACTGTTTCTAAGAAGATAAGAACAGTTTTAACAAAGAAGACAATTTTTAACAAAAAAACTTTCTTTCACAAGAAAGTTTTTTTTATTAATTAACAGTAAATACTTTGTAACAAACTAACAAAAACAGTTTGTAAAAATGTTTTAACAAAAAAAAGGTGTAAAAAGTGTTAGCCAAATTAAAAACAGTTTCAAACAATAAAAAGAGTTTCAAAAAAATAACAAATTTGTGGAAAATAAAATTCACTTCTACTGAGCAAAGCAAATTGGTTAAGTAAAGTTGAAAAATGATGACAAATTTGCATGTAAACACCGATAGTTATAAAACAAATCATGACAAATTAATGAGGTCAAATACGCAAAATAATGAACAAAATGTTTGTTTAACACAACCTTTTCTCACTCGTTAACATATCGGTTCCAAAGAAACAAACCAAACCCAAACCCAGATCATTAGCGATAACGGGTCAAATAGCTGAAACAGTTACACCCATTACGTAAGTAAAATCATCCAGGAAGACATAATATAATGAGTTTCTACTTTCTAAAAGATTTTGAACATTATAATGATCGTTAGCCAAAGATACAAATATTACAAAATGTGCTAAACATAATTAATAATGAAAGATTTCAAGCGGTGTTAATGTATTTTAAGATGGAGAAACGACTCTAATAAGTAATATCACGATTATCAAATCAGAATCATTTTTTAAAAGGTTATCGTGCTATCCGATAAAGGTATCAGCTATTCCCACTCCACCAAATTGTTCCCCTGCTCCCCTTTGAAACGTTCAAATATCAAACGACAAAAGTACCCTTGTATGCAAATATAATATGTTCGGCAAAATATATTATTTATTTTAAAAAATTTAATCTTCTGGAAAAAAATATTTCAAGTATAAAAATTACTAATATTATGAAAATTAAATTTTTTAATCTTCTGAAAATATAAAAATAAAAAAAAAAAAAATTTTGCTATAGAAACCTTAATAATTTTTTCAATTGAAATGGAAGTTAATAGAAAAATTATTTTCTTATTTATGTTTAAAAGTGGACCTTTTTTTTAATTAAAAAACAAAAAGAGAATTCCTTTTTTTAAAATAAATAACACAATAAATTTTTTATGATTTTATATTTTTAAAATACAATGATATTTTTAGAATATCAAAAAGTGAAATTAATGATAATTATATTTTTAGAATATTTTAGATGTACATGATGATACTCAAGCTAATTAGTAGTCAAATATGATAACATAAGCCGCGGAAGAAGATGGTGGTTTTAAAATGCCTTAGTGCATCCCTAAATCTAAGCATTTTAGCTTTGTAATTGACATCATTTTGTGTGGGGTTACGGTCTCCAATAGCTTTTGTGAGGTTTACTCATTATGTCATTCATGGGCATTTTAATTTTAATTTTTTTTATCTAAGTATTTATTGGTCCCTCACAAACATATTTTAAACATTAAAATTTTTTTGAAAAATTTTAAACAGTTCGGTCCACAAATTTGCACATATTATTTTTAATATATTTCGTCTTCTTCAATCCAATACATCTTGTTTGGAAATATTGGTCGCTTGGGATTTGCATATGAACCCAAAATATTTAAATTATTTTTGTCGTTTTCGTTAATTTCATTGGTACATTTAGATTTTGCATATGAAGCATGCGTATGAATTCATCCTGCCTTTGGATTGGAAACTTCAACATGTTGAAAAGTAAAACAGTAAGTAGTTGGAATATTGTGATCATGCATGTCAACACTTGACAAGAGATGTCACGTGTTGAATTTTTTAGACTATCATCAAACTCTTATTCTCATATGTTTGGTTCGAAAGAGTGACGTGGTAATATCAGAAACTCTTATTCCCATACGTATTTTATCAAGAAATATGATTATTAATTTGAAACGGAAGAAAAGAGAAAGTATGCTTATTATTTTGGTACCAATTTAATATGAATTTGATTATCATATACTTCTTTTAGTAAATAAATTTTATTTAAATTTAACCAATCCAATCGGAAACTTTAACAAGCATCCCCAGTAAGATACATTGAACCAATTAATTTAAAACCCAAGCATATCTTCAAAATATCCAAACCATGTTCATGTGTACATGATTTTTTTTCCTTAAGAGAGTAACTCATCCGCTGTATCTACCTTTCAATAGCAGGAAAAAACAGGGGAGGACAATTTTTTCTACATGCATGCACAAGAATAGTTTAAAAGACGACAATTCTTATGTTGAATAGAAAAATTATTTAGTTATAACATCTGAATTGTCAGTCGTTTTATGATTACTTTTAAATTTAAGATTTAGAAATTATAAAGCAAGAGTAGTTTTTACAAACTAGAGGGTGGTCGAGTCGGACCATCAGAATAAAAATAAATTTTGCGTGTAAAATCCTATACAAAAACGGGGGTCTGCTAATTGAAATAGAGATCGCATTATAATCTTCATACAACCACGTGGTATTTTTTTCCTAAACAATTCTTCGGATATGCACAATTTGTCTGTCATTTATGCATTAAAAATTTCTAAATTTTTCGGAAGTAATAAAGCTAGTTGTTGAAGCCGATTGTGAGAAATTATGTACCTAATTATAATTATAAAAATACGTGACATAATTGACAAATAAATCTTTCAAAATGAGCCTTAAATCGACATCTATCGACATCATAAAACTCAAGGAAAAATGAAACTGCTTTTGGAGAATAAGGTTTAATCGAAATCACGTGTTTTTCAGGAAAACACTCGAATTTATATATAGAAGAAAACTGATATAAAATAAATTTAACAAACAAAACTTTTTGTTGAGACACAAACAAATAATTATTAATCATATAAAGCAGTTTTGACACGAAACACAGGTCACGAAAAACTGTTTCTAAGAAAATAAGAACAGTTTTAATAAAGAAGACAATTTTTAACAAAATCTTTCTTTCACAAGAAAGTTTTTTTATTAATTAACAATAAATACTTTATAACAAACTAACAAAAACAGTTTGTAAAAATGTTTTAACAAAAAAAAGGTGTAAAAAGTTTTAGCCAAATTAAAAACAGTAAAAACAGTTTCAAAAAAATAACAAATTTGTGAAAAACAAAATTCACTGCTACTGAGCAAAGCAAATTGGTTAAGTAAAGTTGAAAAATGATGACAAATTTGCATGTAAACACCGATAGTTATAAAACAAATCATGACAAATTAATGAGGTCAAATATGCAAAATAATGAACAAAATGTTTATTTAAAACAACCTTTTCTCACTCGTTAACATCTCGGTTCCAAAGAAACAAACCAAACCCAAACCCTGATCATTAGCGATAACGGGTCAAATAGCTGAAACAGTTACACCCATTACATAAGTAAAATCATCCAGGAAAACATAATATAATTAGTTTCTACTTTCTAAAGGATTTGAACATTATACTGATCGTTAGCCAAAGATACAAATATTACAAAATGTGATAAACATAATTAATAATCAAATATTTCAAGCGGTGTTAATGTATTTTAAGATGTAGAAACGACTCTAATAAGTAATATCACGATTATCAAATCAGAATCATTTTTTAAAAGGTTATCGTGCTATCCGATAAAGGTATCAGCTATTCCCACTCCACCAAATTGTTCCCCTGCTCCCCTTTGAAACGTTCAAATATCAAACGACAAAAGTACCCTTGTATGCAAATATAATATGTTCGGCAAAATATATTATTTATTTTAAAAAATTTAATCTTCTGGAAAAAAATATTTCAAGTATAAAAATTACTAATATTATGAAAATTAAATTTTTTAATCTTCTGAAAATATAAAAATCACAAAAAAGAAATTTTTTGCTATAGAATCCTTAATAATTTTTTCAGTTGAAATGGAAGTTAATAGAAAAATTATTTTCTTATCTATGTTTAAAAGTGGACCTTTTTTTTAATTAAAAAACAAAAAGAGAATTTCCATTTTTTAAAATAAATAACACAATAAATTTTTTATGATTTTATATTTTGAAAATCAATGATATTTTTAGAATATCAAAAAGTGAAATTAATGATAATTATATTTTTAGAATATTTTAGATGTACACGTTGATACTCAAGCTAATTAGTATTCAAATGTGAAAATTTAAGTCGGGGAAGAAGATGGTGGTTTTAAAATGCCTTAGTGCATCCTTAAATCTAAGCATTTTTGCTTTGTAATTGACATCATTTTTTCTGGGGTTAGGGTCACCAATAGCATTTGCGAGGTTTACTCATTATGTCATTCATGGACATTTTTATTTTATTTTTTTTATCTAATTATTTATCGGTCCCTCACAAACATATTTTAAACATTAAAATTTTTTTGAAAAATTTTAAACAATTCGGTCCACAAATTTGCACATATTATTTTTAATATATTTCGTCTTCTTTAATCCAATACATCTTGTTTGGAAATTTTGGTCGCTTGGGATTTGCATATGAACCCAAAATATTTAAATTATTTTTGTCATTTTCGTTAATTTCATTCATACATTTAGGTTTTGCATATGAAGCGTGCGTATGAATTCATCCTGCCTTTGGATTGGAAACTTCAACATGTTGAAAAATAAAACAGTAAGTAGTTGGAATATTGTGATCATGCATGTCAACACTTGACATGAGATGACACGTGTTGAATTTTTGAGACTATCATCAAACTCTTATTCTCATATGTATCGTTCGAAAGAGTGACGTGGTAATATGAGAAACTCTTATTCCCATCCGTATTATATCATGAATTATGATTATTAATTCGAAACGGAATAAAAGAGATCACATTAAAATCTTCATACAACTAAGGGTTATTTTTTTTCCTAAATAATTCTTGGGATATGCACATTTTGTCTGGCATTTATGCATTAAAAATTTCAAAATTTTTCAGAAGTAATAAAGCTGGTTGTTGAAGCCGATTATGAGAAATTATGTGTCTAATTATAATTATAAAAATACGTGATATAATTGACAAATAAATCTTTCAAAATGAGCCTTAAATCGACATCTATCGACATCATAAAACTCTAGGAAAAATGAAACTTCTTTTGGAGAATAAGGTTTAATCGAGATCACGTGTTTTTCAGGAAAACACTCTAATTTATATATAGAAGAAAACTGATATAAAATAAATTTAACAAACAAAACTTTTTTTTCAGACACAAACAAATAATTATTAATCATATGAAGCAGTTTTGACAAGAAACACAGGTCGCGAAAAACTGTTTCTAAGAAGATAAGAACAGTTTTAACAAAGAAGACAATTTTTAACAAAAAAACTTTCTTTCACAAGAAAGTTTTTTTTATTAATTAACAGTAAATACTTTGTAACAAACTAACAAAAACAGTTTGTAAAAATGTTTTAACAAAAAAAAGGTGTAAAAAGTGTTAGCCAAATTAAAAACAGTTTCAAACAATAAAAAGAGTTTCAAAAAAATAACAAATTTGTGGAAAATAAAATTCACTTCTACTGAGCAAAGCAAATTGGTTAAGTAAAGTTGAAAAATGATGACAAATTTGCATGTAAACACCGATAGTTATAAAACAAATCATGACAAATTAATGAGGTCAAATACGCAAAATAATGAACAAAATGTTTGTTTAACACAACCTTTTCTCACTCGTTAACATATCGGTTCCAAAGAAACAAACCAAACCCAAACCCAGATCATTAGCGATAACGGGTCAAATAGCTGAAACAGTTACACCCATTACGTAAGTAAAATCATCCAGGAAGACATAATATAATGAGTTTCTACTTTCTAAAAGATTTTGAACATTATAATGATCGTTAGCCAAAGATACAAATATTACAAAATGTGCTAAACATAATTAATAATGAAAGATTTCAAGCGGTGTTAATGTATTTTAAGATGGAGAAACGACTCTAATAAGTAATATCACGATTATCAAATCAGAATCATTTTTTAAAAGGTTATCGTGCTATCCGATAAAGGTATCAGCTATTCCCACTCCACCAAATTGTTCCCCTGCTCCCCTTTGAAACGTTCAAATATCAAACGACAAAAGTACCCTTGTATGCAAATATAATATGTTCGGCAAAATATATTATTTATTTTAAAAAATTTAATCTTCTGGAAAAAAATATTTCAAGTATAAAAATTACTAATATTATGAAAATTAAATTTTTTAATCTTCTGAAAATATAAAAATAAAAAAAAAAAAAAATTTTGCTATAGAAACCTTAATAATTTTTTCAATTGAAATGGAAGTTAATAGAAAAATTATTTTCTTATTTATGTTTAAAAGTGGACCTTTTTTTTAATTAAAAAACAAAAAGAGAATTCCTTTTTTTAAAATAAATAACACAATAAATTTTTTATGATTTTATATTTTTAAAATACAATGATATTTTTAGAATATCAAAAAGTGAAATTAATGATAATTATATTTTTAGAATATTTTAGATGTACATGATGATACTCAAGCTAATTAGTAGTCAAATATGATAACATAAGCCGCGGAAGAAGATGGTGGTTTTAAAATGCCTTAGTGCATCCCTAAATCTAAGCATTTTAGCTTTGTAATTGACATCATTTTGTGTGGGGTTACGGTCTCCAATAGCTTTTGTGAGGTTTACTCATTATGTCATTCATGGGCATTTTAATTTTAATTTTTTTTATCTAAGTATTTATTGGTCCCTCACGAACATATTTTAAACATTAAAATTTTTTTGAAAAATTTTAAACAGTTCGGTCCACAAATTTGCACATATTATTTTTAATATATTTCGTCTTCTTCAATCCAATACATCTTGTTTGGAAATATTGGTCGCTTGGGATTTGCATATGAACCCAAAATATTTAAATTATTTTTGTCGTTTTCGTTAATTTCATTGGTACATTTAGATTTTGCATATGAAGCATGCGTATGAATTCATCCTGCCTTTGGATTGGAAACTTCAACATGTTGAAAAGTAAAACAGTAAGTAGTTGGAATATTGTGATCATGCATGTCAACACTTGACAAGAGATGTCACGTGTTGAATTTTTTAGACTATCATCAAACTCTTATTCTCATATGTTTGGTTCGAAAGAGTGACGTGGTAATATCAGAAACTCTTATTCCCATACGTATTTTATCAAGAAATATGATTATTAATTTGAAACGGAAGAAAAGAGAAAGTATGCTTATTATTTTGGTACCAATTTAATATGAATTTGATTATCATATACTTCTTTTAGTAAATAAATTTTATTTAAATTTAACCAATCCAATCGGAAACTTTAACAAGCATCCCCAGTAAGATACATTGAACCAATTAATTTAAAACCCAAGCATATCTTCAAAATATCCAAACCATGTTCATGTGTACATGATTTTTTTTCCTTAAGAGAGTAACTCATCCGCTGTATCTACCTTTCAATAGCAGGAAAAAACAGGGGAGGACAATTTTTTCTACATGCATGCACAAGAATAGTTTAAAAGACGACAATTCTTATGTTGAATAGAAAAATTATTTAGTTATAACATCTGAATTGTCAGTCGTTTTATGATTACTTTTAAATTTAAGATTTAGAAATTATAAAGCAAGAGTAGTTTTTACAAACTAGAGGGTGGTCGAGTCGGACCATCAGAATAAAAATAAATTTTGCGTGTAAAATCCTATACAAAAACGGGGGTCTGCTAATTGAAATAGAGATCGCATTATAATCTTCATACAACCACGTGGTATTTTTTTCCTAAACAATTCTTCGGATATGCACAATTTGTCTGTCATTTATGCATTAAAAATTTCTAAATTTTTCGGAAGTAATAAAGCTAGTTGTTGAAGCCGATTGTGAGAAATTATGTACCTAATTATAATTATAAAAATACGTGACATAATTAACAAATAAATCTTTCAAAATGAGCCTTAAATCGACATCTATCGACATCATAAAACTCAAGGAAAAATGAAACTGCTTTTGGAGAATAAGGTTTAATCGAAATCACGTGTTTTTCAGGAAAACACTCGAATTTATATATAGAAGAAAACTGATATAAAATAAATTTAACAAACAAAACTTTTTGTTGAGACACAAACAAATAATTATTAATCATATAAAGCAGTTTTGACACGAAACACAGGTCACGAAAAACTGTTTCTAAGAAAATAAGAACAGTTTTAATAAAGAAGACAATTTTTAACAAAATCTTTCTTTCACAAGAAAGTTTTTTTATTAATTAACAATAAATACTTTATAACAAACTAACAAAAACAGTTTGTAAAAATGTTTTAACAAAAAAAAGGTGTAAAAAGTTTTAGCCAAATTAAAAACAGTAAAAACAGTTTCAAAAAAATAACAAATTTGTGAAAAACAAAATTCACTGCTACTGAGCAAAGCAAATTGGTTAAGTAAAGTTGAAAAATGATGACAAATTTGCATGTAAACACCGATAGTTATAAAACAAATCATGACAACTTAATGAGGTCAAATATGCAAAATAATGAACAAAATGTTTATTTAAAACAACCTTTTCTCACTCGTTAACATCTCGGTTCCAAAGAAACAAACCAAACCCAAACCCTGATCATTAGCGATAACGGGTCAAATAGCTGAAACAGTTACACCCATTACATAAGTAAAATCATCCAGGAAAACATAATATAATTAGTTTCTACTTTCTAAAGGATTTGAACATTATACTGATCGTTAGCCAAAGATACAAATATTACAAAATGTGATAAACATAATTAATAATCAAATATTTCAAGCGGTGTTAATGTATTTTAAGATGTAGAAACGACTCTAATAAGTAATATCACGATTATCAAATCAAAATCATTTTTTAAAAGGTTATCGTGCTATCCGATAAAGGTATCAGCTATTCCCACTCCACCAAATTGTTCCCCTGCTCCCCTTTGAAACGTTCAAATATCAAACGACAAAAGTACCCTTGTATGCAAATATAATATGTTCGGCAAAATATATTATTTATTTTAAAAAATTTAATCTTCTGGAAAAAAATATTTCAAGTATAAAAATTACTAATATTATGAAAATTAAATTTTTTAATCTTCTGAAAATATAAAAATCACAAAAAAAAAAAATTTTGCTATAGAATCCTTAATAATTTTTTCAGTTGAAATGGAAGTTAATAGAAAAATTATTTTCTTATCTATGTTTAAAAGTGGACCTTTTTTTTAATTAAAAAACAAAAAGAGAATTTCCATTTTTTAAAATAAATAACACAATAAATTTTTTATGATTTTATATTTTGAAAATCAATGATATTTTTAGAATATCAAAAAGTGAAATTAATGATAATTATATTTTTAGAATATTTTAGATGTACACGTTGATACTCAAGCTAATTAGTATTCAAATGTGAAAACATAAGCCGGGGAAGAAGATGGTGGTTTTAAAATGCCTTAGTGCATCCTTAAATCTAAGCATTTTTGCTTTGTAATTGACATCATTTTTTCTGGGGTTAGGGTCACCAATAGCATTTGCGAGGTTTACTCATTATGTCATTCATGGACATTTTTATTTTATTTTTTTTATCTAAGTATTTATCGGTCCCTCACAAACATATTTTAAACATTAAAATTTTTTTGAAAAATTTTAAACAATTCGGTCCACAAATTTGCACATATTATTTTTAATATATTTCGTCTTCTTTAATCCAATACATCTTGTTTGGAAATTTTGGTCGCTTGGGATTTGCATATGAACCCAAAATATTTAAATTATTTTTGTCATTTTCGTTAATTTCATTCATACATTTAGGTTTTGCATATGAAGCGTGCGTATGAATTCATCCTGCCTTTGGATTGGAAACTTCAACATGTTGAAAAATAAAACAGTAAGTAGTTGGAATATTGTGATCATGCATGTCAACACTTGACATGAGATGACACGTGTTGAATTTTTGAGACTATCATCAAACTCTTATTCTCATATGTATCGTTCGAAAGAGTGACGTGGTAATATGAGAAACTCTTATTCCCATCCGTATTATATCATGAATTATGATTATTAATTCGAAACGGAATAAAAGAGATCACATTAAAATCTTCATACAACTAAGGGTTATTTTTTTTCCTAAATAATTCTTGGGATATGCACATTTTGTCTGGCATTTATGCATTAAAATTTTCAAAATTTTTCAGAAGTAATAAAGCTGGTTGTTGAAGCCGATTATGAGAAATTATGTGTCTAATTATAATTATAAAAATACGTGATATAATTGACAAATAAATCTTTCAAAATGAGCCTTAAATCGACATCTATCGACATCATAAAACTCTAGGAAAAATGAAACTTCTTTTGGAGAATAAGGTTTAATCGAGATCACGTGTTTTTCAGGAAAACACTATAATTTATATATAGAAGAAAACTGATATAAAATCAATTTAACAAACAAAACTTTTTTTTTCAGACACAAACAAATAATTATTAATCATATCAAGCAGTTTTGACAAGAAACACAGGTCGCGAAAAACTGTTTCTAAGAAGATAAGAACAGTTTTAACAAAGAAGACAATTTTTAACAAAAAACTTTCTTTCACAAGAAAGTTTTTTTTATTAATTAACAGTAAATACTTTGTAACAAACTAACAAAAACAGTTTGTAAAAATGTTTTAACAAAAAAAAGGTGTAAAAAGTGTTAGCCAAATTAAAAACAGTTTCAAACAATAAAAACAGTTTCAAAAAAATAACAAATTTGTGGAAAATAAAATTCACTTCTACTGAGCAAAGCAAATTGGTTAAGTAAAGTTGAAAAATGATGACAAATTTGCATGTAAACACCGATAGTTATAAAACAAATCATGACAAATTAATGAGGTCAAATACGCAAAATAATGACCAAAATGTTTGTTTAACACAACCTTTTCTCACTCGTTAACATATCGGTTCCAAAGAAACAAACCAAACCCAAACCCAGATCATTAGCGATAACGGGTCAAATAGCTGAAACAGTTACACCCATTACGTAAGTAAAATCATCCAGGAAGACATAATATAATGAGTTTCTACTTTCTAAAAGATTTTGAACATCATAATGATCGTTAGCCAAAGATACAAATATTACAAAATGTGCTAAACATAATTAATAATGAAAGATTTCAAGCGGTGTTAATGTATTTTAAGATGGAGAAACGACTCTAATAAGTAATATCACGATTATCAAATAAGAATCATTTTTTAAAAGGTTATCGTGCTATCCGATAAAGGTATCAGCTATTCCCACTCCACCAAATTGTTCCCCTGCTCCCCTTTGAAACGTTCAAATATCAAACGACAAAAGTACCCTTGTATGCAAATAGAATATGTTCGGCAAAATATATTATTTATTTTAAAAAATTTAATCTTCTGGAAAAAAATATTTCAAGTATAAAAATTACTAATATTATGAAAATTAAATTTTTTAATCTTCTGAAAATATAAAAATCACAAAAAAAATTTTTTTTGCTATAGAAACCTTAATAATTTTTTCAATTGAAATGGAAGTTAATAGAAAAATTATTTTCTTATTTATGTTTAAAAGTGGACCTTTTTTTTAATTAAAAAACAAAAAGAGAATTCCTTTTTTTAAAATAAATAACACAATAAATTTTTTATGATTTTATATTTTTAAAATACAATGATATTTTTAGAATATCAAAAAGTGAAATTAATGATAATTATATTTTTAGAATATTTTAGATGTACATGATGATACTCAAGCTAATTAGTAGTCAAATATGATAACATAAGCCGCGGAAGAAGATGGTGGTTTTAAAATGCCTTAGTGCATCCCTAAATCTAAGCATTTTAGCTTTGTAATTGACATCATTTTGTGTGGGGTTACGGTCTCCAATAGCTTTTGTGAGGTTTACTCATTATGTCATTCATGGGCATTTTAATTTTAATTTTTTTTATCTAAGTATTTATTGGTCCCTCACAAACATATTTTAAACATTAAATTTTTTTGAAAAATTTTAAACAGTTCGGTCCACAAATTTGCACCTATTATTTTTAATATATTTCGTCTTCTTCAATCCAATACATCTTGTTTGGAAATATTGGTCGCTTGGGATTTGCATATGAACCCAAAATATTTAAATTATTTTTGTCGTTTTCGTTAATTTCATTGGTACATTTAGATTTTGCATATGAAGCATGCGTATGAATTCATCCTGCCTTTGGATTGGAAACTTCAACATGTTGAAAAGTAAAACAGTAAGTAGTTGGAATATTGTGATCATGCATGTCAACACTTGACAAGAGATGTCACGTGTTGAATTTTTTAGACTATCATCAAACTCTTATTCTCATATGTTTGGTTCGAAAGAGTGACGTGGTAATATCAGAAACTCTTATTCCTATACGTATTTTATCAAGAAATATGATTATTAATTTGAAACGGAAGAAAAGAGAAAGTATGCTTATTATTTTGGTACCAATTTAATATGAATTTGATTATCATATACTTCTTTTAGTAAATAAATTTTATTTAAATTTAACCAATCCAATCGGAAACTTTAACAAGCATCCCCAGTAAGATACATTGAACCAATTAATTTAAAACCCAAGCATATCTTCAAAATATCCAAACCATGTTCATGTGTACATGATTTTTTTTCCTTAAGAGAGTAACTCATCCGCTGTATCTACCTTTCAATAGCAGGAAAAAAACAGGGGAGGACAATTTTTTCTACATGCATGCACAAGAATAGTTTAAAAGACGACAATTCTTATGTTGAATAGAAAAATTATTTAGTTATAACATCTGAATTGTCAGTCGTTTTATGATTACTTTTAAATTTAAGATTTAGAAATTATAAAGCAAGAGTAGTTTTTACAAACTAGAGGGTGGTCGAGTCGGACCGTCAGAATAAAAATAAATTTTGCGTGTAAAATCCGATACAAAAACGGGGGTCTGCTAATTGAAATAGAGATCACATTATAATCTTCATACAACCACGTGGTATTTTTTTCCTAAACAATTCTTCGGATATGCACAATTTGTCTGTCATTTATGCATTAAAAATTTCTAAATTTTTCAGAAGTAATAAAGCTAGTTGTTGAAGCCGATTGTGAGAAATTATGTACCTAATTATAATTATAAAAATACGTGACATAATTGACAAATAAATCTTTCAAAATGAGCCTTAAATCGACATCTATCGACATCATAAAACTCAAGGAAAAATGAAACTGCTTTTGGAGAATAAGGTTTAATCGAGATCACGTGTTTTTCAGGAAAACACTCGAATTTATATATAGAAGAAAACTGATATAAAATAAATTTAACAAACAAAACTTTTTTTTGAGACACAAACAAATAATTATTAATCATATAAAGCAATTTTGACACGAAACACATGTCGCGAAAAACTGTTTCTAAGAAAATAAGAACAGTTTTAATAAAGAAGACAATTTTTAACAAAATCTTTCTTTCACAAGAAAGTTTTTTTATTAATTAACAATAAATACTTTATAACAAACTAACAAAAACAGTTTGTAAAAATGTTTTAACAAAAAAAAGGTGTAAAAAGTTTTAGCCAAATTAAAAACAGTAAAAACAGTTTCAAAAAAATAACAAATTTGTGAAAAACAAAATTCACTGCTACTGAGCAAAGCAAATTGGTTAAGTAAAGTTGAAAAATGATGACAAATTTGCATGTAAACACCGATAGTTATAAAACAAATCATGACAAATTAATGAGGTCAAATATGCAAAATAATGAACAAAATGTTTATTTAAAACAACCTTTTCTCACTCGTTAACATCTCGGTTCCAAAGAAACAAACCAAACCCAAACCCTGATCATTAGCGATAACGGGTCAAATAGCTGAAACAGTTACACCCACTACATAAGTAAAATCATCCAGGAAGACATAATATAATTAGTTTCTACTTTCTAAAGGATTTGAACATTATACTGATCGTTAGCCAAAGATACAAATATTACAAAATGTGATAAACATAATTAATAATCAAATATTTCAAGCGGTGTTAATGTATTTTAAGATGTAGAAACGACTCTAATAAGTAATATCACGATTATCAAATCAGAATCATTTTTTAAAAGGTTATCGTGCTATCTGATAAAGGTATCAGCTATTCCCACTCCACCAAATTGTTCCCCTGCTCCCCTTTGAAACGTTCAAATATCAAACGACAAAAGTACCCTTGTATGCAAATATAATATGTTCGGCAAAATATATTATTTATTTTAAAAAATTTAATCTTCTGGAAAAAAATATTTCAAGTATAAAAATTACTAATATTATGAAAATTAAATTTTTTAATCTTCTGAAAATATAAAAATCACAAAAAAAATTTTTTTGCTATAGAAACCTTAATAATTTTTTCAGTTGAAATGGAAGTTAATAGAAAAATTATTTTCTTATCTATGTTTAAAAGTGGACCTTTTTTTTAATTAAAAAACAAAAAGAGAATTTCCATTTTTTAAAATAAATAACACAATAAATTTTTTATGATTTTATATTTTGAAAATCAATGATATTTTTAGAATATCAAAAAGTGAAATTAATGATAATTATATTTTTAGAATATTTTAGATGTACACGTTGATACTCAAGCTAATTAGTATTCAAATGTGAAAACATAAGCCGGGGAAGAAGATGGTGGTTTTAAAATGCCTTAGCGCATCCTTAAATCTAAGCATTTTTGCTTTGTAATTGACATCATTTTTTCTGGGGTTAGGGTCACCAATAGCATTTGCGAGGTTTACTCATTATGTCATTCATGGACATTTTTATTTTATTTTTTTTATCTAAGTATTTATCGGTCCCTCACAAACATATTTTAAACATTAAAATTTTTTTGAAAAATTTTAAACAATTCGGTCCACAAATTTGCACATATTATTTTTAATATATTTCGTCTTCTTTAATCCAATACATCTTGTTTGGAAATTTTGGTCGCTTGGGATTTGCATATGAACCCAAAATATTTAAATTATTTTTGTCATTTTCGTTAATTTCATTCATACATGTAGGTTTTGCATATGAAGCGTGCGTATGAATTCATCCTGCCTTTGGATTGGAAACTTCAACATGTTGAAAAGTAAAACAGTAAGTAGTTGGAATATTGTGATCATGCATGTCAACACTTGACATGAGATGACACGTGTTGAATTTTTGAGACTATCATCAAACTCTTATTCTCATATATATGGTTCGAAAGAGTGACTTGGTAATATCAGAAACTCTTATTCCCATACGTATTTTATCGAGAAATATGATTATTAATTTGAAACGTAATAAAAGAGAAAGTATGCTTATTATTTTGGTACCAATTTAGTATGAATTTGATTATCATATAGTTCTTTTAGTAAATAAATTTTATTTAAATTTAACCAATCCAATCGGAAACTTTAACAAGCATCCCCAGTAAGATACATTGAGCCAATTAATTTAAAACCCAAGCATATCTTCAAAATATCCAAACCATGTTCATGTCTACATGATTTTTTTTCCATAGATAGTAACTCATCCGCTGTATCTACCTTTCGATAGCAGGAAAAAACAGGGGAGAACAATTTTTTCTACATGCATGCACAAGAATAGTTTAAAAGACGACAATTCTTATGTTGATTAGAAAAATTATTTAGATGTAACATCTAAATTGCCAGTCGTTTTATGATTACTTTTAAATTTAAGATTTAGAAATTATAAAGCAAGAGTAGTTTTTACAAACTAGAGGGTGGTAGAGTCGGCCCATCAGAATAAAAACAAATTTTGCGTGTAAAATCCGATACAAAAACGGGGGTCTGCTAATTGAAATAGAGATCACATTATAATCTTCATACAACCACGTGGTATTTTTTTCCTAAACAATTCTTCGGATATGCACAATTTGTCTGTCATTTATGCATTAAAAATTTCTAAATTTTTCAGAAGTAATAAAGCTAGTTGTTGAAGCCGATTGTGAGAAATTATGTACCTAATTATAATTATAAAAATACGTGACATAATTGACAAATAAATCTTTCAAAATGAGCCTTAAATCGACATCTATCGACATCATAAAACTCAAGGAAAAATGAAACTGCTTTTGGAGAATAAGGTTTAATCGAGATCACGTGTTTTTCAGGAAAACACTCGAATTTATATATAGAAGAAAACTGATATAAAATAAATTTAACAAATAAAACTTTTTTTTGAGACACAAACAAATAATTATTAATCATATAAAGCAGTTTTGACACGAAACACAGGTCGCGAAAAACTGTTTCTAAGAAAATAAGAACAATTTTAATAAAGAAGACAATTTTTAACAAAATCTTTCTTTCACAAGAAATTTTTTTTATTAATTAACAATAAATACTTTATAACAAACTAACAAAAACAGTTTGTAAAAATGTTTTAACAAAAAAAAGGTGTAAAAAGTTTTAGCCAAATTAAAAACAGTTTCAAACAATAAAAACAGTTTCAAAAAAATAACAAATTTGTGAAAAACAAAATTCACTGCTACTGAGCAAAGCTAATTGGTTAAGTAAAGTTGAAAAATGATGACAAATTTGCATGTAAACACCGATAGTTATAAAACAAATCATGACAAATTAATGAGGTCAAATATGCAAAATAATGAACAAAATGTTTATTTAACACAACCTTTTCTCACTCGTTAACATCTCGGTTCCGAAGAAACAAACCAAACCCAAACCCTGATCATTAGCGATAACGGGTCAAATAGCTGAAACAGTTACACCCATTACGTAAGTAAAATCATCCAGGAAGACATAATATAATTAGTTTCTACTTTATAAAGGATTTTGAACATTATAAGGATCGTTAGCCAAAGATACAAATATTACAAAATGTGATAAACATAATTAATAATAAAATATTTCAAGCGGTGCTAATATATTTTAATATGTAGAAACGACTCAAATAAGTAATATCACGATTATCAAATCAGAATCATTTTTTAAAAGGTTATCGTGCTATCCGATAAAGGTATCAGCTATTCCCACTCCACCAAATTGTTCCCCTGCTCCCCTTTGAAACGTTCAAATATCAAACGACAAAAGTACCCTTGTATGCAAATATAATACGTTCGGCAAAATATATTATTTATTTTAAAAAATTTAATCTTCTGGAAAAAAATATTTCATGTATAAAAATTACTAATATTATGAAAATTAAATTTTTTAATCTTCTGAAAATATAAAAATCACAAAAAAAAAAAAAAAGTTGCTATAAAAACCTTAATAATTTTTTCAATTGAAATGGAAGTTAATAGAAAAATTATTTTCTTATCTATATTTAAAAGTGGACCTTTTTTTTTAATTAAAAAACAAAAAGAGAATTTCCATTTTTTAAAATAAATAACACAATAAATTTTTTATGATTTTATATTTTGAAAATCAATCATACTTTTAGAATATCAAAAAGTGAAATTAAT
This sequence comes from Sambucus nigra, assembly GCA_949130495.1. Classification (NCBI taxonomy): domain Eukaryota; kingdom Viridiplantae; phylum Streptophyta; class Magnoliopsida; order Dipsacales; family Adoxaceae; genus Sambucus; species Sambucus nigra. The sequence goes on along the minus strand of CASBWL010000398.1, from coordinate 435,794 downwards.
GATATAAACCTGTTATGAGACAGTGGTAAAGAGTAGATAATACAATTCAAAAGGTTCTCTTATATTTGGTGGGAAATGTTTTCCACGCCTACAATAGTAAAGCAAGTACAATATATATAAGGGAAACATAATAGCATTTGTAGTAGTTATCTGCAGGTGGTTACAGAAGTAGTGGAGGATGAGGTTACAGAAGTAGTGGAGTCGTTGTGTGGGTTGTGGTTGACTGGGTCAATACTCCCCCGCAAGTTGATAGGGGTGGAGAACAAACCATTAACTTGTCTTTGATGAAAGTGCACTAAAAAATAAGGAAAAATGGAGAGAGAGAGAGCGAGAGAGAGAAGGTTTTGAGGGGTATTTGACTTGCCACAGTTGTAGCAGTTATCAGCAGGTGGTTACAAAAGTAGTGAGGGATGTGATAAACTGTATTTTCTTTGGACTGTTCCTTAAATCCATAGAATGCCACTTACACATATTTGTGCTGACCCAACTTTAATATAAATTGCCTCTCTTTTTGCCAAGAACTAGACATATGATATTAGAGAATGACGATGACTGTGCTGAGGCTTTGAGTTTTGGCTAAAGCGTTATTTGGAGTAGCGAGCATGCCTTACTGGACATGAAAAACTGTGTGATAACAAGAGACGGTATATCTATATGGTGTTGTTCTGGTTCTGAGTATTGACGGCGCTATGGAGTAAGGGTTTCAAATCTGTTCCCTCCGATTCTCCATTGAAAATCATCGCTATCGAACCTTCTCACAGAATGGGCGCCATTTCAGCAAAGGCAGCATCGTATGGACAAGGATGAGAACCATCCACAGATTTCATGAGCATTTAGCCAATGAGAAAGGGCTTCATTTGGGTCTTTCAGTAGAGATAGTTTTATGGTGACATTATAAGAAGAGAGACAGAGATTGTTAGTGGGGAGAGGAGTAGAAAGGCCATTGTTTGTATGAAAAGACATGCCATAATAATAGATATATTAAGAGTATATAACTACAAGTATATAAGGAATATGTGTTGGTTTAAAAACTAAGACTTTTTTTTTTGAAGAAAGAAAGGAGACAAATGACTTTAAAGGGACTTGCTTGCTTGTTCACCACACACTAAATAACTTGAAAAGGGAAAGTTTCTTAGAGGTTTTTTTATATGGGAAAATAATTGAGAAGAGGAAAAGGTGAAGAAAGTTAAAGAGGCATTTTCATGAAAAATGGGTGTTTCACATTTTTGTTCTTATAACGAGAAAACATTGAGAGCAGGCTTGACGAGACAGAACCAAAAAAAAGGCACATGTAATTTACCACTAAGAGGATCATGTAACTCGTGTGGTTTCTGGTTTTGTCTTGTGTTTGTGGTGTTGGGTTTGGATAGAGAGAAAAGACTGTAGAGCAGTGGCTCTGATACCATATAAACCTGTTATGAGACAGTGGTAAAGAGTAGATAATACAATTCAAAAGGTTCTCTTATATTTGGTGGGAAATGTTTTCCATGCCTACAATAGTAAAGCAAGTAGAATATATATAAGGGAAACAGAATAGCATTTGTAGTAGTTATCTGCAGGTGGTTACAGAAGTAGTGGAGGATGAGGTTACAGAAGTAGTGGAGTCGTTGTGTGGGTTGTGGTTGACTGGGTCAATAAATGATAATTATATTTTTAGAATATTTTAGATGTACACGTTGATACTCAAGCTAATTAGTATTCAAATGTGATAACATAAGCCGGGGAAGAAGATGGTGGTTTTAAAATGCCTTAGTGCATCCTTAAATATAAGCATTTTTGCTTTGTAATTGACATCATTTTTTGTGGGGTTAGGGTCACCAATAGCATTTGCGAGGTTTACTCATTATGTCATTCATGGACATTTTTATTTTGTTTTTTTTATATAAGTATTTATTGGTCCCTCAGAAACATATTTTAAACATTAAAATTTTTTTGAAAAATTTTAAACAATTCGGTCCACAAATTTGCACATTTTATTTTTAATATATTTCGTCTTCTTTAATCCAATACATCTTGTTTGGAAATTTTGGTTGCTTGGGATTTGCAAATGAACCCAAAATATTTAAATTATTTTTGTCGTTTTCGTTAATTTCATTCGTACATTTAGGTTTTGCGTATGAATTCATCCTGCCTTTGGATTGGAAACTTCAACATGTTGAAAAGTAAAACAGTAAGTAGTTGGAATATTGTGATCATGCATGTCAACACTTGACATGAGATGTCACGAGTTGAATTTTTGAGACTATCATCAAACTCTTATTCTCATATGTTTGGTTCGAAAGAGTGACGTGGTAATATCAGAAACTCTTATTCCCATACGTATTTTATCAAGAAATATGATTATTAATTTGAAACGGAAGAAAAGAGAAAGTATGCTTATTATTTTGGTACCAATTTAATATGAATTTGATTATCATAAACTTCTTTTAATAAATAAATTTTATTTAAATTTAACCAATCCAATTGGAAACTTTAACAAGCATCCCCAGTAAGATACATTGACCCAATTAATTTAAAACACAAGCATATCTTCAAAATATTCAAACCATGTTCATGTGTACATGATTTTTTTTCCATAGATAGTAACTCATCCGCTGTATCTACCTTTCGATAGCAGGAAAAAACATGGGAGAACAATTTTTTCTACATGCATGCACAAGAATAGTTTAAAAGACGACAATTCTTATGTTGAATAGAAAAATTATTTAGATATAACATCTAAATTGCTAGTCGTTTTATGATTACTTTTAAATTTAAGATTTAGAAATTATAAAGCAAGAGTAGTTTTTACAAACTAGAGGGTGGTAGAGTCGGCCCATCAGAATAAAAATAAATTTTGCGTGTAAAATCCGATACAAAAACGGAGGTCTGCTAATTGAAATAGAGATCACATTATAATCTTCATACAACTACGTGGTATTTTTTTTCCTAAATAATTCTTCGGATATGGACAATTTGTCGGGCATTTATGCATTAAAAATTTCTAAATTTTTCGGAAGTAATAAAGCTAGTTGTTGAAGCCGATTGTGAGAAATTATGTACCTAATTATAATTATAAAAATACGTGATATAATTGACAAATAAATCTTTCAAAATGAGCCTTAAATCGACATCTATCGACATCATAAAACTCAAGGAAAAATGAACCTGCTTTTGGAGAATAAGCTTTAATCGAGATCACGTGTTTTTCAGGAAAACACTCGAATTTATATATAGAAGAAAACTGATATAAAATAAATTTAACAAACAAAACTTTTTTTTGAGACACAAACAAATAATTATTAATCATATAAAGCAGTTTTGACATGAAACACAGGTCGCGAAAAACTGTTTCTAAGAAAATAAGAACAGTTTTAACAAAGAAGACAATTTTTTAACAAAAAAGTTTCTTTCACAAGAAAGTTTTTTTATTAATTAATAATAAATACTTTATAACAAACTAACAAAAACAGTTTGTAAAAATGTTTTAACTAAAAAAAGGTGTAAAAAGTTTTAGCAAAATTAAAAACAGTTTCAAACAATAAAAACAGTTTCAAAAAAATAACAAATTTGTGAAAAACAAAATTCACTGCTACTGAGCAAAGCCAATTGGTTAAGTAAAGTTGAAAAATGATGACAAATTTGCATGTAAACGCCGATAGTTATAAAACAAATGATGAAAAATTAATGAGGTCAAATATGCAAAATAATGAACAAAATGTTTATTTAACACAACCTTTTCTCACTCGTTAACATCTCGGTTCCAAAGAAACAAACCAAACCCAAACCCGGATCATTAGCGATAACGGATCAAATAGCTGAAACAGTTACACCCATTACGTAAGTAAAATCATCCAGGAAGACATAATATAATTAGTTTCTACTTTCTAAAGGATTTTGAACATTATAATGATCGTTAGCCAAAGATACAAATATTACAAAATGTGCTAAACATAATTAATAATCAAATATTTCAAGTGGTGTTAATATATTTTAATGTGTGGAAACGACTCTAATAAGTAATATCACGATTATCAAATCAGAATCATTTTTTAAAAGGTTATCGTGCTATCGGATAAAGGTATCAGCTATTCCCACTCCACCAAATTGTTCCCCTGCTCCCCTTTGAAACGTTCAAATATCAAACGACAAAAGTACCCTTGTATGCAAATATAATACGTTCGGAAAATATATTATTTATTTTAAAAAATTTAATCTTCTGGAAAAAAATATTTCAAGTATAAAAATTACTAATATTATGAAAATTAAATTTTTTAATCTTCTGAAAATATAAAAATCACAAAAAATTCTTTTTTTACTATAAAAAACTTAATAATTTTTTTAATTGAAAGGGAAGTTAATAGAAAAATTATTTTCTTATCTATGTTTAAAAGTGGACATTCTTTTTAATTAAAAAACAAAAAGAGAATTTCCATTCTTTAAAAGAAATAACACAATAAATTTTTATGATTTTATATTTTTAAAATACAATGATATTTTTAGTATATCAAAAAGTGAAATTAATGATAATTATATTTTTAGAATATTTTAGATGTACATGATGATACTCAAGCTAATTAGTATTCAAATATGATAACATAAGTAACGGAAGAAGATGGTGGTTTTAAAATGCCTTAGTGCATCCCTAAATCTAAGCATTTTAGCTTTGTAATTGACATCATTTTGTGTGGGGTTACGGTCTCCAATAGCATTTGTGAGGTTTACTCATTATGTCATTCATGGGCATTTTAATTTTAATTTTTTTATCTAAGAATTTATTGGTCCCTCACGAATAAATTTTAAACATTAAAATTTTTTTGAAAAGTTTTAAACAATTCGGTCCACAAATTTGCACATATTATTTTTAATATATTTCGTCTTCTTCAATCCAATACATCTTGTTTGAAAATTTTGGTTGCTTGGGATTTGCATATGAACCCAAAATACTAAAATTATTTTTGTCGTTTTCGTTTATTTCATTCATACATTTAGGGTTTGCATATGAAGCGTGCGTATGAATTCATCCAGCCTTTGGATTGGAAACTTCAACATGTTGAAAAGTAAAACAGTAAGTAGTTGGAATATTGTGATCATGCATGTCAACACTTGACATGAGATGTCACGTGTTGAATTTTTGAGACTATCATCAAACTCTTATTCTCATAAGTTTGGTTCGAAAGAGTGACGTGGTAATATCAGAAACTCTTATTCCCATACGCATTTTATCAAGAAATATGATTATTAATTTGAAAGGGAAGAAAAGAGAAAGTATGCTTATTATTTTGGTACCAATTTAATATGAATTTGATTATCATATACTTCTTTTAGTAAATAAATTTTATATCCAATCGGAAACTTTAACAAGCATCCCCAGTAAGATACATTGAGCCAATTAATTTAAAACCCAAGCATATCTTCAAAATATCCAAACCATGTTCATGTGTACATGATTTTTTTTCCTTAAGAGAGTAACTCATCCGCTGTATCTACCTTTCAATAGCAGGAAAAAACAGGGGAGAACAATTTTTTCTACATGCATGCACAAGAATAGTTTAAAAGACGACAATTCTTATGTTGAATAGAAGAATTATTTAGTTATAACATCTGAATTGTCAGTCGTTTTATGATTACTTTTAAATTTAAGATTTAGAAATTATAAAGCAAGAGTAGTTTTTACAAACTAGAGGGTGGTAGAGTCGGCCCATCAGAATAAAAATAAATTTTGCGTGTAAAATCCGATACAAAAACGGGGGTCTGCTAATTGAAATAGAGATCACATTATAATCTTCATACAACTACGTGGTATTTTTTTTCCTAAATAATTCTTCGGATATGGACAATTTGTCGGGCATTTATGCATTAAAAATTTCTAAATTTTTCGGAAGTAATAAAGCTAGTTGTTGAAGCCGATTGTGAGAAATTATGTACCTAATTATAATTATAAAAATACGTGATATAATTGACAAATAAATCTTTCAAAATGAGCCTTAAATCGACATCTATCGACATCATAAAACTCAAGGAAAAATGAACCTGCTTTTGGAGAATAAGCTTTAATCGAGATCACGTGTTTTTCAGGAAAACACTCGAATTTATATATAGAAGAAAACTGATATAAAATAAATTTAACAAACAAAACTTTTTTTTGAGACACAAACAAATAATTATTAATCATATAAAGCAGTTTTGACAAGAAACACAGGTCGCGAAAAACTGTTTCTAAGAAAATAAGAACAGTTTTAACAAAGAAGACAATTTTTAACAAAAAAGTTTCTTTCACAAGAAAGTTTTTTTATTAATTAATAATAAATACTTTATAACAAACTAACAAAAACAGTTTGTAAAAATGTTTTAACTAAAAAAAGGTGTAAAAAGTTTTAGCCAAATTAAAAACAGTTTCAAACAATAAAAACAGTTTCAAAAAAATAACAAATTTGTGAAAAACAAAATTCACTGCTACTGAGCAAAGCCAATTGGTTAAGTAAAGTTGAAAAATGATGACAAATTTGCATGTAAACACCGATAGTTATAAAACAAATGATGAAAAATTAATGAGGTCAAATATGCAAAATAATGAACAAAATGTTTATTTAACACAACCTTTTCTCACTCGTTAACATCTCGGGTCCAAAGAAACAAACCAAACCCAAACCCTGATCATTAGCGATAACGGATCAAATAGCTGAAACAGTTACACCCATTACGTAAGTAAAATCATCCAGGAAGACATAATATAATTAGTTTCTACTTTCTAAAGGATTTTGAACATTATAATGATCGTTAGCCAAAGATACAAATATTACAAAATGTGCTAAACATAATTAATAATCAAATATTTCAAGTGGTGTTAATATATTTTAATGTGTGGAAACGACTCTAATAAGTAATATCACGATTATCAAATCAGAATCATTTTTTAAAAGTTTATCGTGCTATCGAATAAAGGTATCAGCTATTCCCACTCCACCAAATTGTTCCCCTGCTCCCCTTTGAAACGTTCAAATATCAAACGGCAAAAGTACCCTTGTATGCAAATATAATACGTTCGGCAAAATATATTATTTATTTTAAAAAATTTAATCTTCTGGAAAAAAATATTTCAAGTATAAAAATTACTAATATTATGAAAATTAAATTTTTTAATCTTCTGAAAATATAAAAATCACAAAAAATTCTTTTTTTACTATAAAAAACTTAATAATTTTTTTAATTGAAAGGGAAGTTAATAGAAAAATTATTTTCTTATCTATGTTTAAAAGTGGACATTCTTTTTAATTAAAAAACAAAAAGAGAATTTCCATTCTTTAAAAGAAATAACACAATAAATTTTTATGATTTTATATTTTTAAAATACAATGATATTTTTAGTATTTCAAAAAGTGAAATTAATGATAATTATATTTTTAGAATATTTTAGATGTACATGATGATACTCAAGCTAATTAGTATTCAAATATGATAACATAAGTAACGGAAGAAGATGGTGGTTTTAAAATGCCTTAGTGCATCCCTAAATCTAAGCATTTTAGCTTTGTAATTGACATCATTTTGTGTGGGGTTACGGTCTCCAATAGCATTTGTGAGGTTTACTCATTATGTCATTCATGGGCATTTTAATTTTAATTTTTTTATCTAAGAATTTATTGGTCCCTCACGAATAAATTTTAAACATTAAAATTTTTTTGAAAAGTTTTAAACAATTCGGTCCACAAATTTGCACATATTATTTTTAATATATTTCGTCTTCTTCAATCCAATACATCTTGTTTGAAAATTTTGGTTGCTTGGGATTTGCATATGAACCCAAAATACTAAAATTATTTTTGTCGTTTTCGTTTATTTCATTCATACATTTAGGGTTTGCATATGAAGCGTGCGTATGAATTCATCCAGCCTTTGGATTGGAAACTTCAACATGTTGAAAAGTAAAACAGTAAGTAGTTGGAATATTGTGATCATGCATGTCAACACTTGACATGAGATGTCACGTGTTGAATTTTTGAGACTATCATCAAACTCTTATTCTCATAAGTTTGGTACGAAAGAGTGACGTGGTAATATCAGAAACTCTTATTCCCATACGCATTTTATCAAGAAATATGATTATTAATTTGAAAGGGAAGAAAAGAGAAAGTATGCTTATTATTTTGGTACCAATTTAATATGAATTTGATTATCATATACTTCTTTTAGTAAATAAATTTTATATCCAATCGGAAACTTTAACAAGCATCCCCAGTAAGATACATTGAGCCAATTAATTTAAAACCCAAGCATATCTTCAAAATATCCAAACCATGTTCATGTGTACATGATTTTTTTTCCTTAAGAGAGTAACTCATCCGCTGTATCTACCTTTCAATAGCAGGAAAAAACAGGGGAGAACAATTTTTTCTACATGCATGCACAAGAATAGTTTAAAAGACGACAATTCTTATGTTGAATAGAAAAATTATTTAGTTATAACATCTGAATTGTCAGTCGTTTTATGATTACTTTTAAATTTAAGATTTAGAAATTATAAAGCAAGAGTAGTTTTTACAAACTAGAGGGTGGTAGAGTTGGCCCATCAGAATAAAAATAAATTTTGCGTGTAAAATCCGATACAAAAACGGGGGTCTGCTAATTGAAATAGAGATCACATTATAATCTTCATACAACCACGTGGTATTTTTATCCTAAACAATTCTTCGGATATGCACAATTTGTCTGTCATTTATGCATTAAAAATTTCTAAATTTTTCGGAAGTAATAAAGCTAGTTGTTGAAGCCGATTGTGAGAAATTATGTACCTAATTATAATTATAAAAATACGTGACATAATTGACAAATAAATCTTTCAAAATGAGCCTTAAATCGACATCTATCGACATCATAAAACTCAAGGAAAAATGAAACTGCTTTTGGAGAATAAGGTTTAATCGAGATCACGTGTTTTTCAGGAAAACACTCGAATTTATATATAGAAGCAAACTGATATAAAATAAATTTAACAAACAAAACTTTTTTTTGAGACACAAACAAATAATTATTAATCATATAAAGCAGTTTTGACACGAAACACATGTCGCGAAAAACTGTTTCTAAGAAAATAAGAACAGTTTTAATAAAGAAGACAATTTTTAACAAAATCTTTCTTTCACAAGAAAGTTTTTTTATTAATTAACAATAAATACTTTGTAACAAACTAACAAAAACAGTTTGTAAAAATGTTTTAACTAAAAAAAGGTGTAAAAAGTTTTAGCCAAATTAAAAACAGTTTCAAACAATAAAAACAGTTTCAAAAAAATAACAAATTTGTGAAAAACAAAATTCACTGCTACTGAGCAAAACAAATTGGTGAAGTAAAGTTGAAAAATGATGACAAATTTGCATGTAAACACAGATAGTTATAAAACAAATGATGAAAAATTAATGAGGTCAAATATGCAAAATAATGAACAAAATGTTTATTTAACACAACCTTTTCTCACTCGTTAACATCTCGGTTCCAAAGAAACAAACCAAACCTAAACCCGGATCATTAGCGATAACGGATCAAATAGCTGAAACAGTTACACCCATTACGTAAGTAAAATCATCCAGGAAGACGTAATATAATTAGTTTCTACTTTCAAAACGATTTTGAACATTATAATGATCGTTAGCCAAAGATACAAATATTACAAAATGTGATAAACATAATTAATAATCTAATATTTCAAGCGGTGTAAATATATTTTAAGATGTAGAAACGACTCTAATAAGTAATATCACGATTATCAAATCAGAATCATTTTTTAAAAGGTTATCGTGCTATCCGATAAAGGTATCAACTATTCCCACTCCACCAAATTGTTCCCCTGCTCCCCTTTGAAACGTTCAAATATCAAACGACAAAAGTACCCTTGTATGCAAATATAATACGTTCGGCAAAATATATTATTTATTTTAAAAAATTTAATCTTCTGGAAAAAAATATTTCATGTATAAAAATTACTAATATTATGAAAATTAAATTTTTTAATCTTCTGAAAATATAAAAATCACAAAAAAAAAAAAAAAGTTGCTATAAAAACCTTAATAATTTTTTCAATTGAAATGGAAGTTAATAGAAAAATTATTTTCTTATCTATATTTAAAAGTGGACCTTTTTTTTTAATTAAAAAACAAAAAGAGAATTTCCATTTTTTAAAATAAATAACACAATAAATTTTTTATGATTTTATATTTTGAAAATCAATCATACTTTTAGAATATCAAAAAGTGAAATTAATGATATAAACCTGTTATGAGACAGTGGTAAAGAGTAGATAATACAATTCAAAAGGTTCTCTTATATTTGGTGGGAAATGTTTTCCACGCCTACAATAGTAAAGCAAGTACAATATATATAAGGGAAACATAATAGCATTTGTAGTAGTTATCTGCAGGTGGTTACAGAAGTAGTGGAGGATGAGGTTACAGAAGTAGTGGAGTCGTTGTGTGGGTTGTGGTTGACTGGGTCAATACTCCCCCGCAAGTTGATAGGGGTGGAGAACAAACCATTAACTTGTCTTTGATGAAAGTGCACTAAAAAATAAGGAAAAATGGAGAGAGAGAGAGAGAGAGAGAGAGAGAGAGAGAGAAGGTTTTGAGGGGTATTTGACTTGCCACAGTTGTAGCAGTTATCAGCAGGTGGTTACAAAAGTAGTGAGGGATGTGATAAACTGTATTTTCTTTGGACTGTTCCTTAAATCCATAGAATGCCACTTACACATATTTGTGCTGACCCAACTTTAATATAAATTGCCTCTCTTTTTGCCAAGAACTAGACATATGATATTAGAGAATGACGATGACTGTGCTGAGGCTTTGAGTTTTGGCTAAAGCGTTATTTGGAGTAGCGAGCATGCCTTACTGGACATGAAAAACTGTGTGATAACAAGAGACGGTATATCTATATGGTGTTGTTCTGGTTCTGAGTATTGACGGCGCTATGGAGTAAGGGTTTCAAATCTGTTCCCTCCGATTCTCCATTGAAAATCATCGCTATCGAACCTTCTCACAGAATGGGCGCCATTTCAGCAAAGGCAGCATCGTATGGACAAGGATGAGAACCATCCACAGATTTCATGAGCATTTAGCCAATGAGAAAGGGCTTCATTTGGGTCTTTCAGTAGAGATAGTTTTATGGTGACATTATAAGAAGAGAGACAGAGATTGTTAGTGGGGAGAGGAGTAGAAAGGCCATTGTTTGTATGAAAAGACATGCCATAATAATAGATATATTAAGAGTATATAACTACAAGTATATAAGGAATATGTGTTGGTTTAAAAACTAAGACTTTTTTTTTTGAAGAAAGAAAGGAGACAAATGACTTTAAAGGGACTTGCTTGCTTGTTCACCACACACTAAATAACTTGAAAAGGGAAAGTTTCTTAGAGGTTTTTTTATATGGGAAAATAATTGAGAAGAGGAAAAGGTGAAGAAAGTTAAAGAGGCATTTTCATGAAAAATGGGTGTTTCACATTTTTGTTCTTATAACGAGAAAACATTGAGAGCAGGCTTGACGAGACATAACCAAAAAAAAGGCACATGTAATTTACCACTAAGAGGATCATGTAACTCGTGTGGTTTCTGGTTTTGTCTTGTTTTTGTGGTGTTGGGTTTGGATAGAGAGAAAAGACTGTAGAGCAGTGGCTCTGATACCATATAAACCTGTTATGAGACAGTGGTAAAGAGTAGATAATACAATTCAAAAGGTTCTCTTATATTTGGTGGGAAATGTTTTCCACGCCTACAATAGTAAAGCAAGTACAATATATATAAGGGAAACAGAATAGCATTTGTAGTAGTTATCTGCAGGTGGTTACAGAAGTAGTGGAGGATGAGGTTACAGAAGTAGTGGAGTCGTTGTGTGGGTTGTGGTTGACTGGGTCAATAAATGATAATTATATTTTTAGAATATTTTAGATGTACACGTTGATACTCAAGCTAATTAGTATTCAAATGTGATAACATAAGCCGGGGAAGAAGATGGTGGTTTTAAAATGCCTTAGTGCATCCTTAAATCTAAGCATTTTTGCTTTGTAATTGACATCATTTTTTGTGGGGTTAGGGTCACCAATAGCATTTGCGAGGTTTACTCATTATGTCATTCATGGACATTTTTATTTTGTTTTTTTTTATATAAGTATTTATTGGTCCCTCACAAACATATTTTAAACATTAAAATTTTTTTGAAAAATTTTAAACAATTCGGTCCACAAATTTGCACATTTTATTTTTAATATATTTCGTCTTCTTTAATCCAATACATCTTGTTTGGAAATTTTGGTTGCTTGGGATTTGCAAATGAACCCAAAATATTTAAATTATTTTTGTCGTTTTCGTTAATTTCATTCGTACATTTAGGTTTTGCGTATGAATTCATCCTGCCTTTGGATTGGAAACTTCAACATGATGAAAAGTAAAACAGTAAGTAGTTGGAATATTGTGATCATGCATGTCAACACTTGACATGAGATGTCACGTGTTGAATTTTTGAGACTATCATCAAATTCTTATTCTCATATGTTTGGTTCGAAAGAGTGACGTGGTAATATCAGAAACTCTTATTCCCATACGTATTTTATCAAGAAATATGATTATTAATTTGAAACGGAAGAAAAGAGAAAGTATGCTTATTATTTTGGTACCAATTTAATATGAATTTGATTATCATAAACTTCTTTTAATAAATAAATTTTATTTAAATTTAACCAATCCAATTGGAAACTTTAACAAGCATCCCCAGTAAGATACATTGACCCAATTAATTTAAAACACAAGCATATCTTCAAAATATCCAAACCATGTTCATGTGTACATGATTTTTTTTCCATATATAGTAACTCATCCGCTGTATCTACCTTTCGATAGCAGGAAAAAACATGGGAGAACAATTTTTTCTACATGCATGCACAAGAATAGTTTAAAAGACGACAATTCTTATGTTGAATAGAAAAATTATTTAGATATAACATCTAAATTGCTAGTCGTTTTATGAATACTTTTAAATTTAAGATTTAGAAATTATAAAGCAAGAGTAGTTTTTACAAACTAGAGGGTGGTAGAGTCGGCCCATCAGAATAAAAATAAATTTTGCGTGTAAAATCCGATACAAAAACGGAGGTCTGCTAATTGAAATAGAGATCACATTATAATCTTCATACAACTACGTGGTATTTTTTTTCCTAAATAATTCTTCGGATATGGACAATTTGTCGGGCATTTATGCATTAAAAATTTCTAAATTTTTCGGAAGTAAGAAAGCTAGTTGTTGAAGCCGATTGTGAGAAATTATGTACCTAATTATAATTATAAAAATACGTGATATAATTGACAAATAAATCTTTCAAAATGAGCCTTAAATCGACATCTATCGACATCATAAAACTCAAGGAAAAATGAACCTGCTTTTGGAGAATAAGCTTTAATCGAGATCACGTGTTTTTCAGGAAAACACTCGAATTTATATATAGAAGAAAACTGATATAAAATAAATTTAACAAACAAAACTTTTTTTTGAGACACAAACAAATAATTATTAATCATATAAAGCAGTTTTGACAAGAAACACAGGTCGCGAAAAACTGTTTCTAAGAAAATAAGAACAGTTTTAACAAAGAAGACAATTTTTAACAAAAAAGTTTCTTTCACAAGAAAGTTTTTTTATTAATTAATAATAAATACTTTATAACAAACTAACAAAAACAGTTTGTAAAAATGTTTTAACTAAAAAAAGGTGTAAAAAGTTTTAGCCAAATTAAAAACAGTTTCAAACAATAAAAACAGTTTCAAAAAAATAACAAATTTGTGAAAAACAAAATTCACTGCTACTGAGCAAAGCCAATTGGTTAAGTAAAGTTGAAAAATGATGACAAATTTGCATGTAAACACCGATAGTTATAAAACAAATGATGAAAAATTAATGAGGTCAAATATGCAAAATAATGAACAAAATGTTTATTTAACACAACCTTTTCTCACTCGTTAACATCTCGGGTCCAAAGAAACAAACCAAACCCAAACCCGGATCATTAGCGATAACGGATCAAATAGCTGAAACAGTTACACCCATTACGTAAGTAAAATCATCCAGGAAGACATAATATAATTAGTTTCTACTTTCTAAAGGATTTTGAACATTATAATGATCGTTAGCCAAAGATACAAATATTACAAAATGTGCTAAACATAATTAATAATCAAATATTTCAAGTGGTGTTAATATATTTTAATGTGTGGAAACGACTCTAATAAGTAATATCACGATTATCAAATCAGAATCATTTTTTAAAAGATTATCGTGCTATCGAATAAAGGTATCAGCTATTCCCACTCCACCAAATTGTTCCCCTGCTCCCCTTTGAAACGTTCAAATATCAAACGGCAAAAGTACCCTTGTATGCAAATATAATACGTTCGGCAAAATATATTATTTATTTTAAAAAATTTAATCTTCTGGAAAAAAATATTTCAAGTATAAAAATTACTAATATTATGAAAATTAAATTTTTTAATCTTCTGAAAATATAAAAATCACAAAAAATTCTTTTTTTACTATAAAAAACTTAATAATTTTTTTAATTGAAAGGGAAGTTAATAGAAAAATTATTTTCTTATCTATGTTTAAAAGTGGACATTCTTTTTAATTAAAAAACAAAAAGAGAATTTCCATTCTTTAAAAGAAATAACACAATAAATTTTTATGATTTTATATTTTTACAATACAATGATATTTTTAGTATATCAAAAAGTGAAATTAATGATAATTATATTTTTAGAATATTTTAGATGTACATGATGATACTCAAGCTAATTAGTATTCAAATATGATAACATAAGTAACGGAAGAAGATGGTGGTTTTAAAATGCCTTAGTGCATCCCTAAATCTAAGCATTTTAGCTTTGTAATTGACATCATTTTGTGTGGGGTTACGGTCTCCAATAGCATTTGTGAGGTTTACTCATTATGTCATTCATGGGCATTTTAATTTTAATTTTTTTATCTAAGAATTTATTGGTCCCTCACGAATAAATTTTAAACATTAAAATTTTTTTGAAAAGTTTTAAACAATTCGGTCCACAAATTTGCACATATTATTTTTAATATATTTCGTCTTCTTCAATCCAATACATCTTGTTTGAAAATTTTGGTTGCTTGGGATTTGCATATGAACCCAAAATACTAAAATTATTTTTGTCGTTTTCGTTTATTTCATTCATACATTTAGGGTTTGCATATGAAGCGTGCGTATGAATTCATCCAGCCTTTGGATTGGAAACTTCAACATGTTGAAAAGTAAAACATTAAGTAGTTGGAATATTGTGATCATGCATGTCAACACTTGACATGAGATGTCACGTGTTGAATTTTTGAGACTATCATCAAACTCTTATTCTCATAAGTTTGGTTCGAAAGAGTGACGTGGTAATATCAGAAACTCTTATTCCCATACGCATTTTATCAAGAAATATGATTATTAATTTGAAAGGGAAGAAAAGAGAAAGTATGCTTATTATTTTGGTACCAATTTAATATGAATTTGATTATCATATACTTCTTTTAGTAAATAAATTTTATATCCAATCGGAAACTTTAACAAGCATCCCCAGTAAGATACATTGAGCCAATTAATTTAAAACCCAAGCATATCTTCAAAATATCCAAACCATGTTCATGTGTACATGATTTTTTTTCCTTAAGAGAGTAACTCATCCGCTGTATCTTCCTTTCAATAGCAGGAAAAAACAGGGGAGAACAATTTTTTCTACATGCATGCACAAGAATAGTTTAAAAGACGACAATTCTTATGTTGAATAGAAAAATTATTTAGTTATAACATCTGAATTGTCAGTCGTTTTATGATTACTTTTAAATTTAAGATTTAGAAATTATAAAGCAAGAGTAGTTTTTACAAACTAGAGGGTGGTAGAGTCGGCCCATCAGAATAAAAATAAATTTTGCGTGTAAAATCCGATACAAAAACGGGGGTCTGCTAATTGAAATAGAGATCACATTATAATCTTCATACAACCACGTGGTATTTTTATCCTAAACAATTCTTCGGATATGCACAATTTGTCTGTCATTTATGCATTAAAAATTTCTAAATTTTTCGGAAGTAATAAAGCTAGTGGTTGAAGCCGATTGTGAGAAATTATGTACCTAATTATAATTATAAAAATACGTGACATAATTGACAAATAAATCTTTCAAAATGAGCCTTAAATCGACATCTATCGACATCATAAAACTCAAGGAAAAATGAAACAGCTTTTGGAGAATAAGGTTTAATCGAGATCACGTGTTTTTCAGGAAAACACTCGAATTTATATATAGAAGCAAACTGATATAAAATAAATTTAACAAACAAAACTTTTTTTTGAGACACAAACAAATAATTATTAATCATATAAAGCAATTTTGACACGAAACACATGTCGCGAAAAACTGTTTCTAAGAAAATAAGAACAGTTTTAATAAAGAAGACAATTTTTAACAAAATCTTTCTTTCACAAGAAAGTTTTTTTATTAATTAACAATAAATACTCTGTAACAAACTAACAAAAACAGTTTGTAAAAATGTTTTAACTAAAAAAAGGTGTAAAAAGTTTTAGCCAAATTAAAAACAGTTTCAAACAATAAAAACAGTTTCAAAAAAATAACAAATTTGTGAAAAACAAAATTCACTGCTACTGAGCAAATCCAATTGGTTAAGTAAAGTTGAAAAATGATGACAAATTTGCATGTAAACACCGATAGTTATAAAACAAATCATGACAAATTAATGAGGTCAAATATGCAAAATAATGAACAAAATGTTTATTTAACACAACCTTTTCTCACTCGTTAACATCTCGGTTCCGAAGAAACAAACCAAACCCAAACCCTGATCATTAGCGATAACGGGTCAAATAGCTGAAACAGTTACACCCATTACGTAAGTAAAATCATCCAGGAAGACATAATATAATTAGTTTCTACTTTCTAAAGGATTTTGAACATTATAATGATCGTTAGCCAAAGATACAAATATTACAAAATGTGCTAAACATAATTAATAATCAAATATTTCAAGTGGTGTTAATATATTTTAATGTGTGGAAACGACTCTAATAAGTAATATCACGATTATCAAATCAGAATCATTTTTTAAAAGGTTATCGTGCTATCGGATAAAGGTATCAGCTATTCCCACTCCACCAAATTGTTCCCCTGCTCCCCTTTGATACGTTCAAATATCAAACGACAAAAGTACCCTTGTATGCAAATATAATACGTTCGGCAAAATATATTATTTATTTTAAAAAATTTAATCTTCTGGAAAA
Source organism: Sambucus nigra (assembly GCA_949130495.1). Classification (NCBI taxonomy): domain Eukaryota; kingdom Viridiplantae; phylum Streptophyta; class Magnoliopsida; order Dipsacales; family Adoxaceae; genus Sambucus; species Sambucus nigra. The sequence goes on along the minus strand of CASBWL010000398.1, from coordinate 418,477 downwards.
AAATATTTCAAGTATAAAAATTACTAATATTATGAAAATTAAATTTTTTAATCATCTGAAAATATAAAAATCACAAAAAATTCTTTTTTTACTATAAAAAACTTAATAATTTTTTTAATTGAAAGGGAAGTTAATAGAAAAATTATTTTCTTATCTATGTTTAAAAGTGGACGTTCTTTTTAATTAAAAAACAAAAAGAGAATTTCCATTCTTTAAAAGAAATAACACAATAAATTTTTATGATTTTATACTTTTAAAATACAATGATATTTTTAGTATATCAAAAAGTGAAATTAATGATAATTATATTTTTAGAATATTTTAGATGTACATGATGATACTCAAGCTAATTAGTATTCAAATATGATAACATAAGTAACGGAAGAAGATGGTGGTTTTAAAATGCCTTAGTGCATCCCTAAATCTAAGCATTTTAGCTTTGTAATTGACATCATTTTGTGTGGGGTTACGGTCTCCAATAGCATTTGTGAGGTTTACTCATTATGTCATTCATGGGCATTTTAATTTTAATTTTTTTATCTAAGAATTTATTGGTCCCTCACGAATAAATTTTAAACATTAAAATTTTTTTGAAAAGTTTTAAACAATTCGGTCCACAAATTTGCACATATTATTTTTAATATATTTCGTCTTCTTCAATCCAATACATCTTGTTTGAAAATTTTGGTTGCTTGGGATTTGCATATGAACCCAAAATACTAAAATTATTTTTGTCGTTTTCGTTTATTTAATTCATACATTTAGGGTTTGCATATGAAGCGTGCGTATGAATTCATCCAGCCTTTGGATTGGAAACTTCAACATGTTGAAAAGTAAAACAGTAAGTAGTTGGAATATTGTGATCATGCATGTCAACACTTGACATGAGATGTCATGTGTTGAATTTTTACTATCATCAAACTCTTATTCTCATAAGTTTGGTTCGAAAGAGTGACGTGGTAATATCAGAAACTCTTATTCCCATACGCATTTTATCAAGAAATATGATTATTAATTTGAAACGGAAGAAAAGAGAAAGTATGCTTATTATTTTGGTACCAATTTAATATGAATTTGATTATCATATACTTTATTTAGTAAATAAATTTTATATCCAATCGGAAACTTTAACAAGCATCCCCAGTAAGATACATTGAGCCAATTAATTTAAAACCCAAGCATATCTTCAAAATATCCAAACCATGTTCATGTGTACATGATTTTTTTTCCTTAAGAGTGTAACTCATCCGCTGTATCTGCCTTTCAATAGCAGGAAAAAACAGGGGAGAACAATTTTTTCTACATGCATGCACAAGAATAGTTTAAAAGACCACAATTCTTATGTTGAATAGAAAAATTATTTAGTTATAACATCTGAATTGTCAGTCGTTTTATGATTACTTTTAAATTTAAGATTTAGAAATTATAAAGCAAGACTAGTTTTTACAAACTAGAGGGTGGTAGAGTCGGCCCATCAGAATAAAAATAAATTTTGCGTGTAAAATCCGATACAAAAACGGGGGTCTGCTAATTGAAATAGAGATCACATTATAATCTTCATACAACCACGTGGTATTTTTTCCTAAACAATTCTTCGGATATGCACAATTTGTCTGTCATTTATGCATTAAAAATTTCTAAATTTTTCGGAAGTAATAAAGCTAGTTGTTGAAGCCGATTGTGAGAAATTATGTACCTAATTATAATTATAAAAATACGTGACATATTTGACAAATAAATCTTTCAAAATGAGCCTTAAATCGACATCTATCGACATCATAAAACTCAAGGAAAAATGAAACTGCTTTTGGAGAATAAGGTTTAATCGAGATCACGTGTTTTTCAGGAAAACACTCGAATTTATATATAGAAGAAAACTGATATAAAATAAATTTAACAAATAAAACTTTTTTTTGAGACACAAACAAATAATTATTAATCATATAAAGCAATTTTGACACGAAACACATGTCGCGAAAAACTGTTTCTAAGAAAATAAGAACAGTTTTAATAAAGAAGACAATTTTTAACAAAATCTTTCTTTCACAAGAAAGTTTTTTTATTAATTAACAATAAATACTCTGTAACAAACTAACAAAAACAGTTTGTAAAAATGTTTTAACTAAAAAAAGGTGTAAAAAGTTTTAGCCAAATTAAAAACAGTTTCAAACAATAAAAACAGTTTCAAAAAAATAACAAATTTGTGAAAAACAAAATTCACTGCTACTGAGCAAATCCAATTGGTTAAGTAAAGTTGAAAAATGATGACAAATTTGCATGTAAACACCGATAGTTATAAAACAAATCATGACAAATTAATGAGGTCAAATATGCAAAATAATGAACAAAATGTTTATTTAACACAACCTTTTCTCACTCGTTAACATCTCGGTTCCGAAGAAACAAACCAAACCCAAACCCTGATCATTAGCGATAACGGGTCAAATAGCTGAAACAGTTACACCCATTACGTAAGTAAAATCATCCAGGAAGACATAATATAATTAGTTTCTACTTTCTAAAGGATTTTGAACATTATAATGATCGTTAGCCAAAGATACAAATATTACAAAATGTGCTAAACATAATTAATAATCAAATATTTCAAGTGGTGTTAATATATTTTAATGTGTGGAAACGACTCTAATAAGTAATATCACGATTATCAAATCAGAATCATTTTTTAAAAGGTTATCGTGCTATCGGATAAAGGTATCAGCTATTCCCACTCCACCAAATTGTTCCCCTGCTCCCCTTTGATACGTTCAAATATCAAACGACAAAAGTACCCTTGTATGCAAATATAATACGTTCGGCAAAATATATTATTTATTTTAAAAAATTTAATCTTCTGGAAAAAAATATTTCAAGTATAAAAATTACTAATATTATGAAAATTAAATTTTTTAATCATCTGAAAATATAAAAATCACAAAAAATTCTTTTTTTACTATAAAAAACTTAATAATTTTTTTAATTGAAAGGGAAGTTAATAGAAAAATTATTTTCTTATCTATGTTTAAAAGTGGACGTTCTTTTTAATTAAAAAACAAAAAGAGAATTTCCATTCTTTAAAAGAAATAACACAATAAATTTTTATGATTTTATACTTTTAAAATACAATGATATTTTTAGTATATCAAAAAGTGAAATTAATGATAATTATATTTTTAGAATATTTTAGATGTACATGATGATACTCAAGCTAATTAGTATTCAAATATGATAACATAAGTAACGGAAGAAGATGGTGGTTTTAAAATGCCTTAGTGCATCCCTAAATCTAAGCATTTTAGCTTTGTAATTGACATCATTTTGTGTGGGGTTACGGTCTCCAATAGCATTTGTGAGGTTTACTCATTATGTCATTCATGGGCATTTTAATTTTAATTTTTTTATCTAAGAATTTATTGGTCCCTCACGAATAAATTTTAAACATTAAAATTTTTTTGAAAAGTTTTAAACAATTCGGTCCACAAATTTGCACATATTATTTTTAATATATTTCGTCTTCTTCAATCCAATACATCTTGTTTGAAAATTTTGGTTGCTTGGGATTTGCATATGAACCCAAAATACTAAAATTATTTTTGTCGTTTTCGTTTATTTAATTCATACATTTAGGGTTTGCATATGAAGCGTGCGTATGAATTCATCCAGCCTTTGGATTGGAAACTTCAACATGTTGAAAAGTAAAACAGTAAGTAGTTGGAATATTGTGATCATGCATGTCAACACTTGACATGAGATGTCATGTGTTGAATTTTTACTATCATCAAACTCTTATTCTCATAAGTTTGGTTCGAAAGAGTGACGTGGTAATATCAGAAACTCTTATTCCCATACGCATTTTATCAAGAAATATGATTATTAATTTGAAACGGAAGAAAAGAGAAAGTATGCTTATTATTTTGGTACCAATTTAATATGAATTTGATTATCATATACTTTATTTAGTAAATAAATTTTATATCCAATCGGAAACTTTAACAAGCATCCCCAGTAAGATACATTGAGCCAATTAATTTAAAACCCAAGCATATCTTCAAAATATCCAAACCATGTTCATGTGTACATGATTTTTTTTCCTTAAGAGTGTAACTCATCCGCTGTATCTGCCTTTCAATAGCAGGAAAAAACAGGGGAGAACAATTTTTTCTACATGCATGCACAAGAATAGTTTAAAAGACCACAATTCTTATGTTGAATAGAAAAATTATTTAGTTATAACATCTGAATTGTCAGTCGTTTTATGATTACTTTTAAATTTAAGATTTAGAAATTATAAAGCAAGACTAGTTTTTACAAACTAGAGGGTGGTAGAGTCGGCCCATCAGAATAAAAATAAATTTTGCGTGTAAAATCCGATACAAAAACGGGGGTCTGCTAATTGAAATAGAGATCACATTATAATCTTCATACAACCACGTGGTATTTTTTCCTAAACAATTCTTCGGATATGCACAATTTGTCTGTCATTTATGCATTAAAAATTTCTAAATTTTTCGGAAGTAATAAAGCTAGTTGTTGAAGCCGATTGTGAGAAATTATGTACCTAATTATAATTATAAAAATACGTGACATATTTGACAAATAAATCTTTCAAAATGAGCCTTAAATCGACATCTATCGACATCATAAAACTCAAGGAAAAATGAAACTGCTTTTGGAGAATAAGGTTTAATCGAGATCACGTGTTTTTCAGGAAAACACTCAAATTTATATATAGAAGAAAACTGATATAAAATAAATTTAACAAACAAAACTTTTTTTTGAGACACAAACAAATAATTATTAATCATATAAAGCAGTTTTGACACGAAACACAGGTCGCGAAAAACTGTTTCTAAGAAAATAAGAACAGTTTTAATAAAGAAGACAATTTTTAACAAAATCTTTCTTTCACAAGAAAGTTTTTTTATTAATTAACAATAAATACTTTATAACAAACTAACAAAAACAGTTTGTAAAAATGTTTTAACAAAAAAAAGGTGTAAAAAGTTTTAGCCAAATTAAAAACAGTTTCAAACAATAAAAACAGTTTCAAAAAAATAACAAATTTGTGAAAAACAAAATTCACTGCTACTGAGCAAAGCTAATTGGTTAAGTAAAGTTGAAAAATGATGACAAATTTGCATGTAAACACCGATAGTTATAAAACAAATCATGACAAATTAATGAGGTCAAATATGCAAAATAATGAAAAAATGTTTATTTAACACAACCATTTCTCACTCGTTAACATCTCGGTTCCGAAGAAACAAACCAAACCCAAACCCTGATCATTAGCGATAACGGGTCAAATAGCTGAAACAGTTACACCCATTACGTAAGTAAAATCATCCAGGAAGACATAATATAATTAGTTTCTACTTTATAAAGGATTTTGAACATTATAATGATCGTTAGCCAAAGATACAAATATTACAAAATGTGATAAACATAATTAATAATAAAATATTTCAAGCGGTGCTAATATATTTTAATATGTAGAAACGACTCAAATAAGTAATATCACGATTATCAAATCAGAATCATTTTTTAAAAGGTTATCGTGCTATCCGATAAAGGTATCAGCTATTCCCACTCCACCAAATTGTTCCCCTGCTCCCCTTTGAAACGTTCAAATATCAAACGACAAAAGTACCCTTGTATGCAAATATAATACGTTCGGCAAAATATATTATTTATTTTAAAAAATTTAATCTTCTGGAAAAAAATATTTCATGTATAAAAATTACTAATATTATGAAAATTAAATTTTTTAATCTTCTGAAAATATAAAAATCACAAAAAAAAAAAAATTTGCTATAAAAACCTTAATAATTTTTTCAGTTGAAATGGAAGTTAATAGAAAAATTATTTTCCTATCTATATTTAAAAGTGGACCTTTTTTTTTTAATTAAAAAACAAAAAGAGAATTTCCATTTTTTAAAATAAATAACACAATAAATTTTTTATGATTTTATATTTTGAAAATCAATCATACTTTTAGAATATCAAAAAGTGAAATTAATGATAATTATATTTTTAGAATATTTTAGATGTACACGTTGATACTCAAGCTAATTAGTATTCAAATGTGATAACATAAGCCGGGGAAGAAGATGGTGGTTTTAAAATGCCTTAGTGCATCCTTAAATCTAAGCATTTTTGCTTTGTAATTGACATCATTTTTTGTGGGGTTAGGGTCACCAATAGCATTTGCGAGGTTTACTCATTATGTCATTCATGGACATTTTTATTTTGTTTTTTTTATATAAGTATTTATTGGTCCCTCACAAACATATTTTAAACATTAAAATTTTTTTGAAAAATTTTAAACAATTCGGTCCACAAATTTGCACATATTATTTTTAATATATTTCGTCTTCTTAAATCCAATACATCTTGTTTGGAAATTTTGGTTGCTTGGGATTTGCAAATGAACCCAAAATATTTAAATTATTTTTGTCGTTTTCGTTAATTTCATTCGTACATTTAGGTTTTGCGTATGAATTCATCCTGCCTTTGGATTGGAAACTTCAACATGTTGAAAAGTAAAACAGTAAGTAGTTGGAATATTGTGATCATGCATGTCAACACTTGACATGAGATGTCACGTGTTGAATTTTTGAGACTATCATCAAACTCTTATTCTCATATGTTTGGTTCGATAGAGTGACGTGGTAATATCATAAACTCTTATTCCCATACGTATTTTATCAAGAAATATGATTATTAATTTGAAACGGAAGAAAAGAGAAAGTATGCTTATTATTTTGGTACCAATTTAATATGAATTTGATTATCATAAACTTTTTTTAATAAATAAATTTTATTTAAATTTAACCAATCCAATCGAAAACTTTAACAAGCATCCCCAGTAAGATACATTGAGCCAATTAATTTAAAACCCAAGCATATCTTCAAAATATCCAAACCATGTTCATGTGTACATCATTTTTTTTCCATAGATAGTAACTCATCCGCTGTATCTACCTTTCAATAGCAGGAAAAAACAGGGGAGGACAATTTTTTCTACATGCATGCACAAGAATAGTTTAAAAGACGACAATTCTTATGTTGAATAGAAAAATTATTTAGTTATAACATCTGAATTGTCAGTCGTTTTATGATTACTTTTAAATTTAAGATTTAGAAATTATAAAGCAAGAGTAGTTTTTACAAACTAGAGGGTGGTCGAGTCGGACCATCAGAATAAAAATAAATTTTGCGTGTAAAATCCGATACAAAAACGGGGGTCTGCTAATTGAAATAGAGATCGCATTATAATCTTCATACAACCACGTGGTATTTTTTTCCTAAACAATTCTTCGGATATGCACAATTTGTCTGTCATTTATGCATTAAAAATTTCTAAATTTTTCAGAAGTAATAAAGCTAGTTGTTGAAGCCGATTGTGAGAAATTATGTACCTAATTATAATTATAAAAATACGTGACATAATTGACAAATAAATCTTTCAAAATGAGCCTTAAATCGACATCTATCGACATCATAAAACTCAAGGAAAAATGAAACTGCTTTTGGAGAATAAGGTTTAATCGAGATCACGTGTTTTTCAGGAAAACACTCGAATTTATATATAGAAGAAAACTGATATAAAATAAATTTAACAAACAAAACTTTTTTTTCAGACACAAACAAATAATTATTAATCATATAAAGCAGTTTTGACACGAAACACAGGTCGCGAAAAACTGTTTCTAAGAAAATAAGAACAGTTTTAATAAAGAAGACAATTTTTAACAAAATCTTTCTTTCACAAGAAAGTTTTTTTATTAATTAACAATAAATACTTTATAACAAACTAACAAAAACAGTTTGTAAAAATGTTTTAACAAAAAAAAGGTGTAAAAAGTTTTAGCCAAATTAAAAACAGTAAAAACAGTAAGAACAGTTTCAAAAAAATAACAAATTTGTGAAAAACAAAATTCACTGCTACTGAGCAAAGCAAATTGGTTAAGTAAAGTTGAAAAATGATGACAAATTTGCATGTAAACACCGATAGTTATAAAACAAATCATGACAAATTAATGAGGTCAAATATGCAAAATAATGAACAAAATGTTTATTTAACACAACCTTTTCTCACTCGTTAACATCTCGGTTCCAAAGAAACAAACCAAACCCAAACCCTGATCATTAGCGATAACGGGTCAAATAGCTGAAACAGTTACACCCATTACATAAGTAAAATCATCCAGGAAGACATAATATAATTAGTTTCTACTTTCTAAAGGATTTGAACATTATACTGATCGTTAGCCAAAGATACAAATATTACAAAATGTGATAAACATAATTAATAATCAAATATTTCAAGCGGTGTTAATGTATTTTAAGATGTAGAAACGACTCTAATAAGTAATATCACGATTATCAAATCAGAATCATTTTTTAAAAGGTTATCGTGCTATCCGATAAAGGTATCAGCTATTCCCACTTCACCAAATTGTTCCCCTGCTCCCCTTTGAAACGTTCAAATATCAAACGACAAAAGTACCCTTGTATGCAAATATAATATGTTCGGCAAAATATATTATTTATTTTAAAAAATTTAATCTTCTGGAAAAAAATATTTCAAGTATAAAAATTACTAATATTATGAAAATTAAATTTTTTAATCTTCTGAAAATATAAAAATCACAAAAAAAAATTTTTTTGCTATAGAAACCTTAATAATTTTTTCAATTGAAATGGAAGTTAATAGAAAAATTATTTTCTTATCTATGTTTAAAAGTGGACCTTTTTTTTAATTAAAAAACAAAAAGAGAATTTCCATTTTTTAAAATAAATAACACAATAAATTTTTTATGATTTTATATTTTGAAAATCAATGATATTTTTAGAATATCAAAAAGTGAAATTAATGATAATTATATTTTTAGAATATTTTAGATGTACACGTTGATACTCAAGCTAATTAGTATTCAAATGTGAAAACTTAAGTCGGGGAAGAAGATGGTGGTTTTAAAATGCCTTAGTGCATCCTTAAATCTAAGCATTTTTGCTTTGTAATTGACATCATTTTTTCTGGGGTTAGGGTCACCAATAGCATTTGCGAGGTTTACTCATTATGTCATTCATGGACATTTTTATTTTATTTTTTTTATCTAAGTATTTATCGGTCCCTCACAAACATATTTTAAACATTAAAATTTTTTTGAAAAATTTTAAACAATTCGGTCCACAAATTTGCACATATTATTTTTAATATATTTCATCTTCTTTAATCCAATACATCTTGTTTGGAAATTTTGGTCGCTTGGGATTTGCATATGAACCCAAAATATTTAAATTATTTTTGTCATTTTCGTTAATTTCATTCATACATTTAGGTTTTGCATATGAAGCGTGCGTATGAATTCATCCTGCCTTTGGATTGGAAACTTCAACATGTTGAAAAATAAAACAGTAAGTAGTTGGAATATTGTGATCATGCATGTCAACACTTGACATGAGATGACCCGTGTTGAATTTTTGAGACTATCATCAAACTCTTATTCTCATATGTATCGTTCGAAAGAGTGACGTGGTAATATGAGAAACTCTTATTCCCATCCGTATTATATCATGAATTATGATTATTAATTCGAAACGGAATAAAAGAGATCACATTAAAATCTTCATACAACTAAGGGTTATTTTTTTTCCTAAATAATTCTTGGGATATGCACATTTTGTCTGGCATTTATGCATTAAAAATTTCAAAATTTTTCAGAAGTAATAAAGCTGGTTGTTGAAGCCGATTATGAGAAATTATGTGTCTAATTATAATTATAAAAATACGTGATATAATTGACAAATAAATCTTTCAAAATGAGCCTTAAATCGACATCTATCGACATCATAAAACTCTAGGAAAAATGAAACTTCTTTTGGAGAATAAGGTTTAATCGAGATCACGTGTTTTTCAGGAAAACACTCTAATTTATATATAGAAGAAAACTGATATAAAATAAATTTAACAAACAAAACTTTTTTTTCAGACACAAACAAATAATTATTAATCATATGAAGCAGTTTTGACAAGAAACACAGGTCGCGAAAAACTGTTTCTAAGAAGATAAGAACAGTTTTAACAAAGAAGACAATTTTTAACAAAAAACTTTCTTTCACAAGAAAGTTTTTTTTATTAATTAACAGTAAATACTTTGTAACAAACTAACAAAAACAGTTTGTAAAAATGTTTTAACAAAAAAAAGGTGTAAAAAGTGTTAGCCAAATTAAAAACAGTTTCAAACAATAAAAAGAGTTTCAAAAAAATAACAAATTTGTGGAAAATAAAATTCACTTCTACTGAGCAAAGCAAATTGGTTAAGTAAAGTTGAAAAATGATGACAAATTTGCATGTAAACACCGATAGTTATAAAACAAATCATGACAAATTAATGAGGTCAAATACGCAAAATAATGAACAAAATGTTTGTTTAACACAACCTTTTCTCACTCGTTAACATATCGGTTCCAAAGAAACAAACCAAACCCAAACCCAGATCATTAGCGATAACGGGTCAAATAGCTGAAACAGTTACACCCATTACGTAAGTAAAATCATCCAGGAAGACATAATATAATGAGTTTCTACTTTCTAAAAGATTTCGAACATTATAATGATCGTTAGCCAAAGATACAAATATTACAAAATGTGCTAAACATAATTAATAATGAAAGATTTCAAGCGGTGTTAATGTATTTTAAGATGGAGAAACGACTCTAATAAGTAATATCACGATTATGAAATCAGAATCATTTTTTAAAAGGTTATCGTGCTATCCGATAAAGGTATCAGCTATTCCCACTCCACCAAATTGTTCCCCTGCTCCCCTTTGAAACGTTCAAATATCAAACGACAAAAGTACCCTTGTATGCAAATATAATATGTTCGGCAAAATATATTATTTATTTTAAAAAATTTAATCTTCTGGAAAAAAATATTTCAAGTATAAAAATTGCTAATATTATGAAAATTAAATTTTTTAATCTTCTGAAAATATAAAAATCAAAAAAAAAAATTTTTTTGCTATAGAAACCTTAATAATTTTTTCAATTGAAATGGAAGTTAATAGAAAAATTATTTTCTTATTTATGTTTAAAAGTGGACCTTTTTTTTAATTAAAAAACAAAAAGAGAATTCCTTTTTTTAAAATAAATACCACAATAAATTTTTTATGATTTTATATTTTTAAAATACAATGATATTTTTAGAATATCAAAAAGTGAAATTAATGATAATTATATTTTTAGAATATTTTAGATGTACATGATGATACGCAAGCTAATTAGTAGTCAAATATGATAACATAAGCCGCGGAAGAAGATGGTGGTTTTAAAATGCCTTAGTGCATCCCTAAATCTAAGCATTTTAGCTTTGTAATTGACATCATTTTGTGTGGGGTTACGGTCTCCAATAGCTTTTGTGAGGTTTACTCATTATGTCATTCATGGGCATTTTAATTTTAATTTTTTTTATCTAAGTATTTATTGGTCCCTCACAAACATATTTTAAACATTAAAATTTTTTTGAAAAATTTTAAACAGTTCGGTCCACAAATTTGCACATATTATTTTTAATATATTTCGTCTTCTTCAATCCAATACATCTTGTTTGGAAATATTGGTCGCTTGGGATTTGCATATGAACCCAAAATATTTAAATTATTTTTGTCGTTTTCGTTAATTTCATTGGTACATTTAGATTTTGCATATGAAGCATGCGTATGAATTCATCCTGCCTTTGGATTGGAAACTTCAACATGTTGAAAAGTAAAACAGTAAGTAGTTGGAATATTGTGATCATGCATGTCAACACTTGACAAGAGATGTCACGTGTTGAATTTTTTAGACTATCATCAAACTCTTATTCTCATATGTTTGGTTCGAAAGAGTGACGTGGTAATATCAGAAACTCTTATTCCCATACGTATTTTATCAAGAAATATGATTATTAATTTGAAACGGAAGAAAAGAGAAAGTATGCTTATTATTTTGGTACCAATTTAATATGAATTTGATTATCATATACTTCTTTTAGTAAATAAATTTTATTTAAATTTAACCAATCCAATCGGAAACTTTAACAAGCATCCCCAGTAAGATACATTGAACCAATTAATTTAAAACCCAAGCATATCTTCAAAATATCCAAACCATGTTCATGTGTACATGATTTTTTTTCCTTAAGAGAGTAACTCATCCGCTGTATCTACCTTTCAATAGCAGGAAAAAACAGGGGAGGACAATTTTTTCTACATGCATGCACAAGAATAGTTTAAAAGACGACAATTCTTATGTTGAATAGAAAAATTATTTAGTTATAACATCTGAATTGTCAGTCGTTTTATGATTACTTTTAAATTTAAGATTTAGAAATTATAAAGCAAGAGTAGTTTTTACAAACTAGAGGGTGGTCGAGTCGGACCATCAGAATAAAAATAAATTTTGCGTGTAAAATCCGATACAAAAACGGGGGTCTGCTAATTGAAATAGAGATCGCATTATAATCTTCATACAACCACGTGGTATTTTTTTCCTAAACAATTCTTCGGATATGCACAATTTGTCTGTCATTTATGCATTAAAAATTTCTAAATCTTTCAGAAGTAATAAAGCTAGTTGTTGAAGCCGATTGTGAGAAATTATGTACCTAATTATAATTATAAAAATACGTGACATAATTGACAAATAAATCTTTCAAAATGAGCCTTAAATCGACATCTATCGACATCATAAAACTCAAGGAAAAATGAAACTGCTTTTGGAGAATAAGGTTTAATCGAGATCACGTGTTTTTCAGGAAAACACTCGAATTTATATATAGAAGAAAACTGATATAAAATAAATTTAACAAACAAAACTTTTTGTTGAGACACAAACAAATAATTATTAATCATATAAAGCAGTTTTGACACGAAACACAGGTCACGAAAAACTGTTTCTAAGAAAATAAGAACAGTTTTAATAAAGAAGACAATTTTTAACAAAATCTTTCTTTCACAAGAAAGTTTTTTTATTAATTAACAATAAATACTTTATAACAAACTAACAAAAACAGTTTGTAAAAATGTTTTAACAAAAAAAAGGTGTAAAAAGTTTTAGCCAAATTAAAAACAGTAAAAACAGTTTCAAAAAAATAACAAATTTGTGAAAAACAAAATTCACTGCTACTGAGCAAAGCAAATTGGTTAAGTAAAGTTGAAAAATGATGACAAATTTGCATGTAAACACCGATAGTTATAAAACAAATCATGACAAATTAATGAGGTCAAATATGCAAAATAATGAACAAAATGTATATTTAAAACAACCTTTTCTCACTCGTTAACATTTCGGTTCCAAAGAAACAAACCAAACCCAAACCCTGATCATTAGCGATAATGGGTCAAATAGCTGAAACAGTTACACCCATTACATAAGTAAAATCATCCAGGAAAACATAATATAATTAGTTTCTACTTTCTAAAGGATTTGAACATTATACTGATCGTTAGCCAAAGATACAAATATTACAAAATGTGATAAACATAATTAATAATCAAATATTTCAAGCGGTGTTAATGTATTTTAAGATGTAGAAACGACTCTAATAAGTAATATCACGATTATCAAATCAGAATCATTTTTTAAAAGGTTATCGTGCTATCCGATAAAGGTATCAGCTATTCCCACTCCACCAAATTGTTCCCCTGCTCCCCTTTGAAACGTTCAAATATCAAACGACAAAAGTACCCTTGTATGCAAATATAATATGTTCGGCAAAATATATTATTTATTTTAAAAAATTTAATCTTCTGGAAAAAAATATTTCAAGTATAAAAATTACTAATATTATGAAAATTAAATTTTTTAATCTTCTGAAAATATAAAAATCACAAAAAAAAAATTTTTGCTATAGAATCCTTAATAATTTTTTCAGTTGAAATGGAAGTTAATAGAAAAATTATTTTCTTATCTATGTTTAAAAGTGGACCTTTTTTTTAATTAAAAAACAAAAAGAGAATTTCCATTTTTTAAAATAAATAACACAATAAATTTTTTATGATTTTATATTTTGAAAATCAATGATATTTTTAGAATATCAAAAAGTGAAATTAATGATAATTATATTTTTAGAATATTTTAGATGTACACGTTGATACTCAAGCTAATTAGTATTCAAATGTGAAAACTTAAGTCGGGGAAGAAGATGGTGGTTTTAAAATGCCTTAGTGCATCCTTAAATCTAAGCATTTTTGCTTTGTAATTGACATCATTTTTTCTGGGGTTAGGGTCACCAATAGCATTTGCGAGGTTTACTCATTATGTCATTCATGGACATTTTTATTTTATTTTTTTTATCTAAGTATTTATCGGTCCCTCACAAACATATTTTAAACATTAAAATTTTTTTGAAAAATTTTAAACAATTCGGTCCACAAATTTGCACATATTATTTTTAATATATTTCGTCTTCTTTAATCCAATACATCTTGTTTGGAAATTTTGGTCGCTTGGGATTTGCATATGAACCCAAAATATTTAAATTATTTTTGTCATTTTCGTTAATTTCATTCATACATTTAGGTTTTGCATATGAAGCGTGCGTATGAATTCATCCTGCCTTTGGATTGGAAACTTCAACATGTTGAAAAATAAAACAGTAAGTAGTTGGAATATTGTGATCATGCATGTCAACACTTGACATGAGATGACACGTGTTGAATTTTTGAGACTATCATCAAACTCTTATTCTCATATGTATCGTTCGAAAGAGTGACGTGGTAATATGAGAAACTCTTATTCCCATCCGTATTATATCATGAATTATGATTATTAATTCGAAACGGAATAAAAGAGATCACATTAAAATCTTCATACAACTAAGGGTTATTTTTTTTCCTAAATAATTCTTGGGATATGCACATTTTGTCTGGCATTTATGCATTAAAAATTTCAAAATTTTTCAGAAGTAATAAAGCTGGTTGTTGAAGCCGATTATGAGAAATTATGTGTCTAATTATAATTATAAAAATACGTGATATAATTGACAAATAAATCTTTCAAAATGAGCCTTAAATCGACATCTATCGACATCATAAAACTCTAGGAAAAATGAAACTTCTTTTGGAGAATAAGGTTTAATCGAGATCACGTGTTTTTCAGGAAAACACTCTAATTTATATATAGAAGAAAACTGATATAAAATAAATTTAACAAACAAAACTTTTTTTTCAGACACAAACAAATAATTATTAATCATATGAAGCAGTTTTGACAAGAAACACAGGTCGCGAAAAACTGTTTCTAAGAAGATAAGAACAGTTTTAACAAAGAAGACAATTTTTAACAAAAAAACTTTCTTTCACAAGAAAGTTTTTTTTATTAATTAACAGTAAATACTTTGTAACAAACTAACAAAAACAGTTTGTAAAAATGTTTTAACAAAAAAAAGGTGTAAAAAGTGTTAGCCAAATTAAAAACAGTTTCAAACAATAAAAAGAGTTTCAAAAAAATAACAAATTTGTGGAAAATAAAATTCACTTCTACTGAGCAAAGCAAATTGGTTAAGTAAAGTTGAAAAATGATGACAAATTTGCATGTAAACACCGATAGTTATAAAACAAATCATGACAAATTAATGAGGTCAAATACGCAAAATAATGAACAAAATGTTTGTTTAACACAACCTTTTCTCACTCGTTAACATATCGGTTCCAAAGAAACAAACCAAACCCAAACCCAGATCATTAGCGATAACGGGTCAAATAGCTGAAACATTTACACCCATTACGTAAGTAAAATCATCCAGGAAGACATAATATAATGAGTTTCTACTTTCTAAAAGATTTTGAACATTATAATGATCGTTAGCCAAAGATACAAATATTACAAAATGTGCTAAACATAATTAATAATGAAAGATTTCAAGCGGTGTTAATGTATTTTAAGATGGAGAAACGACTCTAATAAGTAATATCACGATTATCAAATCAGAATCATTTTTTAAAAGGTTATCGTGCTATCCGATAAAGGTATCAGCTATTCCCACTCCACCAAATTGTTCCCCTGCTCCCCTTTGAAACGTTCAAATATCAAACGACAAAAGTACCCTTGTATGCAAATATAATATGTTCGGCAAAATATATTATTTATTTTAAAAAATTTAATCTTCTGGAAAAAAATATTTCAAGTATAAAAATTACTAATATTATGAAAATTAAATTTTTTAATCTTCTGAAAATATAAAAATAAAAAAAAAAAAAAATTTTGCTATAGAAACCTTAATAATTTTTTCAATTGAAATGGAAGTTAATAGAAAAATTATTTTCTTATTTATGTTTAAAAGTGGACCTTTTTTTTAATTAAAAAACAAAAAGAGAATTCCTTTTTTTAAAATAAATAACACAATAAATTTTTTATGATTTTATATTTTTAAAATACAATGATATTTTTAGAATATCAAAAAGTGAAATTAATGATAATTATATTTTTAGAATATTTTAGATGTACATGATGATACTCAAGCTAATTAGTAGTCAAATATGATAACATAAGCCGCGGAAGAAGATGGTGGTTTTAAAATGCCTTAGTGCATCCCTAAATCTAAGCATTTTAGCTTTGTAATTGACATCATTTTGTGTGGGGTTACGGTCTCCAATAGCTTTTGTGAGGTTTACTCATTATGTCATTCATGGGCATTTTAATTTTAATTTTTTTTATCTATGTATTTATTGGTCCCTCACAAACATATTTTAAACATTAAAATTTTTTTGAAAAATTTTAAACAGTTCGGTCCACAAATTTGCACATATTATTTTTAATATATTTCGTCTTCTTCAATCCAATACATCTTGTTTGGAAATATTGGTCGCTTGGGATTTGCATATGAACCCAAAATATTTAAATTATTTTTGTCGTTTTCGTTAATTTCATTGGTACATTTAGATTTTGCATATGAAGCATGCGTATGAATTCATCCAGCCTTTGGATTGGAAACTTCAACATGTTGAAAAGTAAAACAGTAAGTAGTTGGAATATTGTGATCATGCATGTCAACACTTGACAAGAGATGTCACGTGTTGAATTTTTTAGACTATCATCAAACTCTTATTCTCATATGTTTGGTTCGAAAGAGTGACGTGGTAATATCAGAAACTCTTATTCCCATACGTATTTTATCAAGAAATATGATTATTAATTTGAAACGGAAGAAAAGAGAAAGTATGCTTATTATTTTGGTACCAATTTAATATGAATTTGATTATCATATACTTCTTTTAGTAAATAAATTTTATTTAAATTTAACCAATCCAATCGGAAACTTTAACAAGCATCCCCAGTAAGATACATTGAACCAATTAATTTAAAACCCAAGCATATCTTCAAAATATCCAAACCATGTTCATGTGTACATGATTTTTTTTCCTTAAGAGAGTAACTCATCCGCTGTATCTACCTTTCAATAGCAGGAAAAAACAGGGGAGGACAATTTTTTCTACATGCATGCACAAGAATAGTTTAAAAGACGACAATTCTTATGTTGAATAGAAAAATTATTTAGTTATAACATCTGAATTGTCAGTCGTTTTATGATTACTTTTAAATTTAAGATTTAGAAATTATAAAGCAAGAGTAGTTTTTACAAACTAGAGGGTGGTCGAGTCGGACCATCAGAATAAAAATAAATTTTGCGTGTAAAATCCTATACAAAAACGGGGGTCTGCTAATTGAAATAGAGATCGCATTATAATCTTCATACAACCACGTGGTATTTTTTTCCTAAACAATTCTTCGGATATGCACAATTTGTCTGTCATTTATGCATTAAAAATTTCTAAATTTTTCGGAAGTAATAAAGCTAGTTGTTGAAGCCGATTGTGAGAAATTATGTACCTAATTATAATTATAAAAATACGTGACATAATTGACAAATAAATCTTTCAAAATGAGCCTTAAATCGACATCTATCGACATCATAAAACTCAAGGAAAAATGAAACTGCTTTTGGAGAATAAGGTTTAATCGAAATCACGTGTTTTTCAGGAAAACACTCGAATTTATATATAGAAGAAAACTGATATAAAATAAATTTAACAAACAAAACTTTTTGTTGAGACACAAACAAATAATTATTAATCATATAAAGCAGTTTTGACACGAAACACAGGTCACGAAAAACTGTTTCTAAGAAAATAAGAACAGTTTTAATAAAGAAGACAATTTTTAACAAAATCTTTCTTTCACAAGAAAGTTTTTTTATTAATTAACAATAAATACTTTATAACAAACTAACAAAAACAGTTTGTAAAAATGTTTTAACAAAAAAAAGGTGTAAAAAGTTTTAGCCAAATTAAAAACAGTAAAAACAGTTTCAAAAAAATAACAAATTTGTGAAAATAAAAATTCACTGCTACTGAGCAAAGCAAATTGGTTAAGTAAAGTTGAAAAATGATGACAAATTTGCATGTAAACACCGATAGTTATAAAACAAATCATGACAAATTAATGAGGTCAAATATGCAAAATAATGAACAAAATGTTTATTTAAAACAACCTTTTCTCACTCGTTAACATCTCGGTTCCAAAGAAACAAACCAAACCCAAACCCTGATCATTAGCGATAACGGGTCAAATAGCTGAAACAGTTACACCCATTACATAAGTAAAATCATCCAGGAAAACATAATATAATTAGTTTCTACTTTCTAAAGGATTTGAACATTATACTGATCGTTAGCCAAAGATACAAATATTACAAAATGTGATAAACATAATTAATAATCAAATATTTCAAGCGGTGTTAATGTATTTTAAGATGTAGAAACGACTCTAATAAGTAATATCACGATTATCAAATCAAAATCATTTTTTAAAAGGTTATCGTGCTATCCGATAAAGGTATCAGCTATTCCCACTCCACCAAATTGTTCCCCTGCTCCCCTTTGAAACGTTCAAATATCAAACGACAAAAGTACCCTTGTATGCAAATATAATATGTTCGGCAAAATATATTATTTATTTTAAAAAATTTAATCTTCTGGAAAAAAATATTTCAAGTATAAAAATTACTAATATTATGAAAATTAAATTTTTTAATCTTCTGAAAATATAAAAATCACAAAAAAAAAAAATTTTGCTATAGAATCCTTAATAATTTTTTCAGTTGAAATGGAAGTTAATAGAAAAATTATTTTCTTATCTATGTTTAAAAGTGGACCTTTTTTTTAATTAAAAAACAAAAAGAGAATTTCCATTTTTTAAAATAAATAACACAATAAATTTTTTATGATTTTATATTTTGAAAATCAATGATATTTTTAGAATATCAAAAAGTGAAATTAATGATAATTATATTTTTAGAATATTTTAGATGTACACGTTGATACTCAAGCTAATTAGTATTCAAATGTGAAAACATAAGCCGGGGAAGAAGATGGTGGTTTTAAAATGCCTTAGTGCATCCTTAAATCTAAGCATTTTTGCTTTGTAATTGACATCATTTTTTCTGGGGTTAGGGTCACCAATAGCATTTGCGAGGTTTACTCATTATGTCATTCATGGACATTTTTATTTTATTTTTTTTATCTAAGTATTTATCGGTCCCTCACAAACATATTTTAAACATTAAAATTTTTTTGAAAAATTTTAAACAATTCGGTCCACAAATTTGCACATATTATTTTTAATATATTTCGTCTTCTTTAATCCAATACATCTTGTTTGGAAATTTTGGTCGCTTGGGATTTGCATATGAACCCAAAATATTTAAATTATTTTTGTCATTTTCGTTAATTTCATTCATACATTTAGGTTTTGCATATGAAGCGTGCGTATGAATTCATCCTGCCTTTGGATTGGAAACTTCAACATGTTGAAAAATAAAACAGTAAGTAGTTGGAATATTGTGATCATGCATGTCAACACTTGACATGAGATGACACGTGTTGAATTTTTGAGACTATCATCAAACTCTTATTCTCATATGTATCGTTCGAAAGAGTGACGTGGTAATATGAGAAACTCTTATTCCCATCCGTATTATATCATGAATTATGATTATTAATTCGAAACGGAATAAAAGAGATCACATTAAAATCTTCATACAACTAAGGGTTATTTTTTTTCCTAAATAATTCTTGGGATATGCACATTTTGTCTGGCATTTATGCATTAAAAATTTCAAAATTTTTCAGAAGTAATAAAGCTGGTTGTTGAAGCCGATTATGAGAAATTATGTGTCTAATTATAATTATAAAAATACGTGATATAATTGACAAATAAATCTTTCAAAATGAGCCTTAAATCGACATCTATCGACATCATAAAACTCTAGGAAAAATGAAACTTCTTTTGGAGAATAAGGTTTAATCGAGATCACGTGTTTTTCAGGAAAACACTATAATTTATATATAGAAGAAAACTGATATAAAATCAATTTAACAAACAAAACTTTTTTTTTCAGACACAAACAAATAATTATTAATCATATCAAGCAGTTTTGACAAGAAACACAGGTCGCGAAAAACTGTTTCTAAGAAGATAAGAACAGTTTTAACAAAGAAGACAATTTTTAACAAAAAACTTTCTTTCACAAGAAAGTTTTTTTTATTAATTAACAGTAAATACTTTGTAACAAACTAACAAAAACAGTTTGTAAAAATGTTTTAACAAAAAAAAGGTGTAAAAAGTGTTAGCCAAATTAAAAACAGTTTCAAACAATAAAAACAGTTTCAAAAAAATAACAAATTTGTGGAAAATAAAATTCACTTCTACTGAGCAAAGCAAATTGGTTAAGTAAAGTTGAAAAATGATGACAAATTTGCATGTAAACACCGATAGTTATAAAACAAATCATGACAAATTAATGAGGTCAAATACGCAAAATAATGAACAAAATATTTGTTTAACACAACCTTTTCTCACTCGTTAACATATCGGTTCCAAAGAAACAAACCAAACCCAAACCCAGATCATTAGCGATAACGGGTCAAATAGCTGAAACAGTTACACCCATTACGTAAGTAAAATCATCCAGGAAGACATAATATAATGAGTTTCTACTTTCTAAAAGATTTTGAACATTATAATGATCGTTAGCCAAAGATACAAATATTACAAAATGTGCTAAACATAATTAATAATGAAAGATTTCAAGCGGTGTTAATGTATTTTAAGATGGAGAAACGACTCTAATAAGTAATATCACGATTATCAAATAAGAATCATTTTTTAAAAGGTTATCGTGCTATCCGATAAAGGTATCAGCTATTCCCACTCCACCAAATTGTTCCCCTGCTCCCCTTTGAAACGTTCAAATATCAAACGACAAAAGTACCCTTGTATGCAAATATAATATGTTCGGCAAAATATATTATTTATTTTAAAAAATTTAATCTTCTGGAAAAAAATATTTCAAGTATCAAAATTACTAATATTATGAAAATTAAATTTTTTAATCTTCTGAAAATATAAAAATCACAAAAAAAAAATTTTTTGCTATAGAAACCTTAATAATTTTTTCAATTGAAATGGAAGTTAATAGAAAAATTATTTTCTTATTTATGTTTAAAAGTGGACCTTTTTTTTAATTAAAAAACAAAAAGAGAATTCCTTTTTTTAAAATAAATAACACAATAAATTTTTTATGATTTTATATTTTTAAAATACAATGATATTTTTAGAA
Source organism: Sambucus nigra (assembly GCA_949130495.1). Classification (NCBI taxonomy): domain Eukaryota; kingdom Viridiplantae; phylum Streptophyta; class Magnoliopsida; order Dipsacales; family Adoxaceae; genus Sambucus; species Sambucus nigra. The sequence goes on along the minus strand of CASBWL010000398.1, from coordinate 396,810 downwards.
TATCAAAAAGTGAAATTAATGATAATTATATTTTTAGAATATTTTAGATGTACATGATGATACTCAAGCTAATTAGTAGTCAAATATGATAACATAAGCCGCGGAAGAAGATGGTGGTTTTAAAATGCCTTAGTGCATCCCTAAATCTAAGCATTTTAGCTTTGTAATTGACATCATTTTGTGTGGGGTTACGGTCTCCAATAGCTTTTGTGAGGTTTACTCATTATGTCATTCATGGGCATTTTAATTTTAATTTTTTTTATCTAAGTATTTATTGGTCCCTCACAAACATATTTTAAACATTAAATTTTTTTGAAAAATTTTAAACAGTTCGGTCCACAAATTTGCACCTATTATTTTTAATATATTTCATCTTCTTCAATCCAATACATCTTGTTTGGAAATATTGGTCGCTTGGGATTTGCATATGAACCCAAAATATTTAAATTATTTTTGTCGTTTTCGTTAATTTCATTGGTACATTTAGATTTTGCATATGAAGCATGCGTATGAATTCATCCTGCCTTTGGATTGGAAACTTCAACATGTTGAAAAGTAAAACAGTAAGTAGTTGGAATATTGTGATCATGCATGTCAACACTTGACAAGAGATGTCACGTGTTGAATTTTTTAGACTATCATCAAACTCTTATTCTCATATGTTTGGTTCGAAAGAGTGACGTGGTAATATCAGAAACTCTTATTCCTATACGTATTTTATCAAGAAATATGATTATTAATTTGAAACGGAAGAAAAGAGAAAGTATGCTTATTATTTTGGTACCAATTTAATATGAATTTGATTATCATATACTTCTTTTTGTAAATAAATTTTATTTAAATTTAACCAATCCAATCGGAAACTTTAACAAGCATCCCCAGTAAGATACATTGAACCAATTAATTTAAAACCCAAGCATATCTTCAAAATATCCAAACCATGTTCATGTGTACATGATTTTTTTTCCTTAAGAGAGTAACTCATCCGCTGTATCTACCTTTCAATAGCAGGAAAAAACAGGGGAGGACAATTTTTTCTACATGCATGCACAAGAATAGTTTAAAAGACGACAATTCTTATGTTGAATAGAAAAATTATTTAGTTATAACATCTGAATTGTCAGTCGTTTTATGATTACTTTTAAATTTAAGATTTAGAAATTATAAAGCAAGAGTAGTTTTTACAAACTAGAGGGTGGTCGAGTCGGACCGTCAGAATAAAAATAAATTTTGCGTGTAAAATCCGATACAAAAACGGGGGTCTGCTAATTGAAATAGAGATCGCATTATAATCTTCATACAACCACGTGGTATTTTTTTCCTAAACAATTCTTCGGATATGCACAATTTGTCTGTCATTTATGCATTAAAAATTTCTAAATTTTTCGGAAGTAATAAAGCTAGTTGTTGAAGCCGATTGTGAGAAATTATGTACCTAATTATAATTATAAAAATACGTGACATAATTGACAAATAAATCTTTCAAAATGAGCCTTAAATCGACATCTATCGACATCATAAAACTCAAGGAAAAATGAAACTGCTTTTGGAGAATAAGGTTTAATCGAGATCACGTGTTTTTCAGGAAAACACTCGAATTTATATATAGAAGAAAACTGATATAAAATAAATTTAACAAACAAAACTTTTTGTTGAGACACAAACAAATAATTATTAATCATATAAAGCAGTTTTGACGCGAAACACAGGTCACGAAAAACTGTTTCTAAGAAAATAAGAACAGTTTTAATAAAGAAGACAATTTTTAACAAAATCTTTCTTTCACAAGAAAGTTTTTTTATTAATTAACAATAAATACTTTATAACAAACTAACAAAAACAGTTTGTAAAAATGTTTTAACAAAAAAAAGGTGTAAAAAGTTTTAGCCAAATTAAAAACAGTAAAAACAGTTTCAAAAAAATAACAAATTTGTGAAAAACAAAATTCACTGCTACTGAGCAAAGCAAATTGGTTAAGTAAAGTTGAAAAATGATGACAAATTTGCATGTAAACACCGATAGTTATAAAACAAATCATGACAAATTAATGAGGTCAAATATGCAAAATAATGAACAAAATGTTTATTTAAAACAACCTTTTCTCACTCGTTAACATCTCGGTTCCAAAGAAACAAACCAAACCCAAACCCTGATCATTAGCGATAACGGGTCAAATAGCTGAAACAGTTACACCCACTACATAAGTAAAATCATCCAGGAAGACATAATATAATTAGTTTCTACTTTCTAAAGGATTTGAACATTATACTGATCGTTAGCCAAAGATACAAATATTACAAAATGTGATAAACATAATTAATAATCAAATATTTCAAGCGGTGTTAATGTATTTTAAGATGTAGAAACGACTCTAATAAGTAATATCACGATTATCAAATCAGAATCATTTTTTAAAAGGTTATCGTGCTATCTGATAAAGGTATCAGCTATTCCCACTCCACCAAATTGTTCCCCTGCTCCCCTTTGAAACGTTCAAATATCAAACGACAAAAGTACCCTTGTATGCAAATATAATATGTTCGGCAAAATATATTATTTATTTTAAAAAATTTAATCTTCTGGAAAAAAATATTTCAAGTATAAAAATTACTAATATTATGAAAATTAAATTTTTTAATCTTCTGAAAATATAAAAATCACAAAAAAAAAAAATTTTGCTATAGAAACCTTAATAATTTTTTCAGTTGAAATGGAAGTTAATAGAAAAATTATTTTCTTATCTATGTTTAAAAGTGGACCTTTTTTTTAATTAAAAAACAAAAAGAGAATTTCCATTTTTTAAAATAAATAACACAATAAATTTTTTATGATTTTATATTTTGAAAATCAATGATATTTTTAGAATATCAAAAAGTGAAATTAATGATAATTATATTTTTAGAATATTTTAGATGTACACGTTGATACTCAAGCTAATTAGTATTCAAATGTGAAAACATAAGCCGGGGAAGAAGATGGTGGTTTTAAAATGCCTTAGCGCATCCTTAAATCTAAGCATTTTTGCTTTGTAATTGACATCATTTTTTCTGGGGTTAGGGTCACCAATAGCATTTGCGAGGTTTACTCATTATGTCATTCATGGACATTTTTATTTTATTTTTTTTATCTAAGTATTTATCGGTCCCTCACAAACATATTTTAAACATTAAAATTTTTTTGAAAAATTTTAAACAATTCGGTCCACAAATTTGCACATATTATTTTTAATATATTTTGTCTTCTTTAATCCAATACATCTTGTTTGGAAATTTTGGTCGCTTGGGATTTGCATATGAACCCAAAATATTTAAATTATTTTTGTCATTTTCGTTAATTTCATTCATACATGTAGGTTTTGCATATGAAGCGTGCGTATGAATTCATCCTGCCTTTGGATTGGAAACTTCAACATGTTGAAAAGTAAAACAGTAAGTAGTTGGAATATTGTGATCATGCATGTCAACACTTGACATGAGATGACACGTGTTGAATTTTTGAGACTATCATCAAACTCTTATTCTCATATGTATCGTTCGAAAGAGTGACGTGGTAATATGAGAAACACTTATTCCCATCCGTATTATATCATGAATTATGATTATTAATTCGAAACGGAATAAAAGAGATCACATTAAAATCTTCATACAACTAAGGGTTATTTTTTTTCCTAAATAATTCTTGGGATATGCACATTTTGTCTGGCATTTATGCATTAAAAATTTCAAAATTTTTCAGAAGTAATAAAGCTGGTTGTTGAAGCCGATTATGAGAAATTATGTGTCTAATTATAATTATAAAAATACGTGATATAATTGACAAATAAATCTTTCAAAATGAGCCTTAAATCGACATCTATCGACATCATAAAACTCTAGGAAAAATGAAACTGCTTTTGGAGAATAAGGTTTAATCGAGATCACGTGTTTTTCAGGAAAACACTATAATTTATATATAGAAGAAAACTGATATAAAATAAATTTAACAAACAAAACTTTTTTTTCAGACACAAACAAATAATTATTAATCATATAAAGCAGTTTTGACAAGAAACACAGGTCGCGAAAAACTGTTTCTAAGAAGATAAGAACAGTTTTAACAAAGAAGACAATTTTTAACAAAAAACTTTCTTTCACAAGAAAGTTTTTTTTATTTATTAACAGTAAATACTTTGTAACAAACTAACAAAAACAGTTTGTAAAAATGTTTTAACAAAAAAAAGGTGTAAAAAGTGTTAGCCAAATTAAAAACAGTTTCAAACAATAAAAACAGTTTCAAAAAAATAACAAATTTGGGGAAAATAAATTTCACTTCTACTGAGCAAAGCAAATTGGTTAAGTAAAGTTGAAAAATGATGACAAATTTGCATGTAAACACCGATAGTTATAAAACAAATCATGACAAATTAATGAGGTCAAATACGCAAAATAATGAACAAAATGTTTGTTTAACACAACCTTTTCTCACTCGTTAACATATCGGTTCCAAAGAAACAAACCAAACCCAAACCCAGATCATTAGCGATACCGGGTCAAATAGCTGAAACAGTTACACCCATTACGTAAGTAAAATCATCCAGGAAGACATAATATAATTAGTTTCTACTTTCTAAAGGATTTTGAACATTATAATGATCGTTAGCCAAAGATACAAATATTACAAAATGTGCTAAACATAATTAATAATCAAATATTTCAAGTGGTGTTAATATATTTTAGTGTGGGGAAACGACTCTAATAAGTAATATCACGATTATCAAATCAGAATCATTTTTTAAAAGGTTATCGTGCTATCGGATAAAGGTATCAGCTATTCCCACTCCACCAAATTGTTCCCCTGCTCCCCTTTGAAACGTTCAAATATCAAACGACAAAAGTACCCTTGTATGCAAATATAATACGTTCGGCAAAATATATTATTTATTTTAAAAAATTTAATCTTCTGGAAAAAAATATTTGAAGTATAAAAATTACTAATATTATGAAAATTAAATTTTTTAATCTTCTGAAAATATAAAAATCACAAGAAATTCTTTTTTTACTATAAAAAACTTAATAATTTTTTTAATTGAAAGGGAAGTTAATAGAAAAATTATTTTCTTATCTGTGTTTAAAAGTGGACCTTTTTTTTAATTAAAAAACAAAAAGAGAATTTCCATTTTTTAAAATAAATAACACAATAAATTTTTTATGATTTTATATTTTGAAAATCAATGATATTTTTGGAATATCAAAAAGTGAAATTAATGATAATTATATTTTTAGAATATTTTAGATGTACACGTTGATACTCAAGCTAATTAGTATTCAAATGTGAAAACATAAGCCGGGGAAGAAGATGGTGGTTTTAAAATGCCTTAGTGCATCCTTAAATCTAAGCATTTTTGCTTTGTAATTGACATCATTTTTCTGGGGTTAGGGTCACCAATAGCATTTGCGAGGTTTACTCATTATGTCATTCATGGACATTTTTATTTTATTTTTTTTATCTAAGTATTTATCGGTCCCTCACAAACATATTTTAAACATTAATTTTTTTTTGAAAAATTTAAACAATTCGGTCCACAAATTTGCACATATTATTTTTAATATATTTCGTCTTCTTTAATCCAATACATCTTGTTTGGAAATTTGCTTTGCTCGGGATTTGCATATGAACCCAAAATATTTAAATTATTTTTGTCGTTTTCGTTAATTTCATTCATACATTTAGGTTTTGCATATGAAGCGTGCGTATGAATTCATCCTGCCTTTGGATTGGAAACTTCAACATGTTGAAAAGTAAAACAGTAAGTAGTTGGAATATTGTGATCATGCATGTCAACACTTGACATGAGATGACACGTGTTGAATTTTTGAGACTATCATCAAACTCTTATTCTCATATGTATCGTTCGAAAGAGTGACGTGGTAATATGAGAAACACTTATTCCCATCCGTATTATATCATGAATTATGATTATTAATTCGAAACGGAATAAAAGAGATCACATTAAAATCTTCATACAACTAAGGGTTATTTTTTTTCCTAAATAATTCTTGGGATATGCACATTTTGTCTGGCATTTATGCATTAAAAATTTCAAAATTTTTCAGAAGTAATAAAGCTGGTTGTTGAAGCCGATTATGAGAAATTATGTGTCTAATTATAATTATAAAAATACGTGATATAATTGACAAATAAATCTTTCAAAATGAGCCTTAAATCGACATCTATCGACATCATAAAACTCTAGGAAAAATGAAACTGCTTTTGGAGAATAAGGTTTAATCGAGATCACGTGTTTTTCAGGAAAACACTATAATTTATATATAGAAGAAAACTGATATAAAATAAATTTAACAAACAAAACTTTTTTTTCAGACACAAACAAATAATTATTAATCATATAATGCAGTTTTGACAAGAAACACAGGTCGCGAAAAACTGTTTCTAAGAAGATAAGAACAGTTTTAACAAAGAAGACAATTTTTAACAAAAAACTTTCTTTCACAAGAAAGTTTTTATTATTAATTAACAGTAAATACTTTGTAACAAACTAACAAAAACAGTTTGTAAAAATGTTTTAACAAAAAAAAGGTGTAAAAAGTGTTAGCCAAATTAAAAACAGTTTCAAACAATAAAAACAGTTTCAAAAAAATAACAAATTTGTGGAAAATAAAATTCACTTCTACTGAGCAAAGCAAATTGGTTAAGTAAAGTTGAAAAATGATGACAAATTTGCATGTAAACACCGATAGTTATAAAACAAATCATGACAAATTAATGAGTTCAAATACGCAAAATAATGAACAAAATGTTTGTTTAACACAACCTTTTCTCACTCGTTAACATATCGGTTCCAAATAAACAAACCAAACCCAAACCCAGATCATTAGCGATAACGGGTCAAATAGCTGAAACAGTTACACCCATTACGTAAGTAAAATCATCCAGGAAGACATAATATAATTAGTTTCTACTTTCTAAAAGATTTTGAACATTATAATGATCGTTAGCCAAAGATACAAATATTACAAAATGTGCTAAACATAATTAATAATGAAAGATTTCAAGCGGTGTTAATATATTTTAATATGTGGAAACGAGTCTAATAACTAATATCATGATTATCAAATCAGAATCATTTTTTAAAAGGTTATCGTGCTATCCGATAAAGGTATCAGCTAATCCCACTCCACCAAATTGTTCCCCTGCTCCCCTTGGAAACGTTCAAATATCAAACGACCAAAAGTACCCTTGTATGCAAATATAATATGTTCGGCAAAATATATTATTTATTTTAAAAAATATAATCTTCTGAAAAAAAATATTTCAGGTATAAATATTACTAATATTATGAAAATTAATTTTTTTAATTTTGTGAAAATATAAAAATCACAAAAAAAACAATTTAGTATAAAAAAGTTAATTATTTTTTTAATTGAAATGGAAGTTAATAGAAAAATTATTTTCTTATTTATGTTTAAAAGTGGACCTTTTTTATAATTAAAAAACAAAAAGAAAATTCCTTTTTTTAAAATAAATAACACAATAAATTTTTTATGATTTTATATTTTTAAAATACAATGATATTTTTAGAATATCAAAAAGTGAAATTAATGATAATTATATTTTTAGAATATTTTAGATGTACATGATGATACTCAAGCTAATTAGTAGTCAAATATGATAACATAAGCCGCGGAAGAAGATGGTGGTTTTAAAATGCCTTAGTGCATCCCTAAATCTAAGCGTTTTAGCTTTGTAATTGACATCATTTTGTGTGGGGTTACGGTCTCCAATAGCGCGTTTGTGAGGTTTACTCATTATGTCATTCATGGGCATTTTAATTTTAATTTTTTTTATCTAAGTATTTATTGGTCCCTCACAAACATATTTTAAACATTAAAATTTTTTTGAAAAATTTTAAACAATTCGGTCCACAAATTTGCACATATTATTTTTAATATATTTCGTCTTCTTCAATCCAATACATCTTGTTTGGAAATATTGGTCGCTTGGGATTTGCATATGAACCCAAAATATTTAAATTATTTTTGTCGTTTTCGTTAATTTCATTGGTACATTTAGGTTTTGCATATGAAGCATGCGTATGAATTCATCCTGCCTTTGGATTGGAAACTTCAACATGTTGAAAAGTAAAACAGTAAGTAGTTGGAATATTGTGATCATGCATGTCAACACTTGACAAGAGATGTCACGTGTTGAATTTTTTAGACTATCATCAAACTCTTATTCTCATATGTTTGGTTCGAAAGAGTGACGTGGTAATATCAGAAACTCTTATTCCCATACGTATTTTATCAAGAAATATGATTATTAATTTGAAACGGAAGAAAAGAGAAAGTATGCTTATTATTTTGGTACCAATTTAATATGAATTTGATTATCATATACTTCTTTTAGTAAATAAATTTTATTTAAATTTAACCAATCCAATCGGAAACTTTAACAAGCATCCCCAGTAAGATACATTGAACCAATTAATTTAAAACCCAAGCATATCTTCAAAATATCCAAACCATGTTCATGTGTACATGATTTTTTTTCCTTAAGAGAGTAACTCATCCGCTGTATCTACCATTCAATAGCAGGAAAAAACAGGGGAGGACAATTTTTTCTACATGCATGCACAAGAATAGTTTAAAAGACGACAATTCTTATGTTGAATAGAAAAATTATTTAGTTATAACATCTGAATTGTCAGTCGTTTTATGATTACTTTTAAATTTAAGATTTAGAAATTATAAAGCAAGAGTAGTTTTTACAAACTAGAGGGTGGTCGAGTCGGGCCATCAGAATAAAAATAAATTTTGCGTGTAAAATCCGATACAAAAACGGGGGTCTGCTAATTGAAATAGAGATCGCATTATAATCTTCATACAACCACGTGGTATTTTTTTCCTAAACAATTCTTCGGATATGCACAATTTGTATGTCATTTATGCATTAAAAATTTCTAAATTTTTCGGAAGTAATAAAGCTAGTTGTTGAAGCCGATTGTGAGAAATTATGTACCTAATTATAATTATAAAAATACGTGACATAATTGACAAATAAATCTTTCAAAATGAGCCTTAAATCGACATCTATCGACATCATAAAACTCAAGGAAAAATGAAACTGCTTTTGGAGAATAAGGTTTAATCGAGATCACGTGTTTTTCAGGAAAACACTCGAATTTATATATAGAAGAAAACTGATATAAAATAAATTTAACAAACAAAACTTTTTGTTGAGACAGAAACAAATAATTATTAATCATATAAAGCAGTTTTGACACGAAACACAGGTCACGAAAAACTGTTTCTAAGAAAATAAGAACAGTTTTAATAAAGAAGACAATTTTTAACAAAATCTTTCTTTCACAAGAAAGTTTTTTTATTAATTAACAATAAATACTTTATAACAAACTAACAAAAACAGTTTGTAAAAATGTTTTAACAAAAAAAAAGTGTAAAAAGTTTTAGCCAAATTAAAAACAGTAAAAACAGTTTCAAAAAAATAACAAATTTGTGAAAAACAAAATTCACTGCTACTGAGCAAAGCAAATTGGTTAAGTAAAGTTGAAAAATGATGACAAATTTGCATGTAAACACCGATAGTTATAAAACAAATCATGACAAATTAATGAGGTCAAATATGCAAAATAATGAACAAAATGTTTATTTAACACAACCTTTTCTCACTCGTTAACATCTCGGTTCCACAGAAACAAACCAAACCCAAACCCTGATCATTAGCGATAACGGGTCAAATAGCTGAAACAGTTACACCCATTACATAAGTAAAATCATCCAGGAAGACATAATATAATTAGATTCTACTTTCTAAAGGATTTGAACATTATACTGATCGTTAGCCAAAGATACAAATATTACAAAATGTGATAAACATAATTAATAATCATATATTTCAAGCGGTGTTAATGTATTTTAAGATGTAGAAACGACTCTAATAAGTAATATCACGATTATCAAATCAGAATCATTTTTTAAAAGGTTATCGTGCTATCCGATAAAGGTATCAGCTATTCCCACTCCACCAAATTGTTCCCCTGCTCCCCTTTGAAACGTTCAAATATCAAACGACAAAAGTACCCTTGGATGCAAATATAATATGTTCGGCAAAATATATTATTTATTTTAAAAAATTTAATCTTCTGGAAAAAAATATTTCAAGTATAAAAATTACTAATATTATGAAAATTAAATTTTTTAATCTTCTGAAAATATAAAAATCACAAAAAAAAAATTTACTATAAAAAAGTTAATAATTTTTTTAATTGAAATGGAAGTTAATAGAAAAATTATTTTCTTATCTATGTTTAAAAGTGGACTTTTTTTTAATTAAAAAACAAAAAGTGAATTTCCATTTTTTTAAAAAAATAACACAATAATTTTTTTATGATTTAATATTTTTAAAATACAATGATATTTTTAGAATATCAAAAAGTGAAATTAATGATAATTATATTTTTAGAATATTTTATATGTACATGATGATACTCAAGCTAATTAGTATTCAAATATGACAACATAAGCCGGGGAAGAAGATGGTGGTTTTAAAATGCCTTAGTGCATCCTAAAATCTAAGCATTTTAGCTTTGTAATTGACATCATTTTTTGTGGGGTTACGGTCTCCAATAGCATTTGCGAGGTTTAATCATTATGTCATTCATGGGCATTTTAATTTAATTTTTTTTTCTCTAAGCATACATTGGTCGATCACGAACAAATTTTAAACATTAATTTTTTTTTGAAAAATTTTAAACTATTCGGTCCACAAATTTGCACATATTATTTTTAAAATATTTCGTCTTCTTCACTCCAATACATCTTGTTTGGAAATTTTGGTCGCTTGGGATTTGCATATGAACCCAAAATATTTAAATTATTTATGTCGTTTTCGTTAATTTCATTCATACATTTAGGTTTTGCATATGAAGCATGCGTATGAATTCATCCTGCCTTTGGATTGGAAACTTCAACATGTTGAAAAGTAAAACTGTAAGTAGTTGGAATATTGTGATCATGCATGTCAACACTTACCAAGAGATGTCACGTGTTGAATTTTTGAGACTATCATCAAACTCTTATTATCATATGTTTGGTTCGAAAGAGTGACCTGGTAATATCAGAAACTCTTATTCCCATACGTATTTTATCAAGAAATATGATTATTAATTTGAAACGGAATAAAAGAGAAAGTATGCTTATTATTTTGGTACCAATTTAGTATGAATTTGATTATCATATAGTTCTTTTAGTATATAAATTTTATTTAAATTTAACCAATCTAATCGGAAACTTTAACAAGCATCCCCAGTTAGATACATTGAACCAATTAATTGAAAACCCAAGCATATCTTCAAAATATCCAAACCATGTTCATGTGTACATGATTTTTTTGTTGGAAAATTGGAATTTAAATGGGTATTTAAAAGCTGTCCAGATTTTTCTGGACAGATTTTTGAGCAACTTTGAGCTCAAATTTAGGTGGGAACCACACTACGAAAATTGTGGGACCATATACGAACGCGTTCACCTCCGCAAGGAGATTAACGTAGTATATTCATATGTCCAATTTCAATAAGTTATGAATGATAAATATGTCCCCAAAGTGACTCACAAAGCAATGAAAGTAAATGAATTGGGTGTGCTTTAACTCTTGTCCCACATTGGAAGAGTAGTGGAATTTTGATGAGTTAATAACACCCCAAGTATGGACTAAGGCTTGGATGCCTTGGGGGTATCCCAACTCTTTGAAGGGGAGATGACCTAAGCTATGCACGGGTTGACTTTCGGTCAAAAGTCCACACGCGCGCGTCCGTCCGGCTCGGCTCGGTTCGGGCTTGGGCTTGGGCTTGGGCTTGGGCTTGGGCTTGGGCTTATAAAAATCTCCTACATTTTTGGGCCGAACTTATTTAACTTTCTGGGCTTTAATTATTAATTAATTACGAAATTAATTAATTAGTTGGCAGTTATTGCCAACAGTTAATTTCGTTTAACTGATTAACTGTTTTGACAGTTAATTTCGGTTGACTGTTCCAACAGTCAACACAAAAGCTATAAATTAAACATTCCCCCTACAGAATTAAATACTGAAAAAATTTCCCTCCTTCCAGAATTGCTGTCAATTTTATCCCAGAAAATTTCTGTCATTCTCCTGCATAACATATCTATACTGTTTGTTATTGAGTTGAGTAAAAGCCACAGATTTGAGTTCGTTGAAATTAATTATTGTCGTGCTACATAATTAATTGGAAAATCCGTTCTATCTTGGGAGACTATATTCATCAACCTCGGAGCACATTGGAGGGAATAAATTGTCTTAAGGAAACTGTGAGATTCACAGGGCTCGGATTATTTCTTTTATTCTTGTTTATTTTCTGCAAATTCAAGTAAGTGATTCATTTCTGTAATTCTGTTTTAATTCTGTAATTATATTAATTTCATAATTCTGTACAAATTGTTATTTATAAATAGTAGACATAACAATCTTAAGACAATTTATAAAAGTTCTACTGTTTTTAATGTACAGAATTTTTTTTTATTACAGAAATTTATTTGTTGGAAATAAATCTGTTTTGACAGAATAAAATGAATTAAATTACTGCTTTATTGTAGAAATTAGTAAAACAGTTTTGTTATAGAAATTAGTTTCTATACTGTTTTTATATTTTGTTTTAGAAAATAAAATTTTATTTGCGTACTCTTGTTAAAATCTGTTTATCTAAATTTTTTTTTTCTTAAATTATAATTCTGTTTTGTACGGAATTCTTTTTATTATTAAAAATTAGTGTGACACAGATTTTAAAATTTTGTATTCTGTTTTGTACGGAATTCTGTTTATATTACATTTTTATTCTGAATTATTATTTGAATTCTTTTGGAATTCATTTATTGTGAATTATATTTGGAGGAAATTGGTGCACAGAATTTTGTATTCTGTTTTGATTAAAATTCTGTTTTTGTAACAGAAATGGAATCACAAAGTACGAACACTACTCCTACGAAACTGATTGTCACCAACACAAGTGTGACTGCACCCGTATCTATGCCACACGGGGAGAAACCTGAAAAGTTCATTGGGGCTGACTTCAAACGTTGGCAAGGACAAATGTACTTCTATCTCACTACCTGCCAATTGGGCAGGTTTGTATATGAAGATTGCCCCTCTATTCAAGAGGGAGATGATGCTGAAAAGGTTGCTGCTGTCGATGCTTGGAAGCACTCGGACTACCTATGCCGAAATTATATTTTGGCCTACTTGGACAAGACTTTGTACCATGTCTATTGCACTATCAAAACTTCCAAGGAATTATGGAATTCTTTGGAAAAGAAGTATAAAACTGAAGATGCTGGGATGAAGAAATTTATCGTTGGGCGTTTTCTGGACTTCAAAATGGTTGATTCTAAATCTGTGATCTCGCAAGTGCAAGAATTCCAAGTGATCCTCCACGACATTCATGCTGAAGGAATGTCAATCAGTGAAACTTTCCAAGTTGCTGCAATTGTTGAAAAGTTGCCACCTTCTTGGACTTTGTTCAAAAACTATCTCAAGCACAAGCGTAAGGAGATGAATGTGGAGGAGTTGGTGGTCCGGCTAAGAATCGAAGAAGACAACCGTGAATCTCAAAAGAAAAGTGGGAAGAATCCGATGGAAACAAAGGTCCATGTCGTTGAAGGTCCTAAAAAGAACAAACGAAAATATGATGGGGAAGGCACTTCTAAACATAACAAGAAAAAGTTCAAAGGCAAATGCTACAATTGTGGTAAACCGGGACACCGCTCAAGTGAGTGTCGTAAGCCTAAGAAGCAAAATAAAAATAACTCTCAAGCAAATGTGACTGAGGGTGATCATATCACCAATGATTTGGCGGATATGAATCTTTCTGCCGTTGTCTCTGAATGCAACTTGGTTGGAAATACCAAGGAATGGTGGGTGGACACTGGAGCCACACGACACATTTGTGCAAACAAATGGATGTTCTCCACCTATAAGCCTTTGGAAAATGAGGAGAACCTTTTTATGGGAAATTCTTCCATTTCTAAGGTGGTGGGACAAGGAAAGATTGCTTTGAAAATGACTTCTGGAAAAGAACTTACTCTTAACAATGTTCTTCACGTGCCTGACATCCGAAAGAATCTGATTTCTGGATCTCTCCTTACTAAGAATGGTTTCAAGCTTGTGTTTGTGTCGGATCGCTTTGTGTTGTCTAAAAATGACATGTATGTAGGAAAGGGCTACCTAAATGAGGGGCTCTTTAAACTGAATGTTCTTACTGTAACCCCTAAAACATCTTTTTCAATAAATGAAGTTGCTAGTTCTTCTTATTTGATTGAGTCATCTAATATTTGGCATGCTAGATTGGGACATGTTAATTTTGATACATTGCGTAGATTAATTAACTTGGAATTTTTGCCAAAATTCAATATTGATAAAAATCATAAATGTGAAATTTGTGTAGAATCTAAATTAGCTAGATTACCTTTCCATTCTATTGAAAGGATAACTGAACCTTTAGATTTAATTCACACCGATATTTGTGATTTAAAATTTGTTCAAACTAGAGGTGGGAAAAAGTATTTTATTACTTTTATTGACGATTGCACAAAATACTGCTATGTATATTTGTTACATAGTAAAGATGAGGCTATTAATGCATTTAAACAATATAAAAATGAAGTTGAGAATCAATTAAGCAAAACGATAAAGGCTATTAGAAGTGATAGAGGAGGTGAATATGAATATCCATTTGAGGAATTTTGTTCTGAAAATGGGATTATTCATCAAACAACCGCTCCTTATTCTCCTCAATCGAATGGTGTTGCTGAACGCAAAAACCGTACTTTGAAAGAAATGATGAACTCAATGTTATTAAGTTCAGGAGCTCCACAAAATTTGTGGGGGGAAGCCTTACTTTCTGCTAATTACATTCTCAATAAAGTACCTCACAAAAAGACTCATAAGACACCTTATGAATTATGGAAAGGTCGAAAACCTTCCTATAAATATTTACGAGTGTGGGGGTGCTTAGCCAAAGTGATGGTTCCTAAACCTAAAAAGGTAAGAATAGGGCCAAAAACCGTGGATTGTGTATTCATCGGTTATGCTACTAATAGCAGTGCATATCGATTTCTAGTTTGTAAATCTGAGATTTCGGACATTCATGTAAATACGGTTATTGAATCGAGGGATGCTTCATTTTTTGAAAATGAATTCCCGTATAACATGACCCGAGAATCTGGTCCTTCTAAAAGGACAAATCAAGCTACTACAAGTGGTACTCATCAACCTATTGAATCAATAGAGGATGAACCAAGACGTAGTAAAAGAGCAAAAACCTCGACTTCTTTCGGTCCGGATTTTCTAACATATTTGTTAGAAAATGAACCTCAATCGTATAAAGAAGCTATATCCTTACAAAATCATACATGGGAACTAGTGGATCTTCCAATTGGAAAGAAGCAATTAATAGTGAAATTGAATCCATATTACAAAATCATACATGGGAACTAGTGGATCTTCCACCAGGTTCAAAACCGTTAGGTTATAAATGGATCTTCAAAAAGAAATTGAAGGCCGATGGATCAATTGATAAATATAAAGCTAGACTTGTAGCTAAAGGCTATAGGCAAAAGGAAGGGTTGGATTACTTCGACACATATTCACCGGTAACAAGAATAACGTCCATTCGGATGTTAATAGCAATAGCTGCTATTAATGGACTTGAAATACATCAAATGGATGTAAAAACTGCATTCTTAAACGGTGAACTAGACGAGGAAATTTATATGGAGCAACCTGAAGGGTTCAAAGCTCCCGGACAAGAAGGAAAAGTATGTAAGCTTGTTAAATCACTATATGGATTAAAACAAGCACCTAAACAATGGCATGAAAAATTTGATAATGCAATGTTATCAAATGGTTTCAAAATCAATGAATGCGATAAATGTGTTTACTTTAAATACATTCAAAATGAATATGTCATTGTATGCCTCTATGTTGATGATATGCTTAGCATGGGTAGTAACTTGGAAATTGTCAAAACTACAAAACAAATGTTGAGTAGTAGATTTGACATGAAAGATATGGGAATCGCCGATGTTATATTAGGAATTAAAATTTCTAGAACATCGGATGGACTTATATTATCTCAATCTCATTACATTGAGAAAGTACTTGAAAAATTCAAGAAGTATGATATTAGTCCTACCAAGACACCTGTAGATGTAAATTTACATCTAGCAAGAAATAATGGTGAAAGCATATCTCAACTAGAATATTCTAGAATTATCGGCAGTTTAATGTATGTCATGAACTGTACGCGACCGGACATAGCATACTCAATAAGTAAGCTAAGTCGATTTACGAGTAATCCAGGAAGAGATCACTGGAAAGCAATATTGAGAGTTTTGGGTTATTTAAAATATACTCAAAACTATGGATTGCATTACTCAAAATATCCAGCTGTTCTTGAAGGACATTGCGATGCAAATTGGATATCTGATACAAAAGACTCTAAGTCTACGAGTGGGTATGTGTTTACCCTCGGAGGTGCAGCCGTATCTTGGAAATCCTCAAAACAAACGTGCATTGCTAGATCGACAATGGAATCTGAATTCATTGCACTAGACAAAGCTGGAGAAGAAGCTGAATGGCTTCGAAATTTTTTAGAGGATGTTCCAAATTGGTCTAAACCTGTGCCCACAATATGTATACATTGCGATAGCCAATCAGCGATTGGAAGGGCACAAAATCACATGTATAACGGAAAGTCACGACATATTCGTCGTAGACACAATACCGTTAGACAACTTCTCTCAAACGGAATTATCACAATTGACTATGTAAAGTCAAAAGATAATATATCGGATCCACTAACGAAAGGTTTAAACCGAGAGCAAGTTGAAAGATCATCGAGAGGAATGGGTCTAAAGCCTATAAATAAATAAGAATCAATATAGTGGCAACCCAACCTAGCTGACTGGAGATCCCAAGATCTAGGTTCAATGGGCAAACCGAACTACATTGTATTCAGTAAGCACTGGAGGATATTTAATCCTATCCATTCCAAAGATGAGACAGTGCATATCTGCCGAGAAATTAGGATAAGTTATGCTTTTAATGACATCTATATCTTAGTACGTCTAAGTGGGGTATTGCAGAATACTCTTTATGGAAGTCACCTACGTGAGTAAGAAGGGGGCCACTTCTATGAGAATAATGAAAGGCATATTCTCTAAAATACTTGCGGAACCAAGTGGTGTTCACGGCCAAAATGAACACAAACGTGAGAACCAACTGTGTTGAAGAATTGTTGTGTGAATACTGTTGTCTAGGTTTACAAAAACGGTTGACGGTTCAAGGACGTGAAGTCTACTGATTAACCAAGTAAATCCGATAGTATATCACTAAGGAAAGTTCAAGGCCACTAGGCTACTTCTCCCGATGCAATAAGTCTTCAGTTTTACTCAACTTGTGTCTGCATCTGCATTAGCATCTGTTTTGTTTTATTTATAGCGATATATCATTCATGTGGGGGATTGTTGGAAAATTGGAATTTAAATGGGTATTTAAAAGCTGTCCAGATTTTTCTGGACAGATTTTTGAGCAACTTTGAGCTCAAATTTAGGTGGGAACCACACTACGAAAATTGTGGGACCATATACGAACGCGTTCACCTCCGCAAGGAGATTAACGTAGTATATTCATATGTCCAATTTCAATAAGTTATGAATGATAAATATGTCCCCAAAGTGACTCACAAAGCAATGAAAGTAAATGAATTGGGTGTGCTTTAACTCTTGTCCCACATTGGAAGAGTAGTGGAATTTTGATGAGTTAATAACACCCCAAGTATGGACTAAGGCTTGGATGCCTTGGGGGTATCCCAACTCTTTGAAGGGGAGATGACCTAAGCTATGCACGGGTTGACTTTCGGTCAAAAGTCCACACGCGCGCGCGCGCGCGTCCGTCCGTCCGTCCGGCTCGGCTCGGCTCGGCTCGGTTCGGTTCGGTTCGGTTCGGGCTTGGGCTTGGGCTTGGGCTTATAAAAATCTCCTACATTTTTGGGCCGAACTTATTTAACTTTCTGGGCTTTAATTATTAATTAATTACGAAATTAATTAATTAGTTGGCAGTTATTGCCAACAGTCAACAGTTAATTTCGTTTAACTGATTAACTGTTTTGACAGTTAATTTCGGTTGACTGTTCCAACAGTCAACACAAAAGCTATAAATTAAACATTCCCCCTACAGAATTAAATACTGAAAAAATTTCCCTCCTTCCAGAATTGCTGTCAATTTTATCCCAGAAAATTTCTGTCCTTCTCCTGCATAACATATCTATACTGTTTGTTATTGAGTTGAGTAAAAGCCACAGATTTGAGTTCGTTGAAATTAATTATTGTCGTGCTACATAATTAATTGGAAAATCCGTTCTATCTTGGGAGACTATATTCATCAACCTCGGAGCACATTGGAGGGAATAAATTGTCTTAAGGAAACTGTGAGATTCACAGGGCTTGGATTATTTCTTTTATTCTTGTTTATTTTCTGCAAATTCAAGTAAGTGATTCATTTCTGTAATTCTGTTTTAATTCTGTAATTATATTAATTTCATAATTCTGTACAAATTGTTATTTATAAATAGTAGACATAACATTTTTTTCCATAGATAGTAACTCATCCGCTGTATCTACCTTTCGATAGCAGGGAAAAACCGGGGAGGACAATTTTTTCTACATGCATGCACAAGAATAGTTTACAAGACGACAATTCTTATGTTGAATAGAAAAAATATTTAGTTATAACAACTGAATTGTCAGTCGTTTTATGATTACTTTTGAATTTAAGATTTAGAAATTATAAAGCAAGAGTATTTTTTAAAAACTAGAGGGTGGTAGAGTCGGGCCATCAGAATAAAAATAAATTTTGCGTGTAAAATCCGATACAAAAACGGGGGTCTGCTAATTGAAATAGAGATCACATTATAATCTTCATGCAACTACGTGGTATTTTTTTCCTAAATAATTCTTCGGATATGCACAATTTGTCTGTCATTTATGCA
Source organism: Sambucus nigra (assembly GCA_949130495.1). Lineage (NCBI taxonomy): Eukaryota > Viridiplantae > Streptophyta > Magnoliopsida > Dipsacales > Adoxaceae > Sambucus > Sambucus nigra. The sequence continues at coordinate 377,732 of CASBWL010000398.1, read as the reverse complement.
TTAAAAATTTCTAAATTTTTCAGAAGAAATAAAGCTGGTTGTTGAAGCCGATTATGAGAAATTATGTACCTAATTATAATTATAAAAATACGTGATATAATTGACAAATAAATCTTTCAAAATGAGCCTTAAATCGACTTCTATCGACATCATAAAACTCAAGGAAAAATGAAACTGCTTTTGGAGAATAAGGTTTAATCGAGATCACGTGTTTTTCAGGAAAACACTCTAATTTATATATAGAAGAAAACTGATATAAAATAAATTTAACAAACAAAACTTTTTTTTCAGACACAAACAAATAATTATTAATCATATAATGCAGTTTTGACAAGAAACACAGGTCGCGAAAAACTGTTTCTAAGAAGATAAGAACAGTTTTAACAAAGAAGACAATTTTTAACAAAAAACTTTCTTTCACAAGAAAGTTTTTTTTATTAATTAACAGTAAATACTTTGTAACAAACTAACAAAAACAGTTTGTAAAAATGTTTTAACAAAAAAAAGGTGTAAAAAGTGTTAGCCAAATTAAAAACAGTTTCAAACAATAAAAACTGTTACAAAAAAATAACAAATTTGTGAGAAACAAAATTCACTGCTACTGAGCAAAGCAAATTGGTTAAGTAAAGTTGAAAAATGATGACTAATTTGCATGTAAACACCGATAGTTATAAAACAAATCATGACAAATTAATGAGGTCAAATATGCAAAATAATGAATAAACTGTTTATTTAACACAACCTTTTCTCACTCGTTAACATCACGGTTCCAAAGAAACAAACCAAACCCAAACCCTGATCATTAGCGATAACGGGTCAAATAGCTGAAAGAGTTACACCCATTACGTAAGTAAAATCATCCAGGAAGACATAATATAATTAGTTTCTACTTTCTAAAGGATTTTGAGCATTATAATGATCGTTAGCCAAAGATACAAATATTACAAAATGTGATAAACATAATTAATAATCAAATATTTCAAGCGGTGTTAATATATTTTAAGATGTAGAAACGACTCTAATAAGTAATATCACGATTATCAAATCAGAATCATTTTTTAAAAGGTTATCGTGCTATCCGATAAAGGTATTAGCTATTCCCATTCCACCAAATTGTTCCCCTGCTCCCCTTTGAAACGTTCAAATATCAAACGACAAAAGTACCCTTGTATGCAAATATAATATGTTCGGCAAAATATATTATTTATTTTAAAAAATTTAATCTTCTGGAAAAAAATATTTCAAGTATAAAAATTAGTAATATTATGAAAATTAAATTTTTTAATCTTCTGAAAATATAAAAATCACCAAAAAGAATTTTTTTGCTATAAAAACCTTAATAATTTTTTCAGTTGAAATGGAAGTTAATAGAAAAATTATTTTCTTATCTATGTTTAAAAGTGGACCTTTTTTTTAATTAAAAAACAAAAAGAGAATTTCCATTTTTTAAAATGAATAACACAATAAATTTTTTATGATTTTATATTTTGAAAATCAATGATATTTTTAGAATATCAAAAGGTGAAATTAATGATAATTATATTTTTAGAATATTTTAGATGTACACGTTGATACTCAAGCTAATTAGTATTCAAATGTGATAACATAAGCCGGGGAAGAAGATGGTGGTTTTAAAATGCCTTAGTGCATCCTTAAATCTAAGCATTTTTGCTTTGTAATTGACATCATTTTTTGTGGGGTTAGGGTCTCCAATAGCATTTGCGAGGTTTACTCATTATGTCATTCATGGACATTTTTATTTTATTTTTTTTATGTAAGTATTTATTGGTCCCTCACAAACATATTTTAAACATTAAATTTTTTTTGAAAAATTTTAAACAATTCGGTCCACAAATTTGAACGTATTATTTTTAATATATTTCGTCTTCTTTAATCCAATACATCTTGTTTGGAAATTTTGGTTTACTTGGGATTTGCAAATGAACCCAAAATATTTAAATTATTTTTGTCGTTTTCGTTAATTTCATTCGTACATTTAGGTTTTGCGTATGAATTCATCCTGCCTTTGGATTGGAAACTTCAACATGTTGAAAAGTAAAACAGTAAGTAGTTGGAATATTGTGATCATGCATGTCAACACTTGACATGAGATGTCACGTGTTGAATTTTTGAGACTATCTTCAAACTCTTATTCTCATATGTTTGGATCGAAAGAGTGACGTGGTAATATCAGAAACTCTTATTCCCATACGTATTTTATCAAGAAATATGATTATTAATTTGAAACGGAAGAAAAGAGAAAGTATGCTTATTATTTTGGTACCAATTTAATATGAATTTGATTATCATATACTTCTTTTAATAAATAAATTTTATTTAAATTTAACCAATCCAATCGGAAACTTTAACAAGCATCCCCAGTAAGATACATTGAACCAATTAATTTAAAACCCAAGCATATCTTCAAAATATCAAAACCATGTTCATGTGTACATGATTTTTTTTCCTTAAGAGAGTAACTCATCCGCTGTATCTACCTTTCAATGGCAGGAAAAAACAGGGGAGGACAATTTTTTCTACATGCATGCACAAGAATAGTTTAAAAGACGACAATTCTTATGTTGAATAGAAAAATTATTTAGTTATAACATCTGAATTGTCAGTCATTTTATGATTACTTTTAAATTTAAGATTTAGAAATTATAAAGCAAGAGTAGTTTTTACAAACTAGAGGGTGGTAGAGTCGTTCCATCAGAATAAAAATAAATTTTGCGTGTAAAATTCGATACAAAAACGGGGGTCTGCTAATTGAAATAGTATCATGAATACTCACATGGATGGTGGGGTCGATGAAAAATGCACAAATGTGATTGTGGAGTACTAAGGTGGAGGGATGAGGTAGGTGAGGACCTAAATACGTAGATGGGAACAGGTGAGGTGCAATAACAAGGCCCAAACCAAGTGGTGGGGTGGAAGGGACAATGGGTGGATCGGGTGGGACAAAGGGTGGTGGAAGATGATCTAACTCATGAGTAGGAGACACAAACTCCTAATGAGGCGTGGAGTGATCCTCAAGGTCACTCATAGGAGGAGGTGTGAAAGTAAACGATGGAGTGATCAACTTATCCACCAATGTGTCCCCATCAGTGGTGGTGAAAAAATCAGGTGAGTTATTCGAAGCCAAGACAAAAGAACCAACATGAATATATGACTCAATGGGAGCCAAACATGGTGGGGCAGGATCCATATCCAGAGAGGTAGACACCATCTTGGACTCAATCTCAATATAGTGGGAAGCAATCGCATCCGAAGCTAACATATAAATAAATGGTTCCTCGGGAACACATAGGAAATGATTAAAAGGTGTAGACTCGGGCATAAATAGGGAAGCTGTGGAAGGGGAAAGGCAAACCTCAATGGTGTGTTCAAGGGGATAGGGTGGTGTGGGACCAGTGTCACAATCAATGGATACGTCAACACTTGTCAAATTGGGGCCCGAACCACGAGGTGGTCACAACTTTAAGATTCTCAGGAGGATAGGGTTTGTCACACTCAAAATTAGTGGCAGAAGATGACACATCATCTTCCCATGCGGGGTCAATAATGGGTTCAGTTGGGGTGAAATCCGACTCATTTACACACTCAAAATCATTCAATCGTTGTTCAAGCCTTTGAAGGGATTCAATTTGAGAATTGAGAGTGTGCGCGAACTTTTGCAAGAGGCATTCTAGAGCAGATGTGCAAGGTGGTGGTTGAGGTGGACACAACTCGCTAGAATCACAAGGATGTGAGAATATGCATATGAAGTGTGTGGAACAGGGCCAAGTGCAGCATTCACGGGAGAAGCATCTCTGTGAGAGACAAAAGTGTGATCAGCATGAGGAGCATATGAAGGGGACTGATAGGTATAAGGTGCACGAGGTGGCAATGACGACTGTTGGAAATCGTAAGGATCCAAAACATGGCATTGGGATTCATATTGAATGGAAGGATGATCAGGCCTCTATGAATAGCTTGGGTAGTCATACCCCTCGACATTAGATATATCATGACAATATGTCGAGGGTGGGTCCAAAAAAGTGTCATAGGGATACACACGTTCCAAGGTGGATTCAGATGGAGAGAATATGAATGGACACTCATAGGACAAGTGATTGATAAGAAAGCAGTGTGTGCACGACGAAGCATGTAATGGATTGACACTCGTCGCCGGAGGAGGTCGAAGATGAGATGTGTTCATGGATGACACAGGAGTATCAACGGTCTGCGTTTGAGAATTAAAGCCCTGAATTAATGAATGAAGGGTCAATTCAGGCTTATCGTCAAACAAGCTTCGAGAGAATGGGAAACGGCCAAAGTATTACCATAAAGGACGTTCTTCGGCCATGACAAGAGGAATATTTTTTCGATTTTTTTAATATTTTTAGAAGAAAATAAAATCTTTTTGTGATTTTTGAAAATAAGAAAATTAAATTCTTTTCGGCATTTTAAATATGGAAAAAAAATCATTTTTGGATTTTGTAAAATATTTAAAAATAAAATAAAATAGTTTTGGTATTTTTTTGGAAAATGGGAGGAAATGGACTCTTGATGTGGTCGAACTAACAGAAATCGACTACCTAAAGAATCGAATTGGACACACCCGAGTCAAGAAAAAATCCTAACGAGCACGTAGCCAATTATTATCTTCAAAATTAGTGAGAGGGGTAGTTAAATTTTAATTAAGTCCCACGGAATTTATCTTTGTGATCGCCTGTTGTAAAAATGTGTTCCTACGTGGCTAGCTACTCGATTGATTTTAAATTTAATGACAACTAGAGTAGCACACAACAGATAAGCGAGTGAGTCGGGTGATGAAATTCCTTCTCGTTTCAATGATCGGGTCGAGATCTTAGGTAAATTAATTCATCAAACCATTCAATTTAAGTGTGATGCAAAAATTAAAAGAACATAGGAGCAATTAATCACACTAAAAATGAACTCGCTAGCAAGAGAGTCACGAGGGATAAAAAAATTGTACCTCCCACGGTTTTTACACACGTGGGGTGTAGATCGAGTTGAGTCGATCGGAGGGAGATCTCGCCTATCTCAGTCGTCCCCGGGAGTCTTACCGACCCAAAGTAGAGAGATTTCAAAAATTCTCTCCTTGGACGCCCTTTCTCTACCTTGTCCGGTTTCCCTTTGTGTTTTTTTTAATGAATAATTATTACAATAAATTGGTGTCAAAATGCACCCAAATAAATAATAATGCCTAAAATATCCTATACAACCATTCTAAGGAGGGAGAAGGAGGAATAAGTACTCTGAAAATAAAATAAATAAATAATTACAATTACAAGTCTTCAACATTGTCTCCACTTCAAGAAAGCGACAACGACGCCATTTGATAAGTTGCTTTTTGGGTATATCGTTGTTTTCAAAAGCCACTCCCAAAATTTTCTTGAGTACCTACAAAACTTGTCTAAAAATAACTCGTATTGCGGTAAGTACGAGTAGCAATCCAACTTCCAAGGTGAAACAATTTATGTGAAAACGTGCAGTTGAATTTTTTTTGTTAAAATTTTTTATTTTTTTATTTTTTTTTAAAAACAAATTCAAGGGAAAAATTTATTCTTAAATGCTAAAATTGCGAAATGATTAAATAATAAAAAATAATGTGCAATCGAGTGTGAAATATTGTAAAAAGGTCAAGAGATGGGATTACACTGCATTTTTAATTCTTTAAATTTCTCAATTTATTAATGTGAAATATTTTGAGATAATATTAAATCTATAATCTAATTCTCGTTAAAATTATAAATTTAATTAAATCTTTTTCAGAAAATTAATTTAAAAAATATCACGTAATGAAAAATTAGGACTTATACTATTTTTAGAAAATTACCCGCTAGGATCAATTTAACGAAAACAATAGCAATCTTCAAATTTCAACACCGAATTAATATACAAATTTTGGAAAAAGCTATCTCTAGTTCGATTCCTAAATTCAAACATTAATTTGTTCAATTAATTTACTAACTCTCGTTACATAAATTAATTGGTGACAGTTAAAAATCAATTTACCTAGAAATACAAAATTAAAGAAATTGATTAATTAAACTAACATCATTCACAGTGCATTTCACAGTGCATCCCACCCCTCGAACGAGGTGTTTAGCCAAACATTCTCATCTGTGCATAAACAACAATAGACAATATAACAAGAATGAAAAGGAAAGAGAAAGAAATTCAATGCACAAAATTTCCTTGTCGAACCTGTTCATGAAAGTGCGTCTCAACCTTCTCACAAATTCAGCATTTGATTACACCAAAAAGAATAAAAACAAACCCACAAATTTATTTTAAACTAAAATAATTTTGTTTTTGTATTTTTCTGAATTTTTTTTCATGACCCTAAACTGTACATAATATACACCTTCTTTCTTTCTCTTGCGACTCCTTTTTTCAGATCTGAGAGTCTCCCCTTTTAAAATAAGATGTCCTCGTCTTTTATTGACCCACGATCTTTGTTGTTTCAATAAGAGATTTTTTGGGATCTCATTTGGATAAAGACTGGTTTGGTTTTTGTTTTGTGATTTGCAGGTCCGATTTTTTTGGGATGACAATGGCAGGTGGGTTTTCGGTTTTGGTTGTGGGACGAGTTGGGCGAACTTGAGTTCGGGTATGGAGGTGGAGCCAGGGTCACGAGGTGGTTTTTTTTTTTGTTCGGGTAGATATTAGCCGCATATGGCTGGTTTCGGATCTAGCCCGATTTGAGGGGTTGTTCGGGTTTACACAGGTTTGCAATCAGGTGGGGCACCGGTTTGTATCGGTTTTGGCCGGAGGGGATGTGGGTGTAATAGAGGTTGGGTTGAGGTCCCGAGTCAGGAGCTGCTAGTGGCGGTTTGGGTTGGACCGAACCGGGTTGGAGCTCGGGTTTGAGAAGTTGGGTTGAGTTGGAGGTGCACGATTTTGGTTATGGTGTTGAGTGATGAGAGAGATGGTAATGGTGGTTTAGGTTGTTGATGGAGGAGAGAGAAAGAAAGTTGGTTGAAGATGGGTTTAGGTGGGATTTTCTGTGTGAGGGTGTATGGGTTACAATGTGAGGTTGAGATGAGTGGTTTGTATGTATGTTAGGTGTAGGGTAGTTGAGTGTGTTGTGTGTTTAAGTTGTGAACCTAAAAATAACACAACAAAAAAAATTAAAAATAAAAATATAAAACTAACAAAACTAAAAATCTAAAAATAAAATACTGCTCTAAAAATAAAATAAAGACTCAAATAAAAAAATGAAACTAAAAAGAAATAAAAATCTATTAAACTAAAAACTAAAATCCTAAAAATGTAAAATCTAAAAAAAATAAAAAATAAATGAAATCCTAAAAACTAATCCTAGTAAAATAAGATAAAAAATAAAACTAATAAAAAATAAAAATAAAAATACACTAATAACAATGAAATATAAAAATATGCAAATAAAATTTACAAAATCCTAAAAATAAATAGACTCAAAATAAAAATAAAAGAAAATCTAAAAAGGCACACACTTAACACACACCGGGCTCGAGGTATGGAGTGGGCTCGGTGTAGGGTCGAGTTAGGGTTACGGGACTGTTTCGGGGCATCAGAACTCTTTTGGGCAAGCTCAATGAGACTTTTGACTTCGCCGTCGCCCAAATTTCTTCGATGCACGCTTTTGACCGTTATTGAGTCGCAATTGACCTTATTTAGCATTATTTGATGTCACGACAATCGTTTGACCTAAAAATAATAAAATACGATATAAGGCCAATTTTAATTAAAACGAAAGGCTAAAATGCATCTATTCGGGGTATAAAATAGACACTTTTGGGTGGTTATCATGGGGTTTAGTCGTCTTTACATTTCTCTCGAGGGCTTAATATCCTCTTCGAGGTGAATCTTATGGGTGCAAATTAGAGGGATTAGCCCCTTTAGATCAGCTATACACCAACCACAAGCACCTTGGTGCTTCCTCAAAATCTTTAATAATTTACCCTCCTCTCTTCATCTAAGATAGAGGAGACAATAATAGGAAATGTCTCACTTTCACCTAGAAAAGAATTTTTAACATTGGAGGGTAGTTTTTTTAACTCAAGAGTTCGGAATGTGTCACTAGGGCGCACCATGCGTGCTTCCTTTGGCGGTAACTCCTCAAATTGAGATACCCAATTAACATCTCTCGCGTCCTCGTCCGACGCTCTCTCATCGAGTAAGCCTCTCAACTCCTCTACTTCCCTCTCAAACTCGGTGTAAGCTCCCTCACTCTCATGATTAGAAGCTAGGCAAGCTTCTAAGGCGTCTCCACAATAATTTTCCTCAAAGTGTTCTTCTACCATCTCCTCAATTAAGCTCACCGCATGAAGATAATCTTATTCCCCTGCTTGTTGGGCTATGTTGAAGATGTTCGTTTCTAAATTCATATTCTCAAAAGTGAGTTTCATCTGCCCATTTCTAGTATGGATTATTGCCTTATCCATAGCTAAGAATGGGCATCCAATTATTATGGGAACATGATTTTTTTAGGCGAAGGAGGGATCCTTGTCCCAAATGATAAAATCTATCGGGATGTAGAAAGTGTCCACTTGGACTATCACGTCCTCAATTATACCCCTTGGTATCTTCACGGTTCGATCCGCTAACTGGAGAGTGATCCTTGTGGGCTTAACATCGCCAAGATCAAGTTTCCTATAAATAGAATAGGGGATGATATTGACACTCACCCCCAAATCAAGTAATGCCTTTTCGAATTTGTTATCTCCAATGGTGTAGGAAATAGTGGGTACACTGAGATCTTTATATTTAGGTGGGAGATCATTAAGAAGGACTGAACGCACATTTTGTGCTAGAAACACATTCTTCTTTACCTTTATCCTCCTCTTGACTGTCAATAAGTCTTTGATGACTTTTGCATAGGATGGGATTGGCATTATTGCATCAAGGAAAGGTAAGTTTAACTTCACGTTCTTAAGCACTCCTATCACTTCTTCACTTATGGTCCTTTTATGGGCAGGAACCAATCTTTGAGGAAATGGTGGAACGGAAGGCAGTTTTACAACTGCCTCGCGATCACTAGTGTTTTCCTTTTCACTATCGTTCAAGGAGATATCTTATGCCTTTTTTTGGGCCGAGCGAATTCTCCTTGTCTTTTTAAATGTTGTGTCGGGGAGGTGATAAATCAACAACTCTCCCACTACGAAGAGTGGTTACAGCTTGGCAATGCTCCTACTATTCTGTAGAGGTGGAACTAACACTAGGTTGACCTTGGGGAGGTCTTTAGCCTTGGGCAGTAAACATGCCCTTATCTTGGATGCTCAATGCGGATTGCATCTTGGAGATGTTTGCATTTATTTCGGTGAACATGTGTTCATATCTAGTATTGTTCGCACCTTGAGAATTTATGAATTAGTTCATTTTATCCTCGAGGCTCCTCCGCGGTGGAGCTATATATGGAGCTGGAGGTGGTGGTGCTTGTTGGTATTGAGGAGGTGGTGGAGGTGGGACAACCTATGAATGTGGGTTCATTATAGCTTGCGGTTGTCTATAGTTTAAACCAAGATGGTTTCTCTATGAAGGGTTGTAAGAGTTCCCATGCGGGGCATTAAAATTCCCCTTAAATCCTCCTGTAGCATCCACTTGCTTAGTGTGAATGTCCTTGTAGGCATAAATCATCGGGCATGCCTTTGTGGAGTGTCCCGCCTCACAGATAGAACACATTTTTTCTTTCGAACCATGGCTGGATTCGGAGATATTTCTCAACCGACCATCAAACCACTCTTTCATATCTCTTTGAAACTGATCAAATCGACGGTTTATTAAGGTATTGCTATCTAATTGGTATAGACCGAATGCATTCTGATTGATAGATGGTTGTCTAGGCCGGGCTTAGTTAGGATCATATGTATCCTATGCTTGAGTAGTCTCTGCGACATACTTAAGATGGGCCTTGGCATCGCGTGAAGTTTAAATCCCAAAAGGGTCTTTCACACATTGTTTGCACAAGTTGTTTTGAAGCTACTGTCAACGTATTATGGAAGAAAGATATCAGTAGGTGTTTGTCAAAACCATGATGGGGGCAAGCACTTTCTAACTCTTGGAAATGTTCCCAACATCGGTCAAGAGACACATTATCGTGTTGTCGAAAAGCTTGGATTTGAGTTTTTGTAGAGTTGGTCTTATGATATGGATAGAATTTTAAGATAAACTTAGATTGCACATCTCTCCAAGAAGTGACGAAATTCGGGGATAGAGACCATATCCAGGTCTTGTATTTATCCTTTAAGGAAAAAGGGAAAATCTTTAGGTGAATGACATCTTGCGTGCAAGCTTGATCACTAAATGTGTCACACACCTCTTCGAACTCAGGAATAAGCATATATGGTTTCTCCGAATCCATGCCATGAAATGTATGGAGAATCTGTATCATCCCATTGTGAAAGTGGAACTAATCGGCATTATATGGAATTAAAATGCAACCAGAGGTGACAGTCTTCTCGAGAAAGAGTAAGTTTTTCATGGGACGATAGGGAAGATCTCCCTCTCCAGTACCGAAACTCGTAGCGTCAGACATCGCTCTCGCACTCTCTTCAAATGACTCTGTGTACTCACTCGATGTCCTAGATGTGTGACTCGAAGTTGGACTCAGGATGTAGCTACTGATAGAGAGCAAGGGGTAGGGATTGGAAACCAAAATTATGGAACGTGGGGTGTGGGGGGGCTTTCGGAGTTGTACTCAACGATTGGATTTTTGTGGATTTTGGTTGGAGTATTGTGAGGAGTCTCGGTATATTCAGGATTTTGCATTAAAGGATTTTGAGAGATGAATTTTTATGTAAGCAAAGGATGAATTAAAACAGTATCGTATTAACTAATACTCGCGTCGCTTTCTTAAGCATCCCAGTTACCTAAGGCAAACGAGATCAAAGGTCCATAACAATCGTACCAGTTATACGACACAATTCACCTAAGATTTTAATTACAACTTCTATTTCCACTATCATGAATGACATCGGGTGGGGTTCTTGTACTATGACCCTTGAAAACTTGGTCGGACATATTAAAACTAGAAGAAAACATGTTTTGAATGAAAGAAAACATTTTTACTAACAACTGAAGGTGAAGAAGAATGTAATTATTAACTAAAGAAGTAACTACTGTTATAATGAAAGCAAGAATTGGAATAAAATTACTTGAATTGCAGAACTGGAATCAAAGATATAAAAACTAGGGTTCTTGTTGTTTTCTCCTCTTAGCTAATTACAAAGCTTCTCTAAACGGATTAGAAGCCTCTTTAATGTCTGGGAGGTATTTTAAATTTATACCCTATAAAAATTACAAGAGTTGGATGCATACAAAACTCTATCAAGAAGAAGATCATCCAAAATATTGAACCCCGGATTGATCAGGTCAGGACATATTGGATGGGTCCGGCAAACAATCGGATCCATCCATTTTTTTTAACACCCGGATTGGTCCGCTAGATACGTCTCTATGCATAGAAATTTGGGGCAATATTTGATCCGTTTTTTGGAAGACCGGATTGGTCCCGTAGACGTATTTTTATACAGTGATTTTGAGTACCCGGATTGGTCCATTTTTCAGATAAGCCGGATTGGTCCGGAAATGCTTATCAATTTCTCTTGAATATCTCTTCAAAATCTCTTGATTATCTCGCATCTTCGGGTCTTCATAACTTTTGGGACGTAGTTTCTTACTACACGTTCATAAATTCGAGATCTTCGACTTTTATTTTGGGTCCTCAATCGGATTCTTGGTGGAAATTATGCTTTAGCCATTTTGATTTGTCCTCTTTCTTTTCTCTTGCCTCTTCCTATTTCTTTCTTTCTTTCATGTATTAAATACCTGTAAAATTAATAAAAAATACACGAAACTCGGGATACTTGTTAGACGAAACCGTTAGCAAAGATATGATATAAATTAATTTATTTTATGTTGTCCGAGGTAATAAAAGCCTCTATATTAAGGGGAAAATTTGGAAGAATTTATGCCCAATCAATATACAATTGTCTTGCCAAAACTAATTGTTTCTCATGTGTCACACAAATACCTTCTTCACCGATAACATCCTAAATCCATCATCACATGCCACTAAAAAAAGACGGGAAAGTACATAATATGACAAGTGTAAGAGGATAATCCCCTTGAAGCCTGGGGGTATAGTAATACTAGTTGTGGTGTAACCCCTATAGATATGTTGATAAACGATAACCGAAGAGCTCTTCGATAAATACATGTGAACACACAATATTGTATATAGCCAACACTCAGATAGAACTCACGGGTCTCCCATGTATAACTCAAATAATAATAAAATGAAACTCAAAAGTAACTCGTTAAGGGAGAGAGAAGTAAGCACCCTAGATACACCTTGGCAGGCAGCCAACGCACCAACAATGTCTAAATGATCTCTGGTTTAGTTATTAAAAGCTTCACAATAAATGACAATGGTGGTTGAATAAACTCTCTAGTTTGTAATAACTTCTCTTTGGTATATTTTCACTCTAGCAATAAATCTATAGAAAAAACTCTCTCATCTCAAAAGTGGTTGAGGCCCATAGATAGACCCACACCCCTTCCCGAGATGTCTCAATCTATCTTCACGTGAAAGACCTCCCTACCAGCCTTTATGTCACAAACATTAAATGCATAATGGGCCAGCATGTCCTACATCATAAACCTTAAATGCCAAGATATGCCTTTTGGCTAACCACTATGCATCAGAGGACTGTCAGCGCAGAGGTGGCTCACCAAACTGTCTGACAGCCCCAATACCGCATTATTTTACTCGAGTTTGGATTGGACGGTGCTTAGTTAGTTGGTGACATCACCTAAAGTAGATGTGACAATTGGTAGGAGACTATTTAGCTCAAATCTCAATATAAGATAGAACTCAAGGTTTCTCTACACGTGCTTCCACGGTGAAAATATCTCCCAATGTTTGACCAGGGGTATCTAAGATGGTCAGGACAATCCCTAAGGATGCCTCACTTCTCACTCCTCCAAACCATGTCCCTCTGAAGTTCCCATAGTTAGGTCATTTGATAGAGCATATAAGCTCTCCCAGGCCCTGTCAGGCCTAGTCTATCACAAGTACCATTTGACCTCCCACTGAATACTACAATCGTTAAATAATTACAATCAATGTTACTTAAGGGTACAATTTAACTAAGTAAAAAAATGAAAGATAAAGAATGAGCTCCCTCACCAATCTCCTCGATGGGCTATATCACTGGGCTGCCTCGTTGAGCTGCCATGTCTCGCTACCTCACTGATCTGCCTAGCATCCTGCATGCTAATTCCTTCCCTTGAGCCTCTTCTATTATCTAGGGGATTTCTGTAATTCAGAGATTATATTCAAGCCCCCCTACATTTTCCCCTTCGTGTAGAGATTTGTTGTTATGACAAGAAATATCTGCATGAAAAACTTCTCAATCCGACCAACCATCCTGTTGTGAGCAAAAAATTCTTCCATCTCTGACTTCGCTGAAACTTTTGCCGTTATCTTTGTTAGAAAAAAGTTCAATTCTCTCCGATGTAACTGAAAGATCTGGAAATTCTTGGCAAATGGCGAGGGGACATCGTAACTTTTTTATATTGTTTTATCCTAGTCATTCTGTCTTCTCCACCGCTAGTTGAATTCTCCTAAAATATCTGAGGAAATTATCCATCACCCATTCTAACTGTTCAAAAGATAAATTCTCCCGTATCTGTGTTATTCCATTTTTCCATGTAGTGAGTGGGAATTTTCTTTAGGTCTGCCCCCAGTAGTATGAACTCTCCCAGCTAAAAACTCCTAGCGTTTGGACTTGTAAAATTCCCTAAAGTAACTGTTGAACTTTAAATTATTCCCAGTCTTTTCATTCGGTTCCCCCACTGAGTGATCCATTAATGAAGCGACCTTATAATTAGGACTTCCCCTAGTGGAAAGAGTTCTCGTCATTTTCTCTTATTCGTGGCCTTCCCCATTTTAACTTATTTAAAAATTAAAATTCTCCCCGATGTACCTAAGCCAAAACTAACTCCGATCGGGCTTATGGTGAGGGTACATTGTGAAATTTTTGAACTGTGTTATGAGGATCCTTTCTTCTAAAGTTCAAATTCTCCCCGATACCTCTTTAACTCGTTTTATCCTCGTTTGTGCTTTCAGCGTGAGGACTCTGTTTAGTTAGTCTTTTGGGTTCCCACTACAGTTCAAAAACAAATTCGCCAAAACTTAACTTCTCTTTAAAGCAGTACTCCTTTTTCCAAAGGTCACCTCATTAATGACATGATCCTATCTTTTCAACTGTTAAAGCTTGCCCCAAAGTGCCACGTGTCCATTTGCAATCATTTTAACATCCTGGCACGTGCCTCTGTTGGAAAATAAAATGTTCACTTTATTTTTAAATGTTTTATACTCACATTAAACACTAGTCATTCTGTCTTCTCCACCGAAGGTTCACATTAAACTACATCTTGAAGCTTTCTCCTCATTTCCCTTTGGACTGCCAGAGGAAAATATTTTCGATCAAATAAAACCAAAAAAATCATTGATAGTCATAGTATCTCTTTGCTCTGGCGTGGGCATCGACTCCCACTAATGTAAGGCTGCTCCAACTAACTTAAAAGTGGCAAGGATTTGCTTACTTTCCTCACTACACTCCACCATGCGAAGATGGCGCTGCATATCCTTTTTCCATTGATTAGCTACTATAACGTCAGAGCCACCCTAAAATTCTGGGGGATGGACCTTTAAAAAGGATTCCCTAACTCTTTCCCACAGGAAAGGTCCCGCAAGGGCTTGTACCTCCTGAGCTCGTGGTTGTTGAGCTTGTGGCAATCGCTGAACTACGGTAGTCATCGCAGAATTAACCTCTTGCGCCACAATATTTGCTACTTCAGCAGCATTTATAATTCCTTGTTGTGGCGGTGGTGGACCTATATCCTCTTCTACAATTCTATTTCCTCTCGCAGGGTGACCTCTCTTAGGTGGCATCAGAGACGAAGAAACAATTGAATTAATATACTATTTGGACCAATTTATTTTGCAGAAGATCGCAAAAATAGGCAAACAAAATAGTCCTAACATTAAGGCTCTATAGCAAAGAACGCTACGGTAGAACATGATAAGTCCACATAGATCCTAAAGACTCTAGAACCTCATGCGCTGGTACCATCTGTGACAACCCGCTTATTAAAATAAGAGGTGGCCAACCCGATACTCCAATAATGGCATGAATCATAGATGGTCCATTCTTAGCATCATAAAAATATAATAAGTATACGAAATAACCACATACTATTTTATTGAAAACGGGTTGTTAAAATATTATTTGTAAATTTAAAGAAGCATTTAAACCAATCAATTTAAAAGAAGGTGGATATAGAAAAGACTGATATTACATAAACCACAATATACCTCAAAATAACAGAATAAGCTATCGGTTAACATTCTTTTACAAACCGTACAAAATAAGTTATTACGTAAGTTATTCATCCACACTCCCGAATAAATAACCCAATCATAACTAGAATACAAAAATGGAGGCATATATAACAAAATATCCCGTAACATCCGCAAGGTATTACGGCTCCAAGACACCGTAATAGGAAAGTTAGAACGGGCGTCCTTGCGGCGGGGCACCTGAGAGAAAATAAGATTCATGCATAATAAGAAATGTGCACGGGTCAGGGCCCGGTTTTATATGATCACCAGATGAATAAAGAGTATGACAGTCATGAACAGTTAATTATTATAAATAATATTAAGAATCTAACTACTCAATCTAAGAGCATAAACTAAAGAAAATATAATGACCATAATACCAATTCAATTATATAAGATGGTATGAATAAAATATTATTAACGCAGATTCACTTTCCTTTATACGCAATTTTAGTTCACCGTTCCATATCTCATTAGGAAACGTATTCAAAGCAGTTTTATTCATAGAGTTCTTTGTCATCAATTTAATCCCACTTTAATAAGAATAGTTATATTAAACAATATATAATGAATCTAAGACCGTCATTCCGAGTTTCCCCTCTGTATGCGCCCCTAAATAGCTATCATCTTCCAGGGCCTATCACACAAGACAACCTAGGCATCCTACAACGCGTGACATCGGGAAGTGTCCATATACCTTCGACAGTGAGTCATAACCACACCCGAAATTACCTCACTTCGAAATAAAAATCACATAATATATATAATAACCGGTCCTATGGCCGAGGACTATATTCACCCTGCATTCACTAGCCAGGGGACTTCACCTCATGCGCGTACTTCCCCTATGATAGCATTAAGAGAGATGTGTCTACGTAAATTATCATTTACGGTTTATTCCCATTTTAATATATATGATACGTTATATCCGGAACCATAATCATTTAATGTTATCATTATAAACTTCAATGTTTAATAAATTCCTAAATTAATCTCCAAGAAATCATAGCGTTTCTATAAGCCACCAAGTCTTGTACACCTCAATCGAGTCTCCAAAGTCCCCCGAGATAAAATCTCACAACTCCTAATTCTCAAAATAACTTGCTAAGGGAAAAAGAATACCTTATCATCTATTTGGTAATGCCCGGAGTAAGCCCCCTCTAATTCTTTTCTAATATAGGGTAGTCACCTAACTAATATAAGAATTTAGGACACTAAGTTTACTTCATAAGAGAAGGTTACTAGGTCCTAAGCATAAAAGAAAAGGGTTAAAATTGAGTTAGAAAAATAACTCAAAACAATAGGATTTCGAATAGATTCGCCCTAGTGCCGAATCGATTCACCCCAGGTAGCGAATCAATTCGCCCAAAATCGAATCGATTTGGATGAGGAAACCAACATCCTGTCTCATGACGAATCGATTCGGCCTTAACCTTAATCGATTCGTATCCCCATACTTGTAGCCTCACCCCTTAGCGAATCAATCTGCAAAAAGGGCGAATCGATTCGCCCTGGCGAAATTTTCCAAGTTTGGGGCTACGGGTTATGAACCCTAGTTTTTTCCAATTTCATTTCTCCTCCATTTCTACCCACATCAACCACCATTTATCCAACCAAAACCATCCTACATGTATGCTAACTATTATACTCCACAGAACATTTATTTAAATGATGAATTGGGGTTCAAACACCACAAAATCCTTAAAATCCATATTTGTTCAATTGATTCCAATACATAACTATCAATACAATTTATTCATCTCAAATCAGATATTAGAAAGTAAGAAACTTGCCTTAAGCTTGCAATCTCAGATTTCTTTATGGTAGCAACAAATCCTAGCTTCAATCTTCACTTCTCTTCCTTTTTCTCCACAATTCTCTTCTTCTCGCTTTCTCTCTAGGTTTAGAAATGTAAATAAGGAAATAAAAGGTTTGGAAGACTTAATCGTTACCCTATCTTAATTCCCATTCTAAATTGTTAATACACCATTAAAATGACTCGTAACTACACATTTAAGTCATAACCAATCAAAAGTGCCCGAAACCCAAAAATACAATTTGTCACTTATTTTGACTATCTCGACTATTTCGGGACTCACCACGCCCTCTAAATTGGCAATCGAAAAATATCTAAATCATTTCAAGTTCCGGCTTCATTTAAACCACAAATGTCGTTTAAATCACACGACACAATAAAACGTAACATGATGATATTTACATACACGTAACCGTAAATATACAACAATCTAGTAAATATTATCTTTTAACTCACTTAATTAATATTTACTCCATCACCCGTTATTTTATATAATTACTCCACGCAGTAAATTAATATAAAATAAATTACTCAAAAGTAATGGTTATTACACTTAATTTTCTAAACGAAATTATGTGCGCGCCTTCCTTGCAAAGGTCAATTTAGTCACAAATTGTTAACAAAAATTATAATTCTCTAGTTACATATAAATATTAGGGGAATCCCACCCTCTCTCTAGTTCCTTTATTTCCTTTCTCATTCACTCGTTTATGATTTCTATTGTCAATGAGAATATCCATATCATTTTTTCTTTTGTTTATACATTTCTTATCTAGAGTTCTTTTAGATGTGAAGACGTTCTCGAGATATATTCTCTTTTTTTTTCACGTATTCAATGAAAAAGTTAATTTACAAATTAAGGTGCATTGAAAAAATTTCCTACATTATTTTGGAAAGGAAATATTCATATGTTATACACATGATTCATATTCAGAAAAAATGTCAGTGGGGTTTCGTACAAAATTCTTGATTGTCTAACATTTGGGAGGTGAAGTATAACTTATTATAAGTTTCAAAGGAAATGTATAATTAATCCTTATGGTTATCATCATTATACCATCTCTATCACAATTCATTGAACATTAATAAACCATTTAATTGTGATTTTTTTCTTAATCATGACGCTTATATATATTTAGCATTTTGGCATCTCACCAGTACGTCTTATATAAATGAATGGATGATATTGAAATAATTTAGGATCCCGCCTTATACACTCAAATATGTGTGTGTGTGTGTGTGTGTGTGTGTGTGTGTGTGTGTGTGTGTGTGTGTGTGTGTGTGTGTGTGTATAAGCCTTTTGATATTATAGAAAACACTAACTCTGCATTTATCCATGTATGTAGTTTGACCAAAAGAGAGGGCATTGCGCCTATACAATCGAGTGATATAAGGAAGAATATGGTGCCATAGAGAAATAAGCAAACGATGATTTTAATATGAAAATGGTGAATTCCTATAAGGATATGAAGGAAGAATGCCTCCAACCTACTTTCATACAAATTCCTCTACTCTCTTGTGTTCTAAACGTTTCTCATGTCGTAAATGCCATTTACAAAGAGGATGATGTGTACACAAATGTCGGGGAAACGATTAGAAACAACGTTTAATCATTATTCATTAATCGAGTGCCAATATGATTTTGCCAATGTGGAGTTTATACATATGTTTTTCCTTTAGTACTAAGTAATATAAATGAATGCATTGTCTCAAAAAATAATAAACTAAAGGAATCTTATTGTAATAATTGTTTAAGATGCATCCCTCTTATCTCAAAGACTTGATTTTTTTATATTTAAATATATGTGATTCATTATTTATTGTTATTATTGGTAGGAGATGTACATTTGTTTAAATAAATAGGAGAAAGTATAAATGTATTTGAGCGACTAAACGCATTTAATTAACCAAGAAGTTCATTGGTATTTTATTACTAAAAATATTTTGAATTATCGATATTGAGATAGAAGTGCATAATTTATATTTTACAAGTGTCTATGGGGAAGGAAATTT
The DNA here is from genome assembly GCA_949130495.1 of Sambucus nigra. Classification (NCBI taxonomy): domain Eukaryota; kingdom Viridiplantae; phylum Streptophyta; class Magnoliopsida; order Dipsacales; family Adoxaceae; genus Sambucus; species Sambucus nigra. The sequence continues at coordinate 358,500 of CASBWL010000398.1, read as the reverse complement.
TAGTTTGTAATAAAAAAACTATCGTGAAAAATAACTGAAAAAACAACAATATATCAACCAATACCACAATTCAAAATATGATACATCAATCGGTATTACGGTGCCCCTCTAATTTTTCCCTCTTCTTCTAAATGAATAATTAAATTCTCCATAACATAGAAAAATGAAGTTGGAAAGATCCTTTCATGTCGGCATATCATGAGATCAATGCAATATGAACCCAATCAAAACTGGTTACATTCATCACTCTCAAGTACATATTCCTACAAAAGTTACTTAGCTTAACTAATGGTCCATTAATATTATGGGCAACACATTTCTTAAGGCAATGGAAGTAGTTCTTGCATTAAGATATGGTTTTCATGACTTTGTAGTCCTGATATCATATGTTGTTTAAGGTTAACAAGATGCGATATGTTCGAAGCATAACCATCTACAACTTTTAGATCCTTTAACATTTTACAAACTATGTCTTTACCCTTAGTGTCCAACTTGAAACATGAAGGTGTCAAATAATATTTGTTTTTTACCTATTTTTGAGGATGCAGTGGCTTGCAAAAACCCATATCTTTCAAGTCATGACGGGAATTTAAGTTATCCTTTTCCCATCCATCAATATTTAATAATGTCCAAAGCACACTATCACACACATTCTTCTAAACATTCATTTTATCAAGATTATGACATAACAAATTCTCCTTTTAATAATCTAACTCAAAAAATATACTTTTTTCTTCCAATTATGTGTTAAGGTTTCCTCTCTCCCATCAACCATTTTACTCTTACCTCCTATATCTCAATCCTTCATAAAATTATTATTATTTTTTTTATCTTATCATATTTTTCATCTCCAGATAATCGGGAGGGCTTTGTTTCCAACTCAATTATACCACGAAAGGAGTTTTTGTATGTTCTAAATTTATCCCCTTCAGGCAACCATCGATGATGACCCAAGTAGTAATGCTTACCCCCTTTAAACAATAAACGAGATCGACGACACTTATAATAATATGGACACACCAATCTTCCTTTGGTGTTTTTTTAAAAAACTCTAAATAGAAATTTCAATTTGAGCTATATAGTTTATTAAAGATGAGCTACACAAAGTGGGGGTAGCCCTCCCCATGGAAACTGGGGGTTTTGAAGAAATTACCTCAAGGGAACACTCTAGAGCTTTTGAACCCAACACCTCTTAATTAAGAGCGTGCATTCATACCTTTTGTGCTCTATCCTGGCAGTTTGCATAAACTGGAAAAATAACTAGATTTCCAAAATGGCGATGCACAATTTTTAAACATTTGATTAGTGGATACATCATAAGTTCTTATGAAAACCCAAAATTACTTTAATTCATCAATTCGAATGAGTAAATAAACATTAATGCAATCATTAGGGCATTCATGCGACTGGTTTTACTCTAGGATAAGTTTCCAAACAACTTCATCACTTCGTATAACTAATTTGGTAATGTTTCATGAAAAGTTGTAAACGCGGTGTGTGATATCGAATAAAAATTATTCGCAAGTTTCAAATTAAACCATTTTTAATTAGAGCCTATTTTTAAATAAATTAAATATAGGTCCTAAACATGCGTTCAAATTAAGGAATTATTTAATTAAACACAGTTTATCAATTAAATCCTAAAAACATGCATCAAGATGATTTATCAAATAACATAAAGCATGTGACACAAAATATCAGGAAAAATCCCCGCAGGGCAAAACCATATTATTTTCAGTATAATTTGTAAAGAATGGTTACACGAATTATAATTAAAATAAGTGTGACATACGAAAATAGCCATAGGTGTCGGTTCCGATGTCGTCTATTGGAATCTCCCGCAAGAATTCCAGATGGGCAGCAATGAAGAAGGGACGGACTTCTCCAAAAAATACTCCTCAATGAGTAGAATAAATCATTTGAAGGTTTATGTTGTGCAAATGTAAATGGGAGAGAGAATTCCTTTTATTAGAAAACTTAAAAGCCTTAAAAACTACTTTAGCAAAATAAGGTGGAATAAGGACCGAATTTTGCTCAACATGGTGGAAAAGCAATTTGACCAACACGTAGTGGTGACAGCATTTGGCACAGAAATCGAGGTCGACGACATCGTTCAAACGACATTGGATGTCGCTCAAATGAGAACACGGGTTGTTCGAACGACATTGCGGGAGATGTATATGTCGTCCGAACGACAGTGACATCTCATTTGAATGAGCACGGCTTTTAAAAAAAGTCCGTTTCATCTTAGAAAAAATTATGCTTTTGATAAAAAATAATTTTAGACTTCTAAAAAATATTTTCTAAAAAATTCCCAAATATTTATGCAAATATAAACAACTCCAATTAATAATTTTACTGATAATTTGTCGTGGAGTTTGTGAGAAATGGTTAAGCAGTACGTAGCATGTAGCTTGATGCATGTCTAAAGATGATGGATGCATGGATTCGGATAAAGGTCTTCGTAGATGATCGTGATGACGTGCCAAATGTAGCGGTATCAGACATACAAATTGTGATTTAGGAAAAACTTAAAAATCCTCGATACCGGACATTTATAAAATTATGTCCCTACAACTCTCCCCCTATGTCTATGCCGGTACATACATAAAAAAACCCGAATTTTGCAAACTCCCCAAAACAAATGACATATAAGATAATATCCCAATTAAACCCTCAAACTGGGAATACTAAATGGCATGTCTTCCTAAACCCTCAAATTGTGATTTAGGAAAAACTTAAAAATCCTCGATTCAAATCTTCAACACTTTAGAAACTCCCAAAGCTTTTCTCATTAGGGTGTGCAATCCAAAAGATATCAAATTTGTACCTACACACATTAGATAAAGCAAATACCCGTGACACGCAAGATTTTGATTGATAATGATATGCCAAAATCAAATATAAATTAAGTTTAAGAAAATCATAGATAAATCAAAATAAATTTATCCCCCATAATTCACTCTCCCCCTTTTTACCATCTCCCCAAATAGATAGATATGAGAAGCATAAATATGGAAAATGTCACAAAAAAAACTTGTATTTTTTTAATTTTTCAAAAAATGTTTTCTTCTTTACCCAAAATATACAACAAAGAATCAAAGAATCTTCTATTTTTGATTTTTTTTTTCAAAATTTTTACACAAAGTATACCACAAAGAATCACACTATGGATGAACACAAAAACAACCAAGTCGATGATAGCATAAATGTAGGGGTGTGAACACATTCGATAGGTAAATAAACTCAATCAATCATATGTGCACGGTGCATACGTGTACTCCTAACGAATGAACATCAAAAGTATCCTTAGGGGTAAAAATTATTGAATTTAGATGACATCGTCTTATACAAATAAACAAATCAAAGTCAAAGTGATTTCCACACCAATAACGTCTAAAACTATTTAGCGTTTTTTCAAGATTTTCAAGGACGCGCAAACCCGTTATAAAATCTCCAACCAAACACCCTGAGATATATATTTTGAATAGAGGTGATCTAAATTCTCAAAATTTGGAGAATTAATGGGGAAACGTATTGGCCCATATTTGGCATGTATTTATTTTCATTGCATTTAAATTTTTTTGGGCTCTTTTATCCTCTTTGGACCCCAGATAATAAAATTTCTCAAATTTTTAGGTCCGTTTTAATGATGGCTTTAGTGCAAAGGATAGATAATTACCTTTCGTATCCCCTCCCCATTTTTTTAAAATACCACACAACCTCACCAAATGGTTTTTACATGCACACCTTTCTTATAAAGTTTTATCACGCTTGGTTCGTTTTAAGGACATGATTGAAGTGAAAACACCCAACCAACATGTGATAAGACAAGTACAATAATCAAACAAATCCGTGCATGTGTGCAATAAAGGAAATCATGTAGGAAGTAACACATGTAGGAAGTCATGTGTAAAACATGTAGGAAGTAACACTTAATGACATCTTAATGACTCCAAACATTATAAATCACAAAGATGACAAGATATATTGTCTCTAAACACTATCAAATAGTCACATGAATAAATGGAATAAAATTGTGACTTGGCTATCTTAAATGCTCATCAATAAAAAGGTGTAAATAAAATATAAAAAACATTTTGTTATTTTCTAAAAAAATTATATTAAAAAAATCTTTTTGAATTTTTCAAATAATTTTATCAAAATAAAATCTTTTTGTATTTTTTCAAAAAAATTTATCAGAAGAAAAATCTTTTTGGATTTTTTTCAAATAATTTTATCAAAATAAAATCTTTTTGTATTTTTTTTAAAAATAATTTTATCAAAAGAAAATTTAAAAGCAAAAATTTATACAAACAAGATACATACTAGTAATAGGCAAATAATATTTTCATGAAAATCATCCTATGCTAGTAAGCAAGTCAAACCTCAATCGTTAGGTTTCAAACGGTGGTGTCAACTTATGAAAAACCTTCGTTAAATCTTGTGAAGTATTGACCAAAAACTTAAATTGCTCACCTAAATATGCAAACTCATTTCTTAAAAACTCCTTTTCCTTCTCTAAAATCGGACGACCTAAATTTCTATTATACTTATTTGTTTTCAAGGTCTCGGTGTACAAATCTCTAAATGCTTTTTGGATCTCACTTTCATCTCCACTTTCACTTTCGCATTCTTCCTCACATGAAGAGATCAAAACATCACTATTGCATTCGTGAGCACAATTGTGGGACAAAGAGGGTGTGCTCACACAACTCGGAAAATCAACAAACATCTCATCACTAGTCTTATCATTATCACTTTCACTATTATCACTAAGTGTGGCGTGCACGGCTACATTCTTTACTTTCTTTCTAAGCCACGTAGGACACTTAAACGATTTATGCCCCTTATTCCCACATTCAAAACAAGTCACGTTCTCAAACTCCTCCTCACACTCCTCGTTCGAGTCACTCTATTTTTTCCTCTCACTTCTTTCTTTGGTCTTTCCTTTTTTTTTTATTTTTATCAAAAAATCAATTTTTACTTGAAGAATTTTCTTTAGAGATTTTGAGAAACGTTTTGAAAATTTTCGTAAATAAGGCCAAATCATCAACGTCTCCCTCATAATAGGATTCACAAACTTTTTTTTTCTTTTTCTTAAAATGAGTCTTTAAAGCAATGCCTCTATACTTAGCCTTAATGGTTTGGGGAAACGTGTCAATCTCATAGGTTTGAAGATCTCCTACAAGTTCTTCCAACTTAAGTGATTTCAAATTTCCCAAAGAGTTCAAAACAGTGACTTTAGAAATAAAGCATTTTGGAAGAGATCTCAAAATCTTTTTAACGACACGCGTGTTGTCAATCACCTCACCCAAATTAGAACATGTGTTAACAATGTACGATAAACGCACATAAAAATCATTAAAGCATTCAGACTCGGACATGATGATAGTCTCAAATTGGCTGGTCAAATTTTGTAACTTTGATTCTTTAACAGCGTTCGTACCCTCAGGTGTGAGTTTCAAAAAATCCCATGCCTCTTTAGACGTGGTGCACGTCATAATTCGGCGGAACTCATCGGGAGTGATAGCTCCATAAATAACACTCAGACCACAGGAATTAAAATTACACATTTTAAAATCATCTTCAGTCCAGGCTGACACAGGTTTTAAAGAGGTGATATTATCAACGGTGACTGTGGGAGGTGTCCACCCAATTTCACAAAGCAGCCAAACATGCTCGTCAATGGATTTTAAACAAGATTTCATACGGGCTTTCCAGTAGGCATAATTAGACCCATAAAAAATAATATTCATATTAAATGAATGTTCCATTGGAAAAATTGCGAATAAACACAAAATGGATTTAAAAAAAATCAATATCACACTATTTTGCGAAAAATAGGAATACGCGATAAATTAGCACAACCCTCTCTGATACCATTTTGACGACGTGAGAAGTCAGATTGTATCAAAATAAACCCTTGAAAAATCAGGATCACGCGGTAAATTAGCGCAACCCACTCTGACACCAATTTGAAAAGTCGTAAACGGTTATTTTCAGTATAATGTGTGACATAAAATATCAGGAAAAATCTCCACAAGGCAAAACCATATTACTTTCAGTATAATTTGTAAAGAACGGTTACACGAATTATAATTAAAATAAGTGTGACATACGAAAATACCCGTAGGTGTCGGTTTCGATGTCGTCAATTGGAATCTCCCGGGGCAAGAATTCCAGATGGGCAGCAATGAAGAACGGACCGACTTCTCTAGAAAACACTCCTTAATGAGTAGAATAAATCATTTGAAGGTTTATGTTGTGCAAATGTAAATGGGAGAGAGAATTCGTTTTATTAGAAAACTTAAAAGCCTTAAAAACAACATTAGCAAAAGAAGGCGGAATAAGGACTGAATTTTTCTCAACATGCTGGAAAATAAATTTGACCAACAAGTAGTGGTGACAGCATTTGGCATAGAAATCGAGGTCGACAGTGTCGTTCGAATGACATTGGATGTCGGTCGATCGAGAACACGTGTTTTTCGAACGACATCGCGCGAGATGTATATGTCGTTCGAACAACAGTGATATCTCGTTTGAATGAGCATGCATTTTAAAAAAGTCCATTACAGCTTAGAAAAAATTATTCTTTTGATAAAAAATAATTTCAAACTTTCAAAAAATATTTTCTAAAAAATTCCCAAATATTTATGCAAATATAAAAAACTCCAATTAATCATTTCACTGATAATGAATCGTGGAGCATGTAGCTTGATGAACGTGCAAAGATGATGGATTCAGATAAAGGTTAACGAAGATGATCGTGATGACATGCCGAATGTAGCGGCATCAGACATACAAATTGTGATCTAGGAAAAACTTAAAAATCCTCGATTCTACCCCGGACATTTATAAAAATTATGTCCTACATTTCACCATAAGGAATTACATCTTTTAATAATGCAGGCAACACTGTGAATGTCATGCAACTCGAAATACCACGACGCTTTATATGAACTAATCGAAAAAGAAATGAGAGAGTTTTATACTTCATACAATCTTGGTTCAACTATCTTTTAGATTATTTTATCAAATTTTAGATTTTAGTGGATTCTTCATCGGGGGCATCCGCATGTTTATGCACATTACCATAACACATAAAGTTAAGTGGGATTGTATAAGGAAGTCCAAAATCATCATGTATCATCTCTCGTGTTTCATCAGCAATAACTGAGTTAGAAGAAGGAACGAAAGATGACGTATATTCCCCGTGAAAAGTCAAACACACAGAGCTATCTAAAAACCAGTTTAGAAAGATATATTCTAAAATATCATCTTTAATGTATGACATATTACTGCATTTCTTACATGGACACAATATTCTTTTATCATCCGTTCTACTATCAAAGGCAAACATACCGAATTCTTCTGAACCTTTCCCGTACAAAGGATCGCCTCTATGTGCTATATTAATCCAAATCTTATCTATCTGTATGATTAACCTAATGAAATGAATAAGTAAATGTAGTAAAATATTATCATTTAGTATGTTCAGCATAAATAACAAAAAAGTGACATGCAACATGACTTTTTTTCCACAATGAACATCATGGTCTAACGATGCCAATTATAAAAACTAGAGAACAAAAAAAGATGACCAGCTTGATACTCTTTTCAATTTTCTATAAAATAACATTTTAGGATGCAAAAGTAAAATATTACACGGCTTGACAAATGTAAAAGAAATATATATAGAATCCACTATTGAGATGAAATTTATAAAATTGAACACAACTTACGACTTACTAAAACTTCATTTTGTCCCCATAACAAACATAATCCAATACTTGTAATTAATTCAACCCCTCCGATCAAACACACTATAATGGCCTAAAGAAATTATTTATCATTACACATAAGAAATATTAAACCTTTTCTAACGTCTGAGTGCTTTTGATATCATTTATTCATCTTCCAACTTTCATTAATGCATTATTAGTCAATGAACATTTTAAGGACACCTTTGATATAATTTTGTCATTACTATTTCATTAAATATAGTAGTATAAGTGAAAATGATACCTGAACAAGAGAGGGTATCTGAAGGCTAATATTAGAAATAGATCGAGATAACTGGTTTGATAGGCCTATTATCCTAATCATCCTTAATTCTGGCTATGGGTTCATTGTGACATCCCGCCTATTTTAACCATGGGTGATCAGTCCCTTATCAAAATAAACTCAAATTGAATTTAGTTCATTCTTAGCATCATTGTCGAAAACTTTTTAAATTACTAACCACCCATGTTAAATTAATCCGGTGTCAAATTTTATCTTGAATTAACATATAGCAACATGGGCAAATAGAAGTAGTATAACTCATATATATAATAATAGAACTCTGAGTCATCAAAATATAAATAGATAAATGATAAATACCGAATAAACCATCGGTTCCGAAATTAATATCCAAACCACCAGTCTGCTGAAATGAAATTAAATCTAAATACATAGTTTGATAAATAAAACAGAACAAATCTATAAACTTAGGGGGAAACATGATCAAATGAAATAACTGAATATGAATCCTAATCTAAGAATTAAATGACTGAAATATCTACACAACTCCTACATGCCTCCACAAGCGTACATCCCTAGAGTGAATCTTCATGTTTGGAGTATATATGTCTAGAAACCTAATTATTTTTTGGAAAAATAGATATTACATGGGCCAAAACCCTAAATCTTTGAAAAAAAATTAGCATGTATTTAAATTGTAGTTGAAAGTAGTTATTGGCTATACACGATAGTTGTAGCAACCCTTATTTTTTCACGTAATGGCTGGCCAGGCACGATACGCCTACGATAGGGCTTATTTGTCAATTAATACCGTCCTTAGCACCAAGTAATTATAAATAAGTTATTTTCCAATATTTATGCATTTGTAAGATAGAGCATATACACAATAGTCCAATATTCCAAACCACCATAATAATAATAATGATAATAATATCCAACTAGAGTGATAAAATCCTAACTAACATAAAATGAAAGAGAATCGGGCTTAAGCCCTTACAAAAGTTCCAGATAGTAGGACTGAAGATGAAAAATAACTTTACTAGAAATAACTGAATCTGAATCTGAAGAGTAAGTGAGGTCGCATGACTCCTATTGCACAATCCAACTATCCCTATCTAGGAGAACCTATGGGGATAAAATATTTATATTTGGGTCAGAGCCCGACGTTGCAAGAATTAACTTGAATAAAATATGAATGTAATTATACATTCTATGAACAATAATTATTTTCCTTTTCTGTCACTCACATACATGTGACACCTCACCCCTTATCTAATGAAATATCATCCGTTCCCCAACAATTACCAAAAAATGAATGGTGAATATGTCTCAGGTTATAACAAGGGAAATAGTAAGAAATTATTTGAAAGTAATTTCTACAATAAGTTACCCACAATCAAATTTTTTAAGCCTCATAAGTCTTTCAAAAAGGGCATAAGCATTTATTGTGCATTAAGGAACATCATATATAACTATTGTCGATTCTCCATAGACAATTTAATTTATTAAATTTCAAGTCCAGTCAATTAATGATATATGTCATTTCATATATGTGACACACAAGAGCATCGAACGTTGGTGTCTATTCGTGCTCTATCGGCAAGTTCGGAGGAATTCTCTTATCCCTAAATGGACGACACATAACAATTATACGTTGGGGGCGGTACCTATGCAGGACAACTGTATATGGCCCATACCTAATAGTGATACAAGAACGGTCAAATCCAACCCTACCTTAAGTGGGTGGAGCCTCCACGTAGTGCCAATATGGCCAACACATCGTCAAGCCCACCTTTGCGGACGTGTGTTATATAACACCCCGTAATTTTGAGGATTTAATATTTAATTATTTTGGGAGTTATAAAAATATTTAAATTGGAGAAACTTAAATTCATGAGTTGGAGAATTTATTTGAGTGAGCCTAATTATTTATAATTCGCGACTTTTAAGTTTAATGGTTCGAAATCTCGTGTATCGTATTTTGAGGTCAAAATTGGGAAATGTGAAAAAGTATTCGAGATGGTAATTCTGAGTGTACGGTTGAGTCCGGATGGGTTGATATAGTCAAAAAAGAGTACCCGGGAGTAGTAATCGGGTCCCGGGGTATTTATGGGCATAGACAGGGCACACACGGGGTGATTTGGGCTATTTTAATTAGGCCCATGTGGCCAAAAACGGGATTAAGGGTTTTAACCTAATTTGGGGAAGTGTAAAATGACAGTAAACCCAAATTCTAAGCCCAACGCTTGAGAGGGAAATTGGGGGAAAGCAAATCAAGAGCCAATTGGGGATTATTGGAGCCAAATTAAGGGACTACACCAACGGAACATACCCTACGAACAATTCTAGGCTAGTGGTTAATTGTTGTGTTTCCTAAATTGATGATAATCAATTCATATCATAGTGTGTGTATATGAAAATTCATTTTGGGTGTGTAACCAAAATTAAAATTGGGTTTTTGGAAATTGATATACCTTAATGGGATTAAGGGTGAGATTTATTGTGTTTATGATTATAGAATGTAGAGGAATGAATTGTATGTTAAAACCAATCAGAATCAATGGTTATTTGTTGTTAATATGAATGAAATTCGTATTGGAGATTTGAAACCTGGACAAAACCTAAATCGGGAAAACGTTGGAATTAATGGAAATTGATGATGAATTAAGGTCTTTAGGATGTTTAGACCCTTTTCTTATATGGAGGATATGTTAATTTTATTTGAGTAAAGGTTTAGATTGAGAATCCAAGCTTTGGGGTTCGTCCCTGGCCAAAAGTGGGCTGGAGAAGACGACTTTTGGAACGATCAATCGATCGACCAAGGGGGTTCGATCGATCGATGCTACAGGAATTTTGACAGTGACGCCAGTTTTTATTTACTTGGAAATAATTATTGAGAAAAGGATTTTCGGGCTGATATTACATGTTGAAAACGGACCAAGTGGGCGAGTCCGGGTATGTTAGTAATTATAGGTAAATATAATTGGGAAATTTGATGGAGATGAATGTGTGACACAATGTGGGCAAATATGGGGGAATGAGATTCTGAAATGTAAAAATGGATCAAGTTAGCGAGTCTGAGTATGTTGGTTAAGTGACACCAAAGTATTAAATTAATTATTGAGAGAGTAAATTAATTTAGAGTCGGAACACAGACTCCGGAAATAATAAGTTAAGGACCAAGTGAGCGGGTCCTGATATAACGGTTGGGCGACACCAAGAATTTATTAATTAATGTTAGATTAATTAAATTAGAGTCGGATTGTAGACTTGGGAAAGTATTAAATTAATTAATGTGAGACTAATTAAATTAGAGTCGGACTGTAGACTCCGGAACGTATTAAACTAATTATAGTGAAAATTAATTAAATGAGAATCAGACCACAGACTCAGATTGGAATAAATTAATTAATGTATAAATTAATTAAATGAGAGTCGGACCGTAGACTCGGCTTAGTATTAATGAGACAACCCGTGATCCAAGATAAGGGGTGGCCAGCCCGATACTTAAACGCAACAGGAATCATGGATGGATATCATCCTCAGCATCAACAAAAATAAACTGAGTATACGGGAAAACCACCCCGTAAATCAGAAAACGGGTTGCCAAAAAGTTTAGAAATTTAAAACCAGTTAAGAAAATCAAATTAAAGAACTCAATCTGATAAGCAACTGGAATTCTGAAAGAGTATATATATATATATTAAAACTAAAATGAATGTACAGAAAAGGGCTGAATAGGCTATCAGTCCACGGCTACATACAACACAGTACAATAGTTTAATATCTTACGTAATACATTCATTAATCAAATATAAAGGTTTGGACCACACGCCCGAGTACAGGCCCGATCATATATAGAACAGATAAATGAAAGCGTCTAATACAATGTCCTGTAATAATCCACAAAATCTTACAGCCTGACAAAAGCAAAGGAATGGGAATAATCACCACGAGCATCTTTGCGATGGAGCACTTGAGCGGATACAAGCATATATACAACAAGGAAAGTAAACCGGTCAGGGCCGGGTTCTATATGATCACCAGAAGAAATAAAAAGCATGATAGGAATGAACAGTTATGCATGAATGATAAGGATGATAAGATGGCATGTTAGCTAGCATGTTTAGCCCACATTACAATTTAAGGCAATTTAACTAATTATGAAATTTAAATCATTTACACAAGAGAATAAAAGTAAATAACTTTAATTAAAAACCATTTCTTATAATTCCAATTTCCATTCCCTTCTCACATTCCTTAATAGGAATAAAACCATTTATTTGGTTTAATCAAGAAGATATAATTTCCCTTCATTTATTAACTTCCATACTTAATTATCTTTCCATTTTAATCTTTCCATTCCTTAATAGGAATACCATTTATATCAAGTGATCGTTATGGCACATAAATCTCAATCACATGCTCTTTATGGCATGTATCCATGCTCTTTATGGCATATCCGTCAAGTCCCACTTGATGCAGAAAAGTTATATTCTTATACATATAACGATTCTAAGATCCCCCCTCCGAGTTTCCCCACTGGGCGCGCCCCTAAATGACCATCATCTTCCAGGGGCCTATCAAACAAGGCAGCCTAGGATCATAACGCAACATCGAGAAGCGGCCATATGCCTGCGGGAGAGTAAGGACCACACCCGAAATTCCCTCACCAGCGCAGAAAACATATAAAAACCCCGCATATGGCCTAGGACTATATCCTCCCTGCATTCATTAGCCAGGGGGCATCACCAAGCGCACGAACATCCCTTATGATGTCATTTAGAGAGGTGTGTTTAAGGAAATTAACATTTACCATTAAAATCTCATTTTCATTTTCAATTTACCATTACCAAAATTCCATTTCCATTATCCATGTGTTTAGTTCTTTTCACTCGAACCTATCATCGTTAAACAACTCGGTTCATTTTATTTGAACCAATCATCATTAACACAGTTTGGGTTCATTTTAGTTGAACCTATCATCTTTAAACAATTTGGGTTCATTTTATTCGAACCTATTCCTGTTGAATATTATCATTGATATTCCTCAAATTACAAGTCCCGGCTAAATATCCAAATGATCATCATAATCCTACAAATTCCCAAAGTTCATATAACTTTGATAAGCCCCTAAAGTCTCCAAGAATGGGCATTTAACTTCCTAACTTCTCAAAAATTAAATAAAAGAAGTAACGCCTTAGCATTTCTTTAAACACCCCCGAAATAAACCCCAGATGACCCAATTCTAGTCTAGGGTAGCGACCAACTCAATTACTACTCTAGGACTCTAAGTTTACTTCTTTCAAGAAGGTTCTTAGGTCCTAAACCTAAAGAAAAGATCAAAAATCAAACAAAAAAAAATAACTCAAAACTGCAGGAACCGAATCGATTCGCCTTGAAAGCGAACCTGTTCGGAAGACAAATCCAACATTATGCATGCTGCCGAATCGATTCGGCCTTAACCCGAATCAATTTGAGTACACAGACCTGGAAAGCTGCATCTTTGCGAATCGATTAGCTCAAGGGGCCGAATCGATTCGCCCCTGTGAAAAAGCCAAGTTTGGCTATGGAGTCTTGAACTCCAAATATTCTCCCAAACCCAAAACCAACCAAACCAATCTCATATAATGGAACTAAAATTCCATATATACACCCAACTACCATCATTTGCAATATCTATCATCCAAATCAATTTTCAAGGGTTAATACCCATAAATCCAACAAAACCCTAAAATGATTAAACACAACAAATTCATAACTATCACAATTAAGTATTCTACTTAAATCATATAATATCAAGTAGATAACTTGCCTTGATCTTGCAAATGCAGATTTGATTTGGTGGAGGGAATGATCCAAGATCAAATCTCCAAATCTCTCTCTTTCTCCAAAGCTCTCTTCTTTCTCTCTAAGTTAGCAATTGGGTCTTAAGAGGAATTGTTATCAAATTTTAAAAGTAAAAATTACCGCAAGTGCACGGGCTATTGAAATATAGCGGGTGTAAGTACGGGTCGAACCCATAGAGATTTCGTCAACTTTTATAAAATATCGATTGTCCAACTAGACATATGAGTGTGTTAATGTGATTGAGTGATGGAACAAAATAAATAAATAAATGCGTGACACAAATTATGTAACAAGTATGTAACAATAAAAATAATGACGGAATAAACGAACAAGTACAAGAGATAGTATTAAATGAGGAAGAAACTAGGACGTCGGTTCCGTTTGTCAATTTTAATTAAATTAACACATCAATTTAATTTCGTAGTTCCAAATTTATAACACAAAATATACCGACTCTCGTCGCGTACATTTCGGAGAATAAAACAATACATGCACTCAAAATATTTTAACGTCTCTTAAATTAGACACCATAAATCCCTTTTCCCTCGAAAATATCATATTTAAAATTTTTAACGTGTATTTAAGCATGAGGTATCAAAACATCTAAGTGCAAGCATAACCCATCAAAAATGACAACTTTAAATTTTTTAAAACATGAATTTATAATTAATTCGTTGAGGTTTAAAAATACACTCTCGTGTAATTTTAAGTGAATACCGAATTTTTTTATTTCAAATTAGAACATGTCGGAATGTCTACGAAATTAAATTAACATGCGTGGTTTAATTAGTCATGACAAACATCACCTAAGTCCTTGTAATTAAACTACTCACAAGACATATTTGACACACAAATATTGCAAGATGAAAAAAATAATTTTCATTAATAAATGTCAACTTACAAAATTTTGGGTCCAACGCTTGAATTACAATCCACAATATACTCCTCCAAAGTGTGTCTCAAAAATACTCACTACACAAATTTTTTCTCTCAAAGTGTTTTTTTTTCTCTTCCTTTCTTCACTCTCTCATCCTATTTTTTTTTTTTGGCACCATGGGGTGATGTAGGTAATGGGTATTTGTAGGAGTTTGGTGTGAGCATGTAGTGGGAATAGTGGGTTTGTGGCTAATTGAAGTGGGAAGGTGGGTTTGTGGGGGTATTGGTTTTTGGTTTAGGTGTATTGACGTGGAGAGAGAGGATGGGAATTTGGAAGATGGTAGGGGTAGAGGTATTGGGTGTGTGAGGGTGTATTGGTTATGTGTGTGTGTGAGTGGGTTGGTTTAGGTGTAGGATAGTGTGTAGGTTAGTTAGGTGTGAGTGTGTGTTTAATTTGTACACCTACTAAAATTTAACCAAATTATTTACGACTCAATTAAAATTACAAACTAAAAAAATAAAAGTAAATAAATAAATTTTAACCTATAGAATAATAAGAAACAAAAAAATAAAAAATAAAAATAAAAATAAATTTATAAAACAACAAGAATAAATCTATAAACAATAACATATCATGACATTAAAAAAAATGTACAATGACTCAAATAAAATAAATAACACTAAAACGTCACTACGACATATAAAATGACACACTCTAAATAATATTTACATAAAATAATTAAACAGTCGAAAAGTAAAAATAAAGACCCTAAAAATAGAATAAAATAAATATTATACGCGTATAAATAAAACATCACCAAAAATATGTACATGATGCAAATAAGAATATATAAATATATAAATACAAACTAAACATACACACACAAGTTGTAGGTATGGGTTGGGCTCGGTTTAGGGGTCAATTTTGGTTAAGGGATTGGGTTTAACTTTGGGGTTGACTTTTGACTTTCTTTCGGCTTCGAACTTTGAACGGACATAACTTCTTCATTTCAACTCCGATTGACACGCCGTTTGAACTCAGGCGTCCCTCGATTCAATGCCTTCAATTTTCGTGCTTGCTCTGAATCTGAAATCATTCATTTGAATTTACAATATTGCCCCTAAAGGTGCGTAAGTGACCTTTTCATACTCAATTTGCGTCCAGACTTCACCGCTTTCTTTTTAAACCTGTCAATACTCAAAAACAACTTGAACAAGATATTAGCAATGAATATAAGATGTGAGCTTGAAGTTCCCAAAATTGCATTATTAACCCAATTTATTCTTAAATTTGTATTTTTCTCTAAAATAATAAAAATATCTATAAAAGCTCTTTATTTATGATAAAATGGGAATAACAACACTTAGATTTGGGTGTAAATAATACAAAAATAATGCACTCATCAGGAATAGTGAGTCTTAACAAGACTAAATCGGGCCATTAGTCTAAAATGTCCAACTCTAATGAATAATACGCGATAAAATGATACGCAACTACTCATTTAAGCTATAACCAGTCAAAAGTGCCCGAAATACCAAAATACAATATGGCACTTATTTTGACTGTCTCGCACCTACCGGGACTAACTATACCCTCCAAATTATCATTTGGAAATTTTATAACACATTTCACGTTCCGGTTTCATATTAAACCAAAATGTCATTTTAATTCTTAAGACACAATAAATCACCACGTGGATATTTTTACCTACTCATGGTAATCTTACAACATTTCAGTAAATATTAACCTTTTTCATATTAAATTAATATTTACTCAACATCCATCATTTTATAATTTATAACTACACATAGTAAATAAATATAAAATAGGCTCTCAAAAGTGAGGGTTGTTACATACTCCCCCCCTTATGAGGGAATTTTCCCCCCAAAATTCAGGCATACCTCGCAAGAAGAAACGTGGATACTTTTCTCGCATGTCATCCTCACGATCCCATGTCGATCCCTCGACACTATGATGATTACATTACACCCTAACCAAGGTACTACCCGCGGTCTCAATTTCCGCTCTCCATGCTCTAACATAGCAACCGACTACTCCTCATAAGGAACGTCAAGATGCAGCCCAAAATCTTCTAAAGAAATGTGCCTAAGGGCACCATCGCATCTCTTGTACTACTTTACATGAGAGATATGGAACACTTCATGAACTTGCCGCAAGAGTTTCGGTAAAACAAGTTAATAGGCTACCGGACCCACCTTAACATATATAGGAAAGGTCCAACATAAAGTGGTGCAAGTTTTCCTTTTTCTACTCGAAACGCTTAATGCCCTTCATAGGCGATACTCGCACCAACACTTGGTCCACCGACCTCAACTCCACAAACCTTCTCCCTACATCATCATAGCTCTTTTATCGATCTTGGTTATAAGAATGCGATTCCGAATGAGCTCAATTTTTGAAAAAGTATCCTGTATCATTTCAGGTCCGAGGAACTTATCATCTCGCACCTTTAACCCATAAGCGAGAGATCCACAAGGCCTACCATACTAGGCTTTATAAAGCGCCATCCCAATAGTGAATCGATACAAATTATAATAAATGAATTCAACTAGTGGGAGACACTGTTCACGACTACTCTTGAAGTCAAGCACGCACAAAAGGAGCATATCCTCCAACATGTGGTTTACCCTTTCTGGACTGGCCGTTTGTTTAAGGATGATAAGTAGTACTTAACTTCAATTCAATTCCCATGGCTTATTTGAAACTTTGCTAGAAGTGAGAAATGGAAATCTTGTCTGAGTCGAAAACTATAATCAAAGGCACCCCATGCAGTCCAACAACCACACCATGCCCGGCCACCAAATACTGGCGGCGCATATCTTGACCCATTTTGTCATTTCTCAGATGCACCGGAAACTTAGAACCATGAGATTTCGCCATTTTTGCCTTTCTTAAGTCCTTCTCATCTGGGACAAAATCTCCTGTGGAAACGCACCCCACCCTCAAAGTCAATAGAGCAGGATAATGTTCCCTAAATCAACAACTTGTATATGTGGTCTTAACCATCCTTGTCTCTCCTACGACATCTTGCAACGAAATGTTGCTCGCACGAAGGACTAAATTTCTGCCCAGGAAGTAGTACCCCCCTTTTCTATACGGCGGTCACCCCCACGATGAATTTTTAATTCAAGCATGGGATAATACTTCCCACAAGTTTAAACTTATGAGGAGCATAAATAATAAGTCAATGCTTTAGTATTATTACTTCCCCTTTTGACAGAAACTTATTAACTGAATTCGCCCTTGAGCTTAACCACATGGGCTCAGGAGTGAGAATCAATTCACCCTTTTCTTTTCGAAAGCTGAGTTACCTCTGTAACCTTTAACTATGAGAGGCCTTATCTCCTTCGGCCTAAACCACCAAACCTCTCAAAATCACCCACTTCTCGTTACGAGGGAACCAATCCCTCTTGGAGTTAACACACAAATTATGCGTGGTCAACTTCGGACAACCCTCCTAAACGAACGCCACAAGTCCTAAAGGTCCTATGTCCAAACAAGACTAAGGTCTATCTACCTATATCCTATCTAAGTCGTATACGCATAATAATAAGTATATCCCTAGTGTCCAAGGCCTTTCTCAACTTCTGACATTTGCTCAGTTTCATGCGTGGGACGTCTCGCCGAAGCGAAATCCAAACAAGGAACCCTCCCATTACACTACTACCTCTCGTTATCGGTCTTCAACATATATAGGTCTAAGACACATGTTCGGGACCAAAGAAATTCTACTTATATACATTACCACTTAAATAGCTGAAGATTTAAGAAATCAAACATTCACTTTTCATAAAGCCTTATAATTATATACCCCACAACATATATATGCCTTTTCAAATAGCCTTCTTATCAAGGCATAACCCAGTATATCCCGGAACACATCATCAAGGTCTCTAACAACCGGAGTAGAACCCAAGGGAACAACTACATCCCGAGAACACTCCTCCACAATAAAATATAAGTATGTGTTAGTACCTCCTTTTTAAGCGAGGCATAACCACTAGAAAACATATCTTGCCCCGAAGCGGCAAACACTATGCTATTACCGTAGCAATTTATAATAACATGGTACTTTACTAACCAATCCATACTCAATATCAGATTATACTCGACCATGTCAAGGACGAGTAAATCAGCCTCAAAGCACAATTTATCAAAAGAACTTCCTATATGTTTACAAACAAGGAATTGAGCGAACCATCACTCATAGAAACTCAACGCTAGTAAAACAAAATACTCTCAGTAGATTTTATGAAATCTGTAGTGTGAGAAGAGCTCATAAAATAAATGAGCGTGTAACACCCACATCGAACAATACATAAGTCAAGTACCTGAGAAATAAAAACTCACCCTCAATAGCGGGCGGTGCTAATAGAGATGGAGGAAGTATAGCCTCCTAAATATGATAAACTTTACCATACTGTATTTGTCCCTGCTGCGGAGGAACAAATTGATTAGGCACCTGAGGTGGAAACTGAACACACGACTGTTGCGGAGTCCTAACAAACTGACCCCCAAACAACCGAGGACACTCCATCTTGTAGTGACCTGTCTCCCCACATAGGAAGCATCGTCCCTTCATATCCTCTTGACCTCGACCCCTGATATTTCTAAACTGGGTAATGCCTTAGTCCAGATCTCCTTTTCCTCCATGACTACCCGAACCTACATATTGCAAAGCACATTTACTGTGCCTACTGTTATTGCCACTCATAATAAACCCTCTGAAACGTTGTCTCTTAGACGAATCTCCTTGCTGAGGGTCCCTCTCTTTCTCTTTACTACCAGAGGATCAGGATGAGGGAAATGCTCCTCCTCCAATCCCCTATTCTCCAATCTTTCCTGCTTGCCCCACTATGGTAGCTTTCTTGCTACTCTGCGTATATAACCGATGCTCCTGGCAATGGAGCAATGCAGCAGCCATAACTTCACCAAAAGTTCATAAAGCTGTATTCCCCAATAACTGCTGTCAGATTCTCTAGTTTATACCTCCCATAAACTTTGAGATCTTCCTATCTTCTGGAGTCACTTCATCTGGCACAAAACTCGCCAATCGTGTGAACTCCTCTACATATTCCACCACAGATCTCTCTCCTTGCACAACATCCTGGAGCTTATTTCTCATCTCCCTATAAACTACGGGAGGAACGTACTCACGATCGTATAAAGCCCAAAACTCAGTGATCGTCATTATGTCTCTCTGCTCTGGTGTGGTTATTGTCTCCCACCAGTTTAACGCAGATCCGACTAGCTTAAAAGTGGCAAGGACTTGTTTCTTCTCGTCACTACATTCCAAAAGTCGGAGGTGGTGTTGCATATCTCTCTTCCATTGATTGGCTTTAATAACTTCCGTGCCTCGCTCGAATTTCCGAGGAATTGCCCTTTAGAAAGGACTCTCTGACCCTTTCCCACGGAGAAGGTCCCGTAGGAGCTTGAACATCATGATCCCCTGGAAATTGTTGAACCACTGCGATCATGCCGGCGTTAACCACTTCAGCTACTATGTTTGCTACATCTGCAGCGTTAATGATCCCTTGTGGCGGCGGTGGAGGATCTACCTCCTCTTCTACAACCCAATTACGTCTCACTAGGCTACCTCTCTAGGCGGCATTTAAGATGAAGAAACAATAGAGTTAAAATACTATTTGAAACTATCTATCTTGCAGAAGATCGCAAACATAGACAACTACATAGTCCTAACGTTAGGCTCTATATCAAAGAACGCTACGGTAGAACGTGACGAATCCATGTAGATCCTAAAGACTCTAGAACTTGATGCTCTGATACCATCTGAGATAACCCGCGATCCGAGATAAGGGGTGGCCAGCCCGATACTCAAACGTAACAGGAATCATGGATGGATATCATCCTCAGCATCAACAAAAATAAACTGAGTATACGGGAAAACCACCCCGTAAATCAGAAAACAGGTTGCCAAAAAGTTTAGAAATTTAAAACCAGTTAAGAAAATCAAATTAAACAACCCATTTGATAAGCAAGTGGAATTCCTAAAGTGTATATATATATTACAACTAAAACGAATGTACAGAAAAGGGCCGAATAGGCTGTCGGCCCACAGCTACATACAACACAGTATGACAGTTTAATATCTTATGTAATACATTCATTAATCAAATATAAAGGTTTGGGCCACACGCCCGAGTACAGACCCAATCATATGTAGAACACATAAATGAAAGCGTCTAATATAATGTCCTGTAATAATCCACAAAATCTTACAGCCCAACAAAAGCAAAGGAATGAGAATAATCACCACGGGCGTCCTTGTGGTGGAGCCCTTGAGTGGATATAAACATATATACAACAAGGAAAGTAAACTGGTCAGGGTCGGGTTCTATATTATCACCAGAAGAAATAAAAAGCATGATAGGAATGAACAGTTATCCATGAATGATAAGGATGATAAGATGGCATGTTAGCTAGCATGTTAAGCCTACATTACAATTTAAGGCAATTTAACTAATTGTGAAATTTAAATCATTTACATAAGAGAATAACAGTAAATAACTTTAATTTAAAACCATTTCTTATAATTCCAATTTCCATTCCCTTCTCACATTTCTTAATAGGAATAAAACAATTTATTTGGTTTAATCAAGAAGATATAATATCCCTTCATTTATTAACTTCCATAGTTAATTAATTTTCCATTTTAATCATTCCATTCCTTAATAGGAATACAATTTATATCAAGTGCTCTTTATGGCACATAAATCTCAGTCACATGCTCTTTATGGCACGCATCCATGCTCTTTATGGCATATCCATCAAGTCCCACTTGATGCAGAAAAGTTATATTCTTATACATATAACAATTCTAAGACCGCCCCTCCGAGTTTCCCCACTGGGCGCCCCCCTAAATGACCATCATCTTCCAGGGGCCTATCAAACAAGGCAGCCTGGGATCATAACGCAACGTCGGGAAGCGGACATATGCCTGCGGGAGAGTCAGGACCACACCCGAAATCTCCTCACCAGCGCCAAAAACATATAAAAACCCCGCATATGGCCTAGGACTATATCCTCCTTGCATTCATTAGCCAGGGGCATCACCAAGTGCGCGAACTTCCCTTATGATGTCATTTAGAGAGGTGTTTATGTAAATTAACATTTACCATTAAAATCTCATTTTCATTTTCAATTTACCATTACCAAAATTCCATTTCCATTATCCATGTGTTTGGTTCTTTTTACTCGAACCTATCATCGTTAAACAACTGGGTTCATTTTATTTGAACCAATCATCATTAATATAGTTTGGGTCCATTTTAGTAGAACCTATCTTCTTTAAACAATTTGGGTTCATTTTATTCGAATCTATTCCCATTGAATATTATCATTGATATTCCTCAAATTACAAGTTCCGGCTAAATCTCCAAATGATCATCATGATCCTACTGAGCCCCAAAGTTCATATAACTTTGATAAGCCCCTAAAGTCTCCAAGCATGGGCATTTAACTTCCTAACTTCTCAAAAATTAAATAAAAGAAGTAATGCCTTAGCATTACTTTAGACACCCCCGAAATAAACCGCAGATGACCCAATTCTAGTCTAGGGTAGCGACCAACTCAATTACTATTCCAGGAATCAAAGTTTACTCCTTTCAAGAATGTTCCTAGGTCCTAATCCTAAAGAAAGGATCAAAAATCAAACAAAAAAAAATAACTCAAAACTACAGGAATCGAATCGATTCTCCCTAGGGGCCGAATCGATTCGCCCTGCCGAATCGATTCGCCCTGAAAGCGAATCAATTCGGAAGACAAATCCAACATTCTGCATACCACCAAATCGATTCGGCCTTAACCTGAATCGATTCGGGTACACAGACCTGGAAAGCTGGATCTTTGCGAATCGATTCGCCCCTACGAAACAGCCAAGTTTGGCTATGGAGTCCTGAACTCCAAATATTCTCCCAAACCCAAAACCAACCCAACCAAGCTCATATAATGGAACTAAAACTCCATAAATACACCCAACTACCATCATTTACAATATTTATCATCCAAATGAATTTTCAAGGGTTAATACCCATAAATCCAATAAAACCCTAAAATGATTAAACACAACAAATTCATAACTATCACAACTAATTATTCTCCTTAAATCATATAATAGCAAGTAGATAACTTGCCATGAGCTTGCAAATGCAGATTTGATTTGGTGGAGGCAATGATCCAAGCTCAAATCTCCAAATATCTCTCTTTCTCCAAAGCTCTCTTCTTTCTCTCTAAGTTAACAATTAGGTCTTAAGAGGAATAGTGAGTGTTAACAAGACTAAATCGGGCCATTAGTCTAAAATATCCAACTCTAATGACTAATATGCGATAAAATGATACGCAACTACTCATTTAAGATATAACCAGTCAAAAGTGCCCGAAATACAAAAATACAATATGGCACTTATTTTGACTGTCTCGCACCTACCGGGACTAACTATGCCCTCCAAATTATCATTTGGAAATTTTATAACACATTTCAAGTTTCGGTTTCATATTAAACCAAAATGTCATTTTAATTCTTAAGACACAATAAATCACCACGTGAATATTTTTACCTATTCATCAGGTAATCTTACAACATTTCAGTAAATATTAACCTTTTTCATATTAAATTAATATTTACTCAACATCCATCATTTTATAATTAATTACTACACATAGTAAATAAATATGAAATAGGCTCTCAAAAGTGAGGGTTGTTACAATTAATTAATTAATGTGTAAATTAATTAAATGAGAGTCGAATCATAGACTTGGGTAAATTTCATATAAATTAATGTGTAGAATGTTTATATTATAGTCAGACCATAGACTCGGGGAAAATATTATATTAATTGAGGTGTGAATTAAATATATTAGACTCAGACCATAGACTCGGGAAGGAGATAAATTATTAAGTGAGAAAATTAATTAAGTGAGTAGGGACAGAGACTCAGAAAATTACAGGCTAGAGTGACGATTTTGAGTACAAAGTAAAGCTAGGGTTTAATATATATATATATACGGTGTAGTGACAGTATATATATATGTGTGTGTATATATTGTGTGTGCTATTAAATATTAGTGACTAGATATTTATTTAATGTATATACTATAGTGCTATCAAGGGAGGTTGCGCGATGTGGGTAAATCCCCTAGCTTGAGGAGTAGGGTGAGTATATCCCCAGGTCATAGCGTCCGGTTGTGATAACCAGATCAAAATAATAACGGGTGGCCAACCCTATAGTACTTTAAATCAGGTATCTCAGATGGCACAGTCTCAACATCAACAGACAATACTAAATAATATAAGGCTAACTACCCGAAATCATTAAAAGAGGGTTGTCAAAATTTTTGAACTTTTAATTAACAAAAACAATAACAACAAAACCAATAATCCAATCATCACCAACAATACACATCTAACTATGATGAGTGAAAAGTGCAAGCTCCAATAATATATACAAGAGGGCAAAACAACGAACAATAACGTCTACAATATATTACCCGAATAAGCTGTCGGGTCACAGGCAATACAATAGTCTGAGAAATGAAATATAAAAGTGTTCATCTACAACACTTGAATACTAACTCAATATACAAACTGAATCCTAATCTAGACGTACAATAGATAGGAATCGACTAAAACAAAGTGCCGCAACAGTCCTCTACTGCTACAGCTAATCGAATACACTGGATGGATGAGCATCAATGGCGTCCTTACGGAGGGACACCTAAAGTAATACAATATATACATGGAGGAGAAAAATATAAACGGGTCAGAGCCCGAGTTGAAAAACATTTTATAGAAAGTGTATTAAAATGCATAATAATTACAAATGCATTATTACATGATTAAGGTGAAATCGAACTCTTCTTTAAAATCCAACTCGCCTCTAAACTAAAGCGCGCACTAAATTTATGCACGTGATCTCCAAATAAATGCCTAAATCTAATTAGGCAATTAAATCTTACTAGATCCCAAAATGAAATATTCGATTAAGATTATCTAACTTATTTCGAAATCTATACTAAACTAAATTCCGTCTATAACCCTACTTTATTATTAAGTGCCAAACTTCTTTTTATGTTTCTTCACTTATTGAACATATGAAGTGGCATAACCAACTTCGCAACAACAACATCACAATACATCAACATTAATTTACTAAAATTTCATATATTCTAGTGATGCCCTCTTTGGCATGTATCCAATATTTATAATTATTATATATGAGTTATTATCATCAAGATTTAAGGACTAAACTTCTCTCGATTTTCAACACGGCACTGCGTGGGACGTCTCGCCGAGGCGATATTCAAACAAGGAACCCCCTCGTTACACTACTCCTGACCGTATCGATCCTTGAGACTCATTATGCCCTCAAGGCATGATGCATGGAACCCAAATTATTATTTTACAATTTTAATTAATTAATATTCCCAACTCCCAATAGTACACGGCGTTTCATGCGTGCGACGTCTCACCGAAATGAAATCCAAATAAGGAAGCCCCCGTTACACTACTCCTAGCATTGTCGATTGTCGGGATAGATGATATATATATAGTTATAATGACCATTTAGGACTAACTTCTCCCCAATTTCCAACATTACATTGCGGTTCGTGTGTGGGACGTCTCGCCAAAGCGAAATCCAAACAAGGAACCCCCCCCGATACACTAGTCCTGGCAATGTTAGTCCTTGAGGTCCATTAAGCCCGTGATACCCAAGAACAAGCACACTAAATAATATACTAACCATCCAACCGAGCTATAACTCGAGGACGCAGGCTCACTTGCTATCATCTTCCAGCAGCCCATATACGTAGAAAACTGGGGCCACCCGGTGGGGCTAAACACACCCACCTCGTGATCAACTCACGCACACAACGTCTGGGAAGCGGTCATAGCTCCTAACCGGAAAGTGATAATGACACATACCCACGACTTCTCACCCCCAAAATAAATAAACGTGTATCACATAATGGTCACATGGACGACTATGACCTGGGGAATATCCACACGCGGCACATCTAGCCAGGATGCTGACCCTCTATGCACGCAACATCCCAATGATAGCAAGGAGGGGGTATGCTTCACTATATATGTATATACCATCATTTAAGGTATACATACATCATCATATCATAAAGATATACCATCATATAAGGTATACTTGTCACATTATTTTCATATTTATAGTTCGCACTTAGGCGCAATAGAATTTATGTCATTGTTTAGTATATTATCTCTCGTGATATACTAATCGTCAATTCCTTCACATTTCCCCACTTAGTACTCGATACTATCACTCACTTGAAGCTCACATGTCCCTTCTGTTTACATTTCTCATCGTGTGAGATATTTCCCAGAGCAATCATCAATAAGGATATTTCTATATCCGTATGCACATCAAAGAGTATTTATAATTATCCATCCATAATAGGGTTCAATTATTTTTATGAACCTTTGAAATTATCCCAATTAGGATTAGATCCTAAAATCCAATATCTCTAAATTATTCTCATTCTTTCATGTGAATTTAATTGTCATCTCTAACTAGAATCTCCAAATCAAGGTGGACTTCCCCAATTAGAATATACCATAATATCTAATCGGTAATCCTCAAAGTTAGTTAATATGACCCCCATAATTTCATGTAAAGGAAAACTCTCTAAAAGTCTCCAAACGTACTCCAAATAACTCCAATAAAGATTCCCAATCGATATCCTTAGACGAAACGGGATGAAATTCTTCCTAGAAAAACATCTCCAAAAATCCCCTCTTTCTGAATCAATTCGGCCCCTCCGATTCAATTCAGCCCTAAAAGAAAATCGATTCGGCCCATCCGAATCGATTCGGTCCTAAGGACCTAGGAGTCTGCTACATACCGAATCAATTCATAAGGGACAAATCGATTCGGCCCTAAAGACCTGGGGATTCTGCAACAGACCAAATCGATTCGGAAGGGGCGAATCGATTCGGTAAGTGCAGCAAGCCACGAAATGGCTTATTTTCCTCAAAACCCAAATTTCCCAAAAATCATTTATATCATCATCCAACCATTTTAATCCAACCCAATCACAAATATAACATTAATATTCATCCTAGAGTGCATATAAACTTATTTCTAACCTTAAAATTCATTTATACACTACAAATCTAAGGTTTGTTTTCCCAAAAATTAGGTTTTGTCAATTTAAACCTAAAACCCACAAATTTAATCCACAAATCATGCAATAAAGGATACACAATAATTATTTAGCAAGTGTAATCACTTGCCTCGGGTTCGTAGGGTCTGAATCTGCCTTGAGATCGCGTATTGGCCGAAAAAACCTCTTTTTCTTTCTTTTCTCCTTCCTTTTCTTCTTTCTTTCTTTCTTTCTTTCTATTTCTCTTTCTCTCTTTGGAGAATTGTTTCTCCCGTAGGCTAATAAGCCTTTCTTCCAAATGTACACATCTTTAAATGATAATACACACTTTAAATGACCCTGTAACTTTAATTCGAGTCAAACGGTCCTCAATTATTTCGGAACCCAAATAGACCCCAAGTACAGTCATTTCGACTTTCTTGACCATTTCGGAATCAATGGCACCCTCAGAATTGTCATTCGAACAAGTTTCTAGTGACTTCATATTTTGACTTCAATTGCCAATTTAATAAATCTTCAATTAAAATAATATTTATTTCTCCCTAAATAAATGAATCATCGTCTCCAAGACCTCGGGTTGTTACAAACTTCCCCCCTTACAAAAATCTCGTCCTCGAAATTTGGCTAAGCCTAATTATCTAAAGCTCAACTAGTTCTACTACATCCCTCATCACTAATCCTATACCTAAGCCTCTAACTTCCCACGACGAAATATTTTTAATTTATTTTAAGTTGATTATAAGTTTTATAGAACCAATTTACACAACTAGGGAGCCCATACACCCTTTATATTCGAGGTTTATGCTCGCAAAAATCTTAATGAGGCCTTGTTTGCCCCTAAAGTTCCACAATTCCATAAATATAAATAATACTGACATTTTAATAAAGATTTTTTTTTTGAATGGTCCAAAGAAATAACTCCTCTGAATTCCTGACGTTCACCACGTTCGTGCGGGGGATGTCTCGCAAAAGCGAAATTCAAACAAGGAACCCTCCCATTACACTACTGTGTGGCGACGTCGGGGATTGAGAGTTTGTTAAATTAGGATTGTAGTTTGAAAAAAGAATTAATTTGTAAATAAAAAATAAAAAAAAAATCATTTGAAAATGGCCCAAAGGCCGGTAGAAAGTTTTATTTTCAAAACAGTTTATTTGGAAAACGGTTTATATAATATAATATAATATAAAATGACTTATGTCCCACACAAGGTCTTTTAGATCATCACATATATAACAATATGTAGCTCATAAGAATTAACATAATTATGAGCTAAAATTTCTGCGTCCCAACAATCCACAATCTCAACTTTTATCAAAAACAACAATCTCTTTTCATTTCAATATATTGCCATTTATAAGGCATATCCATATCTGGAATACAACAATTATATAAGTCTAACATGACCATATAAAAGAAGTAGATTTATCATTGCTACTCATCATACCATAACCATTCTTACATTTACCACGAAGTTCATAGCTCTCCTTGAGCAAATTATAAAATTATCTATTCTACCAAAAGATAATAACATAATAGCCTAACTTGCTCAAAGTTCCCCTTAGGGTCAATACTTACATAATAGGCTTATAACACTAGCCTCTCATCAATATCTTCCATACGATATATAAAAACGTCATATAGTAATAATCCACTTCATAAAGGAAAAAAAATAACTTACATCATCCATTTCTAGTCCGATTGCCCTTCCTCATCAATGGGCTGCCAAACAAAGTCCCCCGGTCATAAAGTGACCTCGAATCTATTGTAGGGGTTGCACTTCCAACATTTCATCAAAACGGGGTCCTTTACCTCTTTTAGGACAATCTCTCTTTCTATGACCTATCTCTTGATAAAAGAAACACTTACCCACAAATCCTTTCTGCCCACTCGCATTACTGGCACTCTCATCGCTAAATTTACTTGATGAAATCGAATCTCCAAAGTTCTTACCCTCTTGAGAACGAAAATGATATTCATGACACTTTAATAGTGCCGCATTCACTACCTCAACAAAAGTCATTAACATAGGACTATCTAACAAGTGTTGTCGGATTTTCCAATCTAAACCTCGAACAAACTTTGATATACGCTTCTCTTCCGTATTTACCTCATTATGTACTAATTTCGCCCATGTAGAAAAATCTTCCTCATATTCTGCCACCGTTCTATTTCCTTGAAAAATCTTTATATCTCGAGTAGAGGAAGAAAAATACCTTCGATCAAAAAGCTTCCAAAAATCTATTATAGGTAATCTATCTCTCTGTTCCGATGTGGTGGTAGACTCCCACCATTGAAGAGCTTCACCCGATAACCTAAAGGTGCCTAAAAATTACTTCTGCACCTCACTACACTCAACCATACGAAGGTGCCTTTGCATACTATTCTTCAATTGACATGCAGCTATTGCATCAACTCCCCCTGCAAACTCGGGAGGATACCCCTTACTAAAATCTTCCTTCACTCTCTCCCACAAAGACAATCCTAAATGGGATTGGGTTGCTCGAATGACAGATTGTTGCGCCATCGTAGAAACGACAGCAGTTACTCCTTGTGCCACTATATTGGCAACTTCATCCGTAGTCACGTTCCTTAGAGGCATTTGGGTTCGCACATCCCCTTTATTTTCCCTGACTGAACGACTTCTCTTCGGTGGCATCTGAAACAAGAACAATTCCATCCGAACGCCTTTCAAATATTTTCAAATCACAGAAAGATATGGACGTGTGAATACAACAGTCCTAATAATAAGGTTCTACATCAAGAATGCTTACGAAAGATCGCAGTAACGCACACAGATCCAAAAGACACTAGAACCTGATGCTCTGATACCATATGTGACAACCCGCTCAAAATAAACACGGATGGCCAGCCCTATAGTACTTTAAATCAGGTATCTTAGATGGCATAGTCTCAACATCAGCAGACAATACTAAATAATATAAGGCTAACTACCCGAAATCATTAAAAGAGGGTTGTCAAAAATTTTAAACGTTTACTTAATAACAACAACAAAACCAATAATGCAATCATTACCAACAATACACATCTAACTATGATGAGTGAAAAGTGCAAGTTCCAATAATATATACAAGAGCGCAAAACAACGAACAATAACTTCTACAATATAATACCCGAATAAGTTGTTGGGTCACAGGCAATACAATAGTCTGAGAAATGAAAAATAAAAGTGTTCATCTACAACACTTGAATACTAACTCAATATACAAACTGAATCCTAATCTAGACGTACAACAGATAGGAATCGACTAAAACAAAGTGCCGCAACAGTCCGCTACTGCTACAGCTCCTCGAATACACTGGACGGATGAGCATCAATGGAGTCCTTGTAGAGGGACACCTAAAGTAATACAATATATACATGGAGGAGAAAAATATAAATGGGTCAGAGCCCAAGTTGAAAAACATTTTATAACAAGTGTACTAAAATGCATAATAATTATAAATGCATTATTACATGATTAAGGTGTAATCGAACTCTTCTTTAAAATCCAACTCGCCTCCCAACGAAAGCGCGCACTAAACGTATGCACGTGGTCTCCAAATAAATGCCCAAATCTAATTAGGAAATTGAATATAACTAGTTCCCAAAGTGAAATATTCGATTAAGATTATCTAACTAATTTCGAAATCTATACTAAACTAAATTCCGTCTATAACATTACTTTATTATTAAGTGCCAAACTTCTTTTTATGTTTGTTCACTTATTGAAAATATGAAGTGGCATAGCATGGGACGTCATGCGTGGGACGTCTCTTAACTGTACACGGCGTTTCATGCGTGGCACGTCTCGTCGAAGCGAAATCCGAACAAGGAACCCCCCGTTACACTACTCCTAGCACTGTTAATTGTTGGGATAGGTGATATATATATATATATATATATATATATAATGAGCATTTAGGACTAACTTCTCCTCAATTTCCAATATTACACTGCGGTTCGTGCGTGGGACGTCTCGCTAAAGCAAAATCCAAACAAGGAACCCCCCGATACACTAGTCCTGGCAATGTTAGTCCTTGAGGTCCATTAAGCCCATGATACCCAAGAACAAGCACAATAAATAATATATTAACCATCCAACCGAGCTATAACTCGAGGATGCAGGCTCACTTTCTACCATCTTCCAGCAGCCCATATACGTAGCAAACTGGGGCCACCTGGTGGGGCTAAATGACACCCACCTCGTGATCAACTCACGCACATAACGTCCGAAAAGTGGTCATAGCTCCTTACCGACATGTGAGAATGACACATACCCACGACTTCTCACCCCCAAAATAAATAAATGTATATCACATAATGATCACATGGACGACTATGACCTGGGGAATATCCACACCCGGCTCATCTAGCCAGGATGCTCACCCTCTACGCATCAAAGTTCCCAATGATAGCAAGGAGGGGGTATGCTTCACTATATATGTATATACCATCATATAAGGTATACATACATCATCATATCATAAAGATATACCATCATATAAGTTATACCTGTCACATTATTTTCATATTTACAATACGCATTTAGGCGCCATAGAATTTATGTCATTGTTTAGTATATTATCTCTCGTGATATACTAATCGTCAAATCCCTCACATTTCCCCACTTAGTACTCGATACTATCTCTCGTTTGAAGCTCACATGTCTCTTCTCTTTACATTTCTCATCGTGTGAGATATCTCCCAGAGCAATCATCAATAAGGATATTTCTATATCCGTATGCACATCAAATAGTATTTATAATTATCCATCCATAATAGGGTTCAATTCATTTTATGAACCTTTGAAATTATCCCAATTATGATTAGATCCTAAAATCCAATATCTCTAAATCATTCTCATTCTTTCATGTGAATTTAATTGTTATCTCTAACTAGAATCACCAAATCAAGGTGGGCATCCCCACTTAGAATATACCATAATATTTAATCGGTAATCTTCAAAGTTAGTCAATAAGACCCCCATAATATTACCAATCGATGTCCTTAGACAAAACGGGATGAAATTCTTCCTAGAAAAATATCTCCAAAAATCCCCTGTTTTCGAATCGATTCGGCCCCAAAAGCGAATCGATTCGGCCCATCCGAATCGATTCGGTCCTAAGGACCTGGGAGTTTGCTACATACCAAATCGATTCTTAAGGGGCGAATTTATTTGGTCCTAAAGACCTGGGGATTCTGCAATAGACCTAATCGATTCGGAAGGGGCGAATCGATTCGGTAAGTGCAGCAAGCCACGAAATGGCTTATTTTCCTCAAAACCCAAATTTCCCAAAAATCATTTATATCATCATCCAACCATTTTAATGCAACCCAATCACAAGTATAACATTAATATTCATCGTAGAGTGCATATAAACTAATTTCTAACCTTAAAATTCATTTATACACTACAAATCTAAGGTTTTTTTCCCAAAAATTAGGTTTTATCAATTTAAACCTAAAACCCACAAATTTAATCCACAAATCATGCAATAAATGATACACAATAATTATTTAGCAAGTGTAATCACTTGCCTCGGGTTCGTAGGGTCTGAATCTGCCTTGAGATCGCGTATTGGCCGGAAAAACCTCTTTTTCTTTCTTTTCTCCTTCCTTTTCTTCTTCTTTCTTTCTTTCTTTCTTTCTATTTCTCTTCCTCTCTTTGGAGAAATGTTTCTCCCATAAGCTAATAAGCGTTTCTTCCAAATGTACACATCTTTAAATGATAATACACACTTTAAATGACCCGGTAACTTTAATTCGAGTCAAACGGTCCTAAATTATTTCGGAACCCATATAGACCCCAAGTACAGTCTTTTTGACATTCTCAACCCCTTCGAAAACAATGGCACCCTCAGAATTGTCATCTGAACAACTTTCTAATGAATTCATATTTTGACTTCAATTGCCAATTTAATAAATCTTCAATTAAAATAATATTTATTTCTCCCTAAATAAATGAATCATCGTCTCCAAGACCTCGGGTTGTTACACCGGTTTATGGGCGAGGGGCTTATCTCACTTTCAGGGAAGTAATCTGACCACCTCCACTTCATTTTTGTTTTAGGCCAGGTTGGTAAGCGATTCCAACTTGGGTAACTAGGTTATGTGAGCACACCTAGTGAGATAGCACTTTAGAGGGAATCATTCAGCGAGGATATACTCAGAGGGATGGATATACGTATGATATATGTGTGGATATTTTAATAAAGGTACGTATATAATGGTATTAAATATTATATGCGGGTAATAATACATTGTGTGATGTATTTACTTTATATAACTTTTGACACAGTTATATGCTATTATTTAGGAAGGAATTATTTAAGTTAATTGGTAAGACAACTTATAATTCATGAATAATTATACTCGGGTTAGAGTAGTATGGCAAGGGAATGTTATACCAGGACTAGTTGGATGGGGTAGTACAACTAGGTGGGGTTAAGGTAACCGTTAGGTGTGCACAATAGTGGAGGGGTGAGAATATCCTCAAGAGAGTGTGACACTAACTTAAGTATGAAGCGCATTCATGCATTTTAAATTACTATAGTTAATTTACTTGCTAAATATTTTCAAAATTTTTTGGGTTCTAACTCTTGCTATAAAACTATTTTCAAAACCTTTTAGGTGTCCAGCCATAGGGATGCCAGGATTGATATTCTATTCTAGAGACACGGAGTTGCGGTATATGTGGATGCTAGCAGGAGTTTGGATTATACACATTGTTCATTCATTCCTAGAGTAGGAATCATTTATCAGTTTCAGTTTTATTTAGGGCTTATCACCCAGTCTTCTTTGTACAGTTTTCAGATGTAATTATTCAAGTGTTGAATGTTTGTATTGGATTATTCGCTTTAGCGGCCGATGGTTTATTCGGAAATTTATTTAGTTAGTGATTTAATTTATTTTCATTCAGTTGTGTGAAAGGTTTATATTTAATTCCGCATGTACTATTTTGTTAATTAAAAAGTTAAAATTTGGCACCAACTTTTGGAATACTGGGTGGTTAGTAAGTTTTAAAAAGTTTTCGACAGTGATGCTAAGGATAAACCAACTGGGATTCCTGTTTTAATTTAGTATTGGACTGATCACTCGATATTTTATTAGGCGGAATGTCACAGACGGTATCAGAGCATCAGGTTGTAGTGTCCTTAGGATCTGTGTGGCTTTTCACGTTTCGACTTAGATGTCTTTGATACGTAGCCCTATCATAGGATTGTTGTATTCTTATATGTACGCTCATTTACGTTCTTCTGCCATTTATTTTATTTGTGGGTGAACTCATACGATTCGATTCTCATTTCAGATGCCGCCTAGGAGAGAGAGTGCAGTTAGGGAAGCAGGGGGAGATGAGAATAAAGAGGCTCATCATGAGCAAGAGTTACCGTAGCAACTGCCAGAGATGATTTTAGCAGCACAAGTAGTTGAATTAGTGGCGCAGGCAGTTGAAGCAACAATGATTGTTATGGAAAGATACTTTCCACGAGATCAGCCATAAGTGTTAGTGGCATCAGATGTTCAGGCTCACACGGGGCCGTCGGGGTGGTAGCAAGTACGAGAGGTATTTCAAAAGGTCCATCCACCAGAGTTTCGGGGGGTTCAGATGTGGTACTGGCATGTCAGTGGAAGAGAGGTATTCAACGTCACCTACGCATGGTAGATTGTAATGTCGTGCACAAGCAAATGCTAGCCACTTTTAGGTTAGTGGGAGCAGCGCTACAGTGGTGGGAGTCGATTACCACAGTTGAGGAATGGGATACAGCAACTATTGTCGAGTTTTGGGTGAGATTCGACCGCAAGTATTTTTCGTCAGTAGTTGAGATCGAAATGAGGAGAAAATTCGGAGATATAACTTACGGGGACCGTTCAGTGGCCGATTACGAGGAAGAATTCACTCGTTTGGAAAATTTTGTATCGAATGAGGTAAGAAATGAAGGGAGAAAAAAAGCACGGTTTGGGTTAGTCTGGAGGATCAGACAACATTTGATTGGTAACCCCGCGTTAGTAGCTTATACAAATGTCGTTAATGCAGCACTCCTCCACTGTCAGGAATATCGCTTCCACATGAAAAGAAGCAGGAGGCGAGTGGAACCCAATTACTAATAATAGCATGAATACGATGATTCCTAACTATAAGCTCTAAATATCAAGGAATGCAATGCAGAACGTAATGAATGCAAACACAGATCCTAAAGACACTAGAACCGTGCTCTGATACCAACTGTAATAACCCTTATTTTCCCACGTAAAGGCTGTCCAGGCACGATACGCCGAAGAAAGGGCTTGTTTGTAAATTAATACCATCCTTAGCACAAAGTAATTGTAAATAAGTTATTTTCTAAAATTTCTGGATTTGTAAGATAAAGATAATATACACGATAGTCCAATATTCCAAACCACCATAATAATAATAATGGTAATAATTTACAACTAGAATGATAAAATCCCAACTGACATACAATGAAAGAGTATGGGGCTTAAGTCCTTACAAAAGTTCCAAATAGTAAAAGGCTGAAGATGAAAGCACCTATTATAGAAATAACTAACTCTGTATCTGGAGAGGAGGCGTGGTCACTGGAGTTCCACAACACAATCCAACTATCCATGTCTAGGAGAACCTAGGGGTAAAAAAACATTTATATTTGGGTCAGAGCCCGAGGTGTGCAAGAATTAAATTGAATAAAATTTGAATGTAATTATACAGTCTATGCAGAATAATTATTCCCCTTTTTTGTCACTCACATACGTATGATACCGCACCCCTCATCTAATAAAACATCATTCATTCCCCAACAATTCCCAAATAATGAATGGTGAAAATTTCACAAGTTTTAAATGAGGAAAATAGTATTAAATTATTTGAATGTACTTTCTAAAATAAGTTTCCCACAGTCAAATTATTCAGGCCTCATAAATCTTTTAAAAAAAGGCATAAGAATTTATTATTCATTAAGGAACATCACATATAATTATTGTCGATTCTCCTTTGACAATTCATTTTATTCAATTTCAAGTCCAGTCAAGTAATGATCTATGTCCTTTCATATATCTGACAAACAAGGGCATCTACTGTTGGGATCTATTCATGCTCTATCGACAAGTCTGGAGGAATTCTCTTATTCCTAAATGGACAATAAAAAACAAATACGTTGGGGACGGTCCCTACGCTTGACATTTGTATGCAGGCCACACCTAGCGGTGATACAGGAATGGTCAGTGCCAACCCTACCTCTAGTGGGTGGAGCCTCCATGCAGTACCGATATAGCCTACACATCGTCAAGCCCACTGATTAGGCATAAATTCTTCCTAATTTATCCCTTAATTTGCGTACTTTTAGCACCTCGAACAACGTAATCGATTTGACTTTATCTCATAATCTAGCTATTGACTGATCCTAATGAGTACATCAAGTTTCTGGTATTTCGTAGTGATTTCACAGGTATTTGATGTCAAGAAACGGAAGAAGGAAATCGGAAGAATCAAGGAAGAAAGAAGGAAAGTCATAAGGGCAAAAGTGTAATTTCCACCTGGAATTCGGATGAGGTACCAAAAGAGATGTTGAAGAGATCTAATTCATGAGCAAATAGGAAGAAACGGCACCTCAATCTAAGTCTCGAAATAAAAGATATGAGTAGTGAAAATTGAGCCAAAAAGTCAAATAGGCAGACTGGTCCGCCCCTACCCCGGACCGGTCCAGTTTGCCAAAATCCAGATGACCCCGGATCACAAGCAAACCGAAGAAGGAAAAATTAAAAAGAACCGGTCCACCCCCAGACCGACCCACCCAAAAATAAAAAGAATCGATCCGCCTTGGAGGCAGACCGGCCCGCCTAAGGCCCGGACCGATCCGGACATCGAGATTTGCAAATCTTATCTGCTTCAAAGAAGAGTCC
The DNA here is from genome assembly GCA_949130495.1 of Sambucus nigra. NCBI lineage: Eukaryota > Viridiplantae > Streptophyta > Magnoliopsida > Dipsacales > Adoxaceae > Sambucus > Sambucus nigra. Next base: position 321,675 of record CASBWL010000398.1, on the reverse strand, counting down.
TAGTGCAGCTGAAATTCCTAAATTCATGGAGGGTATAAAACACCCGTTTTATTACTATTATTGGTACGAAGAATTAGTAGGATTTTTCCTCTCTTTTTCGAGAAACCCTAGTTGTAGATACAATTTCCAGTTTTAATTGAAAGATTGAAGATTTATTCAGAGTTTATTTGATTACCAATCTAATTAATTGCTTCAATTACTTCTTGGGTGATATTAGTGAGTTGTTCCTTCTTTTCAATTCTATTCTACATCTATTCACAAGTTTCTTTAGATTAATTATGACTTCTTGCACATCAATCACTATTTTCATCACTTTTATCATGCTAGGCTAGATTTTCTAAGGCCGGGATACATGAACCCAGCCTGATGTGTTAATTGCATGTGTATAAATTTATTCCTATGAATTTAGTGATTGAATACGACCGTATTGCGTCGGAATATAACAATTGCAGGTCTTTATATCTCATTTGCCTCTAGGTAACCGTGATGATTTAGAATGCAATTCGAGTGTTGCTATCGCCATACCGATTTACTCGTCCTCAGATTAAGTATGACGCGGGCTTGAACCTCGTATACGTAATGCTTGGGAGTACTAAATTCCGGGTCAAATCAATCTGTTAAATTTACGATTAGTATTTTATCGGCAATACACTAGGGGTGGGGGACTGTATTCCCATCCTGTTTTTCCCATCACTTAGTTCCAAAGTTTAAAATCATCTTTCATTCATATTTTAGGTATATTAGTGTAGTTGCATTTCGTCATCATTTCATAATTGCATTTAGTTTTAATCATTCTCAAAACCAAATCATTTTCTCTTTTTCTTTTTAGAGTCAAGGTTAGGATTCCTCCGTCTTTTCCAGTCGTCACAACTCTGTTGTCCTTTTTTCCCGTGGATACGATCCCGATTTACTGGGTTTATTACTAACGCGATAGGCTTGCACTTGAGCCTAGAGTGAATGAACATTAGAGACACTTTCTGAGTCGCGTCAAGTTTTTGGCGCCATTGCCGGGGAATTTGGTAGACTTAGGATTAGATCGAGTCAATCCAAAGCTTTGACCAAAAATTTCCAAAAATCCAAAAACGTAAAAAAAAAAAAATCAAAAAGCACAAAAAGATTCACCATCATCTCTCATAAGCCATTAATGCAAAATTATGAACTCACTCCCACGCCCCATAATACTCCAACCAGCATTCACGAAAACCCAATCGTTGAGTACAATCCCGATAGTCCCCACACTCCTAATGCCCCACAGTTCTGGATCCCACATCCCACACCGTCACACTCAATCTCCAATAACACTCCGTTTTCCTTCTTTGGACACACCTCTGAGCACATTTTGAGCACACCAAATGAGAGCACCGAGTCGTTAAGAGAGAGAGAGAGATGTCGCAACATGGTAGTACAACCGCCGGTGAGAAAGAGGCCCCACACCGCCCGCTAAGAGATATCGTATATCCCGAGCGCACTGTCACTCCGGGATGCATTATACTCCTGTATAATGCCAGGCAATTTCTTTTCAAAAATGGGATGATCCAGATGCTACCCCATTATCATGGTATGGATTCTGAAAAACCATACCTCCATATTAGGTAATTTGAGGACGTGTGCGATACTCTCAATGATCAAACCTGCACACCAGAGGTGATCCGCCTCAAACTCTTCCCTTTCTCCCTCAAAGATAAAGCTAAGATCTATCTATAGTCTTTACCTCCGAGCTCGATTCCATCTTGGAATGAGTTACAATCGAGATTTCTTAAGAAGTTCTTCCCAACACATCGAACAATCTCCATAAAGGCTCAAATTCAAGCATTTAGACAATATGAAAATGAGCCATTCCATCGATGTTATGAACGTTTCAACGAGTTAATTACTTCATGCCCCCATCATGGATTTTATTCAGCGCAAATCATATCTTTTCTCTATAATGGGCTGAATCTTAACTCCAAGCAACTTGTTGAAACCATGGGAAGTGGTCCTTTTATCGACTTAGATACCCACGATGCTGAGCTTCACCTGAGGTATGTGTAACAACCCGCCTAATGGGATACCAAGCGATCACTCCTATATCGAATTAAAATAGGAGTTACTTATGGATCATTCTTAGCATCACTGTCGAAAGTCCATTTAATTACTAATATCCTATTAAGCGAGCGTTAAAACTTTTACTTAACTACTCTTTTTTCAACAATTAAAATAAAACATCCACAAATTAATGCGTAAATGAACTGAAATGGAAATGAAATGAAATAAAATAACCGAACACTCGGTTCAAATTATACAACCATATCGAATAACGTATAAAAGAATAAATAAATACAGTTGAGCCATTGGCTCGAATGTTTATACAATACCTCCTATCTAGAGTACAAGAAAAGAAGCGTCTACCGAGAACCCCGCAAGCATCCACAGCTGCTGCAGCAGACGTCTCACTCGAAAGAATTTCAATCCAGGCGTCCCTGTGTCTGGACACACACACACACACACACAGATATATATATATATATATATATACAACAAGAGAGAAAAAGTAGATAAACGGGTCAGAGCCTGAATTTTGATAATATTTTGCAAGTGCATAAATGCTTTATTTTTAGAAAAATAGTTTTATCTCATATTTAAATTGGCATCGCACTCCCATAAGATACCCCTCACCTCTCGACTAATGTGCACACCTAACCCACCCTAACAACACCTCCTAGTCAAGCTATCCCTTCCTAACTAGTCTATCCCCCAACTACAATCTACCCCAGATAGTCCAAGTGCTAAAGGCTAAACTTCCCTCCATTCTCAACACTGCACTAAGTTCGTGCGTGGGGTGTCTCGTAAAGCGAAATCCAAACAAGGAACCCCCCGATACACTACTACTTGGCAGGGTTAATGGTAGAGATCCATTAGGCCTGTAGCACACACAAATGTATAAATACATATATATATATATATATATATATACATACATCAACAATATACGTCCGGATAATATCTCCCGGACTGAGGTTTACGAAATAAACTATATAATACACATTCGGATCTACCTCCCGGACTGAGGTGTATTCTATACTCATATCAAAACCTTCCATTTCCCTTCTCATATCCAGGAAATGTATTTAAAAGCCAATTCATTAGCATGACTTGCTTTACCATATCATGTACTTTTTAAAAGCCAATTTTATTATTATAAAAATGTTTTTCCTTTATATATCATCCCATTACCCTTTTTATACTCAAAAAATGTACCCAAAGCCATTTTCATTAGCATGAAAACGCTTTGATCAAATCATATGCTTCCACATCCCTTCTTCCATCCGGGAGTGTTACCGAAGCCAAACCTTTATCCCATTTCCTTTTTTATACTCAGGAAATGTAAATATAAATCCAATTAATTATCATGAATTGCTTTAATAAATCTAAGACCGCCCCTCCGGGTTTCCCCACTAAACGCGCCCCTAAATGGCTATCATCTTCCAGGGCCTATCTATACAAGACAACCTGGGAACCTACCAATGTCGGGAAGTGGCCATATTGCCTGCGGGAAAGTCAGGACCACACTCGGAATCCCCTAACCAGCGCAGTAATACAAATGCCCATATGGCCTAGGGACTATATCCATCCTGCTCAATAGCCAGGGGGCTTCACCACAACGCGCGCAACTTCCCTTATGATAGCGATTTAGGGAGGTGTGTAATCCATATTTTATCAATTATGAAAAACATTTCTCTTTCCATTTTGAAAATATTCATTTTTATATTTTCAAAATCATTTCCATCATAACATATATACATATATATATATATATATATATATATACTTTAAATAACACAGTATATACATATCATATATATTCCTCCTAGAATATATATATAAACGGCCATAGTGGCCTATAGCATCAAGCGATGACCAATAATCCTAAAGATTCTCTCAAAGAATCATAATCATGCAATCATATATGCATGATACTAAACCCAAAATATTTTCTTACTTTAACAAGTAATATATACCAAAATCCAATCTACAGATTCATTTGGATATCTCCAATTATATTAATTCACTCTAAGTGAATATACACCTATATATACATTCCCAATTCCTCAAGTCCTTTAGGAAATAACCCTCTATAATACTCTAATTTAGAGGGACCTTAAACTTTAATCTCAAAGAGGAGAAGTCATACTAATCTCCAAAATCTTGGGTTGAAAACAGGGCACCGGTCGACCGGTCCTGGACCCTCGGTCGACCGCGGGTTGCAAATAAGCCTACGAAACAAAGCAGTAGGCCCTTTCTCCTTGACGCGGTCGACCAGCCATAGGGGCGCGGTCGACCGGTCACACCAGATCTCCAAAACTAAAATCCTCAAGTCCCTTATTCAACAACCCAAATTCATTTTCGGGGTTTCTAAAATACCCCAAAAATTATCCCGAACATCTACGAAATTAATTCTAGCCGTAATTTTTCCAATTCCTGATTTGATTTTCGAGTTGATGATTTCAACCCGGAGCTGCCATCTTGTAAAATCATATCAAATCATAGAAAAATCAGAAAAATACGCGGTCGGCGCCCACGCGACCGTATTGAAAAGATTTACAACTTTTGTGTTCACTATTCATTGTCTTCCCCAAACTCCCAAACTCCATTTTTCTCCATTTTTGTTGTTTCTAACCTCATCCAACAACTCAATAAACATCTAATCTATGTTTTACAACTAACACATCACTTATTTTGGGGTATTAAACCATTTCTCTTGGATTTGAACCCTAAAATCCATGAAACCTAGATTTGGGCATTTCTCCCAATTAAATTCAATCTTACATCCCATTAACATGGTTTTAATACTAGAAATCATTAAGAGTTTACATTACATCAATTTGTAAACTCACATACAACTTTTACCCAATTTATTTTAAGGGTTCTAACCCTAAAATCATGTTTATACCAAATGTGATATGAGAGGATTGCACAAAATGAAATAAAGCAAGTAAACACTTGCCTGGAGGATGAAATCCGACGACCTCGAGTCAAATTCGGCAGAGTTTGGCCTGAATCTCCCCTTTTCTCTCCACTTTCTTCCTTCCTCTCTTTTTCTCCCTTTTCTTTCTATTCTCTCCCTCTCTCCCTCTTTATAAAGAAAGAAAAAGGGTCTAAACCCTTAAAACCCAAAAATGACTCGTTTACCCAATTACGAGTTACTTTTACCTCTAAAATTATTCAAAACACAATTTCGACAATCAAACACTCTTTTCCGACTACCTCGGCCATTTCGAGAATCATGGCGCAGTCGAAATTTCCATATGAGGTATTTGACCGCAAATCACTATTCCAACCCAAAATAAATAAATGCGGGTTTTCTACTCAAAATCTTACCTCTTTTGTCACTATACTCCACGACGAAAATCATTAAATCCTCGAAAATCCCAAAAATTACTATTTTGAGAAATTCTCCAAATTCCAAAATATAATTAATTATGGAATTTAATTGTCTCCAAAAGGGCGGGTTGTTATTGTAAGTCGCCGAGACTACCCAATCCTGGGATACATCTTATCCTAATGCTCAAAATTGACATCGTCAAGCGACCACCACTCCGTCGGCGTTCGGCCTATTCCATGTAGACAAGAACTCTATGACGAATAGTCGATTGGAGACTCTTGAGAAAGGATTTCGAGACCTATGCGAGATATATGGAAAAGGACCAGCTGGATCCATACCAAACCCCGTCGAGAAGGTGTGTGCAATTTATGAGGCGGGACATTCAACTGAGGAATGCCCGACAATACCCGCCCACAAAGTAATGCTTCAGGAACAAGTTAGTGTTATAGGAGGATTTAAGGGTAATTTCGGTGCACCAAACGGGAATTCATACAACCCTTCATGGAAAAACCATCCCGGTTTTAGCTATAGGCAATAACATGCCGTAATGAACCCTCCTTCACATGTTGCCCCTCCTCCACCACAATACTTTCAACAAGCCCAACACATGCAAGGACATGTGCAAGCACCACCACCTCAAGGAGCGTATATTCCGCCACCGCGGAGAACTCTCGAGGATACCATGAATCAATTCATTACAAGCCAGATCTCAACCAATGCCAAATATGATCGTCTGATTGGCGACATAAATGTGAGTCTGTCAAAGATACAATCCTCGTTAAGTGTCTAAGAGAAGGGCAAGTTTCCTGCTCAAGGCCAAAGACCTCCCCAAGGTCAAACTATTGTTAGCTCCACCTCCACTGAACATCAGGAGCAATGTTAAGCTGTGACCACTCTTCGTAGTGGGAAAGTCATTGATTTATCACCTCCCCCACATGACACAACGAAAGACAAGGAGATTTAATCCGACACGAAAGAGGCCGAAGATGTCCCCTTGACCGAGAGTGACAAAGAAGATGTTAGTGAGCCAGAGGTAGTAGTGAAACCACCCTCCGCGGCACCGTTTTCTCAAAGGTTGATTCCATTCCATAAAGGAAACCAACATGAAGATGTGCTAGAAGTGCTTAAGCAAGTAAAGCTGAATTTACCTTTTCTCGATGCTATTAAGCAAATTTCAGCTTATGCAAAAGTCATCAAAGACTTGTTGATAGTAAAGAGAAAGATGAAGGTAAAGAAGAATGTCTTTCTAGCACAAAGCGTGAGCTCCATTCTACTAAATTAACTCCCGCCTAAATTCAAAGATCGCGGTGCACCCACCATTTCCTGCATCATTGGAGAAAATAAGATCAAAAAAGCCCTACTTGACTTGGGAGTAAGTGTTAATATACTCCCTTACTCCATTTATAGGCAACTTGACTTGGGCGACCTTAAGCCCACAAAGATCACTCTCCAATTAGCAGATCGAACAGTGAAGATCCCAAGAGGCATAGTCGAGGACGTGATTGTCCAAATTGATACTTTCTACTTTCCGGTAGACTTTGTCATTTGGGACATGGAGCCCTCCTTCAACTCTAGCAACCATGTTCTCATCATCCTTGGGCACCCATTCTTAGCTACGGCTAATGCAATCATCAATACTTGGAATGGGAGGATGCAACTCACTTTTGGGAACATGACCTTAGAGACCAACATCTTCCACATAGCCCAGCATACAGGGGAGGAAGATGATCTTCACGCGGTGAGCCTCGTAGATGAGATAGTTGAGGAGTACTTTGAGGAGAATTATTATGGCAATGCCTTAGAGTCGTGTTTAGTGTCGAGCCAAGAGAGTGAGGGGACGTACACCGACTACGAGAGGGAGATTGAGGAGTTGAGAGAGTTAATACATGGGAAAGCGTCGGACGAGGATGCGAGAGATGTAAATTGGCTTTTTAGATTCGAGGAGTTACCTCCGAGGGATACACGCCTGGTTCCCTCCGAAAAAAAAATTTCAACCCTCAAATTAAAGAAACCTCCCTCCCATATTAAATATGCATACCTAGGAGAGGATGAGACATTTCCCGTTGTTGTCTCCTCTAGCCTACACGAAGAGCAGGAGGGAAAATTGTTGAAAATTCTGAGGAAGTACCAAAGTGCTTTCTGTTGGTGCATTGCTGATTTGAAGGGAATAAGTCCTTTGATTTGCACTCACAAGATCCATCTCGAAGAGGATGTAAATCCCTCGAGAGAAATGCAAAGGAGACTAAATCCCAACATGAAAGAAGTTGTGAGAATCGAAATTATCAAGTTATTGGATGCCAGGATTATCTACCCAATCTCGGATAGAAAGTGGGTGAGGCCTATTCAAGTTGTCCCGAAGAAGTCGGGTATGACTGTATTTGAGAATGCTAAGGGATAGCTAGTTCCCCAACGTACCACCACAGGGTGGCTCATTTGCATTGATTACCAAAAACCCAATGCGGGAACTAGGAAAGACCATTTCCCCTTGCCATTTATTGATCAAATGCTAGAGAGAGTAGCGGGCCACCCTTATTATTACTTCCTTGATGGTTATTCCGGATATAACCAGATTGAGGTAGTTGTACTTGACTAGGAGAAGATGACTTTCACTTGTCCTTTTGGTACATTTGCTTACAAATGGATGTCGTTTGTCTTGTGTAATGCACTCGCGACCTTTCAAAGGTGCTTGTTGAGCTTATTTAGTGACATGGTCGAGAGAGGACTCGAAGTGTTCATGGACGATTTCAGCGTTTTTGGCACCTCTTTAGACCTTTGTCTCGAAAAATTGGAAAAAGTACTCGCCCATTGTGTGGAAAAGAACTTACTGCTGAATTGGGAGAAATGCCATTTCATGGTCACCGAGGGAATAATTCTTGGCCACATAGTATCATCCAAGGGAATAGAAGTTGATAGGGCAAAGATAGATGTCATAGCTGATCTTCCCCCACCAAAATCGCTTAAGGACGTGAGCCCATTCTTGGGCCTTGCGGGGTTTTATCGAAGGTTCATTAAGGACTTTAGCGCCATCGCTAGACCCTTAAGCAACCTACTCATGAAGGACACCCCATTCGAGTGAACAGAAGCATGCCAAAGATCTTTTGAAAAATTAAAAAACATATTTGTGTCCGCTCCCATCATGCATGTTCTGGATTGGTCCTTACCATTCGAACTTATGTGTGATGCAAGCGATTATGCGTTAGGGGCTGTTTTAGGCCAAAGAAAGGATAAGAAAGCTCATGTCATCTACTACGCTAGTCGGACTCTTACGGGACCACAACTCAACTACTCTACCACGGAGAAAGAGTTGCTAGTAGTAATTTTTTCCCTTGATAAATGATGATCATATCTCATCGGTTCTTCTATTATTTGTTTTACTGACCACGCGACATTAAAATACCTTCTTGCAAAGAAAGATGCCAAGACGCGCCTCATAAGGTGGATCTCACTCCTATAAGAGTTCTATCTCTCCATCAAAGATAACAAAGGAGTAGAAAACATCATTGCCGACCACTTATCTCGGCTTTCGTCTGACGTACCTAGTGATCCCATACCCATAGACGAATTTTTTTTGGATGAGAAACTTTTTGCTACCTTTTCTTTGCCCTGGTTTGCGGACATAGTGAATTACCTTGTCACGGGAGCCGTCCCTCCCGATTGGACACCTAAAGATAAGAAGAGGTTTATCACGTGGTCACGCATGTTCTTTTACCATGATCCCTTCTTGTTCAAATATTACGCCGACTAACTCATCTGACGATGCGTACCGGATGACAAAATCTCGAAAGTCATCCAGTTTTGTCATTCCGAAGCCTGTGGAGGCCACTTTTCGTTTAAAAAGATGATCGCTAAAATTCTGCAATGCGGCCTCTATTGGTCCACAATATTCTGGTATATAAACGCTTCTTGCAAATCTTGCAATAGGTGCCAACGGATGGGGGCAATTACAAGACGAGACATGATGCCTCTTACCCCTATACTCATTATTGAGATCTTCGACTGTTGGGGTATTGACTTCATGGCTCCTTTCCCCCCGTCTTTTGGTTTCCTATACATCCTCGTCGGGGTAAACTACGTTTCTAAATGGGTGGAAGCTATAGCTACCAAGACAAATGATAATAAGGTGGTGATAAAGTTCCTACAGGAACACATACTTTCCCGCTTCGGGGCATCGAAAGCGATAATTAGTGATAATGGCACGCACTTTTGCAGTAGGCCATTCACGAAGCTCATGAGAAAGTATGGTGTCGTTCACAAGGTTGGAATGACTTATTACCCAGAAACGAATGGGAAGGCCTAACTAGTAAATTGAGAAATCAAGAACATTCTTGAAAAGACCGTCAATCCTAATCGGAAAGATTGGTCACTTAGATTGAACGATTCGCTATGGGTGTATCGTACCGCATACAAGAATCAACTTGGCATGTCCCATTTCCTCTTTGTATATGGCAAACCTTGCCATCTTCCTGTTGAGCTAGAGCACAAAGCGCATTGGGCGATTAAGCAATTAAATTATGCCATGGATAAGGCCGGTGAAGCCCGCAAGCTTCAATTGAATGAGTTAGAAGAACTACGCAATGATGCGTATGAGAATGCTAAAATTTCCAAAGAAAGGATGAAACTCGCTCATGATAGCATCATTCGACGAAAAGAGTTTCTTCCCGGACAAAAAGTTCTTCTCTACAACTCTCGGCTTCATCTCCATCCGAGAAAGTTGCGGTCATAATGGTCTGGCCCATTCGTTGTGAAGAATGTTTTCCCCCATGGAGCGGTTGAATTAGATGATTTAAAAGGGGGAAATACATTCAAAGTGAATGGACGACGCCTAAAGCCATATCTAGAGGCATGTGTGGAAGAAGTCGACACCGTCTGGTTGTCGGACACCATTTACGGGGTTGAGTGAGCTGTTCCAGCGAAGTGGTCGCACCCCCGATGCGTATGGGGTGAGAGTCATGTGTGTGTGTGCGTCGACAGGACAAGGTTTCATTTGGGAAAAGCATTCGTGTGTTTCGGTAATTTTGAGTCAAAAGGGTGTTGACCAGCAAAATCGAGAGGGCTTTAGTCTAGATTGATAGCGAGTATGTTGTGAAAGTGAAATGTTTTGGAGAAGAGAGGTCAAAACCAAGTTCGGGGAAAATCCAGCCCAAAAGCCATGGCCCGGACAGATTCCTTTAATTTAAAAAAGGATCGGTCCACCTGTTGAATTTATGCATATTTAACTACCCAGACCAATCCGCCCCTACCCCTGATCGGTCTGCCTTCTGAAGATTTGACTTATCCCCTTCCCAAGATTCACCCCCTTCTCCCCAGTCCCATTCATTCCCTCCAATCCGTTTTCCCTCCTCCTAACCCCAAACTTTCCCTCCCAAATCCACCCTCTTTTCCCTCCAAACCCTTTCCCTCCAATTCCAACCCCTCCCACTATAAATACACCCCAATCCCTCCCTTTCTCTTCACACCTCCAACACAAATCCTCTCTTCTCCCTCTATAGCTTTCTTAGAAAAAAACCTCCTTGTTTCCATTGCTCCCCGAGTTGCCCCCACCAAATATGTCTCCACCGAGATCCAACCCTTCGGTCACGGCGAATTCCGCTCCCGCAAAGATGAGCGATGGTGCAATTAATTTTTTAGTTTGGGCCGCAAACTCCATATGGAGCACGCTGTCCAATGGAACAGGTTGCCCAACTCTGTCACTGCCCTATTCATGGCTCGGGTCTGGTGCCGATTCCTTAACAAACCTTACGAAGCAGTTTAGGCAACCGAAGTTCGCTCCTTTTATAGCACCCTAGTTCGGACGGGCCAATTCGAGGCCCAAGCTTACGTGGATGGGAAAGTCATCCCATTTTCCTTGGCTCATCTCACGGCCAAGTTGGCCGAGTATAACGTCCCAGGCGTTCAAGAATTCACATATCCACGAAATGTCCCCCGGGTTGATAAGGATATTTTCATGGCCATCATTTCGCCGAATGTGGCCTGGACGGGGCAAATCGTCGTCGTTGGACGCCTTAACAAGAAGGCGCGTCTCATATTTCAGATTATGTACGCCAACATATTGTAAACGTCCAACGACTCTGCCATGCGGCCCCAGCAAGCCACTTTGACCTATCACCTCTTTGACCCCCACACTTCCATCCATTTGGGCCGCACTTTATACGTGGATATCATTAATGCATCCTTGGATGAGAAGGGTGTTGCCCCATTGCCCTATGCCTTGTTGATCACTTCTATCCTCAAGGACGCTGGTATAGCGGTGCCGGTCGATCATACTCGCATTCCCGATCGTTTTGGACAAGGGACCCGCACGAAGAGCGCCAAACATCTAGCTACCCTACGGGCATGGCGAGGAGATGTTAGTGAAGAAGAGGCTACCTCGAGCGAGAGCGAGGAAGAAGAAGGGGCAGCCGGTGAGGACGTCGATATGGGGGATATCGGTCCGGACGAGGATTCGGCGGACGAGGAGGATAACCCAAAATTTGAGTGGGCGGGAACCAACCTATCTGACCGCATGTCGGCACTGGAAACAAACTTCGACACCTTGTTGACCAACTACCGGCGCGACATGAACTTAGTTCTGCACTTTTAAGCGGACATCTATCGGTGCCAAGGGGACCCCAATGAACCACTGCCACCCTACTACCATAACCCCTATGACCCCCAACGAGACCGGTTCCTCCCATCCCCCGCCCCGGTGAAGCTTTATGTGGTGCTCGCAGTTTTTTATTTATTTATTTTCCTGATTCACAGTTGTATGCTTTTCCTTGTACTTGTAACATAGTCCTGTTGGTAATAAAAATCTGCATTTTCTCCATTTGTTTGTTTTAATTATCGTACTTATTATTTTGCCTTATTTAGATTTTAGTCATTTTCGCTTGGGGACAGTGCAAAAGTCTAAGTTAGGGGGGGTCACAAGTGCGTATTTCTAAAACTTCAGAAATTTTCAAAAATGCCAAGAAATTTACAAAAAAAAACAATTTATTTTTTTAAAACCCAAAAATATTTTTGTTCAAAATAAATAAAAATTGGAATTCAAAATTTTCAAAAATATCATTAAAAGTCGAATTGAAGTCTCAAGTTGTAAAAATCCAACATACATAAAGTCGAAATTGACTAAAGATGGCGACTTAACGAATAAGTGTGGAGATTAACAAACCCGGTGAGATTCGAGCATATCACTTTTTGCGAGTTTTCAAATCAATCCGAGTTAATTGTTAACTCAAAGTTCTTTTCAGCGCCTAAAAAGTTGTCGAGGATCTCAATCCTTTCGTTTTGATCGGTTATGAAAAACGTGTGTGATATTGCTTTGAAAAACGTGCCAAAAGTAATCTCTAAACTTAAATTCATCTCGAAACGCATATGGTAACGCAATTGGTATTTTGGAGAATGAAGTAGGCCCTCGTTTGTCATTCAAAAATATTGGCTAGAAAAAGATGCAAAAAATTACCCCTTTTGTAACCCAATTTGAGCCAAACAAATTGTCCCTTTCTTTTGACAATCCGAAAAACCCAAATAGCCCGGAATTGCGAAAAATGGAAAAATTCAGAATTTAAGTCCGAAAAGTGCATAAAAAGGGGCAAGAAAATAAATAAATAAATATGCTCAACAAAAATAATGAGAAAAGAAAGGAAGTGAAGAACAGAAAAAAAATAAAAACAGAAGAAAAAAATGAGCAATAGCCCGGAAAAAGCACAAATGGACATCATAAATGACTTTTCCAATTCCAATCTTTCTTACCATTTTCATTTTTACCCAATATACCTTAAAACCCAAAAAAGTCCTAACCGAGTTTAAATTGCGAAATTGGTTACCGCGTGGAGAGCTAATACACCAAAAGATAATAAAAGAGATTGAATGCGCGAAAAAGAGGCAATGTTCCCGTTTTTAAAATCGTAATCCGTTGATGAGATCCTTTCACCATGAAATTTCCGTCTTTCTAATTGTATGCGTGATTTTGCGTCCATTACATGTACTCTTTATATCACGCATACCGAGAGAATAGCCACGTTTTGAGTGATCCATTTGAGAGAGCATTCCGTGAGAATTTGAAATCAAAGTGATTTTTTGGATAAGTAACGTAATGATCAATCGGTGGAAATTGGCGGTTATATTTCCGGCTTCGCACATACACACTACGGTTTGAGACTTATAAATATGACTTGATGATGAATATTTTATGGAAAAGTTTGAATTGTACAATTTTTGCGTATTTTAAATTTTCTTTGAGTCGAATTTTGTGGGTACGTATTTTCCGAAAAAGTTTGAATTGTACAATTTTTGCGTATTTTGAATTTTTTTTAGTCGAATTTTGTGGGTACGTTCTCTGCAAACCCTCACGAGACACAACTCGTCCTACTAGGGTGACCTAGGGGTTTAAAGGCTTGTAGCATATGCTAAATGCAACCGCTTGCTAGCAAAAAAGGTATTCTATCCCAATAAAATATTTTTCAAGAATTGAGCCTTGCTAGGATTCTTTTACATTGCTCGGGATGCGCAAAGTTCTAGGTTAGGGGGGTTTGATTAGGCATAAATTCTTCCTAATTTATCCCTTAATTTGGGAACATTTAGCACCTCGAACAATGTAATCGATTTGACTTTATTTCATAATCTTGCTACTGACTGATCCTAATGAGTACATCGAGTTTCTGGTATTTTGTAGTGATTTTACAGGTATTTGATGTCAAGAAATGGAAGAAGGAAATCGGAAGAATCAAGGAAGAAAGAAGGAAAGTCACAAGGGCAAAATTGTAATTTTTACCTAAAATTCGGATGAGGTACCTTAAGAGAAGTTGAAGAGATCTCATTCACGAACACATAGGAAGAAATGTCACCTCAATCTGAGTCTCGAAACAAAGATATGAGCAGTCAAAGTTGAGCCAAAAAGTCAAATAGGCAGACCGCTCCGCCCCTACCCTGGACCGGTCCTCTTTGCCAAAATCCAGAAGACCCCGAATCACAAGCAAACTGAAGAAGGTAACAATAAAAAGAACCGGTCCGCCCCAAAATAAAAAGAACTGATCCTCTTTGGAGGCAGACCGTTCTGCCTAAGGCCCGGACCGGTCCGGCCATCGAGATTTGCAAATCTTATCTGCTTCAAAGAAGAGTCCTAGTGCAGCTGAAATTCCAAAATTCATGGAGGGTATAAAAACCCATTTTATTATTATTATTGGTACGGAGAATTAGTAGGATTTTTCCTCTCTTTTTCTAAAACCCCTAGTTGTAGATACAATTTCCAGTTTTAATTCAAAGATTGAAGATTTATTAAGAGTTTATTTGATTACCAGTCTAATTAATTGCTTCAATTACTGCTTGGGTGAGATTAGTGAGTTGTTCCTTCTTTTCAATTCTATTCTACAACTATTCACAAGTTTCTTTAGATTAATTATGACTTCCTGCACATCAATCACTGTTTTCATCACTTTCATCATGCTAGGCTAGATTTTCTAAGGCCGGGATACATGAACCTAGCCTGATGTGTTAATTGCATGTGTATAAAATTAGTCCTCTGAATTTAGTGATTGAATACGACCGTATTGCATCAAAACATAACAATTGTAGGTATTTATATCTTGTTTACCTCTAGGTAACCGTGATGATTTAGAATGCAATTCGAGTGTTGCTATCGCGATACCGATTTACTCATCCTCGGATTAAGTATGACGCGGGCTTGAACCTCGTATACGTAATGCTTGGGAGTACTCGGGTCAAATCAATTAGTTAAATTTACGATTAGTATTTTACCGGCAATACACTAAGGTTGGGGGATTAGATTCCCGTCTCGTTTTTCCCATCACTTAGTTCCAAATTTTAAAATCATCTTTGATTCATATTTTAGGTGAGTTAGTGTTGTTGCATTTCGTCATCATTTCATAATTGCATTTAGTTATAATCATTCTCAAAACCAAATCATTTTCTCTTTTTCTTTTTAGAGTCAAGGTTAGGATTCGTCCGTCTTTTCTCGTCGTCACAACTCCGTTGTCCTTTTCCTTGTGGATACGATCCTGACTTATCGGGTTATTACTAACGCGACAAGCTTGCACTTGAGCCTAGAGTGAACGTACATTAGAGACACTTTCTGAGTCGCGTCAAGTTTTTGCTGTGTCGACGTGTGGTACATGGCCCAAACGTGTGAACCCCGAGCTGATAGGACGGTCCATGAATAATGTATGTTCTCACAAATACAAAATAATACATATTATTTATCTCTATAATATGCATAGGAAATTTCTCTACAATTACCAATAACATTCCTCAATTAATCATTCGTAATATTTTCTCTTTTATTAATAATTTAAAATCTCATAAATTATTATTTCCAATCCATAAATAATTGTTGACCATCCTATCTATGAGTAGTTATTAATAATTTATGTGTGGATGAATTCACTGGACCCATAAGTAAATTAACCTAATGTACCAACACTTCCTCCCAAATTTTGTATTTCAGCAACACCCAGGTTAATACTGTGACATGAGTAGGTAAATAATTGGGCAAGGCAGAAAAGGATGAATAGTGGGAGATTCTGGCCCATCGTTCGAACGACTGGAGGTCTAATTCGTGTGAAAGGGGATGTCGTTCGAACGGCCTACCACATCATTCAAACGAGGCATCATCTTCTACGTCCACCTTTCCTAGTTTTTGATTTTACCAAATTTTTCCAAACTTCTTAACTCTCTTAACCGTAACCTGAAATTTACATTCTTAAGTCCAGTTTCCAACAGAAATCCTGGTTAGAATCATTAATATTCTCACATGCTTAGAAATTAAGTCGCCAACATTCAACCATAATTAATTCATAAGGTGGATATTTATTTGGGGAAATCTACATCTAGAAATCATCACATAAATGAATCATCAATCCCCTCTATAATTATATATCACTTTTCTCCAATAGTCATTAAACTTAAAGGAAAACTGATCATCAACATTTATGTTTTCAATCCCTAATATTTGGAATAACTCTACATGTTTATTCTTCCTCTAAGTGTGGGTTTTCATCATCAAATCAAATATAACATCCCTAAATTCTAGAAATAAAAAAGGGGAATGGATTATGCATTGAGAAATACAATAGAAACATAATTTATGCAAGAAAATTCTTGTTTTTAAATGTTGTAGAGGAGAACCCTTGAAAGCCTTTGATCCCTCTGTGTTCTTCTTCTTTTCCTTTACTTTGGGTGTTTCTCTTTTCTTTATCCCTTGATTTCTTTCCTAAGTTATTATTTTTGATAATGGGGGAGTGGATTGCTCCTACTAAACCACTAAATTGAGTGCTAATCCCGAGTTGAGTTATGTTCCCAACATTTGGACCCCCAAATGAGCCCAAATTCCTTTTCTAATTAGTCCAAAACTCTCCCAACGCATATGTTATTAACCCAAGACCATTTTTAAAGGTTTAAACCCCTTAAACGAGTTCATATAAGTCCCAAAACGAACTCCAACTTATTTTTGCCAAAATTATTACTTTTTATACTGTCGCACATAAATTATAATATTTTCTTTTATGATATGCAAATAATATATTCATGAACAAAATGAATAATACACAATGGTATGCCAAATAATAACCTCCCACTTAACAATTCAAAATAAGATATTTATTTAGATTAAATTTCTAAATTAGAAAAAGGAATATTTCCCACTAATTAGTTAAGAGAAAAATGTAAGGTATTACAATAATTTCACATACTCTCCTCTGAGTTCCTCACCTCTTAACAATAGTGCACACCTAATGTCTCCTATTTTACCCACCTAGTTATACTACCCAGCCTAACTAGACATCATAAGCATCTAACTAACAACATCTAGTTCAGCTCCCCGGTACCGCCCATATGATACACTACAATAAAACCAACAATTAATATTAACATAATATTATTATTGAACTGTTAATGAAGTTAAGCTTACTTAAGATAATTTAAAATAAATGCTATCTCACACATGTGTATATATATATCACTATTGTATATATAACTACGACATCCTAGGAACGACTACCATAATGCATGCATACTCTGCTATCAAGTCCATGTACCTATCGTACCAATTCAAAGGACTATCGGTTCAGAATTTCACCTCAAACCAAAATAAAATCACAAATATAAAAGGGGAACATAGTTCTAGTCCTTTGGGATACATACAAACCGAACGCACCAAAATGACATGCCAGTCCCATTATTTATAAGTTTTATGTTTTGGGGCACACATTCAGCCCTCACTGGAATCAATAAGGTAGGATCACCCACTCCGCAAAAACCTCTTATGATGGAAGACAACGTAGGTATGTTCACACATGTAACAAGCATATAATATGCATATAAAAAAACTATAAATATATCCAAGATAGGTATACACACAACCTATAAATAAATTCAGTATGTAGTATTTATATCTCTTGAATGCTCAACGTACTAATCTATCGTATACTCGACATACTAATGACTCACACATAGTATTATATTCTTATTTTCTAAGTATCACTCACTATCCAGGGTCCCAATTATCCCTTTAGTAATTTTCAATATTAAAACATCATTATCCTACTGGTATTGGTCTTAGGTCATCGTTTACATTTCCCATATACCAAATTTATAAATTTTGGATATGTACACAGTCGGTTAACTATTGTCGGTCCTAATCCCAATTCTACACTCATCAATATTGAACTGGACCTTTCTTTATGTCTACGAATATTCTCTAAGTCTTTATCTCATTAATATTCCATCACCAATGTTCTCTGTAGTCAGTTCCATGCGAAAGTATCACATAAAAATTAAATTTCACAAGATGAGAAATTGAACCGATTTGGTGTAGGAGCCTAGCCGATTGGCCCCACTTGAAGGTCCCCCCTTCGTTAAATAAACGATGTTACCTTAATTGTTTATAAAATTTGTTGTAGACGATTCTTTGGTGGAGTCTCGTACTAGGTCAGTTTCATTGAGATGCTTCTCGACTCAATGCTTTATGTGCAGGTAAGGTAGAGTCACGTCGTCCTCAAGATAAAACAAGTACAAAATCACCTATGTCTCATATAACTATGAATTATAGTTATATGACATACTAACACCCATTCGTAATTAACTTCTCAATATCAAAATTTTTGTTTGGGAGAACAAACTAATCTGGTAAGGAAAATAGAAAAAATCTTTAGAGAGGGAGAGAGTATCTATGTGTTTTCTTTTTCAAGTTTTGTTCCATAGAGAGAGATTTTTTTGTGTACTTTCGATTTTACTCTCTTGGAAAAAATTGCTTAAATCCTTTACTTAAAGAAATCATCTTAGCAACTAGTGAAGGAGGAAAATCAATACAATCGAGGGAAGTGTTGCCACTTTTGGAAGTCATACAGATATTTTTATTCTTTTTCTTTTCCCCTTTTAATTCAAATTTTTTTATCTAAAGAATCAATTGTTTTTTGCTGAAAAAATTTAGTACACACCTAGGCCCAGACCTAGAGACAGGACATGTCGGTCAAACTACGGTGGCTTATATGAGTGTGGGCTTTGAACCAATTAGTTCCTCCACCTAACACACATAAAAATGTAATGTCCCTTAGTACTGAAATGGGTGTAGATGAACTACACAAGTTTTCCCTTCCAATCCGATGTGGGACATGTGTACGTTGGTTTTATGGGAAAAAATCTTTCAAAACTCAATAGACACAAGGGTCCCATAGAAAAACTTTGTACCTTTTTGGTTTTGTTCAAACATTTACACATTAAAACCCGTTTAGTTCTAACATATACCTTGTAAAGAGAACATACAAAACTGGCCAAGTGACATTCAATAACATTCACACTGTTAAAATTTGTTATCACAATATTTTACACAAATACTATAAATAAAACAAAATAAATGTTATCCCAAATAGAAAGTGGCGACATTCATAATGCATTCGGTTCTATGATTTTAATAAACATGAGATATATAAACCGAACTTAAGATACGTGATAGTTGACACTTTGTTCAGTCTAAAATTCGATAAACAAAATAGAAATAACTAACATATTAAGTGTAATCTCTATACTACTATAAAATGCTATACAAGCACTTGAGATTCCTCCACAACCAGCCTATCCACATAGGTAAGGCCTAAAAACTGATATCTCATATCCCCCTATTCCGTGTCAGCTGGTAGTCGGTATATGGAATCATGTCAGGCTTTCATATTCATATTCGTATCGTTATGTTCTACATTCAAAAACGTTTACTTATATCTATATTAATCTCCAATAGTCGATTGAGCTCCTAAAAATACTCCTACATTTAATCGAAAGATTTGTGTATCCTCTTCCATTTAATCGACAATTTTGTGTATCAAAAAAGGTCCCAACTGCATAATTAATAATTCCATATGAAAAGGTTTATGTGAAATCTATTAATTCCTTTGGAAATAATAGGTATTGCGGTGCAACATCGAAGAAAGGGATTCTGAATTTCTTACATTTTGTTTAGCTGTTGCAATTCTTACATTGCTAAGGAAATATTTATTGGTGCATCTGATCAAGTAAATATAGCACTCCTTAGTATATCTATTTAAATGTGTTAATATTTTATATATTTAGATTGTTTTGTATTTGCGAAGGTATATGATTATGGCCTATGTAAATATTTCATGGTAGACGTTCGATGAATTGAGTCAAGGAAAATGAGGTGGATGTTTTTTTTATAAACACATATTTCTTACCCAGATTCATTTCCCAAGATGGAATATGCTCATTTTTAGCGAATATCTATGTTTCAAATAGTGAACGGAAAAAAAGTTAGCAAATAAATATATATATATATATTTTTTTTGTAAATGTATGCTGAGAGTGATTATGAATTATTTGGGATTATCTCCTATATAAATATTCCCCATTAGATGTTTGATGAAATGAGAAAAAGAAAACCAATGGGATATGTTTTTGGTAGACACACATTTTTATTAACAAATATTTTTTAATTTATTATATTCTGAAACTGGAATTCAAAAGCACATGTTATTTTTCGTTGAGTTTTGTTATACTTTTGGATATAAAATTTAGGTTTAGGGTGTAGGATACTTTTATGTTTGTGTGTTGACAAATTTTTCTATTAATTTAATTCATGAAATTGGAATTTGTAAGAAAATGTTACTAGTCATTTTGTTTGGCACTATTTTTGGTTTGAAAATTTGGTGTTCCTTATATTAATGTTTTGTAGGAGATATAATTTTTTTAACCAGATTGGGGATGAACATATGAGGTTTTCGATCCTATTTTTGTTTATATTTTAGTATTATTCTTGACGGTTTCCCAATAATTACCAAAATATTCATGTTTTGAAATTGGTAGCGTATATTCCCTCTTATTTTATCACCGCCCTGTATAATGTAATGATTGTGTTTATCAAGAAATGGGTTTTTCATATTAGTACATGTAAGTAGGCTTTGGGTTAATTCATATGCTGTTTCCCCTAATTTTGCATCCTATTAGTTTAAGAGGCTCACATTGACGTATGAGCGCAATTGATATACTTTTTTTAGTTAAATGTGAGATTACATATGTACGTGATTTTCAAAAAGGGATGCAAGTCCACTATTTTTTAAGTTTGAAATAGGATCCAAACATAGTAAATGCGATGTCATCACCTATTAATCCACAAGTTAACCATGTAAGCTTATGTCTTAACTTAAAACATCTTCCATTCGTAAATTTTAAATAAAAAATAGTAAATAAATTAAATATAATTAGATTGAACTATGGGTTGTCGATAAAACGATATGCTCGAAACATGAAAGAAATTGGTAACCATGAGTGTATTTGTGTGACTATCTTTGTAGGAATGTAAGTCATTTGAATCATATTATGTTTTTTGGATATGAAATGAAATTAGAAGAAAATGAAGTAGAAAATAGGTCCGCACTTCACACTGGGATTGGTATTAAGGACATAGTATGATTATATTGAAATCTAGGTTGAAAATTTGGTGTTCCTTATCTTAATGTTTTGTAGGAAATATTATTTTTTAACCTCATTTGAGATATAACACATGAGGTTTTGGATGTATTTTAGTATTATGATTGAATGTTTCCGGATAATAACAAAAATAATCCCTTTTCAAATTTGTGGCCTAGATTTCATCTCATTTCAATTTGGGTAGCTAATATTTCAGATTTTGGGATTTCCAAAATAGGTTGGGTAAATCAGTTAACAACAAACGTCAAAGTACCTTTTATTTATTTATTTTACTATTTTAACTAAAATAAGTTACTAAAAAAATTGTTCACAATTTGGGGATTTTTTTAAATTTAATATTAATATTAGTATTACTATGTGTTGGTTTTATTTTTGTGCTACCTTAAATGGTTTAATGATTCATGTTTATGCTTCAAATTTAACATCATTTTTCTTACATGAAAGACAACTCATTGACTTTTTTCTTCAATTACATATTAGCCATCCTTGATTGTTTTTAATTTAATGCTACGTTCCCACATCCTTAGTTGGATAACTATTTTACAATATCTTTATCCCCTTCCATGGCTATAAATGATATTAAAGTTGTACCTAGTTGCACATGCTATAATTTGATTATTTTAAGTCTTATTTGCTGTGTTGTATTAATTTAGTATCCACTAGCATCTCAATTTTCTTATGGTGGGCTCATGAGTGATAAACATGTTTCATTATTTAATCATAGACCATTTTCTTCAGTGTGAATAGGGGTGTTTTGAATATATTTGTCTTTTTCTTTATTATTCCTTCGTATTTGAGTCTCAGATATAATGTTTTACAAACATTTCATCATTAAACTTCCAAATATCCTACTGTCGATGACCATCTGAAACTGATGTTGCACATGTGAGGGAGCATGCATAGCTATTTTCACCTAAGGGTGAATCATGCGGTGGTCCCTGTCATAGTAAGTGGGGCATCTAATAGGTTTTGTTCTCACAATCAGGTGTGATATTTCATGACTGAGATAAGCGTATGTCTCCTGACTAGAGTACCAAACAGAGTAAATCGATTGTCATAACCTGAGGTAAGCAACCTTCTCAATCCCCCATGGCTTATTCCCACTGAGTATGTTTCAAATATTCTTTAGGAGAGGTAGGTTCAACTACTAACATATTAATATTAGATTTAAAAGTCCCACATTTACAATTACTCTGCATACAATACGTGTTAGGACCTCAACCTTTAAATTTTCAAATAAATTGAGAACGAAAGAAACAATAGGGAATTGCATAGGTTAAAAACTTTGTTTATGTTGGGCTGGGGAAGATCAGCTATACGATGTATATAATTAAAATATACGAGATGAAATAATAACAAGTTTAGGAAAGTGAGAAAACCAATTTATAGTAAGAAATTATTTGAACTATTATAAGGCAATAATGGTGGGCAATCGACTCTGGTTGATGCATTCAGTTTATTTTTATCATGTCTCAATACATTCCAAATTTATTCATCTCTCTATGCTTGTTGGAATTTATTATCTCAACTAGTTTATTTTTTAAACTAATGATAGCTAGGAATAGGTCACTTAGATTAAAGTCATAGAGTTAATACCACAATATATTTGCAACTGACTTTGTAAGATACTGTCATATTGCTGTTTGTGGCTTTTACACATATTACTTACCTGAACCGTCTTTCCAACCCAGTCTAAAATTTCATCATTCAACTTCAAAATATCACGTCATCGATTTTCATATGCCTCCATAAGTCTCATATCAACCCCATCACCATCTCAAGTTGTGGTTGCCTATGTGAGGGTGCGTGCATAGATGTTTACACCTGGGGGTGAATCGTGTGGTGGTCCTTGCTATAGTATGTGTAGCTTATGACAAGTTGTGTTCTCATAATAAAGTGTGATATTTCATGTCGAAGATAAGTATAGGGCACCTCGCTAGAGTAGTAAATAGAGTATCTCAATTGTCATAACCCGAGGTAAGCAACATTCTCAATCCTCCATTGCTTATTTCAACTGAGTATGCTTCAAATATTCTTGAGGAATGGTAGGTTCAACCACTGACATATTGATTTTAGGTTTAAAAGTCCCACATTTACAATTACTCTGCGTATAATGCTTGTTAGGACCTCAACCTTTAAATTTACTGATAAATTCAAAATAATATAAATAGTAGGGAATTGCATAGGTTAAAAACTTTCTATATGTTAGGAAGGGGAAGATCAGCTATATGATGTATATAATTAAAATATATGAGATGAAATAATAGCAGGTTAAGGAAATTGAGAAAACCAATTTATAGGAAGAAATTATTTTACGCATTATAAGGCAATAACGGTGGACAATCAAATGTGATTAACACATTCAATTTATTTTGATTATGTCTTAATACATTCCAAATTTCTTCATCTTTCGGTGTTTATTGGAATTCATTATCTCAAATAATTTATTTTGGAGAATAATGATAGCTAGGAATAGGTCCCTTAGAGTAAAGTTATAGAGTCAATACCACAATATATTTGCAACTCCTTTTCTAAGATACAATCACATTATTCTATATGGCTTTTACATATATTAGTCACCTGAACCGTCTTTTCAACCCTTTCAAAAATTTCATCATTTGATTTCCAAATATCATGTATTCGGCTTTGATATGCCTCCACAAGTCTCATATCGACCCCTCACTATCTGAATCTGTGGTTACATATATCAGGGTGCATGCGTAGCTATTTGCACCTGAGGGTGAATTGTGCGGTGGTCCCTGCCCTAGTAAGTGGGGCTTCTGATAGGTTGTGTTCTCATAATTAGGTGTGATATTTCCCGCCTGATATAAGCATACAACACCTGACAAGATTAGTAAACAGAGTATTTCGATAGTGACAACCTGAGGTAAGCATACGATGGGTATTTTGAAATGATTTGAATATCTTTGGTAGTTGTCTAGCGGTAGCTGGCCGCTCAAAAGGATCCTCGATAAATATATTTTAGGCAGCCATGTTATGTTTATTTCTCTTCATTCCCATTGCCCGGAATACGGGCTATTGCCTTGATATGAGGCACGGAAACCAATGCCGAAAAACATTGCAAGGAATGAGTTGAAAATCTCAGATAAAGAACTTCAGTTGATAACGATGGACCTATTTGATCTAAAGTTTCTGATATTCATTGCTCATGTTTGTTCAATATTTTTTTCTGTATCAGCTCTCACACCTTTAAGTAAGGTCATCAATCAAATTTTTTGGGTAGATTTCTTTGAGAGAGGTAAAATTGTACATAGATAATTCTAAAATTAGAAGATAATGACCAAGCTGAGAGAGTATTGCGTTCAAATATCCAGACTTTGAATCATTAATATCATGTGCATTAGCCCATTCCTTAACCAATAAAACAATATCACAGTAGCATCCATCAACCTAACTAATCCAAAACAATATTTTGGACTTCATTTGATCCATTAAATTATTAACTGACATATCACAAGAGATATTTTTTTTCCTGGTCTCAAAATTTAAAAATGGTGGAACTCTAGGAGTAACAATAAGTTGCAAGTCGCGAGATCAAACTTTCCTTCTCAAGGATTTCGGTACATCTCTTTGTAAACTTTGCATTTGTATGAGATTCATGTATTATTATCCCTTAATATATTAAAAAAGGTTGTAAATACAACGCTGAAGCTCATGGGTTGAGAATAGTTCTCATGTCTTTGAAAGTTTTTATATAGACATTTGTAATTAGCTAAGACATAAAAAATAAATGGATTCAAATCTTATACTTTTACATTATTACTTGGATGGAACTTAGTAAGATAATTGTTGTTACAATGACAATATAAGTCACTGTAATAAATCAGATGCATATTCTTTCAACTCCATTTATAATGGATGGTGCATTGAACTTCTGACATATTCTTTTTTCTATATTGCTACGATGTAATTATTTTCCCGTGCTGAATTTCGAAACGTTCAAAAGTAACATTACTTTATTTACCTCTTACCATAGATTACTCAAATAAAGAAGTATAATTTTCCATAACTTTGTTCAGATCTTCTCCACCTTCTCAGTTGTACAACTGTTTATAATAGTAATTGCATCTTATATCTATGATTAAATCACTATTACTATAATACGTTTCATACCGTTGATTGAAAATGTTTACTTACATCTCCAAATTCATTATTTCTCTTGTTAATATAGTTACATTTTTTTTGTGTTTATGTATGTTGTAAGTGTTGACACATGAAATTGAATATGTCGTATTTTTACATATCTTGGGTGTTTCTTTTTTGATATATATATATATATATATATATATATATATATATATATATATATATATATATATGGGTTGCTTTCTTAACGTATTCATGATGTTGAATCTGATTTTGGGTGCTACTCTAGAATGTGTATATCTAAATTATTTTTAATATTTTCCTCCCATATTTATGATCCAACATTATTACCATATCGTACACTGTCAATTTCACCATCAATCATTTCAACTAACTTTTACCAACTTATATTAAATTCTTACAGACTTCAAAGCGAACAACGATCATTCTTCCTCAAAACTATTCCATTAATGGGCGACAATTCACAGCATCAAAATGAAGCAGATTTAAAATCTATTGAAGATATCTTGGATCTTCGTTCTGACTCTCTAAATGTGGTATCCTATTACAAAATTTACATTTCCAATATCTCCTTCATTATATCCTAACAATATAAATTTCACATGTTCTATATATCATTTGCAAAGCAAGAATCACAGGTGTAGGTGATCCACTCCTATGTAACAACCTGTGACTTTGCAGATTGAGAAATTAAATTTTTGGGAAAATAAAATTTAATTAAATTAGAGAATTTTAAAATTTGGGAATTGAGGCCCAAAATTAGAGAATATTTCAAAGTATTATGGATGATGATTTTGAGTGTACCATCGATCCCGGAAGGGTCGAGAGAGTCAAAATGGCTGTCATTGGGTTTTATTTCAGTTGTGAGTTATTTTAAAGTCAGTTTGACTCGAATTGGAGTAAATGAGTCATTTAAAGTGTGTATTAACATTTAAAACTGGGTTTATTGTGTTAAGGGATTTAAAGTCTTACAGATCAAGCCTTCTCATTTAGAGAAGGAGAGAAAGAGAAAAGTAGAGAGAAAATAAGAAGAAAGAAGAGAGAGAGGAACAAAAGCTTGGAGTTTCTGGCCCAATCGCAATATCGAGGACGATCCAACCTCTACAAAATCGAGGCAAGTGTTTAATCCTGTTAAATAAGTCATTTGTGTATTTTATTTCATAATTTGTGGGTTAAAGAAATGGTTTTTGGGGGTTAATATCAAAACCTAGATTTTTGGGTTTAATCTTGAAATCAATGTTTAAATATGGGTTTAATGGTGTAGAAATGGTTGGGATCAACTTTGGGTTGATTTATTGGCTTAGAATCATGTTGTGATAAATATTTGGAGGTTAGAAAAGAAATTTTAGGGTTTTAAATTCGTGGGTTTTGTTGAAGAAGAAGAACCCATCAAAATCTGCAAACCCGAATCGATTCGCCCCTTGAGCGAATCGATTCGGCCTAGGCAGAACGGCAGGTATGCATTGACCGAATTGATTCGGAACCAAGCCTAATCGATTAGGCCTGAGACCGAAGCCCAGGTCTTGGGACCCGAATCGATTCAATTTGGAGGCCGAATCAATTAGCTGGTCCAAATCAATTCGGAATAGGGCCGAATCGATTCGAAAATGGGGCCTTTTGAGGAATTTTCTCTATGGTGAATTTTAACACTTTTTGGTTGAGTTTATTGGTTTGGGGCCTTCTCTTATGATGTAAGAGATATGTTTTTGGAGACATATACGGGGTTTCTCACATATTATGATTTTGGGGACTCCTTGGAATACTTGGGGAGAAATATATCCATGTATGTATTAGAGTTGTGTATAGAGATTGTGGGGAAACCTCGTTGGGGTTGAGAATCCTAATTATAAATCCAAAGTAAGTATAGATACGATGGGAGGTTAAGAACTCCTAGAGAGAGTTGCGAGGGTAAGTTGTGAAATTCTAGGCCGACATTTATATTAAATACTTATAGAGATAGGATCTCATTTAGA
Source organism: Sambucus nigra (assembly GCA_949130495.1). NCBI lineage: Eukaryota > Viridiplantae > Streptophyta > Magnoliopsida > Dipsacales > Adoxaceae > Sambucus > Sambucus nigra. The sequence goes on along the minus strand of CASBWL010000398.1, from coordinate 294,285 downwards.
CGCAATTTGGGGACCAATGAGAGAGAGTAGTCTCATTATCCTTAGAAATGATAATTTAAGGGGTAAATCATAAGTGTTGGACTAGGGGAATCATGAGAGTAAATGAACCGTAGTCCGAATTGGGAACAATTGGATCGTACTATCAACTAGAATAATTGGTACCATAAATTCTAGCCAAGATAGTTATTATATAATCGTGTGGAGATAATCATTGGGATTCCAATACTTGAAATAAAGTTGGGCTAAGTTGAGGTTTATAGACTATTAGTTATATATGTATCAATAGTCGAAACTAGTATTGGAGACATGGATGCCCTTTAGGAGACATATGGAATGGGTAGTGACTGTTACCTACACTAAACTTTGGGTGATAACCCTAATGTTGGATATATACATGTATTTTTGGGAGACTATTCATCATAGGAAAAATGGATGAATATGCTTCAAGTGAGGGATTGTATTCACATATCGAGGTAAATTAAATGAGTTTGTGGTGACGGCTTGTATATTGAGGATTATGTATACTTATAGACGAGTTTATATATCTTATACATATGAGTGAGAATTAGTTTGTGTATATAGATATATGGATATGTGAATATATGTGTATTTATATTTGTATGGATATGAATATGGATATATTTATGTTGTGGATATACATGATATGAATATCTAAACCTTATGTAATGGTTTAATGTTTGATCATATGATCGGATCATATGGATGTGTATATATTGTGCATGTGAACGATATATATACTTATGTGGTTAAACATACCCCGCTCATGCTATCATTGGGAAGTTTTCGTGCCGATGGTGAGCATCCTGGCTCAAAGAGCAGGGTGTGGATATTCCCCAGGTCATAGTCGTCTAGTGTGTTATTATGTGATATATATTTTTGGGGTTGGACGTGGTGGGTATGTCTCGTCTCATTGACCAGTTAGGAGCTATGAACTCATCCCGGGACGTAGTATGTGTTTGGCCCTGATGTCGGTGATATTGAGTCCGACCGTTGTCCCCGGGATGGTATGTGAGTAATGCCCTGGAAGATGATAGCATGATGCAGTTTATCGGGGATATATATAGCCGGGTATATTATGTGCATGGCCCTTGTACATCATATGTAGTATGTACACTTGGCTATGGGATTTAATGATGGTTAGAATAATTGCCTATATATATTTATATATCCTATAGGTGAAAGGATATGGAATCTTTATGGAGTACATCTTGGATGATTATGGTGTACTAGATTGATGGGGGTTGATGTATCGCATTTAAGGAATATTTCGGTTACATCATCCCAAGGATATTATTTGGAGACTTTGAGTTGTTCTTATATGGTAATCTAAATTTAGTAGTAATGTAAGTATGGCATAATGGATCTCTAGGATCGACATTGTCAAGGAGTAGTGTAACGGGGTGGTTCCTTGTTTAGATTTAGCTTTGCGAGACGCCCCACGCACGAAATGTAGTGCAATGTTGTGATTGGAGAAAAGTTATGTCAATAATAATTAGGTATGGCATAATGGATCTCTAGGATCGACATTTTCAAGGAGTAGTGTAATGGGGTGGTTTCTTGATTGGATTTCGCTTTGTGAGATGCCCCACGCACGAAACGTAGTGAAATGTTGAGATTGGAGAGAAGTTTTGTCAATAATAATTTTGTATGCCTATTATTTAGAATTAAATCATATGATTCATCCCAGATGTATATGGGTAACTTATTAAGAATTATAATTGATTAAAATATAAACCAGAATCCATTAAGCCTCGTATGGCATACATGTTTGAAAATAAATAATTTATAGTGGGTTTAGGAAGAGTGGGCTCTGGGGTTATCATAGAAAGGAAGATCTCATGGGTATAGGCTGGGCCTATGGTATGTTAGGTTGTCCTTATAATTGGGGTAATTTAACTGAAATTGGAGGATGCGAATAGGTGTGCGCCGTTAGATGAGAGGTGAGTTGGGATTTCACGAGAGTACGATTCCACTTTAATTATGAAATAAGTGCATCGATATTTATTATACACGGTTAACACACTTGCTAAATATTTTCACAACTCGGGCTCTGACCCGTTTACTTCTCTCTTCTGCCTGTATATATATATACGATTACAAGTGTCCTACCGCATGGATGCCGGATGACTTTCTATCCAGAGTCTTGGGAGCCGTGACAGGGGCGGACTGTTGCGGGATGTAGAATGTAGTCGCTTCCTACTTCTTTAAAAATCTATGAAGGATTCATGTTGTATATCGGGTTTGTACCCAAGGGATATTTATATATATGTTTATATTTATTCCATTTCAGTTATTGTATTGGCTATGACCCGACAACTTATTCGGGTTTATTTCTTTCTGGCATATTCAGTTGTAGTTATTCATTTCAGTTATCATAATACCAGTATGCATCTTTATTCTCTTTCTTAGTAGCTCATAGTGTTGGTTTATTGTCTGTCACGTATTTTGTTTAATTTTAACATCTCGCTTATATGATATCGGGTAGTTAGTCTTATACTATTTAGTACCGCCAGTTGATGTTGAGACTGAGCCATCTGAAACTCCTCATTTAATGTAGTATAGGATTGACCACCCGTTATTATCTTGAGCGGGGTGTTACATCCAACTTGCAATCACAAGGATCACTGGTACCTTACACAGATTCCACCTCAATCTCAATAACTACAACTTAGTCCGTGGTTATGAAAACTACATCATCTCAACCATTTTTCAAGATTCGTTAACCAGAGATAATTCAAACAGTAACAACTCCATTTAAAAGGTATTGTACACATACTCATTTAAATATATGTACTACATTTTTTCATTACTCTGATCATATCTAATTTACATGAAAGGAAACAAGTACTCTCAATACCAATCAAGGTCCTATCATTAACACATATAATGAACCACATCCTTCAAGTGATGTCAAAAGCGAACATATCTCTAAAAGGAAGCGTGTAGCAAGGTATTTTCTATTTTTAATCCATTAAACTTCTCTTCAGCTGTTTAATATACTATTTGCTTATTCTTTTAACATATATTATTCATTAATTGTAGGAACATTGATGAGAGGGAAAAGATGATACTATAGATTGCATTTCAAGATTGCCATCTTCATCGGCATTTTATACCTTCTACTACAAGCATTTTCTACTTTATTTTTCTGGCTCTACCTAAAACATTGACAATGTCATTTAATATTTCTACATGCATTACAATAATCATTATTACTCTATAGTCTTATTCTACTGCATTTTGTTAAATATACTATAAATTTGTCAATTGGATTCCTTTCTTATGCATTTAATAGTGTTTATACTACGCATCGCGTAGGTTTCAACATAGTCTAGATATAAAACGGTACAGGGGGATTAAAATTATAATTTTATAGAAAAATATTTAATTAACAGGTTAAAAACATATTTAGGGTTGCAGTTCTGGACAGAGTTTCAACGCCCCCTTTGTTTGTATTATTCATTGTTTATTTGTCCAAAAAATGTTGCTTCTCATAATTTTAAGCCCCAAAGTACAAGGTACAAAGAGAGTAAACCATTAAGATATATTGCAACAAGTTCTTTTTTAAGTTTGATATTATAAAAAGACTTTGATTCAATAAAACCAAAATATAAATTCCTTTTAAACTTTTCTTTCTCTTTTTACTGGGGACTGCCTTACGTTTCTCCAAACTTTCAAAATCCAACATACTAATTGGTAAATCAAATATATTTACACAATTAAAATTCATAACAATCTATTTAAGTGAAGTTACACAATTGAAATTCAAGAAATAACTTCCCTTTAAATTCCATCCAACAACACTAAATCTTCAAACAATGAGAGTATGTGTGACAACCCGATATCCGAAATATGGGGTGGCCATCCCGATACTCCGATAATACAGGAATCATGAATAGATATCATTCTCAGCATTGCAAACATAAAGATTATATGGGATAACCACACAATATTCTAGAAAACGGGTGGTCAAAAATTTTAGTTTTACAATTTATACAAAGCATTAATTACAACCCAACGACAGAAAAGAAAGGTGGAAACTCCCTCAGTCATACATATATAAACCAACAGTAATAAGGAAAGGAACGAGTGATAGGTCGGACAATAAAATTCATACAATGTACAATAAGCTCAATAAGTTACATAATACATCCATTATACAATTACAACAATTTGGGCCACACGCCCGAATAAAGACTGATCATAACTAGAAAACAATAATGGAGGCGTCTACATAAAATATCCCGTGATACCCGCAAAATGTCACGGCTCCTCAAAAGACACAGGGAGGGGAAGGTCATTACGAGCAACCTTGTGGTGAAACACCTGAACGGATATAATTTATACATACACAACAAGAAAGAAGAATCGATCAGAGGCCGATTTTTATATGATCACCAGATAAATGACAAGTATGACAATGATGAAATAATTAAGCATGGATGATAAAGATGACATTTTAGCATGATAACATCATAAAAGGAGCTAAGACAGTTGAATGATTTTTAAAAAATGAAATTTAACTTTACAAGAGAATACAAGTACACATAAACCTTTTTCATCTTTCTCCATTTCATCTTATCTGTCCATTCCTTATCAGGAATTCAATTGTTATCAGGTGCTCTTTATGGCACTTATCTCAATCGTATGCTCTTTGTGTCATATACTTTGATCTTTATGGCATTAATGTTCCATAGAGTCCAACTCGATAATAGAATAGTTATAAATATATATATATAACGATTCTAAGACCGCCCGTCCGGGTTTCCCCACTGTGTGCGCCCCTAAATAACCATCATCTTCTAGGGCCTAACATAAGAAACCTGGGATCCTATCGAAACGTCGGGAAGCGTCCATATGCCTGCGGAGTAGTCAAGACCACACCCGGAATCTCCTACCCATCGCAAAAAATATAAAACAAGCGCTCATATGGCCTAGGACTATATCCACCCTGCATTTATTAGCCAGGGGGCTTCACCTCACGCACGGACTTCCCTTAAGATTGTATTTAGAGAGGTGTGTATCATCCATTTTATTAATTTCCATTACATGATTTAGTAAATTATCATTTACTTTATCCATTTTACATTTTATCAAATGCATTATGATTATTCGGAACAATATGTATTTCGTATCATCATAACAACCTCGATAAGAAATCAAACCCCCAAGTTAATTCCAAAGCCTCCTTTTAGGCTTAATAATAGATCATCAAGTCAAACCTACCTCACATTAACTCCTAAAGTCTCCAAATTCGACCTTAAGATCTCCTAGATTCTTATAAAACTATGCGAAACAAGTAATGCCTGAACATTACTTCAAATTCCCCCTTGAAATGAACCCTAGATGAATCCCTTCGAGTCTAGGGAGTCGACCAACCCAACTAATACTCTAAGACCCTATATTTAATTCATTTAAGAAGGTCCCTAATTTCTAATCCTAAAGAAAAGGGGTTAAAATTGAAAAAGATAGTTTTGAAAAAGTGTAGGGTTTCCGAATCGATTCGGTCATGAAACATGGGATTCTGCATAATTGCCGAATCGATTCGGATCAGACCGAATCGATTCGGTCAGGAAGATTGGGTTACTGCATAACTGTCGAATCGATTCGGACCAAGCCGAATCGATTCGGTTCACTCGACCCTGGAAACTGTCTAAGAGTAAATCGATTCGGCCAAGCCGAATCGATTCGGTTCTGCAGAAATTCCTAATTGTTTTTATGGAGTCTTGGACTCCAATTTCCTTCCCCACTCAAATCCAATCAAACCAACTCATTTAATGTCACCACCACAACGTAAACTCTACCAACTACTACCACCGCTATTAATTATCATCCAATTTGTTCTTCAATGATTCAAAATCAACAATTACACAAAAAGCCCGAACTAATCAAACCATGATCGAATACACCATTGTCACTACAAATCATTTATCTTAAACCATAAGTAGCAAGTAGAAACTTGCCTTAAGCTAGCAAATGCAGAGTTCCTCTTTGTGGAAGCAAGAATCCTCCTTCAATCCTCAATCTCTTCTTCTTTCTCTACACTTTCTCTAGGTTTAGATAATTAATTTAGGGAAAATTAGAAGACTTAGTAACACTAAGTCGTGGCTTAAGACAAAATCCCACTTAATTGATCAGTATTGCGATAAAATAATATGCAACTGCATATTTAAGGCATAATCAGTCAAAAATGCCCAAAACCTCAAAATACAATATGGCACATTATTTGACTATCTCGCACGTTCCGTAATCAACTACGATCTCCAAATTATCATTTGGACATTTTATAATTCATTTTAAGTTCCAGTCCCATTATTAAGCCAAATATCATTTTAATTCTCATGATATTATAAAACGTAACATGGCAATATTCACCTATAGTTACGATAATTATGAAACTTTATAGAAGATATTACTTTCTTGATTAATATATTACTCAATTCATATCCCAACATTTCATATCTAATTACCATACCTAGTAAATAAATATAAAATATGTTCTCATAAGCGACGGTTATTACATACTCCCCCCCTTATGAGGGAATTTTTTCCCCAAAATTCAAACGTACCTTATGAGAAGAGATGTGGATACTTCTCCCGCATGTCGTTCTCACACTCCCACGTTAATTCTTTCGCATTCTGATGACTCCATTGGACTCTCACCAAGGGCACCACAGGAGACCTCAACTTGCGCTCCCCATACTCAAGAATAGAAATCGGTTGTTCTTCATATGAAACATCGGGTTGCAAGTCAATATCCTTGAAAGGAATGTGCCAAAGGGAACCTTCGCATCTTTTATACTTCTTCAAGGAGGAGACGTGGAAAACATCGTGGATTTGTTGCAAAGGTTTCGGCAAGGCAAGTTGGTACGCCACGGGACCAACTTTCGCAATAACTGGGAAAGGTCCAATCAAACACGGCACAAGCTTCCCTTTCTTCCTGAAACGACTAATGCCCTTCATTGGTGACACTTGCACTAAGACTTGGTCTTCAATCTCCAACTCCACGTGTCTCCTACCCGCATCGGCATAACTCTTTTGACGGTCTTGGGCTATCCGAATGCGATTTTGAATGAGCTCAATCTTTGAAGAAGTGTCTTGGATCATTTCAGGTCCAAGAAATTTATTATCACCCACTTCCATACAACAAGCAGGCGACCTACATGGTCGGCCATAAAGAGCTTCATAAGGCACCATTCCAATAGTGAATTGGTATGAGTTGTTGTAAGAAAACTCAACCAATGGGAGGTATTGTTCCCAACCACCCTTGAAATCAAGCATGCACATACGAAGCATATCCTCCAACATCTGGTTTACCCTCTCAATTTGACCATCTGTTTCAGGATGATAGGAAGAGATTAACTTCAATTTGGTCCCCATCGCCTCTTGGAAACTTTGCCAAAAGTGGGACACAAATATTTTATCTCGGTCAGAAACAATATTTAAAGGTAACCCATGAAGTCTAATGATCTCCTCGATGAACAATTGGGCATAGCGAGCGGTATCAAAATTCGTATGCACTGGTAAGAAGTGTGCTGATTTAGTCAAGCGATCAACAATCACCCAAATCGAATCATGACCCCTCTGTGATATGGGTAAGCTCGTAATAAAGCCCATCAAAATGCTTTCCCATTTCCATACTGGAACCTCCATTGGTTGCAATAAACTTGTCGGCCGCTGATGGTCGATCATAACCAACTGACAAGTAGTGCATTGGGATACGAACTCCGAGATATCCCTCTTCATGCCGGGCCACCAATACTGACGGTGCATGTCTTGATACATCTTATCCCCACCAGGATGTACCGTAAACTTTGACCCGTGAGATTCCACCATCACCGCTCATCTCAAGTCCCCTTCTTCCGAAACAATAAGTCTTCAATGGAAGCATAGTCCACCCTTAGAACTAATCGAGTACGACTCCGCTCCCTCAGACAATAACCGGTGTATATGGTCTTAACAACGCTTATCTCTTCCTTAGGACTCCATAATTCTTTCCACAATTGTAGGACTAATGGTCATTACAAACATGAATGCTCTCACTACCGCATCCTCCTGATTAAGTGCCTTCCACTTAGCTTTCCACACATCAGCAAAGTCTCCCTCGGGCTTCCTACTGAAGGCATCCACTACTACGTTCGCCTTTCCAGGATGATAATGGATAGCAAATTGGTAGTCTTTCATGAACTCCAACCAACGACGCTGACGCATATTCAAATCCTTCTGTGAAAATAAATATTGTAGTGATTTATGGTCCGTGAAAAGACTTAACTTCTCCCCCAAGAGATAATGCCTCCATATCTTCAAGGCAAAGACAACTACGGCAAACTCTAAGTCATGCACCGGATAATTTCTTTCCTGATTCTTTAGCTTACGGGATGCATAAGCAAAAGCCCATCTTTCTTGTTGAAGAACACCTCCTAACCCTTGAAGAGATGCATCGATGAAGACTAGATATTCCAATCCCGATTTTGGCAATGCAAGGACTGGAGCCGAAGTCAATCTATCTTTGAGCTCATCAAATGAAGCCTAACAAGAATTGTCCCAAACAAATCTCACTCCCTTTCGGGTCAAATTCGTCAGAGGACTAGCGATTTTAGAAAAGCCCTTAATGAACCTACGGTAATAACCCGCTAAGCCCAGAAAACTACGAACCTCGGTAGGTGTCGTGGGCTGACCCCACTCCTTCACCGCAATCACCTTACTATGATCCACCGATATACCCTGGGATGACACCACATGACCCAAAAACTGAACTTCCTTCAACCAAAAGCCACACTTCTCAAACTTCACATACAATTGGTGATCCCTCAATCTCTGCAGGACCAACCGTAAGTGAGTCGCATGGTCAGATTCTGTCTGAGAATAGACTAAGATATCATCGATAAATACAATAACAAATTGGTCAAGGAAATCCCGAAATACCCTATTCATAAGATCCATAAATACAGCGGGGGCATTGGTTAGTCCAAAGGGCATAACCAAGAATTCATAGGGTCCGTATAGGGTCAGAAATGCGGTCTTTGATACATCCTATTCCCGTATCCTCAATTGATGATACCCGGTCCTCAAATCAATTTTGGAGAAGTAAGACGCTCCCCTAAGTTGGTCAAACAAATCATCAATGCGAGGCAAAGGGTATTTATTCCGGATGGTGACTTTATTCAACTCCCTATAGTCAATATATAACCAGAGAGAACCGTCTCTTTTCTTTACAAACAATACCGGGGCACCCCATGGAGAAGTACTGCGCCTAATAAATCCCTGCTCCAATAGCTGTTGAATTGGATCTCTCAACTCCCCCATCTCCATAGGAGCCATACGATATGGATCTTTTGCAATGGGTCGAGTTCCCGACATTAAATCAATCACAAACTCTATCTCCTGACTTGGATGTAAACCCGGTATTTCCCAAAAAACATCTTCAAAATCTCTAACAATCGGAAGAGAATTCAGGGGAACAACTACATCCCTAGATGCATCCTCCGCAATACAATATAGATAAGCACTCGTACTCCCTTCCATACAAGGCATAAGAACCAAGAACATTTCTTGTCCCGGAATTGAGAAAACTATACTCTTTCCATAACAATTTACTATCGCGCGGTATTTCACTAGCCAATCCATTCCTAATATTACATCATACCCAACCATGTCAAGGACGAGTAAGTCGGCCTCAAAGCACAAGTTACCAAGATTAATCCCTATGTTTTTAAAAACAAAGAAAATCAATGAACCATCACCCATAGAGGATTCAACGCTAGTGAAGGTACTCTCAGCAGACTTTATCAAATCTGTATTCTGAGAAAAACTCTTAGAAATGAAAGAGTGTTTCGCACCCATATCAAATAATACTCGACCCATATGCCCTTGGATGAAAAACTTACCTTCGATCGCTGGCGGTGCCGGAGGGACTGTAGGAAGCATAGCCTCTTGAATATGGTAGACCCGTCCATACTGCAGTTGCCCCTGCTGAGGAGGAGCAATTGGATTAGGCACCTGGGGTAGAAACTGTACATACGGCTGTTGTGGAGCCATAGAAAGATTCCCTCCAACCAACTGAGTACACGACCTCTTATAATGGCCCAACTTCCCACACTGAAAACATTTGTTAGCAGCATTCTCCTGGTTCCTTCCTTGATTGTTTCTAAACTACCCCTTTCCTCAGCCCTGCTGGCCTCTACCGCCATTCCCACCTCTGCCTCCTTGTTATTGTTGTTGTGGTAGCCCGCCTTGACCTAGTCTATTTCTATTGCCACCCGCATTAAACCCACCAAAGCATTGGCATTTAGACAAATCCCGTTGCTGGGGGTCCCTCTCCTTTTTCTTACTCCCCGAGGATTGGGATGAAGAAGATGTCCCCCCTCCAATCCCATTGACTCCAGGTTTTCCCACTTGTCCCATCGCTGCAGCCTTCTTATTATTTTGCACAAATAGTCTATGCTCTTGACAATGAAGTAGGGCAGCATTCATCACATCCCCAAAGGTTAGTAAAGCCAGGTTTCCAAGCAAATGTTATTTTATTCGCCAATGTAAACCTCCTAAAAATTTAGAGATTCTCTTCGCTTCTAGAGTCACTTTATCCGGCACAAAACTGGCTAGTCGGGTGAACTCCTCTTCATACTCTGCCACGGATCTCTGCCCTTGAACTACATCTTGAAGCTTCCTTTACATCTCCCTTTGAACTGCGGGAGGAAAGCACTTTCCATCAAACAAGGCCCAAAAATCAGTGATAGACATCGTATCCCTTTGCTCGGGAGTAGTCATTGACTCCCACCAATGTAAGGCCGAGCCGATAAGCTTGAAAGTAACAAGGATTTTCTTTTTCTCCTCACTACATTCTACCATTCTAAGATGGCGTTGCATGTCTTTCTTCCACTGATTTTCCCTTATAACGTCCGAACCTCCATCGAATTCTGGGGGATGGCCCTTTAGAAAGGACTCTCTAACTCTTTCCCACGGGGAAGGTCCTGTAGGAACTTGTGACTCTTGACCCCTCGGTTGAATTTGTGGCATTTGTTGTACCACCGCAGTCATCGCTGCATTAATAGCTTAGGCCACTATGTTTTCCACATCTGCAGCACTGATATTCCCCAGTGGCGGCGGTAGAGAACCAACCTCATCCTCTACAACTCTATTACGTCGAGCGGGACGTCCTCTCATAGGCGGCATATGAGATAGAGAAACGGTAGAGTTAGAATATTACATAAAGAAATCTGTTTAGCAGAAGATCGCAACCAAAGGCAACAAAGCAGTCCTAACATTAAGCTCTATATCAAAGAACGCTACGGTAGAACGTGACAAGTCCGCATAGATCCTAAAGACTCTAGAACCTGATGCTCTGATACCATCTGTGACAACTCGATATCCGAAATAAGTGGTGGCCAGCCCGATACTCCGATAATACGGGAATCATGAATAGATATCATTCTTAGCATCGCAAAGATAAAGAGTATATGGGATAACCACACAATATTCCAGAAAATGGGTTGTCAAAAATTTTAGTTTTACAATATATACAAAGCATTAATGACAACCCAACGACAGAAAAGAAAGGTGGAAACTCCCTCAGTCATACATATATAAACCAACAATAATAAGGAAAGGACCGAGTGATAGATCGAGCAATAAAATTCATACAATGTACAATAAGCTCCATAAGTTACATAATACATCCATCATACAATTACAACAATTTGGGCCACACGCCCGAATAAAGACTGATCATAACTAGAAAACAATAATGGAGACGTCTACACAAAATATCCCGTGATACCCGCAAAATGTCATGGCTCCTCAAAAGACACAGGGAGGGGAAGGTCATTACGGGCGACCTTGTGACGGAACACCTGAACGGATATAATATATACATACACAACAAGAAAGAAGAACCGGTCAGAGGCCGATTTTTATATGATCACCAGATAAATGACAAGTATGACAATGATGAAATAATTAAGCATGGATGATAAATATGAAATTTTAGCATGATAACACCATAAAAGGAGCTAAAACAGTTGAATGATTTTTAAAAAATGGAATTTATCTTTACAAGAGAATATAAGTACACATAAACCTTTTTCATCTTTCGCCATTTCATCTTATCTTTCCATTCCTTATCAGGAATTCAATTATTATCAGATGCTCTTTATGGCACTTATCTCAATCGTATGTTCTTTGTGGCATATACTTTTGCTCTTTATGGCCTTAATGTTCCATCGAGTCCAACTCGATAATAGAATAGTTATAAATATATATATATATAACGATTATAAGACCGCCGATCCAGGGTTCCCCACTATGCGCGCCCCTATATAACCATCATCTTCCAGGGCCTAACATAAGACAACCTGGGATCCTATCGAAACATGGAGAAGCGGCCATATGCCTGCAGGGTAGTCAAGACCACACCCAGAATCTCCTACCCATCGCAGAAAATATAAAACAAGTGCTCGTATGGCCTAGGACTATACCCACCCTGCATTCATTATCCAGAGGGCTTCATATCACGCACGGACTTCCCTTAAGATGGTATTTAGAGAGGTGTGTATCATCCATTTTATTAATTTCCATTACATGATTTAGTAAATTATAATTTACTTTATCCATTTTACATTTTATCAAATGCATTAAGATTATCCAGAACTATACGTATTTCGTATCGTCATAACAACCTCGATAAGAAATCAAACTCCCAAGTTATTTCCAAAGCCTCCTTTTAGGCTTCATAATAGACCATCATGTCAAACCTAGCTCACATTAACTCCTAAAGTCTCAAAATTTGACCTTAAGATCTTCTAAATTCTTATAAAACTATGCGAAAGAAGTAATTCCTGAACATTACTTTAAATTCCCCCTTGAAATGAACCCTAGATGAACCCCTTCGAGTTAGGGAGTCGACCAACTCAACTAATACTCTAAGACCCAATATTTACTTCATTTAAGAAGGTCCCTAATTTCTAATCCTAAATAAAAGGGGTTAAAATTGAAAAAGAAAATTTTGAAAAAGTGCAGGGTTTCCGAATCGATTCGGCCTGGACGAATCGATTCGGTCAGGAAACATGGGATTCTGCATAATTTCCGAATCGATTCGGTCAGGAAGATTGGGTTACTGCATAACTTCCAAATCGATTCGGACCAAGCCGAATCGATTTGGTTCACTCGACCCTGGAAACTGTCTAACAACGAATCGATTCAACCAAGCCGAATTGATTCGGTTCTGCAGAAATTCTTAATTGTTCTTATGAGGTCTTGGACTCCAATTTCCTTCCCAACTCAAATCTAATCAAACCAACTCATTTAATATCACCACCACAACATAAACTCTACCAACTACTACCACCACTATTAATTATCATCCAATTTGTTCTTCAATGATTCAAAACCAAGAATTACACAAAAAGCCCTAACTAATCAAACCATGATCGAATACACCATTTTCACTACAAATCATTTATCTTAAACCATAATTAGCAAGTAGAAACTTGCCTCAAGCTAGCAAATGCAGAGTTCCTCTTTGTGGAAGCAAGAATCTTCCTTCAATCCTCAATCTCTTCTTCTTTCTCTACACTTTCTCTTGCTCTCTCAAGTTCTCTCTCTAGGTTTAGATAATGAATTTAGGGAAAATTAGAAGACTTAGTAAGACTAAGTCATGGCTTAAGATAAAATCCCACTTAATTGATCAATATTGCGATAAAATAATACGCAACTGCATATTTAAGGCATAATGAGTCAAAAATGCCCAAAACCTCAAAATACAATATGGCACATTATTTGACTATCTCGCACGTTCCGAAATCAACTACGATCTCCAAATTATCATTTGGACAATTTATAATTCATTTTAAGTTCCAGTCCCATTATTAAGCCAAATATCATTTTAATTCTCATGATATTATAAAACCTAACATGGCAATATTCACCTACAGTTACGGTAAGTATGCAACTTCATAGAAGATATTACGTTCTTCATTAATATATTACTCAATTCATATCCCAACATTTCATATCTAATTACCATACCTAGTAAATAAATATAAAATATGTTCTCATAAGCGAGAGTTATTACAGTATCGGCCAACTAAAATTGTGTCTTAAAGTATAAGAGACTATATATAAACCAATGAATTAAAGTTAAGGAGGAAAACATAGGTTTATTCATTAGATAATGTCACATATAGTGTACTACCACCATAGGGATGAATTACATTTTATTTTCAGCACGAAATATTAAGTATGTAATAGGAAAGCGTCACTCCTTGCTCCCATCTTCCATAGTCTCCGTACAAACAATTACATACACCAACGCATATTTCGTGTGTTTCACAAAACGCAAGTGACACTATCCTATATTTTCGGGGTCATTTGGAGGCAAAAGTAATTGGCACAATTATGCTAGGAACTTTTTACCAATTTTATAACAAGTTATACATATAGATGGAAGTGGAGTTTGTATAGAATTTAAATGTCTGATAGTTAGCATAATTTCATAATAAGAAAGTCAAGGAGTTTTACACTGATAATCTCATACTTACAATATTACAAAATGGGTATGGAAATAAGAGAACCATCATCAGTAAACGGTATAAACTGATAAATCAGGTAACCGTCTAGACACACAATTAAAGTGACAATCATACATTTCTAACAAACATCATGTCTCTCAATCATCTGAGACCATATGCCAAGTAGAAAATTATATGGAATAACCCAGTAGTCTACTCCGTAGTTATTACTTTTTCTTCTAGATTAAATAATATGCACAGAGGTGTAATACCCCGTATTTTTGTGCGATATTTATTTTTGGGATTAATTAATTAAATGTGAATTAATTGGAAATTAATCTGGATAAAATACTAACGAGATGTGAGTTGGTATTTGACTATATTGGGTATATATGATGATATTTGAATATCGAATTATGAAATTTGTCGTGAGATATAAATACGGGAATTTGGAAATTTTATTGGGACGCGTGTGACAGTCGCGTCAGGTATATAATTATTTTAATTATAAAAGTGAATTTTATTTCTATAAACCGTATGGTCGTTTTGAGTACGCCAACACGTTTGGAAGGGTCGAAATAGTCAGAAAACACTAGCTGGGGGTTTAGTTTGGGTCCCGGGGCATTTTTAGGCCATACCGGCAACGTAGAAGGGTAGTTTGGTAATTTTGTATTTTTGGGAATTAAAAGTGACGAAAATTAGGAGAAAAATATCTGATTTTACATTTACCCACTAAACCCACTAACCACACCTTAATGACCCATTAGGCTACGGGGGTTATTAGAATTAGGTTTCTAAAAGTTTCCTAAGCAAAACCCTAGCCACCATTGGAGAAGAGCTTGTAGAGAGAGAGAAGGGAATTCTGCAGAGAGAGAGAGAGAACACTTCATCAAATCGACACCAAAACCAGAGATACACATAAGGAAAGTGGTTTAATTTCGTTTATTTCAGAGAATGCTTCTTCCATGTGTAGGAAATTAATAAAATTGTATTGTTCTTGGAAGTATGATGAAAACCCATTTAAATTGGAATTAGAACTTGAGATTTTGAGGAGAAACTACATGTAAAATTGTAGGTAGATGATTATTCTGATGATTATTCATTTTGTATGAAACTAAAACGGATCTAATTGGATTAATTGATGATTCATATATTTCTAGGGTTCATGTTCTTGAAATTGAGGGAAAATGTAGAGATTTGATAATTGAATGATGTTTAGGACGATTTAACCCCACAAAACATGTTAGTATATGACCTTAATATGCTTAGGGATGATTAGAGGCCTTAAAATATTGTTGGGATGAATTTTATGTGAGATTTGAGGTGTAGAAAAGATGGAAAAATGATTTGGGAAAATCTGGGCTCGAAACTGGTCACTCGTTAGAAGACCTACCCAGGTCGTTCGAACGAGCTCGTTCGAACGAGCTTCTAACGAGTTGACCTTTGACTTCTAACGAGGGGAATTTCGTTCGATGACTTCGTTCGAACGAGATGTCGTTAGAAGGCCCTGTTCGTTCGAACGAACGAACTCTCATTCGAACAACCTCGTTCGAACGAGACTTCTAACGAGCTGACAATTTAGGCTTTTTAGCCTGTTTTCATTTTGGGAGTCTCGTGAACTTGTTCAATTATAGAGATAACATTTCCTTGATGATAAAATGATATATTTGGGATATTTGGGATATAATGAGGAGTAAAACATAGAAGCGCGAATTGTACCAAATGGACATTATGGAATGGGACGTGAGTGTCTATTACGACGTGAGAACAATTGATGGTTTGAATAATTATATTAACCGGGAATATGTAAAATGTGATACGTTATAAGTTGGTATGAGAATGAGAAATGTATACTAAGATGTGTGCTTACTTAGTATTGGTATATGATTTTATGTGTATGACATACCTACCATACTTGCTATCACGGGAGGTTTGCGTTCGCTTAGGACCCTCTAATCCTTGTGTGCCTACGGGGGGGATTTAGATTGGTACTTCGAGAACATAGGTCAGAGAAGGACTTATTGGGATGTTAATAAGTCTGCTGATCGTGGGAGCGTAGGTATGTGCGTGACCCATGTGATGTGACTGTGTTCACCTCCATTGTTTGTGATTGTGTTATCTGGACGATTCCTAAGAGATTCAAAATGCGTAATCCCTATGTACGTGATGTACCGGGATGGATAGCAGAGTATGTGTGCACCGCAGCTTAGTCTCGGGGTGCTTATATTGTATATTTATGTTGTGAAAAGTATACACTTAATTAATAATAACTTTCATATGGTATTGTGTGTAAATACGTAAAAATATATATAAAGGGATAACCTATAATGAGTTGTATTGCTGATATTTGAGAACCCGAATTTAAGTTAAGTCCCCTATTTAATTGATATTGTTATAATAATAATGGAAACCGAGTAGTAAGGGTAGAACCTATGACGGTCTAGCTAAATATGATGTCACTTAGCTAGGTATTAATTTCATTTAGATGGGTACATACGTTAGGAGTGCACATTTAGTCGAGAGGTGAGAATTTCATGTGAGTGTACGTCCTAACATGTATTTTGCATTTAATGTTTTAATGTTATTAAAGCACTTGCAGTTTTTAAAATAGTCTCCACTTTCGGTCTCTGACCCGTTTTCTTTCAAATCTATTTTTTTTAAAAACCATTTTAGGTGCCCAGCCACAAGGACACCATGCTTAGGATTCTCATTCAGGTGACGAGCTGTAGCTATTTACGGAAGTTACAGGGCTTGCCAGTAGACGATTCATTCATCTTGACTCTTTATTCAGATTTCTTCAGTTGTAGGGCATGTCGCCCATTTCTATTAGAGACATTTCAGATTTCATTTTTCAGACTATTTGGCATGTATTAATTCATAATTTAGTTATTTATTTCAGTTTGTGGGATTGTAGTGAGGAGTTTTCCTCCGGACTTATTATCATTAGTTGATTATTCCATTGTTTAATTATGGTGAATGGTTATGATATTCTTGCTTTATTCTTTTACTGTATGTTAATCAGACTTAAATTAAAATTTGACAACTTACTTTTTAAATACTAGGTGGTTAGTAATCATTAAAAATGTTTTCGACAGTGATGCTATTAACTGAGCCAACTTGGCATTTTGATTTAATTTAATAAAGGAGTAGCTACCCGGTATTTAATTAGTCGGGGTGTCACAAGAGGTGAAGGGAAAACATAATCAATCATTACAACGAATTTTTATGATATTAGTTATTAGGTGAGAAGGGTGATCCAATTGATCATAATTAAAGCAATCAGTGATATAGTAAGATATAATTACGAAAATTTCTACACATACCTAGAATCCAATGGGGCTATCATGAAATGATATATGTATCAGTTAAACAAGTATGCGAAAGTTTACTATTAAAAAGGTAAAGACACACTTGTACGTATATTTGAACCTTTTAACTAGGGTCAAAAGAGGATGTCAAGAGGGCCTGGTGTTTCATTATCAACACATGAACATTTATGTGAGTAAATATAATTGAGAATAATTATGGTTTTTGTAAAATTATTACATAAACCTTGTTGTTAAAGTTTGAGGTGTTAAATTGTACATATTTTGGGACTTTAAAATCTAAGACATAGAGTTAAATTTGAGACTTGGTATTGAAGACTTTTTGACACAAAATTATTCAAAGTATTTGTGGGAAAAATTTAGGGTTAAAATCAGTAACTTGAAAAGGTCATGAGGGGTCAATTTCAAATTCAAAGAAAATATTTCTAACCTAAAACCCTAATTTTTCATAACTTTGGCTACGCTTGACCAAACATTGTGTTACCTCATGCCATTTTTATCGGAAAAATAAACTAAAAATATTGGAAAAAACTGAAGTTTTTGATTGCCCACGCTTTCTCGCGCTCTTGGTCAATAATTTCGATTAAAAAGTTACTTCAACATCTTGTTTGTTGACCTAAGGTTTGCAAAACTTTTACTTACAAATAAAATCTGATTTACTAAGCTAATTGAGATGATTCATGAACCAATCAAACCTTTTTTTTTTACCGGCAATCCCTAAATATAACTTTTGTGGATTGAGATTCAGTATACATCGAGTTATAAAACTATGTGTTTTTCATAAAATTTTACTAAGCTCTACTGAATATGGCAAAGGTTTTCATGAACATTCTTAGGTTTTTTCCATCCTAATAAAGAATTTGGTTTTGGTTCGAATGATTATGGTGGTCTGTTTGTGGAGAAATTAATGTTTTTATTTTTTTGAAACAGAAAACACTTTCGAGCAATTAGAGCTCAAAACCTATGATTTTTGGAAAATGATTCGTGCACTAGAGCTCCTGAGTTCATAAGGGACCATTTCCCGACATTGAAATTGGTCGAGAGCCAAGGAATCTAATTGCACCACTAAAGATTAGGCTTTAACGGAGATTTAGAGGTATTTTTCTAACGTTGTTGCTTCTACGTACGATTTGGTTTCTTTGATTGATGTTATCATAAGAACATTGCAAAAAACTGTTGGAATTAAAAGAATAAAATATAATACATAAAATGACATTGCACCTGTTTGTAAGGAGGATTTCCAACTTTGGGCAGGTTCAAGAGGTTGGTTTTGCTACTAGTGATCATGGGGATTTTATAGTAGGGGTTAAGGTGACTTAATTAGTGAATAAGGGAGGTAGATTCTTCCCATGTTTGAGAAGATAAAATGGTGGGAACTTGTTCCTCACATAAATGCATGGTGTATCCATGTATTTTGGGACTATACTGCCCATATGGAGGATGATGTCGTGAGGGGAATGTGAAAATGCTGGTTATTTAGTTTTTAGACATTGGTTGGAAGTGTAGATACTTATTTCAAAATTTTGTATTTTTATATATTTTAAGGGGATTGCTGTAATTTTACGAAAATATAGGGGCTAAAATTGAAATTTATAGTTAGTTAAGTCTTGAGGTTGATTTGATATAAATTTTCGGTCTAGGGGTTAAGTATCACTCAAATTATGCTTGTTTGAAAAGATCAGGTGTTATTTTTAGTAATTTTAAAACTTTAGGGGTACTTGGGTAATTTTTTAAATTATAGGTTTTGTGGAGTAGTTTTTATCTTTCTTAGGATCTTTTTGAATTTTCATACTTTGTGAGGGGTAAAATGGAGATTATAGGTGATTATTGATGTTAACTGACTAGGTTCAAAAGTGTCATTGTTATAGACTTCCTACGTAAAAAGAATCATCCTCAAATTTCACCTTTGAAGAGATCAGGATATTTGTCTTTCATTGCTTGTTCCAGTTCCTAGGTAGATTCTTACTGATTTTGATGTTGCCAAAGTATTTTGACTAAGGGGATATCTTTATTCCTGAGAATTTTCATCTAGCGGTTTAAATTTTGGATTGGGCCTTCTTCAAATCCGTGGTTGGTTTATATATAAATTTCTTGCCATGTAATGACATGGGATAGGTCAAGAATAAACTTGCGTAACTATAATACATGGAATACGTTATGGATATTGGATAATTACACTGGTAATTATCACAGGTATGCTACAGAGCTAATACGTTTGGAAATAGTGAAGGGTCAAATATATCCATGGTCTAACCCTCCTTTCTCTCCAAAATGAAATATCCATTTTGGAGGAGAAACTTTTAACAATACTTGATCACAAAATTTAAATTCGAAGGGCTTTTAGCGATGGTCTTCATAACTTTTTTGATGACCTTGGGTTGTCTTCAATCTTTCTCATATTTATTGTATTTTCTCAGTGGTTTCTTGGATTATCGCAAGACTAAAGTGCTTACTGCTTATGGACTCCATCCAACATGAAGGTGAAGGACATATTCTTCCATACAAGGCTTTAAAATGGGTTGACTTGATACTTGACTTTAAGTGTTGTTATAAGAAAATTCAACGAGGGATAACTATTATTCCAAATGTCGAGCATATCTAACGTATAAGCTCGTAACATATCTTTTCATGTTTGAATTATAAATTCAGACTGTCCATCTGTCTGAGGGTGGAATACGGTACTCAAATGAAGTTTAGTAGCCATTGCGGTATGAAGTGCTTGCTAAAACCTTCATGTAAAACAAGAATCTCTTTCTGATATGATGGATCACGGAATTCCATATAATCGGATAACTTCTCGAATGTAGAGTTTAGTGAGTTTTTGGAAAGAATTGATGGTTTCTATTTATAGAAAATGGGAAGATCTGTTAAGTCATTTTACTATCACCCAAATGGAGTTATATCCTTGAGATCTACGAGGTAGTCCACTGACAAAATACATTATGATATGATCCCATTTCGACTCTGTAATTTGTAAGCGTTGGAGAATTCCACCAGGATGTTGGTGCACTATCTTTACTTTTTTGCAAGTAAGACATCTTCTCACAAAATTCTCAATATCATTTCTCATATTTGGCCACTAATACTATTTCTTCAATGTGTAACACATCTTGGAGCTTGTAGGGTGAATCAAGATTTTAGAAAGATGGGCTTCTTGTAATACGTATTCTCGAAGAGATGAATTATCAGGCACATACAATCTATTTCTACACTGTAAGCCTATTTCCTTAGTATATGAAAAGTCATGGCTTATATAGTAGACTTTTTATATGTAAGGATCTTATAAATATTGGGCTAAAATCTTATTTCTCAAATTTGGATATGCAATTATATTAAAGATGGTGTAAATTTAAGATCATATTGCCCTATGGTAGTAGCAATATCATAAGAAAGTAATGTTTGGAGTCTTCTAACATGATTATGACTTAGAGCATCTCCTAAAACATTACCCTTAATATAATTTAAATCGGTAATCTTCCAAAAATTCCATCCAGCTTCGTTGTCTTAGATTTAAATCCTTTTGAGTGAAGATAATACTTTAAACTTTTGTGATCGAAATAGACGTAAATTCTTCACCATAAAGATAATAATGCCAGATCTTTACGGCAAAAGCTACAACTAAGTCAAGATCATGGACAAGGTAATTACATTCACGAGTCTTTATTTATTACGATCCATATCCTACTACTCTTCTTCTTGTCATTAAGATAGATCCTAAACCTTTAAATGAGGCATCAGTATATACATCATACCTTACATCACAAGAAGGAATAATTAGGTCATGTGTAGAGGTTAATTTGTCTATCAAAATTTGGAATGCTTGATCTCATTCATCAGCCTATACGAACGGAACTTCCAACCTAATTAACTTTAAGTGGGAAAGAGAAATGTGGGAAAATCCTTCCACAAAATGGACATACTAACCTCCTAATCCTAAAAAACATTTTTTCTTGTTGATATTGGTAGAGTTTTTCAATTTTAAAATGGCTAGTTTTTCAATTTTAAAGTGGCTATATTTTTAGCGGGATTCACATGTATTCCATTCTCATAAATCACATGTCCTAGGAATTCTACTTCCTTTTTAAAAAAATCACATTCGAGGCATGCTCTACTTAGTTTTAGGAATAAACAAGAATATCGTCAATGAATACGATAATAAATTGTTCAAAAAAGGTCTAATGACTCTGTGCATAAGGTCCATGAAAACCATGGGTGCATTGGTTAGGACAAAAAACATGGCAGTGAATTTGAAATGTCCATAACAAGTTGGAAAAGCAGTTTTTGGAATATTTTCTTCTCTTACTCGTAATTGATGGTAATCGGATCGTAAGTCTATTTTATAAAAGACTCGCACTCCTCAAAGTTGATCTATTATATCTCCGATTCTAGGTGGAGGATATATATTCTTAAAAATTATTAAGTTTAACTTACGATAACCTATGAATAACCAAAAGCTTCCATCTCATTTCTTGAGAAATAATATAGGGGCTCCCCAATGAGATGAACTAAGGCGAATAAAACCCTTTTCAAGAATATCATCTAGTTTGGTACAAAGTTCTCTCTGTACTAAAGGATCCATTCGATATGGAGGTGTTAAAATAGGGGAAGTTTTTGGTAAAGATTAATAATAAATTATATTTCTCGGGAAGGGGGTATTCCTGGTAAATCTTTGGGAAAAGTGTCTTCGAATTGTTCCAAAATTGTTGGAATTGAGGAAGTGAATTTCGAATTTGGGAAGTTGATGGTTCAGAATGACTCGATCCTGGAAACATAAAGGAACAATTTTCTTGGTCTCGAATGTAAATTTTCTTTACATGAAAATTGATATAAGCCTGATTTCTTGATAGAACATCCATCCATATAATAATATGGAATCTGTAAATATCTAAAATTATCAAATTTACAAATAGCATACTTAAGCCTAGAAAAATATTACAATTTTCATACCTTGGGTAGGTGCATTACTCTCATCCATAGACAATTCTATTTCCAACGGAACAGTTAAAGATCTAGGCAGTAGTTGTAAAAAAATATCTACCTTAAGGACTAAAAATGAATGTGTTGAACCAGAATCAAATAAATTATGAGCGGGAATATTATAAAAACTTATCATACATTCTATCACATCATGTGAATTTTGTATAGGCAGTATAGCACATTTTTTTTCCATGACGAGGGAATGATACAACTTTCCTAACAAGATTTGGCTTTGGTTGGCTTTGTAAACGACGACTGTTTTGGATTCTCGGGGGATTCCAAATTGGCGATGGATTGGTGGAGGTTTCGACTTAGGACACTACTGGCAAATATGTCTTACTTCTTGGCATTCATGACAACAAATCAATGGATAGGTAGTGCTATGATGAACTTCGAAAATAAACTTTCCCACTCAAATTTGGGGTCGATATTGAGGTAAAGTCCAATGAACATATTTATTTTTAGTAATGGGATGAGGGGGACATACAACACTCAAATAGTTTTGTTCAATAATTGATACGACGTCGCTAACTTCAGAATAATCTCGTATCTACAAAGGGGTGAGAATTTTTTTAATTATCTAATGTAGTCCACTTTCACATATCTTGCATTTCTTCATCTATGTATCTACATACTCAATGGCATATTGGGGAAACTCAATAAAATTTGCTTCATACTGGGCTATGGACACATTTTCTTGTTATAACCTTAATAAATATAAAGTCAATTGATCTCGCTCGATTTAAAAAAATACTTCTTGATGAATATTTCTTCAAATTCCTCCAAAGTTAACGTCGTGATATTTTTATTACGGAACATGGCTTACCACCAAAAATTAGCTTCACCTTCGAACATATAGGCAACTAAAGTTACTCGAAGATTAGGAACTATTCCTACTCCATTAAAGATTTTCACAATCCGACGCATCCATTTCCCAGCTTCACTAGCACCTGGCCTTTCAAGAAATAAATGTGGTTGTTGTCTAAAAAATTCTTTGAGAGCAACCATTCTACGGCTCTCATTCCTTGTCCATTAATATATCTCTGTTAATTTAAAAAATTCTAATGTTGTGTTTATTGCGTATAATGCTATTATTTGGGTTCAAGAATCCTATTTCAGAGGAGTTGCTGGTATCCATGCGGTGGGCTCTGATCCATAGCATTTACTAACATTTCAGGTTATGTGTTAGAGTAGTTGCATAGGAGTTAATGGAGATCGATTTGGAGGTGCAACTGGAGTTCCATTTTAGTTATTCTCTTTATTAATATATGTTTACATTTATTCAATCGCTTTACATTATGAAACTTCATTATGGATTCTATTGGGCCATTCTGTTTCAAAGTTGTCTATGGTTTCAGTCATTTATTTTAGTGGATTATTTCATTTGGAGTTTTAAATAAATTATGTAGTTAAATTATTTTTGGAGTTAGGATGGTGATGGATATTTATTGCATGGATGACTATTATTTATTGGCATCCATTTAATTATTATCTTGTGGAATGAAAATATTTTATGTCTCATATCGGTCACATGCTAAGAATGGTATTTAATTTAGAGACGCCCGACATAGTTCTGGTGGAAGTCGAAGCCATAATTGCACAGGGTGTTACATATGGTATCAGAGCATAGTCTTAGGTCTCATAGGTTGTTATTCTGATTAGCTTTCGTTTTACCGATCATTGATCCCGTTTGTTAATTCGTACTCCTTAAGGTATTGGGTCTAGCAAACGTGTTAGCTATGTTTCTTTGAGATAGAGAGTTTTATGTTAAGGACGTTTTAGGCATTGTGGTTAGAAATATTAATCTTAATGGGAGGATCCTTAGAGTTGGTTTTGAAAACGATATTTATTTGGAAGATGATTAGTATAAATTTTGGCTATATCCTGTATTGATGTAGTGATGTGATTTGATTTGAGGATTTAAACTTGCGATTTCTTTTGGGAGATAGAATCGAGTGATGAGTCGTGAGAGAGTGAGGTACGCCATTATTTTCATAGTTATGCGTATATACATAGTTAGGATATATATTGTATCTTTATTCGTAGGGTATGTGCGGTTATGATTGGGTCTATGGGTGCCTAATTGCGGCATTTTATGGATAGGCATATGTGAGCCTTGTTTTAGTCTAATTCCGAGGACCAAATTCCTACGTTAGTGGGGAAGTATGTAACACCCCATGATTTTTTAGTCCTAAAAATCTTTGTTAAATTAAAAATTTCAAAAAAAATAATTTTTGGAATCTATTTAGTTTTTTTATGTAAAAATGTTGATTTGTATATATAAACATAAGGTTTTAAGTGGAATTTAAATCGGGATTTAAATTTGGAAATTATAACTTTTTGTATAAAAATCGGGGGAGGATTCGGCCGAAGGAAGATAAAAGAAGTAAAAAATAAAATTCCAACCGTCCGATCTAGTTGAATGTTTTACTACAACTCTATCTCGCCGTCAGCTACAACATAAAAATAATTATCCAATTTTGACGGTCAGATTATTCGAAATAAATTTTTGGATGTTCGTGTTTGATTAGGATTCAAACTCTTTTCGGTATATAAACATAAAGTGACGGGTTTATGACTTTTAATACACATTTTAGCCTTCTAAAAAAAATTTATCCTCCTCTATTTTTATCTTCTTTGATCTAAAAAACCATAGCCCCATTTAAAATCAAGATTCAACCCAAGTTTCTAACGTTCAAATCGGGTTTTCTCAAGTTGATCCAAGAACGAAACTTTGTCATTTTTTCACAAGGAACACGTCTTCATAATTACATTTCTTCAAACAAATCTTAGGCATGATTACCTCTATTTCTTTCCCTTAGTATTATGCATTGTAATTATGGCCTACACACTAAATACCCGTGCTCTATTAAAACAAATTAGAGATATTAATTAGGAAAAGTGGAGGATAATTTGGGACGTTTTTTATTAAAATTTCTTAGATGAATTAAGGCTCACAATCATGGATGTTAGGGTAGAGATTTTAGTTCCGTAGTCATTAAGATGTTTGCATGTAAATTTTCCTGTACGGACGTTAATTAATAAATTTTATAGTGTTAAATAATGGAAATTTTGTGGATGTTGCATGGCAGACAATTTTGATTACGTGTACTCTACAAACATGCATGTGATTATAAATTGAATAATTACATAAAAAAATATGGTTTAATTAATACTATGATTATACAGACATTAATTGATTACCTAATGATGTGTGGATTAAATTGGTAAAATTAGTGTGATGAATGGAAATTTGGCCTTATGCCACTTATTTGTTTTCTTATGTTTGACACCACGGGAACAACATGTGTATGGGTTATATAGGGTAATAAATGTAAGGAAACAATTCTTCGATTGAGTCTTAATATAGTGCTGGCTCAATTACGAATAAAAACATTTGAGTCTTAGGATAGTGTTCAAGTTTATCCATTCAAGCCTATGACATGTTAGTTGAAGACGTAGTGGTTAAGTTCATAAAGCATAATCAAATGCCGAGTTTGTTATGCTTCGTTTCTACGTCAACAACATTGGTTCCATTGCTCTTAAGGTATGAATGCATTTTAAATATATATAGGAGCTTGGAACAATTTATATTTGGTCTAATTTTATTTTAAACTGATGTTTATTTTCTGAAAGTTTCTTTAAAACATTAAAATAAAGTTTCTGGGCTAAAAATCGAATTTTAAACATTCTGGAACTTCATTCGATATTGTCGTTCGAACGCATTTTTCGTTTGAACGAGAATGTCGTTTGAACGAGTTTTCCAACAAGATTTCCCCATATGCCTCTGGAACTTCGTTATAAGTGTCGTTCGAACGAGACTTCGTTCAAACGAAAATCACGTTCGAACGAGATTTCAAGAGGGAAATGTTCCTGGCAGTTTTGGGCAGTTTTTCCCATGTTCTTACTTAACTTTACCCACTAACTGTTGACAAAAGTTTTATGTGCAGGAACCAAGTTTGAAAAACTAACTTTTGACATTTTCTAAATACCTTTTTGAGAAAAAAATTCTAAGTTCAAAAGTTCATGTTTAAGTGTTTGTAGTTCAATAACATTATTCAAAAACACTTTTATTTACACCCATAGTTTGTGTATTCCAAGTTACCATATATATATATATATATCATGCGTGGAGGGTTTGGCACCGGGTTCTACTCTACCTAATTGAAGAGTTGTTTGGGTTTACTTCTACATCCCTCAAAGAAAAAGACTTATTTGTTGCTGCAGCATTCCCACTCGAAGAAAGGCTTTGGGTGAGGGTTGATGATTGTTCCAAAGGTCTCGTTGCTAGATTCTAAGGTCTCGGAGGAGTCCGGGATTGTCGGCTAGGTGGAGGTAGTTACAAGAAGACGCATTAGGGGCTTGGACGGAGTCAAGTCGAGTTGTTGTAAGTCATTTATCTTATAATCATAAAACGATACTTAGTGGACATAAGGCTAGGGTTGTCTGAGGTTTTTTTCTGTTGTGGGTTTTTCCTCATACATCGTGGCATAGTGGTTCTTTACTTATTTTATCTTTGGAAAATATCACATTAGATGCATGCTTAGGTAAAAAGATAAAATTGGTATATTTAATTTGGTGCTTAAATTGATTTGGTTAATGTTTAATTAATTTAGTTCAAGTCATTAATTTGTATTGGATAAAATTTGGTTTGGCGTAATTTTGCAAAAATGAATTAATTAATTGTTAGGCAAATTTCTAGGACTTGAGTTAAATTAATGTGGTTTAAGTGAATTTAATATATGCGTGAGTTTAATCTAATTTTAATTTGAAAGAAATTAAAATTTGTTATTTGTGTGTGTTATGTTGAACCATCTTTATTTCGCATCTCTAAAAGAAAATTTAAATAATTAATTTTTGATAAAAATAAAAAAATTGGGGGTACTTTTGACTTTCAAATTGGTATCAGAGCCAAAACAATAAATTACTTCGTTAGGATCCTTTTATTTATTTTTGGATAAAATGGAATTTTCCCCATTTTCAAAATTTCCTACTTTCGGTGGTTCTAATTACACGTATAGAAAAGCGTTGATGAAATTGGCACTAAAATCTATTGACTAGAGAGTTTGGTTGTCTGTCGTTAACGGGTGGTCACCACATACACATTTATTAGACAATGAGCGTGTTTCCAAACCCGCCAATAGATGGAGTGAGAATGAATTTAAACTATCTAATTTTCATTCCCGAGGTTTAAATACCTTATTTAGCGCGGTTACACCGGATGAATTCCGTCGCATTATGACGTGTGAAATCACTAAAGAAGCTTGGATTTTTTTACAACTCACTCATGCTAGTTTCGTAAAAGCTTCAAAACTTCAAAACCTCACCACTCAATTTGAAACCATCAAAATGAACGAAAAGGAAAATTTTGATAAATTTTATGCTAGACTTTTCGATATAGTTAATTTATCTTTTAATTTGGGAGAGAAAATACCCGACAACCGTGTAGTAAAGAAAATTTTAAGGTCCCTACCCGTTAGATTTATTCTAAAAGTGACCATTTTAAATTCTTTACCCACTTTAGCCTCTACAAAATTAGAAGAGCTCGTAAGTGATTTACAAACCTATGAACTAGACATGTTTCCCTCCAAAACTAAAAAGAAAATTAAAAAGAGCGTTGCTTTGAAAACCCAAAAGGAGGAAAAACAAGTAATAGAGAGTGAAAGTGAGAGTGACTCGGAAGATATGGCCTTGTTTGCTAGGAAATTTCAAAAATTTCTTAAATTTAACAAAGATAAATTTAAAAATGATTTTAAGAAATTTGAAAATTCTAAGCATGACAAAGCCGAAAACATCCCTAAAATATTAAAGAAAATTTAAATAGGGACAAGTTAAATAGGTGTTTTGGTTGTGGAGGGTATGGCCATAGGGCTTTTGAGTTCCCCACTAAACAAAAGTGAGAGGGTAAGCAACCTATTACTTATAATGCAACGCTTAGTGATAGTGATAAGGAACAGGGACCCGATTCCCCCACTAAGCCCAACTTTGTGGTTTTTATGGCTAGTCATGTGAGTGATAGTGAGCACTCTTCTATTGATGAAATTTTAACACATGACACTTCCAAGGTCAAAGTTTATGATTCCCTTATTTTTTATGGTTGTGAGAGTGAAAAAGATAGAGAAAGTGATGTTGAGGTTTATATCAGTTAACTTCAATTTTCATTTTAAGAATTATATGAAGAATGTATTAAATTAAAAAGGGCAAATTTGAAGTTAGAAGCTAGTTTAAGAGAGCGTGTCAAGGTCGTTAATGATAGGGAGTTGGTTGAAGACCTTAGGATACGAGAGAGAACTCTTCGAGGGAAACTTGAATATATAGAAGGCGAGAGAGATAGCCTTAGAGGTTTAATGGAATCAATGAAAAAGGAGCTTCTCGAGTTTGAAGAGACAACTGTTTTGTTAGAGTCTAAAATTTTATAATTAGAAAATAAATTAAAAGACTCTAGTAAATTCAAATTTGATTTGGAGTGTCGTTCGGAGAAATTTGATAAAATACTAGGAATGATCCAAATAAAAAAGACACTTGTGGTTTAGGCTTCGATACTTGTAATGAATCGACTTATAAAGCCAAAACCCATGTTTTAGGAGAATCACTTAGGAAAACCTTTAAAGATTAATTGTTAGGTACCCATCTTCGACGTGTTTTTACTTGTGCACATTGTGGTCGAAAAGGTCATCTAAGA
The DNA here is from genome assembly GCA_949130495.1 of Sambucus nigra. Taxonomy (NCBI): domain Eukaryota; kingdom Viridiplantae; phylum Streptophyta; class Magnoliopsida; order Dipsacales; family Adoxaceae; genus Sambucus; species Sambucus nigra. The sequence continues at coordinate 264,775 of CASBWL010000398.1, read as the reverse complement.
AAATTTTGTTTTAATCTTGAACGAGGTCCTAGAAAATCCCAACGTAACGCAACCGAGGTAGCCAAGATTTTTATACCCCGAGATCGTCATTCGTCATTAGTTTGAGTTAGGAGATCCGACTTGGTAGCTTTACAAAATAGGATTTTTTATTCTCATTTACTTTCACATGCTTCCTCCCTTGCTAAATCTAAAGGTTGAATGTATTAGTTGTTTTCATAATTTAGCTTTTGTACTACATGCTATATTATCATGCTTAATGTATGCTCATTTTAATCAATATCTAGTTTATGATCCATGCTTAATCACATACTTGAATTATGATTTTTGTTTATCTTTTGTATTATACTTCTTTCACTTTATTTTGCATTTAATTACAAATACAAAAAGATTTTTGGTTATCATTTGTGTTTTATTTATGTAGTAATTTAGGCTTTATGAAAATTACAAATGATTTTTGTTTGTCTTTTGAGTAAATATATATATTTTCAGTTAAAAATTTTAGAGAACTCAAAGATATTTTTATTTTGTGTGTATTTTAGTTTGACACACTTTATGTGGGATAGACTTGTGTTTGAATACCTTCTTTTTTGCTCCCCTGTGGCTAGAACTTTTGGTTAATATTGTCAATCCTTAAAATTCTCTTTACCATGCTTACATGGATTCTATTTTTATATGCCTCAATTCACACATGCACGAGCTCACTTGAAATTTTAACTTCACATGTATATTTGAGGTTTGTGAGGTGTTCTCCTACCAATCTTGTCATCTACATATTTGTGACCTAGGAGGATTAGTGCATGTCAAAATCCGTTGCACGTGAGATTTGTGTGATATAAAAATCATTATATATATGTGCACGGGGAAGGGCTCCGAAAGTAAATATTATCCTTTGCGAGTAAGCCACCGTTTGGAATGGACCTAAAAGAAATACGTGGTCCAAAGTCCTAAAAGAAAAATGTGGCATTAAAAGAAAAAATATTTTCTAAGGCCTATTTAGTTTAGTTTGATAAATTCAATTAAAAATATATATGCTTATTGAGGGATATTGGATGGTATATCAACGGTTTGACAATGTTTGTTTTATCCTAGTTTCACTTTAAATCTCATGACTCTATTGGTTTGTAGAATCATCAAAATTCTAGGCTTGTATGCATTGTGTATGTTTGTTCATTGAGTTTAATTTATATTGTCACATGTGGTTATATTCAAATTTGATAAAGTCTGCAATTAAATGAAAACTCCGTGAACATGTTTTAAGTGTTTGGGTATAAATTTAAGAGTTACTAGTTCACACCCCTACACTTTTGTTACCATATAACACATTTTTTCCATATGAGTGTGGAAAAATTATTGTTTTTTGTGTCATTTGTGTGTATATCTATCTATATATATATATATATATATATATATATATATATATATATATATATATATATATATATATATATATATATGCGTGTGCATTATTGGTATATTAAGTGCATGTATATATATGATATTTCGTTTGTCTTTGCCTTGCTTTCTAGTCCATCTATGCTTCCACTTCATTACCGGTATCTATCTTGTTGCATTTTTGTTGATATCTCATGCCCAATATCTCATGTATCACATTGGTATCATTTTATTGCATCTTAGTTGGCATCCTTTATTCTTTGAATGGATTAGTTATGCTTTTGTTTCCCATATGTTTTCATATTCTTATCACCTTATGCATCATCTTGTTTATTATTTCTTTTATCCTTTGTCTATTCCTGAACAAAAAGGGGGAGAATGATAGGGGGAGAAACGGTATCTAATCCTGTTATAATCTTTTATATGTTTGGGAGATTTAACTTAAGGGGAGTCACGACAAGTCGCGACCTTCTTAGGTAGATCCCATTTGTTAAAGGGGACAATTAATTTTGGGGGAGTAATTATTTTAATTGCATTTAATATGTTGATATTCCCTATGCATTTGATAGGTTTGCTTAAGTGTGCATGAAATCTTCTAAGTGGCAACTTCCATCACCGACAAAGATATTGATCCTTGGGTCTTGAGTCAAGTTTGGGTGGGATGGTTGAGTCTAGTAAAGCTTGACGGCCCTTTACGATTTTTATTTTGGTTTTTGTCCCGGAATAGCCAAAGGAGGAGATTTGTAAGGACGCTATTCTCCAATTGAGTCTTAATGTAGTGTAGGATCAATTACGAAAAAAAACATTTGAGTCATAGGATAGTGTTCAAGTTTATCCATTAAAGCCTTTGACGTGTTAGTTGAAGACGTAGCGGCCAAGTTCATAAAGCTTCATCAAATGCCGAGTTTGTTGTGCCTCGTTTCAAGGTCAACAACATTGGTTCCACTGCTCCTAAGGTATTAATGCATTTTAAATATATATAAGAGCTTGGAACAATTTGTATTGGGTGCAATTTTATTTTAAATTGATGTTTATTATTAGAAAGTTTCTTTAAAAATTAAAAATAAAGTTTTCGGGCTAAAAATTGAAATTTGAACATTCCGGAACTTCGTTCGATATTTTCGTTCGAACGAGTTTTTTGGTCGAACGAGAATATCATTCGAACAAGTTTGCCAACGAGATTTTCCCATATGCCTCTGGAACTTTGTTAGAAGTTTCGTTCGAAAGAGACTTCGTTGGAACGAAAATCTCGTTCAAACGAGATTTCAGGCGGGAATTTTTTCTGGCAATTTTGAGCAATTTTTCCCATCTTCCCACTTACCTTTACCCACTAACTCTTGACAGAAGTTATATGTAGGGGAACCAAGTTTGAAAAACTAACTTTTGGCATTTTCTAAACACCTTTTTGAGAGAACATTTTTTAGAGAAAAATTCTAAGTTCAAATGTTCATGTTTAAGTGTTTGTAGTTCAAGAAAATTATTCAAAAACACTTTTGTTTACACCCATAGTTTGTGTATTCCAAGTTACCATATATATATATATATATATATATATATATCATCCCTCAAAGAAGAGGACTTGTTTGTTGCAGCGGCATTCCCACTTGGAGAAAGGCTTCGGGTGAGGGTTGAGGGTTGATCCAAAGGTCTCATTGGTGGACTCAAAGGTCTCGGTGGAGTCCCAGATTGTCGGCTAGGCGGAGGTAGTTACAAGAAGATGCGTCAGGGGATTGGATGGAGTCAAGTCGATTTGTTGTAAGTCATATGTCTTGTAATCATAAAACCATACTTAGTGGACTTAAGGCTAGGGCCGTCCAAGGTTTTTTGCTGTTGTGGGTTTTTCCTCGTACATCGTGGCGTACTGGTTGTTTACATATTTTATCTTTTGCAAATATCACATTAGATGCATGCTTAGGTAAAAAGATAAAATTTTGGTGCTTAAATTAATTTCGGTAATGTTTAATTAATTTATTTCAATTCATTAATTTGTATTGGATAAAATTTTGTTAGGCCTAATTTTGAAAAAATGAATTAACTAATTGTTAGGCAAATTTCTATGACTTGAGTTAAATTAATGTGGTTTAAGTAAACTTAATATATGTGTGAGTTTAATCTAATTTCACTTTGTTTAATTTTAATTTGAAAGAAATTAAAATTTGTTATTTGTGTGTGTTGTGGTGAATCATCTTTATTCCACATCTCTACAAGGAAATTGAAATAATTAATTTTTGAAAAAAAATAAATAAAAAAATGGGGGTAAAAGTGATATAACATTTTTCTCCACCAACAGATGGAATATCAAAAGGTACACATATATCTTTATGTATGGGTGCTTCTTGTGTCTCCTTTCTTGGTATGTTTGGTCAGTTTTTCTTTAATACAATCCACACACACATCATAATCAACGCAATCCAAGCTATGGAGAATTACATTTTTTGTAAGTCTTGCAATTCTTAGCCTGTATATGTGCCCCAATCGTTTATGCCATAAATAAGCACATTTTTTATTATTTCGTATACATATCATACCAATATTAGGATGTAGGGTTACGAGGGACTCATAAAAATTCTTTTTAAGATTTAATTGATATAAACCATCCAACAAATAACCAGAACCAACATTAATAGAATTTTTAATCATTCAAATTCATTATTCTTAAATTCAACTACAAAATCGTCTAGAGCAAGTTTAGAAACTGAAATGAAATTCCAAGAAATAGAGGGAACACAAAATCTTTCTTGCAAATCTAAAATAAAACCAGTATTTAAAATTAAGTGAAAGAATCCAATAGATTTTACTTTGGCCTTTACTTTATTACCTATATAGAGAAAATGATCGTTTGAATTTATTTTGCGGATCGTAATAAAGCCTTGCATCGAATTAGAAATATGACTCATAGAACCAAAATCTAATCAACCAAGTGTTAGAAGGAACATTAATAACGTTTGATTCGATAAACAAAAAAAAAGGCTTGTCGTTGTTGATGTAAAAAATTAGATCGTATCTAATTATTGAATCACAGATAAAATTAAATAAGATAAAGAATTTCTAAAGTGGTTCAACCTTATAAGAATGGCCTACGTCCACAATTTCTATTATTGCTGAGTCTTTGGGAATTCTCGATTACTGGTTTTATCAAGAAATTCCGGTCCCCACAAATGAGGATGATACAATGTATTTATAGCCCTTAGAATATACATGTGAAAGGTAAATAATTAATGCCCCTTAAGCGTATACATCTGTATAATGATAATATGCATTCAATGAATAGTCGAACTGTTGGTTATCTTGCAATTAATACTCTGGTCGAGATGCAGCTCGGACCGCCAAAGTTGCTCGGACCGCCTAAGTAACTCGCCATTCATGAGTTGCTCAGATTAATAATCTTCCTCGGAAAGCTCTTGTTAGTCGGAGAGTCTGAGTTGGTCAGGGAAGTAGAGTTCCTCATTGCAATATGATTTCTCGAAGAGCTCTTGTTATCGCCATGTAGACTGACACGTGTCTTTACTTAATTGAGCCATGTCAGCAGGTTAAATTTGGTATCAGCAGAAGCCCCCAATGTTTCATAGTTCGAAATTTGAGGAGTATGGAACATTCTTTCTTGGAATATGACAATTTTAAATGATCCTCCTGATTTTTAGGAGCGTTTCCTTTGTATTTATTTTTCCTTCCAAATTCACAGAATCATAATTTTTGAATTTTTATGACTGCTTCGATCTTCGCGCACTTTTTGTCCTTTTAGCTGCGGGTAGAGTAATCATTTCTTTTTGTAATCATTTCTTTTACCATTTCTCGAGGCAAAGTATTTAAGCATCGCAGACAATCCCATCGTCTTCTACTTTTTCAAATTTCTGTCTTCGAGTTTTCCATTGTCTCTCTCTCTCTTGTGAATTCATCTTTTCCATCGTTCGTTGTCAACAAATCCCCCTTTTTTCTGTAAGATCTTATTCCTTCTTCTTCATTTCTTTATTCATCATGGTTTATCTTATTGAATCTCTTGATAAATTCCGTTCTAATTTTTCTATCCCTTCTTAGGTAATTCTGGAGGAACTTTCTGAGCCTTCAGATTATTTCCGCTTAGCTGAGGGACATTGGTTCCCCAGCCTCTTTATTGCTGAGTGTGGATTTTCTTTTCCACCAAATCCTTTATGTTTAGAATTCTATCAATACTTTGATGTTGTTCCTGTAAAAATAGCCCCCAACACATGGAGAATAGTTAATGGGGTGCATAGGCTAAATCAAATTCATGAAACTCGCATAGGGATTCTAGAAATCATGTTCTGCTATAGATGGGCAGTTGGGGATAATACTTTTTATTTAAAAACTAGATTTTTGAATAGGGCTTTAGTAGTCAATCTACCAGATGCCAATAGGGACTATTTCGAGCATGGGGTTGTTATTAAAAATTAGCAACATGCTCCTTTAACTGGAGATGCAGTATATCAGGGTCCCAGATGCCCTCCCTATAGCAATGGGATAGGTTATTTTGATTTTATTTTATTTCTGAAATTATGTTTTCATTGTATTTGATCAAATGTGTGACTGATATTTCAATTTGTATTTATTTGCAGTTGATAGCAAGAGAAAAGCTCCAAAAGAGGCAGAAAATAACATAAAGCAGTCAAAACTTATCTGGAGCTTGCATCAGACAGTTGCAGATGAGCACATTAGGTCTGCTTCATACTTGTTGCAGTATAAGAGCTACACATCTTCTGTTACTGCTCGTCCGGTGATCAACAATATTGAACCGGTGCCAGTTCCTGAAGATTCTTCTCCTGAATCTCACATTCCCCTGAGCCAAAAGATGGGTAAAAGAAGAGTTCATGCTATCTTCAAGACATCTGCCTCTGTTGGAGAGGCAAAAAGAAGTAAGTCTGGGGTCCCAGAGGGGACAACGAAAATAGATGATGCTCCTTCTGTTGCAACCAAGAAGGCTGCTGAGAAGCCCCTAGTGGCTCCGAGTAAGAATGATGCTCCTAAGGAAGTGATTACCATTTCCCCGACCAAGAGTTCTTCCTTGGTCGAAACTGTTCATGTGCCCCCGAGGAGGCTGAAGAAAAGATCCTTGGTCAATTTGGCTAAAACCATTTCCCACCTCCCAGTTAGTGGAACTGGTGTTTCTACTATTGTTCCGCCGAGCTCTGCCATGAGCTTGGTGAATACTTAGATCATCCCCGAGATCCAAGGACTTGAAGAAAACCTTTCTCGGGATATGCTCACCTCTTTGGATACTCGCCATATTGCTTCAGTAAGTTTTGTTGTCTTGAACTTTCCTTCTTTCCCTTGTTACATATGCCTCTGTACTGATTTGTAGTTATTTCCTTTTTCCAGTTGGTGAGATGTTTTAATAAAATTATGAAGAAAGATGAAGCAATCAAGGCTTCTAGCTCCTCCTCTGGTGTGGAGGAAGCTTTAGTGGGTTTGACCCAATATCTGAAGGACTCCCGTCAAAAATATGACGACGATAAAGGTGATTGGGATAAGAAACTCTCCTCGCCCGAGGAAGAGAAGGCTCTGATTGTTGAAGTCTCCAAGGGTTTGGAGAACAAAGTGAAAGATTTAGAAGAGAAGAATAAGGAGCTTGACAAGAAGCTCAAGAATTTTGGTGAGCTTGAGAACAAACTCAAAATCGCTGAGGAAGAACTAACCCATATTCGCGAGGTAAATCGTCAAAAAGAGGAGGTGGAAGGCAAGTTGAAGGCTGCCGAGGAGCTTCTATCCGAGAAGCTATCCTCGGAGAAAACAAAAAGAAAATTAGCTATGAAGAAGTCCTTCAGCGTTGGCTGGGACAAGGGATGGAATAAAGGAGTGGCTGCCATGATGTCGCAGGTAGAGTATGGCAGCCTCAAATACATCAGAGATGGTTGGGTTGCTGTTCTACAAGAGTTAATGGTTGATGAGGGTTCTGAACTATTTCAACAACATATTCCTGGTCCTCCTCTAACTCTCGAGGATGAAGAAGAGGACGAAGATGCCTCCGAGGAGTCCGCCATGGCTGTGGGTGATCACATCCCTACCCCACAAGTTATCCAGCCAACCAACGAGCAGCTTCCACTTCTGCCTACCCCATCTGAGCAACCTCCTGTACCTGACGGACAACTTTTTGTTCCTGCCGAGCAACCTAGCTCCTCTTCCCAGGCTCTCGAGAAAGTTTTGGGAGACAAGGAAAAGGTGTAAAGTTTATTCGATATTTTATCTTTATTTTATTTTCTTTTGGAACATGTAACTTTGAACTTTGTACTCATTTTTCATGATGTAATAAAACTTGCATTTTTAATCATACATGTTGTCGATTCTTTCCTTTATACTCTGTTTGCACTCTTATTAATTCTTGCCTTCCCTTATTTTACTAGTTTGTGGCCAGAATGGAATTATTGTCTGCTAATGATACAAAACTGCTGAGGCAATGCAACGAATACTTTAAGGCTGGTCATACTAATTTGAGTGCAGATCAAGTAACGACATTCTTAGCCAAAATGCTTTAGAGCAGGCAATTGAGGCTTATCAATATCTGAAGTGTCTGCTTGACCGTGTTGTATACAATAATGTAGCTTGCTATGAAATTATTGAAGACTTACAAGGCACTCTTGATGATCTTCAACAGCAATATAAAGAATCTACAGCTCTTTTGCATGAGGGATATGAGAAGAAATATCAACAACTCAATGCTGACAAGGGCTATGAAAAGAGGTTTACTGCTTATGAAGTGAGAGAGAGAACTCTAAAAACTGAGGTTGAGGAACATAGGCAAATAGCAGAGCTATTGGAACAAGAAAATAACAACCTACAAAGGGAATTAGCTCAATTGAAATCTATTGCCTCCTCCCCTAATGCCTTGGTCCCTGTAACTGATGAGGGATTCTCCTTCTTGGAGGTTGAAAATGCTAAATTACGAGAGGAGTTGGAGACATTGAGGAGAGCTGGTCCCTCTACTCCTGCTCGGGGATGAGGTAGAGGTTATAGGGGACGAGCAAGATCTGCTCTGAGTACTGTCGAGGAACAAGGTACTCCACCTGCTCGGGGATGACCAAGAGTTCTTTGGCCTACTATTGAAGAAGCTCGAACTCAATCAACGTTGGAAAACCAAGCATTCCAGTTGATGGCAAAAAATTTAGCCTTGTTTGAAATGTCCAAGAAGATCCAGAGTTTGGACGAGCAACTTGCTGCGCAGAAGTCTGCTTTGGAGACTAAGGAAATTTTTGCCAGAAGCCTTCACGAGAAATTAGAAAGATTAACTTATCAATTCCATAAACAGCCCCGAGAATTCTGGATGGCAGGCTACAATGAAGCCCTTTTCCATTTGGATGCTCGTATTGAATATGCCAATAATAAAGGCTACAAGCTGGGGTGGTTGAACGCTCTGGGTGTACTGAAATTGGAGCAAGGTCACTATTTATGGGATTACCATAACCCTGGGCTGCTCGATCTGCCAGTTCCACCATATAAGCTTGACATGAGTTGGATACCTACTCGGGCTATACCTCGGTGTTTGATTTCTAAGTATCTCGGTGATTATAATCTCCATTCAAATGCAGAGTTATCTCGTCCCGAGCACCTACTAGATAGGCCATCTATAATGAATATCAGAATGCTTCAAGACCCTAACTTCATCAACTCTCCCCTTTCCTTGGAGGATCCTCCTGCGGGCGAGGAACCTGTTTCAAAAGCACAAGGAAAGAAACCAATAGAATAGGGTTCTTGATGTAATGGTTATTTATACCTTTCATAATCAATGTACTTTATTTTTGGATTTAATAAAAGACATATATTTTATTTGCAAATGTTGATTGTCATTGTCTTGTAGTTACAAAATACTTTTCATTTATGTATGTATATCTGTTAAAATGATAACAATATTATATATCTTGTCGACCAATTGTAGTTGATTCAAACTTGTTGTCGACTACCTTAACTTTGTAGTAATCATTTGGCTGACCAAAAATAATGATGTTTTGCTTCTCGACCAATTAAAAGTCATAAGTAATAAAAATTTAACTTGGTCTATATAATATTCGTAAAATGTTTCCGACCAACAATGGTCAACATCCTTTGATTCTCAACCAATATAACTTGGTGAATTTTTCTTTTTCCGACCAACTTAGGTACTTTTTGGAAAATATATTTTTCTTCCTAACCAACCGGAGTTGGCATTTTTAGGAATGTCATTGCCTCCTAACCAAACCGAGTTGGCATTTTTAGGAGTATGGTTTCCTAACCAACCGAAGTCGGCATTTTTAGGAATGTCTTTCCCTAACCAAATCGAGTTGGCATTTTTAGGGATATTTTTGCCTCCTAACCAAACCGAGTTGGCATTTTTAGGACTATGATTTCCTAACCAACCGAAGTTGGCATTTTTAGGAATGTCGTTGCCTCCTAACCAAACCGATTTGGAATTTTTAGGAGTATGGTTTCCTAACCAACCGAAGTTGGCATTTTTAGGAATGTCTTTCCCTAACCAAACCGAGTTGGCTTTTTTAGGGATATTTTTGCCTCCTAACCAAACCGAGTTGGCATTTTTAGGAGTATGGTTTCCTAACCAACCGAATTCGGAATTTTTAGGAATGTTTTGATTCCTAACCAACCAAAGTTGGCATTTTTAGGAATTTCTTTCCCTAACCAAACCGAGTTGGCATTTTTAGGGATATTTTGTTGTTGTTGAGCAGCGTAGTGTGTAACACTTGTATTCCCTGAAAAATTTCCAATAAAAGGAGAGAGGCTTGGCAAAAATATCATCATTTTATTCATATTGATGGAACTGCTTTACATGAGATTTTACATCATTGATAGTACTTGCGTAGGTGCTCAGCATTCCATGCATTCTTAAACTCTTCCCCTTCTAAAGTTGCTATTCGGTAAGTTTCTCGTCGAGCAACTTCTGTAGCTCGGTATGGTCCATGCCAATTGGCCTCTAGTTTGTTGTGCTTTTGAATGACTTTCTTTAGCACATAATCTCCTTCTTTTAGTTCGCACTTCTTCACCCTCTTATTGTAGAACAGAGCTGTTCGTTGTTGGTAAGCAGCATTCCTAATGGATGCTTCTTCTCTAACTTCCTCGAGCATGTCCAAATCCAATCTTCTCATTAAGTTGCTGACTAGAGAGTTGAAATTCAATACTCTGTGTGTTGGGAGACCCAACTCGGCAGGCATGACAGCTTCACTTCCAAATGCCAGCATATATGGGGATTCTCCAGTTACTGCTCGGGGAGTAGTACGATAAGTCCACAGTACTGACTGTAACTCGTTGATCCAATATGCCTTCGCATCACTTAGTCTTTTTTTCAAGCCATTTAGTAGTGTTCTGTTTGTCACTTCCGTCTGTCCGTTGCTTTGGGGATGACCTGGTGCTGAGTGTAGCTTCAAAATGTTAGATTGGCGACAATAGGCAGCGAACTCCTCGTTGTCAAATTGCATTCTATGGTCAGTGATGAATGCATGGGGAAGACCATATCTACAAATGATATTTTTCCAGACCAATTGATATACCTTCTCGTAAGTCATGTCGACAAGAGGCTCAACTTCTACCCATTTAGTAAAATAATCCACTGCGATGATGAGGTATTTGAACCTTCCCCTGGTCGTTGGCAGTGGCCCGAACAAATCTATCCCCCATATGGCAAATGGCCAAGGGGAAGTGATAGGTGTCAACAATGCTTGTGGTGTTCTTCGGATAGAGGAAAAACGCTGGCACTTGTCACATTTCTTAGCATAGGCTATACAATCAGCTCTCATTGTTGGCCAGTAGTATCCCTGCGTCATTACCCTTTGTAAAACAGTCTGACCTGCTACATGGGCTCCACAAGACCCTTCATGGATCTCTTCAATCAATTCTTTCACCTCGGAGGGATGTACACATCTTTGTAACCCTACCACAATTCCTCGTCTGTACAGAACACCATTAGTGAATACATACCGAGCAACTTTAAACTTCAATTTCTTGGCTGCGAGCTTATCCATTGGTAATTCTCCTTCCTCGATATACGCCCTTATGGAATCCATCCGGGATGGTCCTAAGTCAAGGGTGATAAAATTCATCATCAGGTCTTCATCTATGCTTCGACTAGCTAGCACTTCGATTGGTATTGTTCTTCGCAGCTCGGTACGAATAGCTGATGCTAATCGGTCCAGGGCATCTGCTCTCGGATTCTCCATTCTTGGTATTCTGATCAGCTGAACGGCAATATATTCTGATACGAACTCCATCACCTTTGCATGATACTTAATCATTAATTCTCCTTTGGCTGCATATGTTCCCAACATCTGATTCACAATTAATTAAGAATCACTGAAGACAATAACCTGTTGCGCCTCCATAGTTTTTGCCAAATTAAGACCTGTTATCATGGCCTCATACTCAGCCTCATTATTGGAAGCTTTGAATTGGAATCGTAGCGCATATTCCATGTCGACTTCGTTCGGGCTGTTCAAAACAATCCTTGCCCTACAGCCTATAGTACAAGATGAGCCATCTACATACAACTTCCATACAGGCAACTGGTCTTCGAATTTCTGGTTTGACAGAGTTCCTCGATGAAATATTTGTTGATTATTTTCACCATCCCCTGATAAATCTTATTCTTCTTCGACCATCTTTTCTTGCCCTTTTACGAACCTAAGTTGGTCTGAGCTCGAATTTGATGATCCTGTCACATCCACTTGCCCTTTTACCAACCTAAGTTGGTCTCAGCCAGTGTTTGTTGGTCCTGTATCATCCACAAGTTGATCGGCGAGCTACTTTTGCTCTTCGGGGGTATCAGGATAAGTGAATTCTGCTATAAAATCTGCTACTGCATGCCCTTTAAGCGATGACCTGGGTTCATAAATTATATCATATTCACCGAGCTCTATTGCCCAGTACATCAATCTTCCTGATTTTTCTGGTTTTTGAAGGGCTTGTCTCAATGGCATGTCAGTATATATGACTATAGTATGGGCCTGGAAATATGGCCTCATTCTCCTACTCGCCTCAATTAGTGCCAGTGCCAATTTTTCCAATTTTGGATACCAAATCTCTGCTCCTCGAAAGGCTTTACTTGTGTAGTAAATTGGCTTTTTCACTCTATTTTCCATTCTGATCAATGCCGAGCTAACTGCATTCTATGATACTGCCAGATACAAGTACAATTTTTCTCCCATCACTGGCCTAAACAACAACGGAGGTGCTCTCAAATACTTCTTTAAGTCTTGAAAGGCCTTCTCACATTCATCATTCCACTCGAAAGTTTTTTGAAGTGTTTTGAAGAACGAGAGACATCTATCAGTTGCTCGCGATACAAATCTGTTAAGTGCTGCTACTCGTCCTGTAAGGCTTTGCACTTCTTTCTTCGTCGCTGGGGATCGCAGCCCAAATAGAGCTTTGATCTTTTCTGGATTAGCTTCAATTCCTCGTTGATTGACAATGTATCCAAGAAACATGCCTTCTCATACTCTAAATATGCACTTCGTCGGATTCAGCTTCATTTGGTATTTGTCCTGTTGATCAAAGGTCTGGCCTAAGTCAACTAGATGATCGGCATCCTTCTTACTCTTTGTTAACATATTGTCAACATAGACTTCCATATTGCAACTGATTTGTTCGGCAAAGACCTTGTTCATCAGCCGCTGATATGTCGCACCTGCATTTTTCAAACAAAAAGGCATAACATTATAACAATAAGTTCCCCTAGGGGTAATAAAAGAAGCACTCTCCCTGTCTTTAGGTTTCATTTTGATCTGATTGTAACCAGAATAAGCGTCCATGAAACTGAGCAGCACATGTCCCGAGGTAGCATCTACTAGTTGGTCAATTCGGGGCAATGGAAAGTGATCCTTTGGGCATGCTTTGTTGAGGTCAGTGAAATCAACACACATCCTCCACTTGTTATTTTTCTTCTTTACCATCACCACATTTGCTAACCAGTCCGGATATTTAACATCTTTGATGAATCGAGCTTTCTGGAGCTTCTCAACCTCCTCTTGTATAGCTTGGTTCTTCTCAGGACTGAATACTCTTCTTCTTTGCTTTACTGGCTTGATCTCCTTATTTACTTTGAGCTCATGACATAAGAAGTTTGGATCTATTCCAGGCATATCTTCATGACTCCATGCAAAAGTTTTCTTTCTGCTTCTTAGGAAAGTTATCAATTCCTTTTTTATTGAAGCATCCAACGACGATCCTATTTGGGTTGTTCGTTCAGGGTGCTCGTCTTCCAGAATGACATTTTCTGTAGCTTCTGCTACCTGACCTTTTACAAGTTGAGATTCATCTCTGGGATCCAGCGTTTCAATTTCTGTACCTTCATCCACTTGATAGGTAGTAGTCTTTTTCCTCATTTCCTCCAGCTCCTCTTACTCGGCAGATGAATAATAACATTCCCGAGCTACTTTCTGATCACCCTTCACAACACCTACTCCAAAATTTGTTGGGAATTTTAGGCACTGATGTACCGTAGATGGAACTGCTTCGAACTTCTTTAATCCAACCCTTCCCATGATGATGTTGTAAGCTGACTGAACATTCTTATCCATCACTGAGAAACGTATTCTTTCTGTTCGACATGCAGGCCATATTCCAATGAATATGTCCAACTTGATCGTCCCAAGTGGAAAAACTTTCTCACCAGCAAAACCGAGAAGGGGTCTATGATAAGGCTCCAGTTGAGATAACTTTAAGTTTAAACTGTCGAAGCACGAGTAGAACATGATGTCTGTCGAGCTACCATTATCCACTAGAACTCTCAAAATCATAACTTCTTTCATTCTCATTTTGATCACCAATGGGTCATCATGAGGATATAAGACACCTGCGAGGTCATTTTGTGAGAAACCAATGACTAATTTCTCTTTATTTATCTTTCTTGGATGATCCTCTTCAACTAAATTTATTCGCTGAATATACGAGTAGGCTTGGGCCACACATAGGTAAGCTTTTCTTTCTGCAGTAAGATCTCCTCCTCCTACATCTCCACCTGTAATAACATTACAGTCAAATGATCCAAAAAGTATTGAAAATACCTCACGTTCTGGCTGCCTTGGTCTTTTGGGGAGATCGGGATCATCTTCTTGATCATCTTCATGGTCTCTTTTCTTGTTCTCCTCTGCTCGACGAGGAGATCTAGACCTTTCTCTTGTTCTGTCATCATTTCTTCTTTCATTTCTACGATCAACATACTTTGTCAGCTTTCCTCGTCTAATGAGCATTTCGATCTCGTTCTGAAGAGCTATGCAATTTTTAGTCATATGGCCAAGATCTTTGTGAAACTCGTAATATTTTTCCCTATTCCTTCTATCAGGGCCTACCTTAATTTTCTTTGGCCATTTTAACTCCTCGTTATTCTTGATTTCTTCCAAGACGTGGTTGATACCCATCTTCAAAGGAGTATAGTTATCAAATTTTTTTAAGACTTCCCATGACGACCTATTTTTGGATTGTTTGTCATCACCATTGCCTTTATGCTCTTTCTTCTTAGCTTTGTCAACTTCCACCTTGGTTTCTTTATCCATATTCTTCTTCGTAGCTATAGCCTCCTCGGCATTCATGATTTTGGTCGCTTTTTCCATCAATTCTGACATGGTTGTGGGTGGATCTTTGGCCAAGGTGTAATACAACTTGTTGGGCAACAACCCACTCATTAAGGCGGTGATCGCTTTATTTTCCTCATAATCTATGACTTTGAGTTTCTCGTTATTAAAACGAGTTATGTAGTCTCTAGTACTCTCACCAGCCTTTTGTCTAACGCTTAACAAATGCGCTACTCGTTTTACCGGCTTTGCCTCAAAACAAAAATTTCCGATGAATAACTCGGCCAGTTAAAAGAAAGTTGAAATCTTACCCCGAGGAAGATTATTGTACCATATCTGAGCAGATCTAGTAAGAGTTCCCGAGAATTATCTGCATCTCATCTCATCGGGGACAGCATAGATGTCGGCGGCAGCTTGATATTGTTCTATACGAAGAATAGGATCTGTCTTTCCATCATACTTGGGAGTCACCACAGGCGCTTTGAACTTTAACGGCGTGGGAAAATCCACAATGGCATGGACAAAAGGTGTCCCTTGAACGAACGTTCATTATAGGGGGTTCTTAGCCTTAGCCATTTCCCCTAACCGATCCTCCAACCTCTGAATAGAGCCCTTCCACACGTCATTCCATTCCTCGGGCCTATTGGTTTGAGCAACTGATTGTGTTGATGTGGCTTCCTGAGATCTATCTGGACGAGCAGCTGGTCGCGATTGCGTTGATCCTTCTCTTAAATCTGATGGTTGTAAAAAACTCCTCGACGCAGTCTTAGGTGGACTTTTATTCCTACTAGGGCCTAATCAACTGAAAGGAGACACCCTGCTTAATCATTCCAGCGCACTGGTCCTCTTTGGAGAGAGAGTGATACGCTACTCAGTATCTGTGACTCGTACATATGGAGTTCGCCCAGGTTGATAAGAGAAATCATTAGATTCCTCATTACGATATGATTCAGTACGCTTGGTTTGTGAAGAAGGTAAATGGGTCTGTCTTTGAATACTTCTCTATCCTGAATGGGCAGGTGCACCACCATGAAGGGTTTGTATGAGTTGTCGCATAGTTTCTTGCATGGCGGTCCGGCCCTGGGCCAGATTTGTCATTACGACTGCCAGATCTGGGACATTTGGCAAAGCAGATGGATTTGGGGGATTTCCAGCGTTTCGATTGCTGGATTTAGGATTATCAGCCATTGGTGATATATTTTGGTGAAAAACTATACCAACCATCGGTTCCCACAGACGGCGCTAATCTGTTGATGTAAAAAATTAGATCGTATCTAATTATTTAATCATAGATAAAATTAAATAAGACAAAGAATTTTTAAAGTGGTTCAGCCTTATAAGAATGGCCTATGTCCACTATTTCTATTATTGCTGAGTGTTTGGGAATTCTCGATTACTGGTTTTATCAAGAAATTCCGGTCCCCACAAATGAGGATGATACAATGTATTTATAGCCCTTAGGTTGTACATGTGAAAGGGTAAATAATTAATGCCCCTTAAGCATATACATCTTTATAATGATAATATGCATTCAATGAATAGTCAAACTGTTGGTTATCTTGCAATTAATGCTCTGGTCGAGATGCAGCTCGGACCACCAAAGTTGCTCGGACCGCCTAAGTAACTCTCCATTCATGAGTTGCTCAGATTAATAATCTTCCTCGGAAAGATCTTGTTAGTCGGAGAGTCTGAGTTGGTCGGGGAAGTAGAGTTCCTCGTTGCAATAAGATTTCTCGAAGAGCTCCTGTTATCGCCATGTAGATTGCCACGTGTCTTTACTTAATTGAGCCATGTCAGCAGGTTAAATTTGGTATCAACAATCATTTTTCTCGAACCATGTTTTCCGTTTATGATAATCCTTATGAAAATCTCCCTTCTTCTTATAGAAGCGACATTTGTCGTAGTTTTCCTTCTACACAGCAGATGAAGGTTCATCTTGATGAGATGTCCCATAACCTTTCTTAATGCGCTTTCCATTCTTCTTCTTAATACTAAATCCTTTGGTCATAAGATTTTTCACCTGCCCTTTAGACACGTGACCATTATATTGTTTGAGTCCTACTTCCTCCTGTACAACCATGCTTTGCAAATCATTCATATCCTAGTTTTCTTTAATGGTGTTGTAACTGATTTAAAAAGGTCCATACTTGGAAGGTAGGGATTTTAAGAGAAATTGAACGAGAAAATACTCATCCATTGTCATGCCCAAAACTCGAAGTTTAGCAACCAGATTGGTCATCTCTATAATGTGTTCATCCATAGTTTGATTTCCACCGAAACTCATAGTCATCAGGTCAGCCATTAATTTGTCAGTAAGGGATTTATTAGCAGTGCAAAAGAGTTCCTTTTTGTTATTCAAATACTCTTTCGCTTTTGTAGTTTCAGGTAGGGAGGTCTTCATGTTAGAAACCATGAAAATTTGCATAAACATAAGGGCCCGCCTGTTGGATCCAGACCATGCTTCATGGATAACAACGTCATCCGCGTTACTATTTTCAGTAATAGCAGCAGGCTCGTCACACATAATTGGCATGTCCACGCCAAGAACCCCCAAGTTGAACTCAATTTTCTCATTCCATTAAGAGAAATTAGTTATATCAAATTTGGAATAGGACTGAGCTTGCGAATAGAGGTTTATGGGGACTGCAAATAATAAGAATGTTCATTTCTTAAAAAAACACAACAAAAATTTGCAATAGTCGAATATTAATCCGTTTGCTTAATATAATTTGGCAGATTTCATAAATAGTCCAAATATTATGGAATTTTTATTGTCCATCACATAATATTCATAAAATAAACACATACTACCCTTTAATTCCTTTATCATGGTCCCAAAATTTTGGCATCTGTGTTTGTTGCCTAAAGATTTTAATGCAATGGTCAATAGACTTAATGTAAATTATTCAATTTTCACAAACAGACCTAACATTGTTTTATATAGATATTATCATGTGTTTTTCTTCAATCCAATTTTACGACGAACATTAGAATCAACTAAATGACTATAATTTTAAAGTTGTTACATATAGTCTTAGCCTATGTTTAGCTTTCGACTTCACTTAAATGAATATTTTCTTATAAGTCTTTACAATTATATATAAATGCCAATCATATAATGCGTTGCAACAACCATAATCATATATGAACATTAAAATACTATAAAAACCCACGTGATGAAAATAGGAACTTAAAAATGCAGGAAATCAGGAATTTAGCAAAAAAAAAATGGAAAATCTATGTTTTCACCATAGAATCGAAGTGAAAAATACCAGAAAACCAAAATCTTTTGTAGAGTGTCAAAATCAATTTTCTGTCAAATGTTATAAGCCCGAAGATTTTTTTCCAAAGTGGCAAAAACGGGATTTAGAGGGCCTTAACAGGCACGGATTGTCGAAAAAAACATTACATCATGACCAAAGTGGTGAAATTTGATGGTTGGCAAATTTACAGCAATTAACCCACCAAGTTTCAAGTCAATCAGACACTAAAATTTTGAAAAAAACTATTCACAACGGAAACAAAAAATTATACCCCAAACTATTTTGCCTTAATTTACTGTTTTCACTTAATTTGACATGAAAACAAAATTTTCTTCATATCAAAATCATCATAAGTGTATTCCAGAATACTGTAGAGACATGAAACATATGAATCATTCGTGGGACAAATTAGAGTTGTAATAATACAAGAATGAGTCCAAATATGGGACACTACAGAAAAACTGTCGAATTGTCACAATCAATGACCATGACAAGTCAAACTTGTTAAGGTCAATGACCGTGTTAAGTCTTAGGGTGAAAACTTCTTTTTCATAGATTTGTCACAATCAATGACCGTGACAAGTTCATTAGATTTTCACGGTTATGTCATGGTCTTTGACCATGACAAGTTTTTGTCATGGTCAAAGACCTTGAGAAAACCAAAAAATTTGTCATGGTCTTTGACTATGACAATTCAGGGAAGAATTAAAAAAAACTGTTGGGCAGTATGGCCACTACCACTGTCCAGCAGAACATTTGTACCTATTATAACAAAATTGTTCCTGTTCAAACAACATATATCCAAATAAAATACAAATTATATATCAAATCAAGGCTTTTATAATCCATATCCAAATAAATTAGAAATGCAAATATCCATCATATCAAAACCAAATTGTACCAAAATCAAAAGAATAGAAATACAATTCAATTTTTGAAATAAAAAGAGATAGAAATAATGTCAATCTTTAGCATGTCGGAGGAGGAAGTAAGGCCACAAAATATATGAATTGACGCCCCCCCCCCCCCCCACGCTTAATATGGTGAACGATACATTGTTCGCACAACAACATAGGTGAGATGTCCTTTCCCTCCACCACATGCGTGACTCACACTCTTTCCTTAATGTCCACGAGGACGTCTATGAATCATCATACCCGGGAGGAAGTACGGATATCTCAACCCCCTCGCTATCGACAACCCATAATATAAGTCAAGTAGATGCATGCTCGACCAATCGAGTGTTAACATAGGCCATTCGGTGGGGGTCATGATGGTAAATGGATCATTATATGTCATCGAGTTTGTGTGTACTGTCGATGAAGCAATGTCATCAACGTTGGTGTCGGCATTAGCGTCCTTTTCCTCCTCTATCACCTTCTCCTTCCCATTGTCCATGCCCTTTCCCTTGTCCAGCTGACGCTTAATGAAGGCGTACATATCTAGGACTATATCCTCCAACCTTGATAGCGTATCGTCATGGGAGTCCACCTTATGGGCCACCCCGCTGTTGCTCGTCCCGATGTCGATGGTCCTGTACTTCCCCACCCGTGAGCTCACCCACCTAGTCCTCCCCTTGCCATCCGACCTGAGCACTTGGTTGAGTGCATCCGTAGCTAAAGATGCTTTGTGTGACAACCCGCCTACTAAAATAATAGGTGAACAACCCAATACTCTAATAATCATAGGAATCATAGATGGTCCATCCTCAACATCACTGTCGATTAAAATATTAGTACGAGATAACCACCAATCCTTTTAGAAAACGGGCTGTCAAATTTAAAATTTTGAAAAGAAAAGAAAAAACATTTAGACAATCCCCTTTGTAAAAATGGTGGATATCAAAAATCAATGGTGAACAAATGACAACATAATAAATATCACCGAATAAGCTGTCGATGAACAGTCCAATACAAATAGTACATCGAGGATTACAATTCAATATTTACTATATAATGAATGAGTGCAATACCTTGGGCAAAACACACCCGAATAAAATATACTGAACATAGCTAGAGTACAATAGAAATAAGCGTCTAATACAAGTAACCTACAACATCCACAATATGCTATAGCTCCCTGACAACTGGAATGGAAATGTAAATACGGGTGTCCATACGGTAGAGAACCTGTATGGCAAGTAATATATGCAGAAACAAGAAATATAAACGGGTCAGGACCCGATTTGATATGATACTCATGTGACTAAAATGCATGACCGTCAAGTACGTATTTCTCTCGCATTTAGCATAATATAAATCTCACCTCTCAATCTAGCAGCAACCTAGCGCAATATCGTGAGGTGATTTAGTTAACCCAAGTACTAAGGGCTAACTTCTCCCCAGTCTCAACACTATGCCCTATTCGTGCGTGGGGTGTCTCTCAAAGCGAAATCCAAACAAGGAACCCCCCCGATACACTACTACATAGGCAAGGTTGATCATTGAGATCCATTAGACCCTAAGCACATAATTAATATATATGTACATGTGTGTGCATATCATTTACAACTACTCACGGAACTAAAAGTAAATCCATTTACCATCTAAAAGAAAAATTCCTAATTCTTTCTTTAGGAATATATATAAATGGTACAACATTTTATCAAATGTTTACAATTTCAATCTCATAACTCTTTAAGTACCATTCCTATTTCTTTCTTAGGAATATGCATAAATGGTACAACATTTTATCAAATGTTTACCAATTAATCTCATTTTTACAATTCCTTTACCAATTTTATTTCCTTTCTTCCATCCAGGAAGAATACCTTTTTAAAGCAAGTTTTATTAACATAAAAATGCTTTAACCTTTTTTTTCATAAAATCCCACTTCCCTTCTTCCATCCAGGAAGTGTAAATCAAAAGTCATTTTTATTAGCATAAAAATACTTTTGTACCATATATCCCATTTCCTTTCTTCCATCCAGGAAATGTAATTAAAGCCAATTCATTAACATGAATTGCTTCAATAATCTAAAATTGTCCCTCCGGGTTTCCCCACTGGACGCGCCCCTAAATGGCTGTCATCTTCGAGGGCCTATCTATACAAGACAACCTGGGACCCTACCAACGTCGGGAAGTGGCCATATTGCCTGCGGGAAAGTCAAGACCACACCCAGAATCTCCTAACTTGTGCAGTATAATAAATGCCCATATGGCCTAGGGACTATATCCACTATGTGTTCATTAGTCAGGGGGCTTCACCACATGTACGCAACTTCACTTATGATAGCGATTTAGGGAGGTGTATAACCATAAGTTAACACTTATGAAAATCATCACTTTTTCCTTTTGAAAACTTCCACTTTTACATTCTCAAAAATTATTTGTACTTACTCATTAATACGACATGTTATCATATGTTTTTCTTATTCTTAGTGCCATATTTTTATTAATAGTTAAGACCCGAAGTACCATAATCCTCAAACTAGTCTCCAAGAGTTCATAATATTTCATAAGCCCTCAAAGTAAGCCTCCTTTAAGGAGTATCTCCCAAGAGTATCAACTTCCGTATTTTCTCTCCAATTTTTATCTATCGGTTAATCTCCAATTCTATACGGACATTAACCTAAACAACTAGCCCTCGGGGTAAGCCCAATCATCCCATTTTATCCTAGGACATTAGTCTACCCATAACAACCCTCTAGGACTCTTAAGGACTTCCCAAAGGAAGGTTCCTAAGCTCCTATCATAAATTAAAGAAACTAGAAGAAACTAAAGAAAATAAGAGTGAAAAATAGGGGACTGGTTGACCGGTCAGGGGACCGTGGTCTGATAGGGGGAGAAATGGTATCTAATCCTATTATTATCGTATCTTAGTTTGGGGGAAATTTATCTTAGGGGGAGACGTCTTTCTAAGTATGTCATTTGTTTGATAAAGGGAAGAATTAATTTAGGGGGAGTAATTAATTAATTAATTGCATTTAATATTTTGACATTCCCTATGCATTTGATGAGTTTGCTTAAGTGTGCATGAATTCTTCTAAAGCGGCATTGTTTAATGGCAAAGCGTTTGATTCTTGGGTTGATTCAAGTATGGGTGGGTTATGTTTTGAGTCTAGTGAGCTTGACGGACCTTTAGGATTTTTGTTTGTTTTTTGTCCCGGAATAGCCAAAGGGGGAGATTTGTAAGGACACAAATTTCCAATTGAGTCCATGTATAGTGTTGGCTCAATTCCAGACAAAAACATTTATTCATAGGTTAGTATGTAATTGTAATACTCTCAAGCCTATGAAGTGTTTGTTGAAGACATAGCGGCAAAAAATATAAAGCCTCATCAAATATGCCGGTTTGCGTGCCTCGTTTTCTACGTCATCAACTATAGTTCCATGCTCCAAAGGTATGAATGCAATTATATATATATATATATATATATATATATAGGAGCTTGGAACAAAGTCTATTGGGTGTTAGGTTTAATAAAAACGGTGTTTTACTTTCAGTCAAATTTAATTAGAACTTTAAAATAAAGTGTATAAAGTTTATGGGCCAAAATCAAATTTTATAAAAATTTATGGAAGTCGTTCGAAATGTCGTTCGAACGAGTTTTTCGTTCGAACTAGGTTTCGTTCGAACGAGTTTGCCAACGAGTCTAAACTGGTCCGTCATTTGAAATGTCGTTTGAACGAGAAAGTTCGTTCTAACGATGTTTCCAACGAGATTCTAACGAAGTCCATACTGGTGCGTCGTTAGAAGTCTCGTTCGCACGAGAGTTCGTTCGAACGAAATCTCATTTGAACGAACTGCTAGGCGGGAACAGTTTTTGGCAGTTTTTAACCCACTTTCCCACTTGTTTCTTAACTGATTTTTTCAGACTTTATGAAGAACGGGAACCACATTTTCCAATCTAACTTTTCCATCCTAGTTTATCTTTTAGAGAGAGTTTGAGAGAAAAAATTGTTTTGGAAAATGTTCATGTTTTGAGTGTTATTTTTAAAGAGAAATTCATATACCACTCTAGTTTGCACCCAATTGTTTTTAGTCCAAGTTATTGTATACATATCAAATTGCTTGGAGTTTGGCACCGGTTTTCTCTACACCGAATTGAAGAGAAGTTCGTATTGATTTACCCACACAGAGAAAGTCTTTGCGTTCGGGTGACGGTGACCGTTTAAAGTCCTATCAGTGGATTCAGAGACCACGGTGGAGCTCCGTGGTTGTCCGCTAGGAAGAGGTGTCTACAAGAAGAAGCATCAAGGCTTTAGAGGGTTCGAGTTGAGGAAGTAAGTCTTTTGTCTTGTATTTGTAGAATCCATATCTAGTGGACTTGTGTCTAGGGCCGTCCGAGGTTTTTTCCCGTCTTGGGTTTTTCCTCGTACATCACGGTGTAGTGTGATTTTGTTTAAGTTTATCTTGCACAATAATTTAGAACGCATGCTTAGGATAAATTCAAGATAAAATTCGGTTTAATTATCACACTCAATTTAATTTGGACTTTAATTAAATTTTGGGTAAATTTGGTTTATTCAAGTCCTTGTACTAAAATTGCTTTGGCCTAACTTTGAAATATGTATAATCATGAATTAGGCAAATTCTAGGACTTGAGTTGAATTAACATTGGTTTAAGTTCAACTTGGATTAATCGGTTTAAGTGAGAATTAATTCTTTTGTTTGTTTTGTTAATTCTCACTTTGTTTAAGTAAATTAAAACTTGGTAATTATTTGTTTTAAGTTAAACCATCACCGTTAACGCTTCCGCATCTCTTACAAGTTTATATAAAAGGAAATTACAACATTGTTTTAATTGTGCAAAATTAAAAGCCGGGGATCCATAAACTCACAGCCTTTTCAAATTGGTATCAGAGCCAAAAACGATAAATTATTTCGTTAAGATCCTTTAAATTTTTGGCTAAAATGGAATTTTCCCCATTTTCAAAATTTTCTATTTTCAATGGTTCAAATTACGCGTATTGGAAAGCGCGAATGAAATTGGCACTAAAATCTATCGACGAAAGAGTTTGGATGTCAGTTGTTAACGGGTGGTCCCCGCCTACTCATTTAGTTGAAAATGAACGTGTTCCCAAACCCGTCGATAGATGGACTGAAAATGAGTTTAAACTTGCAAATTTCAATTCCCGTGGTTTAAATGCCTTGTTTAGCGCTGTCACACCGGATGAATTCTGACGAATTATGACGTGTGAGACCGCTAAAGAAGCTTGGGATGTTTTACAATTAACTCATGAAGGAACGAGTGTCGTTAGAGCTTCAAAACTCCAAAACCTCACCACTCAATTTGAAACTATCAAGATGAATGAAAAAGAGACTTTTGATGAATTTTATGCTAGACTGTCTGATATTGTTAATTCATCTTTTAACTTGGGAGAGAAAATACCTGACGACTGTGTTTTAAAGAAAATTTTAAGGTCCCTACCCGATAGATTTATTCCAAAGGTGACCGTTTTAAATTCTTTACCCACTTTAGCCTCTACGAAATTAGAAGAGCTTGTAGGTGATTTACAAACCTATGAACTAGACATGTTTCCCTCTAAAACTGAAAAGAAAATCGAAAAGGGCGTTGCTTTAAAAGCCCGAAAAGAGGTCAAACAAGTAGTAGAGAGCGAGAGTGATAGTGACTCGGAAGACATGGCTTTGTTTGCTCGCAAATTTAGAAAATTTCTTAAAATTAACAAAGATAAATTTAAAAATGATTTTAAGAAATTTGAATCTTCTAAACATGAGAAGAACGAGAAGATTCCTAAAGCCGAAAAGATCCCTAAACCTAGTAATGAAAATTTAGATGGGGACGAGTCTAATAAATGTTTTGGTTTTGAAGGTTATGGCCATAGGGCTTATGAGTTCCCCACTAAACTAAGGAAAGAGGGTAAGCGACCCATTTCATACAATGCAACCCTTAGTGATAGTGATACGGAAGAGAAGCCCGATTCCCCCACTAAGAAAATTTTTGTGGCTTTCATGGCTAGTCATGTGAGTGATAGTGAGAACTCATCGATTGATGAAACCTTAACACATGACACTTCCAAGGTCAAAGTTTTTGATTCCCTTGTTTTTGATGATAGTGAGAGTGGAGAAGAAAGAGAGAGTGAAAATGAAGAAGTGGTTGATGTGAGTGAACTTCAAAATGCTTTTCAAGAACTTTATAAAGAATCTATTAAATTAAAAAGAGCTAATTTGAAGTTAGAAGCGAGTTTAAGAGAGAGTGTCAAGGTCGTTGATGAAAGTGATTTAATAGAAGACCTTAGGACACGTGAGAGGACTCTTCAAGAGAAGCTTGAATACGTAGAAGGTGAAAGAGATAGCCTTAGGGGTTTAATGGAATCCTTGAAAAAGGAGCTTCTTTCTTTTGAAGAGCGAAATGTTTTACTAGAATCTAACATTTTAGAATTGCAAAATAAATTAAAAGATTCTAGTAATGTCAAATTTGTTTTGGAGTGTCGTTCGGAAAAACTAGATAAAATGTTAGGAACGGTCCAAATTAAAAATGACACTTGTGGTTTAGGCTTCAATCCTTATAATGAATTTATCCCTAAAGCCAAAATCAATGTTTTAGGAGAATCTACTAGGAATGCATTTAAAGATCACTCCTTAGGTAAATCTTTTCGACATATGTTTACTTGTACTCACTGAGGTCGAAAAGGTCATCTTAGGAAATTTTGTTTTGATCTTAAACGAATTCCTAGAAAATCCCATAGTAAAGTAACCACGGTAGTTAAAGTTCCTACACCCCAAAATAGTCATTCTTCATTAATTTGGGTTAGGAAATTCGACTTGGTTGCCTTACAAAATAGGGATTTTGATTCTCATTTACTTTCACATACTTCCTCCCTTGCTAAATCTAAATGATGAGTGTGTTAGTGTTTGCATACTTTAGCATTTCTACTTCATGCTATATTCACATGCTAAATGTATGCTTGTTTAATCATTTTGTAGTCTTTGATCCATGCTTATCCCATGCTAGAATTATGATTTTTGTTTATCTTTTGTATTATACTTCCTTCATTTTGTTTGCATTAAATGAAAAATACAAAAAGATTTTTGTTTATCATTTGGATTTTATTTCTTGGTAATTTAAGTTTAAATTAAAAATTCAAATGATTTTTGTTTGTCTTTTGAGTATATAGTTTTTAGTTATGGTTAAACATGTCAAAAACTCAAAAAGATTTTATTTTGTGTGTATTTTAGTTTGACACACTTTAAGTGGCATATACTTGTGTTTGAATTCCATCTTTTCCGCTCCCACGTGGCTAGAACTTTTGGTTTAGATTATCAATCCTTAAAATGTTCTTTACCATATTTTTATGGAGTAGTTGAATTTTGTGTTGATTAAATGGATTCTATTTTTATATGCCTCTATTCACACATGCACGAGCTCTTTTGAAATTTTAACTTCATATGTATATTTGAGCTATGTGAGGTGTTCTCCTACCAATCTAGTCATCTACATATTTGTCACTTAGGAGGACTAGTGCATGTCAAAATCCGTTGCATGTGAGATTTGTGTGAAAAATGAAAACATGATAAATATAAATGTGCACGGGGAAGGGCTCCGAAAGGACTAAGTGATCCTTTGCGATTGCAAGCCACCGTTTAGAATGGACCTAAAAGAAATACGTGGTCCAAGGCCTAAAAACAAAATATATGGCATTAAAAAGAACATAAATTGCCAAGGCCTATGTTTAATTGATATATTCATTCAAATTTAATATAAATGCATACTGAGGGAGATTGGATGGTATATCAACGGTTTGCACAATGTCCGTTTATCCTAGTTGCGTATTTCATGTCATGACTCTATTGGTTTGTAGAATCATCAAAATTCTAGGCTTGTATGCATTGTGTATGTTTGTTCATTGAGTTCAATTTATATTGTCACATGAGGTTATATTTAAATGTGACGAAGTTTGCAATCAAATGAGAACTCCGTGAACGTTTATTAAGTGTTTGGGTCTAAATTTAATTGTTGCTAGTTCACACCCCTACACTTCCGTTTCCATATGACACATTTTTGCCATACGAGTGTGCAAACTTATTGTATTTTGTGTCATGAGTGTGTCTATATCTATATATATGTGCGTGTGCATTATTGATATATTTATAGTATATATATATATATATATATATGATATTTGTTTGTCTTTGCCTTGCTTTTATTGCCCATATTCTTTCATGTCTTATCACTTTAAGCTTCAACATGCTGTTTATTAGTTCTTTATCCTTTGTCTATTCCGGAGCAAAAGGGGGGAGAAATGATAGGGGGAGAAATGGTATCTAATCCTATTATTATCGTATCTTAGTTTGGGGGAGATTTATCTTAGGGGGAGACGTCTTTCTAAGTATGTCATTTTTTTGATAAAGGGGAGAATTAATTTAGGGGGAGTAATTAATTAATTAATTGCATTTAATATTTTGATATTCCCTATGCATTTGATGAGTTTGCTTAAGTGTGCAGGAATTCTTCTAAAGTGGCATTGTTTAATGGCAAAGCGTTTGATCCTTGGGTTCAGTCAAGTATGGGTGGGTTATGTTTTGAGTCTAGTGAACTTGACGGCCCTTTAGAATTTTTGTTTGTTTTTTGTCCCGGAATAGCCAAAGGGGGAGATTTGTAAGGACACAAATTTCCAATTGAGTCCATGTATAGTGTTGGCTCAATTCCGGACAAAAACATTTATTCATAGGTTAGTATGTAATTGTAATACTCTCAAGCCTCTGAAGTGTTTGTTGAAGACGTAGCGGCAAAAAATATAAAGCCTCATCAAATATGCCGGTTTGCGTGCCTCGTTGTCTACGTCATCAACTATAGTTCCATGCTCCCAAGGTATGAATGCAGTTATATATATATATATATATATATATATATATATATATATAGGAGCTTGGAACAATTTTTATTGGGTGTTAGGTTTAATAAAAGATGTGTTTTACTTTCAGTCAAATTTAATTAGAACTTTAAAATAAAGTATATAAAGTTTCTGGGCCAAAATTGAATTTTATAAAAATTTCTGGAAGTCGTTCGAAATGTCGTTCGAACGAGTTTTCCGTTCGAACCAGGTCTCGTTCGAACGAGTTTGCCAACGAGTCTAAACTGGTCCGTCGTTTGAAATGTCAGTCGAACGAGAAAGTTCATTCTAACAATGTTTCCAATGAGATTCTAACGAAGTCCATACTGGTGCGTCGTTAGAAGTCTCGTCCGAACGAGAGTTCGTTCGAACGAAATGTCGTTCGAACGAAATGCTAGGCGGGAACACTTTTTGGCAGTTTTTTGGCAGTTTTTAACCCACTTTCCCACTTGTTTCTTAACTGGTTTTTTCAGACTTTATGAAGAACGGGAATCACATTTTCCAATCTAACTTTTCCATCCTAGTTTATCTCTTAGAGAGAGTTTGAGGGCAAAAATTGTTTAGGAAAATGTTCATGTTTTGAGTGTTATTTTTAAAGAGAAATTCATATACCACTCTAGTTTGCACCCAATTGTGTTTAGTCCAAGTTATTATATACATATCAAATTGCTTGGAGTTTGGCACCGGTTTTCTCTACACCTAATTGAAGAGAATTTCGTATTGATTTACCCACACGGAGAAAGGCTTCCCGTTCGGGTGACGGTGATCGTTTAAAGTCCTATCGGTGGATTCCGAGACCACGGTTGAGCTCTGTGGTTGTCCGCTAGGAAGAGGGGTGTACAAAAAGAAGCATCAAGGCTTGAGAGGGTTAGAGTTGAGGAAGTAAGTCTTTTGTCTTGTATTTGTAAAATCCATATCTAGTGGACTTGTGGCTAGGGTCGTCCGAGGTTTTTTCCCGTCTTGGGTTTTTCCTCGTACATCGCGGCGTAGTGTGATATTGTTTAATTTTATCTTGCACAATAATTTAGAACGCATGTTTAGGATAAATTCAATATAAAATTCGGTTTAATTATCACACTCAATTTAATTTGGACTTTAATTAAATTTTGGGTAAATTTGGTTTATTCAAGTCCTTGTACTAAAATTGGTTTGGCCTAACTTTGAAATATGGATAATCATGAATTAGGCAAATTCTAGGACTTGAGTTGAATTAACATTGGTTTAAGTTTAACTTGAATTAATCGGTTTAAGTGAGAATTAATTCTTTTGTTTGTTTTGTTAATTCTAACTTTGTTTAAGTAAATTAAAACTTGGTAATTATTTGTTTTAAGTTGAACCATCACCGTTAACGCTTTCGCATCTCTTAGAAGTTTATATAAAAGGAAATCACAACATTGTTTTAATTGTGCAAAATTAAAACCCAGGGATCCATAAACTCACAGCCTTTTCACGGTCGACCGCCCCTAAGGATTTTGCCTGCCAAAGAAAACAGTGAGCTCATTTTGGCATGACCGGTCGACCGGTCCTGGGACCGCGGTCGACCACTCCTATCAGATCAACGAAAACCCTTCTTCTACAAAGCCAAAATCGAACCCTAAAATCCCAAAATCCTCTACTACCTTCATTCCCCTCCACCAATAACACTACACCAACAATTATACACCAAAAGAAACCCATATAACAACCTCAAACCATATAGTCTACAAGATTTAAGAATTTAACACAAAAATCAACCAAAAACCCATTTATGGTTTAAACCTCCAAAATTAACTATACATACAAATTTATCACATAAAATCAATATCTAGCAAGTAAGAAACTTGCCTCGAGGTTCGTAGTCTCTGATCACGTCCGGTAGCGACGGAATCCGGCCCAAAATCTTCCATTTTCTCTATTTCTCTCCATTTCTCCCAACTCTCCCTTCTCTCTCTCTCATTTGGCTTCTCACACAAAAATGAAGAAAAGAAAAAGGGGTGGGGGACTTATACGGGTCTCAAAGCATAAATCCCCACATTAAAATATTAATACACCACTAAAATGACTCATAACCACTAATTTGAGTCATAATGCCTTAAAAATGCCCGAATCTCAAAAATTACAACTGGGTACTTATTTCGACTATCTCGACTATTCTAAAAACAACCGCACCCCCTATTTTGGCATTCGGGAAAGTGTGAACTATTTTTGTGTTCCAATTTCATGCTATTTCATAATTTTTACCCAATTTTATATATAGGTCATAACTGTCGTTTCACATATAACGACGCAGTAATACACCATATAATACTATTTACCTTCTCATAACGGTAAATAGACAAAACATAGTAAATATTATCCCTAAGTCTCACGGGAAATAATATTTACTCCTACATCCCCTATTTAATAAGGTTTGCCCATCAAGCAAAATAGTATAAAATAGTCGCTCAAAAACATGGGTTGTTACACTTTGTTGGCATCAAACTACAACTCATGCACTTCCTTAAGCTTTGCCTAAAAAAAGAAAAAGTACACGATTAGTCAATTATGTAAATAAAAAAAATTATAACATAATTAAAAAAATTAAACATTTATAACTTACAATGGTTATTGCGAAGATCCGGGCCACCTCCTTGTCCTGCCCATTTTTCGTTCGATTTGCCACATAGGCATCGAGCCCTATGTGGCCTACCCCCAGGGCAACTCCCTATCTCCTGAACAAAATACATAATTAGTAAGTAACGAAAATTAATGCTAAAATATACAAACTAAAATTAAAGAAAATTAAAAACTTACCATCATGTGCTTCACCTCGGCGTAAGACGTCCGCCTGGAGTAGTGCACTTCCATCTTTTTCGCCCAGTTGTCCCTCACCGATTGGCAAGATGCCAATTGCTGTTCATTGGTCTCTTTGTCGATAAATTTCTAACATTATGCCAATGGGAATGTCTCCTTGGGGGGGGGGGGGGGGGGGTCACGGAGTCTCACAATGGACTCCCGAGTCCTCCCAAAGTATTGTGCCCGTAAATTCTTCTTCAACGTCTTAAATTGATCCCTCAATTTCTCCAGCGTGAGGTCGCAAAGATATGCTGGTGGGCCGAATTATACCTATCAAACAAATACAAACCATCCTGTAAGTAATTATTACAGTTATAAATATAAATATAAATATAAATATAAATATTAAATACACAACCTTTATCACTCCCGAGATGTTCATCTTGAGGTCAATAGGCATGGCCCTCCTATCAGTGTACCCCGAGCTGACAAGCGCCTTCAACAACTTTAGCGCTCCTGCTAATAAAAATGTCTTATTCTCGACGACGACTGCTAATTTGCCCCATTTTGGGAGCCTACTGTCCGAGGATCCCTCATCGCCTCCACTGCCACCTCCTGATGAATTCATTTTCTACATAAATTGTTATTATTAGTACAAAGATATATATGAACTTTGAATTACTGCTCAAATTCGATAATAACAATATATACCAATACCCATACCAATATCAATTTATACGAATACCAATATCAATATCAATTTATACCAATACATTTACCAATTTATACCAATACCAATTTCCATTTACGCACACTCTATCTGGTCATGGACTTTGAATTAATGCTTAAATTGATGAAAATTCTAATTAACATATTCACTCCATTATTACAAGCATTAAAATGATCAAGTGAAAATTAATAAAAAAAATTAAATTTTCGTCCGATAATAATAAAGCGCTAGAATAATACAACCACTGGTCATTATAAATAATACTTATTAAAAATCAAAACATTGTTTCAAATTTGGGTTATCAGAAAAAATGGATTTATATTCGATAGGTGCAGCTAAGTCATCCACACTACTATTTAGAGGCTTTGGTGCATGTAGGATGATTGACCACGGCTTGTTGTTGATATACTGTAAGTAAAACAATTTCCTGACCTTTTGAAAAGAACAAACAAACATATCATCGCTCACATGTTCGTTGCTCTTCAACTTGGGCAAGTCAGCCATTATCAAATTGATGATAGGTTCAAATTTACAAGTATTTTTATCGTCAACTCTTACCCAATCAGAGTAAAATACAACCTCTTTGAAGGTCACATAGTCCAATTTGAATATATTTTGAATTACACAATTGTTAGTCATTTCATCTTCAATGACATTTTTATCTTTCACGCTCGCTCGAAAAAAAAGTAAAAGCCTTGTATGAAATGCCCGAGTTCTTTACATTTGTATTTTCCAAGTACACCCTTGCAACGAGTATGCAATCATTCAATTGATACTTTTTGTACTCTTCTTCCATGAACAAGGGCCCAGTGGATAAACGAGAAAGCCTTTATACCGCCTCAACCATTTTTAAGATCTGAAAATATAGATATATTAATTATGTTAGTTTTAAAGCTTTCTTGTAATGTGACATTTAATAGCAGTCTATATTAATTGTAATTAACTCGTGTGACAACCATAGCCTAAACTTGTTATCTGATTGTGTCATTATTTTTTGTCTTTTATTGTTCTCACAGTCTTCATATTTTCTCCATAGATCGTGACAAAAGTCTTACAAAATTAATCATGTTAAATTAAAATAATTTAAAAGTTAAAATAATTTAAACCTACTTTTTCCACTCTTCGACATCTTCGTGCGTGTCAAAAAGATAATGTGCTACGTGTTCATATTGCAAACTTGCTAATTTCACTCTTTTGTCAATCACATATCCAATCTCATGGGTGAACTCATCATTGTCATCCACTCTACAGATTGATGACTCCAAGGTAATGTATTCATCTGCAATTGATCCTTCAATGTGTCATTTATTCTTGACGTAATCTTTGTAAACTTTCATCAATCTTTCAAACGGATACATCCACCGATATCTTACTGGGCCGCAAAGAAGTGCCTCATCGCATAGGTGTACCAAAAAGTGAACACTTATGTCAAAGAAAGATGGGGGAAAGTACATATCCAAGACACAGACTACTTCATTCACCGCCAATTTTGCGGCCACTATGTGATCTCAATTGACTACCTACTCATATAAAAGTAAGAAAAAAATATTAATTTGCATAATAGCCCTCAGCAAATCCTTATTCTTACAGAAATAGTGCTCAAACAATAGAGGAACTAAGTGTATGATCACATGCCAATCATTGGACTTACACTTGTTTAAATCATGGGTAGCATAATTCACATCTTTGCAAATTGGACAAAAAATTAGATGGATTTTTCAAATTATATATTGTGTCTAAACTTCCTTTCCTAACTTATCAAAGTAAATGCACCAGGAGGAATTATTGTCCTTCCCCTACTATTTTCTTTCAACCATAGTTGTGGCTTAAGTTTCAACGCTTTAAGGTATTTTCATGAATTTTCTCCATCCTTTTGAATGGCTCCCCCAAGGAATGTTCCCACAATATTCTGATATATGTTCTTCTCTGTGTGCATCACATCCAATACATGACGCATCGGGTTATTCTTACATTAAGGTAAGTTAAATAAAATTAACCTCCTAGACCATGCCTTTCTTGTCTTAGCTTCATTCCCAATTGGGGTCTTCTTATCTTGACATTCTTAAATTTAGGATTCTTACCTGGCATCTTAGGGCCATAGTCATAAGATTTACTTTCAATTTATGAGCTTGAAAGTATTCTCGATTGTATTCTATGTTCAACCCTGTCCGGTAAAAAATTTGAACCCTTCTCAAATCTAAAACTATGAGAATGGGGTAAAAACCTCCTATGGTAATGGTATAAATCTTTTGCGCTAGTGGGGAGATGAAGAGATTTAGTCTTCCTCTGGACAAATAGGACACCCCAAATAACCATGTACTACACAACCGAATAATGTCCCATAAGTTGGAAAATCATGAATTTCCCACATCAACATAGATTTCACTGTAAGCTCTTCTTTTCTAAAAGAGTCAAGTTCTTGAACACCCACTTCCCACAACTCATTTAATTATTCTATTAAAGGATCAAAGTAGACATCGATGTCCTTAATTGGTGCCTTTAGCCCAGGTATCAACAAAGGCAACATTGAAAATTCAAGTCTCATACACTAGGAACGAGGGAGGTTTAGTGGGGCTAGGATTAGTGTCCACACACTATGATTCACGCTTAGATTTCCAAATGTATTGAAACCATCTGTTGATACTTCCAAACGAATGTTAGGCAGATCTCGAGCAAAATTGGGATACTCAAAATTCATCCTCTTCCAAACTGTGGAATCAATAGGCTGGCGCATGATATTTTCTCATACTTCTCCCCTAGTATGCCAAGTCATTGCCCCCGCTATCCATGGTACTATGGAAAACGCTTTAATCTCGGTCCAATAGGAAAATATTTCAACACTTTTTTGAGTAACTTTTGAGTTTGCGCTTTCCTTACTAGTAGATTGGACATATCTAGGTTCATCACATAACGAGCACCGATCCAGATTTTCATATGCCTTTAGGTATAGTATGCAGTCATACACAGAAGCATCAATTGATTTGTACTTCATTCCCAAACCTTTCAAACTATTTTTCATATTCGGATAGCTATTTCAAAACGTATTCTACTTGGGTAGCAAGCCCTTCACCCAATTCAAAATTCCTGTCACGCTATTGCCAAACAAACCATATTGAGTCTTCAAATTATGCAAACCAACCATGGCATGTAAAGTTGTTTGATCTTTCTCACAACCAAAGTATAGTGACTAGCTTGCCTAGTTTTAAACTTTGGTATCCATAGTCAGGGTTTATCCCGATATCTTCATGACCGCTTGTACCTTGTATGTTGTCAGTGGCCTCACTCTCTTCCACTTCATGAAATCCATATGTGTCATCAACTAAATCGTCTAGCATATTATGATCTACATTATCATCCTCTCCTTGAACATCTATCCTACTTGTTGAAGGTTATTGTGCAGGTTGCTCGGGGATAATAGGAACTTTTGGTTTCCCGTGAAAAATCCAACTTCGATAACTATCTTTCATAAACCATCTTAACAAATATAGTTCAACTATTTTCCACACAAAAACCTTACCATTCTTACACCTAGAACACAGACAAGAAAGCTTTTAATCATCATCGCATCTCTTTGTGTATTTGAAAAATTCATTATTACCTCTACGAAACACATCCCCTAATCTATTTGCCTCACCCATCCACTCTTCGTATTTAGGATATCCCATCATATCCACTACACACAATCACTTATTATGGGTAAAAAAACATAAACAAAAGTTTGAATATTTAGTTCCCGTTAGTATAAACAATAACCTATTGAATGCGTATGCATAACAACTAGAAGGCTAGGTTAGATGGGTAAATTTATTCATGCATTCAAATTCAAATTCAAATTCAATTTTAATTTGAAATAAAAATTAAAAATCAATTTAAAATATTAATTCGTATTTCCTCCATCTCCTTCAAAGGGCGAGTGGTCATATCCCATTCAAGACCGCATATTTCTGTAATATACTTAATAGCTCACGCACATTGTTACAATTTGAGGAATATTCAGTAGCATATCCTGATAGTTCTCAAAGTAATCGACCTAGATTCGCAAGTGTGAGTGTTATTTCAATTTATCAAATTGAAATAACACTTAGCATCACATCATCTAGTGTGTACCTAGAGCAACCATGAATTCCTAAACTATCCAAACGGGACAATTTGAGAGATCTCATTACTTGGATAATGACTCTCGAATGCGTCTAAGGGCTATTGAATACGTACGGATAAGAACTAGAAGGCTAGTATCTATGCGCACTATAAGTAATTTAATTTTTTTTTCATTTAATTATGTCTTATCACAATTGGAGAGATTTCATTTAATTATGTAATTTAAGGTATTTTACATTTAATTTAAAGTACGCATAAGAACTAAAACTTATACCTAAACAATGAATTATTATTATGAATTTGGGAGATATATGATTAAACCATACAATTGTGCATAATTCATAAAGAATATTTGTTACTCTAATGCATGATTCTAATCATAAAGAATGGCAGTATGAAACTCAACCAAGAAAAAGAATGTCAGCATAGGAATCGATCCGGAGGTTAGCTAAACTAGACTCATGTCAATGTTTGACAAAAAAATTAGATAACATTAAATTTAGTTTTGATTTTAATTGTATAAAAATATACAATCAACAAATGACTAATTAATTCGTTATAGAGACATTCATGTAAGGACTTCTCTGTGTGAAAATTATGCGTGTGTGTGACCTCCCCCCCCCCCCCCCCCTCCCCCACTCAAACACACACATGCACACGTACAAACCCACTACCCCACCACTTCACTCCTCCAACCCCATGTCCCCCCACCTCCCTATCCCCCCGCCCCACTACCCCCCACACCCACACACACCAACATACAAAAAAATATGGGTTCTACACACATATACACATATTCACACACATATATACACACATATAATGGAAGGAGAAAACGAGATAAAAAATGTACCTTAGAGATAGACAGAGAGAGAGACAACAACAGTGCGAAAGAGGGAAAAAAGGACGGAACTGGAAACAATGGGAAAAAAAGAGGGAATAGGGTCTTTTACGGATAAAGTTGTCACGCAACTGTCAAGGTATTTGATCGTGACAACTTTATAAAGTTGTCACAGTCGTTGACCATAACAAAAAACATGTTTTTTTTTGTCACTGTTAATAACTGTGACAAGGATGGCTGGCTCGAAAGGTGACAAGTCGGCCTTTTTGGTGTAGTGGCAACAGTTACCACAAAAATCAGGAGTGTTTTTCATGCAATTTTCGTTCTCAATTTCACACATATATAAGGAATTAAATTTTGAAATACTAATATGTATTAGTTACACAGCAGTCTTACACAAGTTTTAAAAAGGTGTCATACATAAGGTTTAATTATGCAATTTTCATGATTTCCAGAATTCTTAAATTTTGATCATACGATTGATCTATACTATTTTGAACAAATTTTGTATATGTATAGCACGAGATTATAAGCCCTAAGCTCTGATATCACATCTTAATCAAGACTATTTTCTGATCAAAACAAAGACATAAACCTATATGTTATATCAAGTTGATAAAATAGTTTTGTCAAGAATCTAAGATATTTTGTCTTGATGCAATCACATATTTCAATTATGTTATATAACCATGATTGAGTACCAACCTCTGTCCATTTCTTTTGATTGGAGGATGACTTGAATGCTCCTATTAATTGATCCAAAGAAACTCTTGAAAACAACCCAAAATTGTGTCTTTTGTGTGACCAGAATTTTATGAGAAAATATGGAAAACGGAATTTCAGATTTTCTCTCCCACATTAGATAATAGTATGTTATGAGATAAACCTAAATGGTGAAATTCTACTCTATATATAAGGAGAAGAGGGAAGATAATCTTTGTCAAAATCGACATATTTTCAAGGCTTCCACTAACCATCAAGTGGCTTAAAAATTAGAACAAACCCAATCCCTTAATTTTTACATTTATCACATGCCTAATTAATTATCTAGTATTTTTCAAGACCACATAAATGGGGAATTCATTTTTTCAGAATTTAATATATTTGAAATTAAAAAATTAGTTTTGAACTTAATTATTAATTTCCAATATAAAAGGTAATCTTATTGTCAGTGACACAAGTGTTTCAATTATTTCTAGTGAAATTCCAAATGAACATCAATAATATGGGACTCATATGCTAATTCAAAACAATAAGCGCAACACAAGTCGTATTTATTTGACTCAAGTCTTGACGTACACATGTGAGATAACAAATATAAAAATGGCAAAAGAGTAAATTAGCATGACGCAAGGTTAAAAACAAAAACATAATTGATTATTACATATTTTATCTTTTTTTCCTTTAATTTCCAATTTTAATGTGTCATTTAACTAAATCTCTATTATGATAAAAAAAAATTATATAACTTCCATCACAAGGGGTTATCTCAAAATATCGAATAAAGGGGTTATCTCAAAATTTCGAATATAAATAGAGGATTA
The DNA here is from genome assembly GCA_949130495.1 of Sambucus nigra. Lineage (NCBI taxonomy): Eukaryota > Viridiplantae > Streptophyta > Magnoliopsida > Dipsacales > Adoxaceae > Sambucus > Sambucus nigra. Next base: position 226,860 of record CASBWL010000398.1, on the reverse strand, counting down.
GGTTAAAATATTTATTTGACTACGCCCCCTATTTATAATGTCAAGTTAGTCTTAACCCATATGTTGGGTAAAATCAAATGATTATGAAAAAGGGGTTGAGTCAAATTATGGATTAAAAATTGGAGGCCAAGTCAAAATGACCCTCTTTTTTATACCGATCGTTGATTGCAAGAGCGCCACTAAATGAAAAGTAATAGGACAAAAAAGTTAATTTGAGGACTTTTCCAATTTATAATGGGCTAATTATATTTTTTGTAACACCTTATATTTGAGGAATAAAATAAAATTTAATAGGGATTAATTTAATTAGGTGAAATTAATTCATCAGCGTTGTGAGTAATTAGACTCACTATTATTTAAAAATTTTTAGAGTTGGACTTTAATGATTTGGGAAAAATCAAAAGGGATTTTATTTTAAATAAAAAGTATTTCCACGTGTCATGTCACAATTTAAAATATATATTTTGGGTAAAAATATTCAGGACACACTTTGAGAGGTATTACGGGCTCGTTCAGGCATTTTAGACCCTTAGGGATGTCCTCGGTATATATATATATATATATATATATATATATATATATATATATATATATATATATATATATATATATATATATATATATATATATATATATATATATATATGAGTTGGGTAGTCATCGGGCTAATTAGATTATGTAGTTAGGTTCATTTTGGGTTACAAAGTTGTCACCTAAAGCCCAACTCTAGAATTAAAGACTAATCATATTTAATTATAGTTAACCCACTCATTTGGGAGTTACATCCAAAAACCGTAGACATAACCACCTAAGAGGAGGAGGAAGAGAGGTTCCTCTACCCAATTTCAGGTAAGAATTCTATTGTCGTTCTCGTTACAATTTTACTAATATTATATTAATGTTGATACCATGCTTAGAATAAGGTTTAATTATGTGTTGGGACTGGATATTTAAAGACTTTTTGAATTGTGTCGAAATTGATGATACTCGTTTGATCCATGATTACATCTATAAAACCTCCTATTAAATATGTATTCATGTGATTTAAATTGGATATTTATTGTATGGAACATATGGTAGAACCGTTTAAACAAATCTCAAAAAATATTTCTTTAGGTTGAAGATGAGATAAGACATGTATGCTTTAATTAAACACAATTTTTACCAAACAATTCCTAAGCATGCATCTATATGATATTAAGTGCAATGATGAAACATGCAAGAACACATATATGAGGAAAAATCCCCAACGGGGTAAAACCTTTTATTTTCACAATAATATTTGTAAGAGAACGACTTACGACGGATTACAATGAAAATACATTGACACAGAAATACCCTCGGGTGTCGGTTCTGTTGTCGGCGGCTGGAACGATCCCTTTCCAGTAGGGCAGCAGTGACGAAGAGAACGACTTCCTCACAAAGTACTCTAGATGAGTAAACTATCTTCTTGAAGGTTTAAAGATTCACACACATATGTGAGAATAGTTTTGTGAATCAAAAAGGTTTATAAAACCTTAAAAGGTGAAGTCTTGATCTGGACAGTTTTTGCAGATTTTCGTGATTGCAAAAGACTTGAAAAATATGTAGAAGGAGATCAGATATTTATACAAAAATCGAGGCGGTGGCTTGTTCGAACGAGATGACATGTCGCTCGAACTAGATAGCATGTCACTCGAACGAATGACATAAGTCGTTCGAACGATATCGCGCGACATTCTATCTCGCGCGAACGACTTGCAAAGTCGCTCGAGCGAACTCGTCGATCGAGGCCATTTGCTTATACACTTAAAAAAATTCTTCTTTTGATAAAAAAATTAACCCAGTCTTCAAAAATAATTTTCAAAAAAATTTCCCAAATATTTATGCAAATATTTAAAACTCCAAAATAACATTTTACCGATAGAGTGTAGTGTGCTCCTTGTTTGGATTTCGCTTTGCGAGGCGTCCCAATCATAAAACGCAGTGCAGTATTGAGATTTGGGAGAATTTTAGTCCTTAGCACTTAGATGCTAATAACTCATTTATGTTTATGAATATATATGTCATAACTAGAATATGAGAACTTCTAGTAAAAGAGAATGTTTATGTATATTTCACATGTTTAGATAGTGACGAAAATTAGAGTTTGGTAATAGTAGAAATTGAGAGATAATTTATATGGTTTCTAATTGAGTATATAAATTGGGAATAAGTTAGATTCCTTTTCCCTTAGATAGATTTGGGCAATTAAATGGATATTATGTGCATACGTATAGTTGCGCGCTTTAGTTGACAGGTGAGATGGATTTTATGGAGAGTGCGACTCCACCTAAATCATTTCATAAATGTTTTCACCTCGGGCACTGACCCGTTTATATTTTTCCTTTGCTCTGTATATATATATTTTGTATTATTTTAGGTGTTCCCCCGCAAGGACGCTAATGTTGTCATTCATCCACTGTATTCGTCGACCTGCGGCAGTATCGGACTGTTGCTATATTTCGATATAGTCGACTCCTATCTTTGTGTATCTAGATTAGGATTCATTTTGTATGTCGGGTTTATACCCAAGTGTTGTAGTGTAGCACTTTTATATTTGATTTCTCATACTGTTGTATTGTCTCTAACCCGACAACATATTCGGGTATTTCATTTCGTACATTGTGTTGTACTCTTATATTAATCTCTTTTATATCAATTGAGCATGTGTACGTCTCTTATTATATCTAGATATTTATTGTTGGTTGGTTGTCTTAGTTCGTAATGAAATGTTTTAAATTTTTTGACACCCTCTTTTTGTGGTAATGGGTTGTCAGTCGTGTTTATTTTAAAATAGTCAGTTGATGCTGAGAATGATCCACTTGTGATTCCTAATTATTTCAGTGTTGGGCTGGCCACCCGTTATTATTTTGAACGGGTTGTCACACCTGCGACACTCAATCTTAGCCTAACCATAATTTCATTCACATCTCATTAGGTTGTAAAAACGTTTTCTTTTGTCTATAGTTTGTTTATTCATAGAAATATCTGTTAATTGATCACACAATAAAAATTTATATGTCTGTTTTTGTATAAACATGTTCCTTATAATTGGTTTTGGACTTTATTATTTTATATTTGAGACTTATCCGGTGATTATTTGATGTTGTATTTTTTAGACACCAACGCCATCTCCATAAAAGATCCCAGATCTCAGAGAGTTATTAAATTATTTGAGATATTTGGTGCACTTTATTTTTTGTCATTGTGTGAGTTTTCTCCCTTATTGCTGGCCTGACATCTCTCTTTCTATATTCCCTTCTCCAGACCTCTGTTCATATATGTTTTTTGAAATACCAATCTTTATAAAACAAATTTCTTAACAACATAACAAAAGAAATAAAAGAAACCTGCTCTTCATATATGAAAGACGCACGGCCCATGTAGAACTGACACAAGCATGGCTCAAGATTCTCCAAAAGATTTAAATTCAAAACAGATTTATATATATATATATATGATAGGACAAGACAAAAATATGTATATGCGTGTGGCTCCAAAAAGAGGTTGTCTTGATATGGTCTTTAACAGTAGGTAAAAGAGTTGTTAATTTCTTATGTTAAACTACCCAATGTATAGTATGTATATTATACATATTGAAAAACATAAATGGTAGAGAATAATAATACTTTATTTTTCTTGCACAAGAGTCCCATCATTAATGTGTATTTAGATATTCTTTATTCAACATGAATTGCATTTTTAATTATTCATGTTAATTATAATTTGTTTGAAATCAAGTCCTCAATTAGAGTGTATTATGTATGTGAGCACATGGCTTGAAGTAAGTAGGAGCAAGTGAATCACTCGACACATCGGGGGCAGAAGTCTCAATTTAAAACTCAAATTTCACCAAAAGTACTCTAAAATATTTGATAACAGGCAACAATTTGAACACATGGCTCCGGGTAACAAGAAAGGAGCTAAATTAGCAAATCATTCTCTTAACATTACTCATTTTTTATTTTTATTTTTAATTAAAAAGTAACTAGCCAAGCCTAACGTAGAGATCATATCCATAAGTTCTATTTTGGATGGCCTATTAAGATTTGGAATGTATTTTAAAAAATAGATCGGGGGAATCTGGTAGGGATAAGAATTACTCCATTCAAGCTTCACATGTTCAATTTTATAGTTCAGACTTCAAATGTCATATTAAATTTTTGTACAACTACAGTAAAATATATTGAAAACTTACAACAGATCTTATAAATCTTGAACTTTATTAAAATATAATAAAAAATATATTGAAGTAAATATTGTATGTATTCTCAAATCATAAATGAATAATTCCACTTACAACATATGCCATCATAAGTATCTATTAAATAATTAATTTAAAACAAATAAATATGATAAGTGAGAAATCAATAATTAAAAATCTATTAAAAGATTTTATGACTCAAAAAAATTCATTAATTTAAAATTAACTTTAAATTTGTATTTTATCATGTTTATTTATTTAAAATACTCGCTCGCACCACAAATACATAAAAAAACTTTGAAAAGTTTTCCAATTTTTTAATGTATATATGTAAAAAAACTTTTTATTTCTATTTTTTTTTCAAACTAATGTAACATCCCGCCAAATTAAATACCGGGTGATCAGTCCTGTATTAAATTAAAAACAAGTTGAATGGTTGGTTCCTGTCGCAAAATAAAATTTCCAAATTAAACACCCCAAATAAGTAAGCTAAGTGTCAAAAAAATTTAAAGGCTTAGTTCCATTTTTAAATCCCAACTTGAAAACCTTTTTATATAATCATCAATCTAAGAATCACATAAGTGCTATGAATAGCAACCAACAAAAAATAATTTAATTCAACCAGATTAACCAAACCAAGTTAAATAACCATACATGAAATCATCCTGACTAGAGTTAACTCCCAAGGAGTACTAAATACTAAAAAAATATAAATAAGCATAAATTTCTGACAAATCCAAATGGAATAGGAAATCGGGCAACACATGCCCTAACTATGAAAAACTAAGACATGAACTGAATCAATGAAGAGGATGTCTAGAACAAAGGCCTGCAATTCCCAGATAAGCTGCAGCATGTCCAATCGAAAAAACCTATGCATGACGCCCCTGTAGCTGGGACCCTGTAATATATATATATATATATATATATATATATACACAAGAGAGAGATAAAGACAAGAAATGGTTAGGAGCCCGAGTTTAAAATAGTTTTAAAACTCTTACCAGCTAATGCAATAACCATGTTAGTATGCGACACTCTCTTGAGAATTCTCACCTCTCATCTAGTGTTCACGCCTACCGCTCTAATAAATCTCATATGTCTCTATAACTTATTCTCCGTAAGGTTTTATGACGTGAAAAGTAAGGTTATGATATTTACTTTCGAAAATCAATCTCTTCAAGGTTTCTTACGTTATTTAGAACAACTCAGTCCCGTTATAAAGTTCCCGAATACTTATAATGTAGTTAAAGAATTCATTCATTTCTTAACTACTTATACGCACAGTAGAAAGTTCCCATATAGATATACGTATATATATTAGTCACAAATATAATATATATACTAACAGCACCCCACATAAAATCTATGGTGCTAGCATACTCTGCAATCAAGTCCCCGTATCACTCGTACTAAGGGAAATACTAGTTCGGAATCACTCTCGAACTGTATTAACACAAAACACATACAAATGGAGGCGAATCATAGTTCCAAGTCACTAAAGTCCAACGCATACCCTAACGTCCCTTAGGACCATCAGACTATCACTCAGATAGCCTGTATGATTAGAAATAGAAATATATTTAAAAAAAGGGGGCGAAGTGATACAAAAAGAACTCTGTTCGATTTTTTAGTCTATATATAAGAGGAGATCATATGAAAAATGTAACCGATTCTTTCGTTTCTTTGGGGCACTGGCCGTCCGCCGGGAGTTTCTCGAAACTATTAAATCTTAAGTAAGTGAACTAGATAAACCATAATTTATCTAGTTCGCTTATTCTACTGGATCTTACGGAGCCTGCTATCCTATATTGTAGGGTACAAGTCAATATATCCTATAAAGGTGCAATCGAGATAAGACTTTCCCGACGCGGCAACCTCCATGTTAGCAAGTAGCGCGGGTTGATTATTACACTGATACATCATATATGCACAATCTCATAGTCATATATATAAATATTCACATTTTCTAAATTAGGTGCCCCCACTACTCATAATCATAATTATCCGTTCTTAGCACATATTACACAATTATCTCGCATAACGGATTCGTATCTTTTATTCTCATATATAATTTATTTCATACTTCTCATCTCTCGAAGTATTCTATCTTACTAAGTATAATTTCCGTAGGTATGCTCTCACTTACCTTCTGGTCTAAATCCTTTACAAGCCTCAATATTTTAGTAAATGTACATACAATTTCCTATGTGTGAATAACTCCCCGTTAACCAACAATTCCATCCCACAATAAATTTCTCTCAGGAGAGTCTACCTAGACCCTACTGGTCTACTTTATAACCCATTATGATATAACAACAATAATCAAGGGATCCTCCGTATTTTAAAAGGATTAAACAAAAAGGAGAAAAATATGCAATTTTCCAGGAGGGATCGATCGATGTTCTTGGTCGATCGATCGATCAAGCAGTTCTTGCCCAAAAACTGCAATTTCAACCAACGGGTTTCATCTTCCAAATTACTCCATATGCCATTATCGATTCCCAAACTCCCAAACAACATTTATGATAGTTACCTATACCTATATACATGATTTCCAACGTGAAACATGTCCAAATTCATAAAAGGCTTTGAATTTATGGGATAATTAAACATAATTATCAAGAACCCTATTTTTTCATGAAACATTCATTCTTCTAATTCTTTTCCAGATTTCATGCCTCTAAATCCATTACAATTCATGGGTAAGCCTCTACATATGATGGGTATGTCCAAAAGATATTTAATTTCTCTAAAACATGCGATTTAAAGTCTCTAAATTATTAATTTCTTCCATAAAGCATGCTCTTAAAAATCCTAAACTAATATGGGTGAGACATTAACTAGAAACAAACAAAAATAGATACTTTATTGCAATTCAAGGTTATGATTTGTGGATGAAAAAGGTAAGATTGCGTTCCTCGTCATATGATCTATGTTTTGGTGGTGGTGTAAACGGATGAGTTATTGGTCTTGGATTGCTTGAAAAGCTCTCCACCTTCTTTTGTAATGGTATTTCTTAAGTTTTGTGTTTGCCAACCCTATGAGACAACCCCAAATGGCTGATATAATGTAGTTAAATTTGTGGGTTTAGTTACACAAAAATACAAAATGTCTATAATACCCTCCTGGGATGTCAATAAGGCCTAAAAATGCCTCGAGACCCAAACTAAACCCACGGGTACACTTTTCTAACTATCTCGACCCTTTCGGATGAATTAGTACACTTGAAATGACCATATGGGTGACTTATAATTTATTCACTTTATATTATAATTATTTAGACTTGAAACAATACTGGTGCGTCCCCACTTAATTTCCATAATTGCCATTTTATTCACTCGTGACAATTTTAATAAAATAAATCTTATATATTAATTTAATCATCTAGTAATATTCAATAAATTTCCAATAATTACTAATTCCCTTCACACTAGTAAATATTTAAAATAAATTTCTGGATTAATATTAAATTAATTTCTCATAATTAAATTTAATAAATCCCTAAATTTAAAAGCCAAAAAAATACGGGGTATTACATACTTCCCCCTAATAACGGAATTTTGTCCCAAGATTCAAAAAGTAAGGCCTACTTGGTAAAACAATTTGGGATACCTTATCAGTACCTAAACTATCTACATAGTAAGGCGCTCAATAACTATAGCCCCCGCCTCACAGCAAGCTTTTTAACACTCTCATTAAAGACACTTCAAATTGCTCATATCTGACAACATTCGCATAAAACACGCATATACATTATTAATTCTCATTATTTCAATATCATTGGGAGGCCGTACCTCACTACATGACAACCACTCGAATTTATCTAAACACAAAACTCCCATTCTGATAGAAACCATACGAACATCTGACCACTCTTGTTTGCCAAAAACAGTTATGGAATTCCACCATAGTCATCAGACTCTAACTCAACCAATCCAAAATTCCGATTATCCGCCCATCTTTTAACATTCATTGTGAGAAAACGTAAGGTTTTTCCACTCTAAAACCTCAATAAGCATCTTGTTCACAATAAACAGGTACCAGTTCTCTCACGGAACCCTACCATTAGGTAATATCCTCCCCCAATTACCGTAATATACTCCACTTATTAGATATAACCGCTGTGGAAATGACATGATCACAATGAATCCAAAATTACTTTCACACTTCTCCACTAATGGTTAATCACCGCTCGCTTACTCCCCGAATTATGGGTGATATAACCTGCTCAACTCGAAGTTTTATCCCCGCTGCTTCTTGAAATTCCATATTTAAGGTGGGATTCAATAGTATCATCCCAAGGAGACCGACCCACAAAATTGGCTTCGACCCGTAGAATTGGTAATCTCAACTTTTTTAGAATAGTTATGTGATCACATATATCCATATGTTCCATTATAAGAAGGCCATAAGGATGATGTGCAATAATACTAATAGGCAATGGCCCATATTTTCTCCATTAAAATAGTACATTAAGTATGGATGGGTGATGCATGAAACATATGTATATATGTGATCCTTGGTGCACATGGTGAGAAGTGTACATGGAGAATTTTTTCACAAGTGTATGAATAGAAGCATAAGTATGGGGTACACATGGAAAAGGGGAATATGCAAAATGGAGGTAAATATAAACAAGCATAACACCCATATAAATAGAGTATAGACCTCATATAATCCCTAATAGAGTCACCACTGTGTCATCCCCAATCCTCGCGGTGTGTGAGAGAGAGAGGATCCTAGGTCCTGTGCGTCCCTCTCAGGAGCGCTTCATCCGGCGTCCTTGATGAGGTGAAAAATGTAGAGAGATGGAGTCGCAGTCTATTTTAATCAAAACAGATAAAAGAAAAGGGATCCATATCAAAGGACATCATCCAAATACATACTGATATATAAGAAACCAAAATGATTCAAAAAAAGGTCCAAAAGTTAAGTTACAAAATGGAAAAGTGTTAGGCACCCATTCCGCCCTTACAATTCCTTATTTTTTTTACTATTTTCCTTTATTTCCCCGTGATATGCGTGCATGTGTATATATAGTGGTGATAGGAATCCTTGACTTGTATCATGGAAGAGATAAAGCGAGTCATCCGTAGGAAGGTTCATGAAAATAATTTTAGAAAATAGTATATACGCGATTATCCTTGCGTTGATCATTATAATGGAACAATAACGTATGTGGAATAATACGCTAGAAAGAACAAATATATTGAATATAAGAGAATTGAATTTAGAGAAAACAGAAAATGAGAGAAAGAGTAAGAATACGACTCGAGCCTCCGGTTTTACCCCAGGATGCCTAAGTAGCCTATAGAGGCATCAAAGTCCACGTAGTTAACATGCAAAACGAAGGGTGGGGTTTATCCCATAAATCCAACCTGAGGATTCTCTTATGTGTGTGTGCGTATAAAAAAGTGTTTTACTTGTGAGAAAAGTGCAAGAAAAGTGTGAGAATTCCCGTTTGAAACTTATGAGCAAACCCTATTTTTCTTGTTTATTTTGGTTTTTAATTATATGAAAATAAGAGATGTGAAACAATACTAAATAAAGAGTATATTAGGATATGTTAGATGATATATGATAGAATAAAAAGTGCTAAGTAATAAAACAAATTAATCCGAATTTAAGGAGAGAATTGAGAAAGTTGGACCTTCTTGAAGTTCTTGAGCTTGATCTTGAATGTTAGAGAGTAGCCCTTGCACTTGGATGATGATGGAGGGTAGTTAATTAACAAAGTTTGATGAAAAGAATGATGAAAAGTAAAGGTTGGAAAGGTATTCAGATGTGGAAATCACGCTGACTTCAAGAGAGGTTTTCTGGATATACTGAGAGTGATATATGTCATATCTGGGCTCCCCTTTGCAACGAGGTCAGGCCCTCCTTTTTATAGGCCCAGGGCATTACTAATCGGTATATCCCTAGTCCTTCCTATAGGTAGTGTGCCTAAACACACCTGGGGGATTGACTTTCAGGATTGGGGTTGGCCACAGTCTTTTACCCTTGGGGGATTGCTATTCAGGACACGGGGTTGACTGGGGTGAACGCACAGCTGCGGTGCTTACTGGCGCATGAGTTTGGCTGCACATTGTACCTTGGGGAGAGGGTGGTTCGATAGATCGCTGTGGAGGAGGTGGTGGTGCCACCTGCGCGAACTCTTATGTCTGTGAGGCGGGAGCGGCTGCTGCCGGAGGATGCGAGGATCACGGCAATGATCGGCGAGTCCTAGCTTTTGTACATTGATACGGATGCGCCGTAAGATTACATTGGCTTTATCATGAGCTCGCTGATGGCGCCCAGTATATATGATGAATTCCCTTTCCCTCTTGTGAGTTCGAGTAGGCCGATGAGATCCTCCCACAACGGTGGTGGTCCGTCGACCTCCGCGGAGGCGGCAACTTCAAAGGTTCCCTTTGTGCGGTTGCATACTCCTTCATATAACATCTGGCGGGTTGATGGAGGGACGATGCCTATGTTGCACCGTTCTCATGCGATGGATCCAGAGGAGCTAGGCTTGACAGATGAGGTCCTTCTGTAATAACCCTCACTTTTGAATAAATTATTTTATATCAATTTACTGCGTGAAGTAATTATATTAAATATTAGAAAATGGAGTAAATATTAATTGAATGAGTTAAAAGATAATATTTAAAAGATTGTTGCATATTTACTGTTATGTGTAGGTAAATATCATCATGTCATGTGTTATAGTGTCGTGTGCTTTAAACGACATTTATGGTTTAATTGGAGCCGGAACTTGAAATGATTTATAAAATTGCCAAATGATAATTTAAAGGGTGTAGTTAGTCCCAAAATAATCGAGATAGTCAAAATAAGTGCCATATTGTATTTTTGGGTTTTGGGTACTTTTGACTGGTTATGACTTAAATGTCTAGTTACGAGTCATTTTTATGGAGTATTAGCATTTAAGTTGGAAAATAATGTTAAGCCCCCCGATTTTTTATTCTTCCAATTTCCTTATTATCCCAAATTGTGTTCTTAAACCTAGAGAGTTAGAGAGAGGAAGAAAGTTGTGGAGAAAAGAGAGGAAAAAGAAGAAAATTGGAGATTGAAGATTGGAGTTGTTGGTAGCAAAGAAAATATGAGATTTCAACCTGAAGGCAAGTTATATTACTTGCTAATATGTGGTTTAGGATGAATAATTTGTATTGATTGTTGTGTATTGGTTATGGTTTAACAATTTCAGGGTTTTAAGGGATTTGTAGGTTTTGAACCCTTAGGAATGATTTAGATGTTTATTAGTGTAAATTATAGTAGTTAGATGGATTTATGATTAGGTTGGTAGAAATAAATGATATTGGTTTGGGTAGAAATGATTGAGGGAATTTGGAGTTATAAAACTCCATAGCTGAAATTGGCAATTCTTGGCTGGGCGAATTGATTCGCCCCTAGCGAATTGATTCGCTAAAGGGGGCAGGCTACAGGTCTGATGGATTGAATCGATTCGGCCTAGATGAATCGATTCAGCAATTTACAGGATGTCAAGGTCTCTTGACCGAATTGATTCGCTTTCAAGACCGAATCAATTCGGCCAGGGCGAATCGATTCGGAAATCTTGCTGTTTTGAATTATTTTTCTAACTCAATTCTAACCCTTTTTCTTTAGGCTTAGGACCTAGGAACCTTCTCTTATGAAGTAAACTTAGAGTCCTAGAGTCTTAGATGAGTTAGTTAACTACCCTATATTAGAAATGGATTAAATAGGGCTTGTTCCAGGGATTTCCAAACTGATGTTAAGGAGTTATTTTCCTTTAGTTAATTGATGCGAGACTAGGAGTCGTAGGGTTATATTGGTGGACTTTAGAAGCTCAATTGAGGTATATTTGGCTTGGTGGTTTATAGTAACACCGTAAATTCTTGGAGAATGAATAAGAGGTCTATAAATCATTAAGGTTATAATGATGGTATAATTATGTATGGCTCCGGATCAAATGGGACGTATATAGAACAATGGGAATAAAATGTAAATGATAATATACGTAAACACACCTCTCTAAATGATATCATAGGGCAAGTACGCGCATGAGGTGAATTCCCATGGCTAGTAAATGCAGGGTGAATATAATCCTCGGCCATAGGACCGATTATTATGTATTGTGTATCTATTTTTCGAAGTGAGGTAATTCCGGGTGTGGTTATGACTCACAGTCGAAGGTATATGGCCACTTCCCGACATTGCGTTACAGGATGCCCAGGTTACCTTGTTTGACAGGCCCTGAAAGATGATTGTTATTTGGGGGCACGTCCAGTGGGGAAACTCAGAAGGACGGTCTTAGAATCCTTACATATAATTGAATATAACTATTCTTATTCAAGTGGGACTTGAAGTATGATAAAGTGCTCTTAGAATTAAAGGGCATTGGTCCGTTTCCTAATGAGATACAGAATGATAAAATGAAACAAGGTGAATAATAGTGATTCTTAGTTAATAATATTTATTCATATCCAGAATTATACTCGTGGTCATCCTAATTACTTTCATTTATGTTCTAGATTCAGTATATAGATTCTTATCATTGTCAATGATGATTAATTTCTCATAACTGTCACACTTTTTATTCATCTGTTTATCATAAAAAATCGGGCCCTGACCCGTTCATATTTCTTATTTTGCATGATTTATTCATTCGCTCAGGTCCTCCGCCGCAAGGTATCCTCAGTTGAGAATACGGGAGAAGGATGTGTCCAAAACCGCTTTCCTAACGAGATATGGGTCCTACGAATTTCTCGTTATGCCTTTCGGGACAACCAATGCCCCCGATAATTTTTACGGACCTTATGAATAGGGTGTTACGGGACTTCCTTTACCAGTTTGTCATCATGTTTATTGATAACATCCTAGTGTATTCCAAAATAGAAACCGATCATGCTACTCATTTACGGTTGTTCCTACAGACGTTGAGGGATCACCAATTGTATGCTAAGTATGAAAAGTACGGTTTTTGGTTACAGGAAGTATAGTTTCTTGGTCACATTATGACAGCCCAAGGAATTTTGGTAGACCGAAGTAAAGTTGTTGTGGTGAGGGAATGGGGTCAGCCCACGACACCTACCGAGATTCATAGTTTTTTTTGGGTTTGGCTGGTTATTCTCGCTGATTTATCAAGGTTTTTTCTAAAATTCCTAGCCCTTTGATAAATTTAACCCAGAAAGGGGTGAGGTTTGTTTGGGATGATTCTTATCAGCTGGATTTTGAGGAGCTAAAAGATAGATTGACTTCTGCTCCATTCCTTCTGTTACCAAGGCCAGGATTGGAATATTTGGTCTTTACGGATGCATCGTTGCAAGGGTTGGGAGGAGTGTTGCATCAAGAACAGCGGACAATTACATATGCTTCTCGCAAGCTAAATCTTCAGGAGAAGAATTACCCAGCTCATGACTTGGGACTTGCAGCCGTGGTTTTTGCCTTGAAGATTTGGAGACATTACCTCCTGGGGGAGAAGTTTAGCCTCTTCACGGGCCATAAATCATTGCAATATTTATTTTCACAGTATGATTTGAATATACAGTAGCCTCGATGGTTAGAATTAGTGAAGGACTACCAATTTGACTTTCACTATCACCCAGGCAAGGTGAATGTAGTGGCGGATGCGTTGTGTAGAAAACTCGAGGGGGAGTTAGCCTCAGTATGGAAAGCTAAATGAAAGGAGCTTAGCGAACAAGATTTGGTTTCTAGGGCATTTTTGTCGGTGTTAACCGTTACACCTAATATTGTGGCAAAGGTGGTGGAATCTCAAGGAAGGGACAAAAGATATCAGGATCGTATACGTCAGTAGTTAATCGAGGGAGCGGAATCCTACTCTATAAGTTCAGAGAGTGGGTTACGTTTCCACGGGAGACTTGTCGTTTCGGACAAAGGGGACTTAAGGCGGGCCATAATGATGGAATCTCACGGTTCCAAATTTGCAGTACATTCTTGTAATGACAAAATGTAACAAGACATGTGCCTCAATATTGGTGGGCGGGCATGAAGCGGGATATTTCTGAGTTCATTTCCCAATGTAATACTTGTCAATTGGCTAGGATAGATCATCAGCGATCGACGGGATTGTTACAACCCTTGGAAATTTGGGTATGGAAGTGGGAAAGTATTTCGATGGATTTCATCACGGGTTTGCCAACGTCACAAAGTGGTCATGATTCCATCTGGGTTATTGTTGATCACTTGACTAAGTCGACACATTTCTTACCGATACTTACCGACTACAATACTGCTCGTTATGCCCGGTTGTTCATTGCGGAGATTGTTAGACTCCACGGGGTGACCATAAATATAGTCTCCGATAGAGATAAGATTTTTGTTTCCCATTTTAGGTGAAGTTTCCAAGAATCTATGGGAACCGAATTGAAGTTGAGTACCTCTTATCATGTGTGTGCTTGAATGTGTGTGCTTGATTTCAAAGGTGGTTGGGAACAATATCTCCCTTTGGTTGAATTTACTTATAATAATTCGTACCAATTCACCATCAGGATGGCACCCTATGAAGCCTTGAATGGATGGCCTTGTAGATCGCCCAATTGTTGGTTGGAGGTGGGGGATAATAAATTTCTTGGACCTGAAATGATCCAGGACACTTCCTCAAAAATTGAACTCATCCGAAATCGCATCCAAATAGCTCAAGATCGTCAAAAGAGTTATGCCATTGCGAATAGAAGGCATGTGGAGCTAGAGGTTGGAGATCAAGTTTTGGTGCGAGTATCGCCAGTGAAAGGTATTATGAAATTTGGGAAGAAAGGAAAACTTGCACCGCGTTATGTTGGACCTTTTCCCATTATTGCTAAAATAGGCCTAGTAGCATATCAACTTGCTTTACCCGAACACTTACAACAAATTCATGATTTGTTCCATGCTTCATCACTAAAGAAATACAAGAGGTGCGAAGGATCTCACAGGCATATTCCTCAAGATGATATTGAATTGCAACCCGATATTTCATATGAGGAACAACCAGTTGTAATTTTAGACCAATGGGAAAGTAAGTTACGATCTAGAGTGGTACCGTTAGTTCGTGTCCAATGGGGTCATCACAACGCCGAAGAATCGACGTGGGAGCGTGAGGACGTGATGCGAGAAAAGTATCCACATCTCTTTTTGAAAGGTACGCCTGAATTTTGAGGGAAAAATTACCTCATAATGGTGGGGAGTATGTAATAACCCTCACTTTCGAATAAATTATTTTATATTAATTTACTCGTGAAGTAATTATATAAAATAATGGAAAATGGAGTAAATATTAATTGAATGGGTTAAAAGATAATATTTACTGGATTGTTGCATATTTACTGTTATGTATATGTAAATATCATCATGTCATGTGTTATAATGTCGTGTGCTTTAAACGGCATTTATGGTTTAAATGGAGCCGAAACTTAAAATCATTGATAAAATTGCCGAATGATATTTTAGAGGGCGTAGTTAGTCCCGAAATAGTCGAGATAGTCAAAATAAGTGTCATATTGTATTTTTGGGTTTTGGCCACTTTTGACTGGTTATGACTTAAATGTGTAGTTACGAGTCATTTTTACAGAGTATTAGCATTTATGTTGGAAAATAATGTTAAGCCCCCCGATTTTTTAGTCTTCCAATTTCCTTATTATCCCAAATTGTGTTCTTAAACCTAGAGACTTACAGAGAGGAAGAAAGTTGTGGAAAAAAGAGAGGAAAAAGAAGAAAATTGGAGATTAATGATTTGAGTTGTTGCTAGAAAAGAAAATATTAGATTTCAACCTCAAGGCAATTTATCTTACTTACTAATATGTGGTTTAGGATGAATAATTTGAATTTATTGTTGTGTATTGGTTATGGTTTAACAATTTTAGGGTTTTAAGGGATTTGTAGGTTTTGAACCCTTGGGAATGATTTAGATGTTTATTAGTGTAAATTATAGTAGTTAAATGCATTTATGATTAGGTTGGTAGAAATAAATGATCTTGTTTGGGTAGGAATGAGTGAGGTAATTTGGAGTTATAAAACACCATAGCCGAAATTGGCAATTCCGGGTTGGGAGAATCGATTTGCCCCTAGCGAATCGATTCGCTAAAGGGGGCAGGCTACAGGTCTGATGGACCGAATCGATTCGGAAATTTGCAGAATGTCAAGGTCTCTTAACCGAATCGATTCAGCCTATCCGAATCGATTTGCTCTCAAGATCGAATCGATTCGGCCAGGGCGAATCGACTCGGAAATCCTGATGTTTTGAGTTACTTTTCTAACTCAATTCCAACCCTTTTTCTTTAGGCTTGAGACCTAGGAACCTTCTCTTACGAAGTAAACTTAGATTCCTAAAGTCTTAGATGAGTTAGTTAACTACACTATATTAGAAATGGATTAAATAGGGCTTGTTCCGGGGATTTCCAAACTGATGTTAAGGTGTTATGTTCCTTTAGTTAATTAATGTGAGACTAGGGGTCGTAGGGTTATATTGGGGGACTATAGAAGCCCAATTGAGGTATGTTTGACTTGGTGCTTTATAGTAACACCGTAAATTCTTGGAGAATGAATAAGAGGTCTATAAATCATAAGGTTATAATGATAATATACGTATGTCTTCGGATCAAATGTGACGTATATAGAACAATGTGAATAAAATGTAAATGATAATATACGTAAACACACCTCTCTAAATGCTATCATAGGGGAAGTACGCGCATGAGGTGAAGTCCCCTGGCTAGTGAATGCAGGGTGAATATAGTCCTTAGCCACAGGACCTGTTATTATGTATTGTGTATTTATTTTTTGAAGTGAGGTAATTCCGAGTGTGGTTATGACTCATTGTCGAAGGTATATGGCCACTTCCATACGTTGCTTTATAGGATGCCCAGGTTGTCTTGTTTGATAGGACCTGGAAGATGATAGCTATTTAGGGGCGCGTCTAGTGAGGAAACTCAGAAGGACGGTCTTAGAATCGTTATATATAATTGAATATAACTATTATTATTCAAGTGGGACTTGAAGTATGATAAAGTGCTCTAAGAATTAAAGGGCATTGGTACGTTTCCTAATGAGATACGGAATTATAAAATGAAACAAGGTGAATAATAGTGATTCTTAGTTAATAATATTTATTCATATCCTATTGTATAATTGAATTAAACTCGTGGTCATCCTAATTGCTTTCGTTTATGTTCTAGATTCAGTTTGTAGATTCTTATCATTGTCAATGATGATTAATAGCTCATAATTGTCATACTTTTTATTCATGTGGTTATCATATAAAAGTGGGCCCTGACCCATTCATATTTCTTGTTTTGCATGATTTATTCATTCGCTCAGGTGCTCCACCGCAGGGACGCTCGTTCCGACTTTCCTATTTCGGGGTTTTGGAGCCGTAATACGTTGCGAATATTGCAGGATATTTTGTTATGAATGCCTCCATTTGTGTACTCTAGTTATGATCGGGTCATTTAATCGGGCGTGTGGCCCAAAGTTCTTGTAATTGTCTAATGAAATGTACTATATAACTTAATTAACTTGTTATCTATGGTTTGTGTAGTCTGTTGACCGACAGCATATTCGATTCCTTCATTGTATACTTGATGTTGATGTAATATAAGTCTTTTTGGGTATTCACCTCCTTGTAAATTAATTAGTTCAAATGTTTCCTTTAAATTACAATTATTATTTTGGCAATCCATTTTTCAAATAGTGGATGGTTATCCTGTATATTTATTATTTTATGGTGATGCTGAGAATGTTCCATCTATGATTCCTGTTATTACTGGAATATCGGGATGGACACCTCTTATTTTGATAAGCGGGTTGTCACACCTTCGTCCTATGGTATACCTTTATGTTCCTCTCTTTGATTTCTTTTCTGCTTCGATACTGATTCCGTCTTTTCTTGCAGCAAGCCCGTGTATCGACCACTTGGCTGAGGGACATCAGGGACTGAATATCATCGGCGTCTGCCCATATTCGCGATGCGATTCCTGTTCCTTCTTGCTTGGTGTCGTCTGTTTCATCCGGGGAGGAGTCTGGCTCGGGTAGCGGTGGTGTGTCATCTCGTCGTAGGGGAAAGAGAGCGCGTCATAGGGGTAAAGTTTAGGTTAGAGGGAGAGAGAGAGAGAGAGAGAGAGAGAGAGAGAGAGAGAATGTGGGTTCGGGTTGTGTCCCGTTTTTTTTATTTTTCTTATTTCCTACAAAATTAATATAACACAGAAAATATATGTGCAATGCAATGGAGTTTTTTATTATCTTCTGCTAATCGTGAATGAATGCATGGGCTTTTTACTTTGCTGCTGAGACCGTAAAAAGAGATATTTTTGGGATTTTGAAGGAAAGTTTTAAAAATGAGAAATTATATAAGGATGGAAGAGGATTTTTTTGAAATTCTATTGAGAATATCAGTTTATTTTTGCTGAGTTTTTTATTTTGACAAAAGAGGAAAAAGGAAAATTTCCAAGAATGGGGGGTTGTCGATCGACAAGCACCTTGTCATGCCTATCGGTAGTCAAGTCCAGTTCCATCAATTCAAATATTTGATTAGTACCCTCTTCAGCCTTTGGTACCTTGTGGGGCATAATTCCCTCCGATTTATATAAGGATTGTGTCTCTTGTGAGGGTTTTCAAGTATAAAAAGGGGTAAGGGTGGAGTGTTTTCATCGCACCCTCACATTCTTATTTACTTGCTTACTATCTCTCAGTCTTGCAAGATGGATCTCCCTGGTAGCATTGAGTTTACTAACTACCTCGAAGCTCTGGAAGCAATGTGCTCTTATAATTTCGACTGCGATGCTTTCAACATGAGTCGAGTCTCGTTATGGTGCAATCGGCCAATAGAGTGGAACATGCTGATGGCGACGATACAATTTTGTTACCCTAAAGACCATGTATTACTCTTTGGCTTGGAGGAAGTTTGTCCGGCCTATGAGGAAATTTCTGCAAGTTGGGAGTAAATCCTATTGTCGTGGTTTCTATGCCTAAGTTTTCTCGATCTGTTTGGGAGTTGTTGGCTGGACTTCTTCGTATCTCGGCTTTGGTGGCCAGACCACTGGTTGCTGGAGGAATGATCTTCCTTTCACCGGTGTTACAATCCATGCATTTGCAAGAGGTTGGCGATGCTTGATACGCCGAATCCATTATTCTAGGCTTAATTTCAAAATTGCTCCTAGTGACATGGGAATTGCTGGTTGACCCATATCTTACAACCATTACTTCATGGATGTCATACCATCACAATCCTGCGGCGGTGATACCGATGGAGACTTTAAACGCCCTGGATGCCTGGCGAGAAGGTTGTTCTCACTTTCTAAGGGGTAGCACCATGATGTTGTTCATGTGGTTGTCTGAAAGACTCCGCCAGGTGACTCCTCCAGAATATCCTTTATCGCTTGTACCCAACTTCTTAACGTGCCATTTCATCAGCGTTGGCTTGGATATTTAGAGCTAAAAGAACTGGTTTGTGGAGCATGGGGCTCTAAATTTTGACTGGTCAGTGCCTTAATGGGGGCAGTTGCTGCCTAATCTGGAGCTTGGAGAATACCTGTATTTTCGGCTGGTTGGCCTCAGACATGCCTCTTTCACTACACCAAAACTGGCGATTAGTCACGACCCAAATCCCTGACCAAAAAAGTGGGTCATGGACTTTTGCCGTGACCATTTTGGGCGTGACCAATTTCGTGGGTCGCGCCCAAGTCTGTGACCAAAAAATGGTCACGGCCTAGAGGGGTCATGGTAGATGGTCGCGGACTTGGGCCGTGACACATGCCGTGATGGGTCGCGGTCCTCATCCGTGACCCACAACCGTGACAAATTGATCGCAGCCGAAGTCCGCGACCCACGATCGTGACAAAAAAATTTTAAAAAAATTGGTCGCGACCCTCATCCGTGACCCACAACCGTGACAAATTGATCGCTGTGAAAGTCCGCGACCCACAACCGTGACCAAAAAAAAAATGTTCGCGGCCCAAGTTCGTGACCCACAACCATGACAAATTGGTCACAGACTTGGGCCGCGACCCATAACTGTGACGAAAAAAAGAAAAAAATGGTCATGGACTTTGGCCGCAATCATTTTTATGCGCGACGAAAAAAATAAAAATGGTCATGGACAAAGTCCATGACCATATTTAACTAAAATTTAAAAAAAATGTATTTTTTTTATCAAATCCTAAAATTAAGGGTCATGTGAGTGCACCGTCAGTTGCTACGTGTAACGTTGGACACGTACGAGATGTTACAAATATTTATTATTGGCAAAATAATAAAATAAATCACAAATTGCGAATCGAGAATGTTGTTAATAAACAAATATATATACAAAATTAAAAATATTATAACTCTTAATAATTCATAGACCAAAAAAAATTTGAGCAGAGTTTCCTCTATTTTCTTGACATTCCAAACCCCATAAATGTAAAACCTGCTTATTATAAAGCCCGCACGGCCATAAAATTCAACAATCAAATTATAAAAGCCCGCACGGCCATAAAACTAAACAATAAAAGCCCGCACGACCATAAAACTAAATAATAAAAGCCCGCACGGCTGTAACACATAAAAAAGATAATCTTCATGTTGTAAACCATTGCCTCCTTCGTTTGTTCCACGTGCAAAAATCCTACAAATGATAGGATACAAAAAAAAAATCAGTAACCAAGTAGTTTTACAAAAAATTTAATGAAGCTGAAAAATTGCATATATGAGTTAAAATTATCAACATATCAATGTATTTAAGTCTAAGTCTAGAAATATTCAAATTACCGTCGTATTGGTCCCGTGGGAGGTGTTGGTGCCACCCACGGAGCCAGTTTGGGGTTGTTTCAGGTTTTCACCCACTAACGCAATGTTTTGCCAAAGCCTAGAAATATTCAAATTACCATCGTATTGTCAAACTGGGAGTCCCAGGACTTCGCGGTCAGTTCCTACGAGTCACAATGGTCCCGTGGGAGGTGTTGGTGACACCCACGGGGCCGTTCGAGGGTTGTTTCGAGTTTTCACCCGCTAACGCCATGTTTTTAAGCCTAAGTCTAGAATTATGCAAATTACCGTCGTATTCTCAAACCGAGAGTCCCGCAATTGCACGACCAGTTCCTACGAGTTATATCGGTCCCCTGGGAGGTGTTGGTGCCACCCACGGGGCCGTTCGGGGGTCATTTTGTGTTTTGCCCCTCTAAAGCCATGTTTTTAAGCCTAAGTCCAGAAATACGCAAATTACTATCGTATTCTCAAATCGGGAGTCCCGTGGCTGCGCGATAAGTTTATACGAGTTACATTGGTCCCGTGGGTGGTGTTGGTGCCACCCACGGGGCCGTTCGGGGGTTGTTTTGGGTTTTCACACACTAACGTCATGTTTTGCAGAAGTCTACAAATATGCAAATTATGGGCGTATTCTCAAATCGGGAGTCCCAGGACTTCACGGTCAGTTCCTACGAGTCACATTAGTCCCGTGGGAGGTGTTGGTGCCACCCAAGGGGTCGTACGGGAGTTGTTTCAAGTTTTCACCCTCTAAAGGCATGTTTTTAAGCCTAAGTCTAGAAATATTCAAATTACCATCCTATTATCAAACCGAGTGTCCCGCGGCTACCCGATCAGTTCCTACTACTCACATTAGTCCCGTGGGAGGTGTTGCAGCCACCCAAGGGGCCGTACGGGAGTTGTTTCAGGTTTTCACCCTCTAAAGTCATGTTTTTAAGCCTAAGTCTAGAAATATTCAAATTACAGTCATATTATCAAACCGAGTGTCCCGTGGCTACCCGATAAGTTCCTACGAGTCACATTAGTCCCGTGGGAGGTGTTGGTGCCACCCACGGGGCCGTTCAGGGGAAGTTTCGACTTTTCACTCTCTAAAGCCATGTTTTTATGCTAAAGTCAAGAAATATGCAAATTATCGTTGTATTCTCAAACCAGGTGTTCCGCGGCTGTGCGATCAGTTCCTGCGAGTTACATTGGTCCCGTGGGAGGTGTTCGTGCCACCCACGGAGCCATTTGGGGGTTGTTTCAGGTTTTCACCCACTAACGCCATATTTTGCGAAAGTCTAGAAATATTCAAATTATCATCGTATTCTCAAACCGGGAGTCTAGGGACTTCACGGTGAGTTCCTACGAGTCACATTGGTCCCGTGGGAGGTGTAGGTGCCACCCACGGGGCCGTTTGAGGGTTGTTTCGGGTTTTCACCCACTGACGCCATGTTTTTAAGCCTAAGTCTAGAATTATGCAAATTACCGTCGTATTCTCAAATCGGGAGTCCCGCGGCTGCGCGGTCAGTTCCTACGAGTTATATTGGTCACGTGGGAGGTGTTGGTGCCACCCACGGGGTCGTTCGGGGGTCGTTTTGGGTTTTCCACCTCTAAAGCCATGTTTTTAAGCCTAAGTCTAGAAATATGCAAATTACCGTCGTATTCTCAAACCGGGAGTCCCGTGGTTGTGCGATAAGTTTCTACGAGTTACATTGGTCCCGCCGGTGGTGTTGGTTCCACCCACGGGGCCGTTCGGGGGTTGTTTTGGGTTTTCACCCACTAACGCCATGTTTTGCCAATGTCTAGAAATATTCAAATTACCATCGTATTCTCAAACTGGGAGTCCCAGGACTTCGCGATCAGTTTTTACGAGTCACATTGGTCCCGTGGGAGATTTGGAGCCACCCACGGGGCCGTACGGGGGCTGTTTCTGGTTTTCCCCCACTAACGCCATGTTTTTAAGCCTAAGTCCAGAAATATTCAAATTACCATCGTATTCTCAAACTGGGAGTCCCGGGGCAGCGTACTCAGTTCCTACGAGTCACATTGGTCCCGTGGGACGTGTTGGTTCCATCCACGGGGCCGTACGGGGGCTGTTTTGAGGTTCCACCCACTAAGGCCATGTTTTTAAGCCTAAGTCTAGAAATATTCAAATTACCGTCGTATTCTCAAACCGGGAGTCCCGGGGCTGCGCGGTCAGTTCGTACAAGTCACATTGGTCCCGTGGGAGGTGTTGGTGCCACCCAAGGGGCCGTACGGGAGTTGTTTCGGGTTTTCACCCTCTAAAGCCATGTTTTTAAGCCTAAGTCTAGAAATATTCAAATTACAGTCGTATTATCAAACTGAGTGTCCCGTGGCTACCCGATCAGTTCCTACGAGTCACATTAGTCCCGTGGGAGGTGTTAATGCCACCCACGGGGCCGTTCAGGGGCTGTTTCGACTTTTCACTCTCTAAAGCCATGTTTTTATGCTAAAGTCAAGAAATATGCAAATTATCGTCGTATTCTCAAACCAGGTGTTCCGCGGCTGCGCGGTCAGTTCCTGCGAGTTACATTGGTCCCGTGGGAGGTGTTCGTGCCACCCACGGAGCCGTTTGGGGGTTGTTTCAGGTTTTCACCCACTAACGCCATGTTTTGCGAAAGTCTAGAAATATTCAAATTATCATCGTATTCTCAAACTGGGAGTCTAGGGACTTTACGGTGAGTTCCCACGAGTCACATTGGTCCCGTGGGAGGTGTTGGTGCCACCCACGGGGCCGTTTGAGGGTTGTTTCGGGTTTTCACCCACTGACGCCATGGTTTAAGCCTAAGTCTTCAATTATGCAAATTACCATCGTATTCTCAGATCGGGAGTCCCGCGGCTGCGCGGTCAGTTCCTACGAGTTATATTGGTCACGTGGGAGGTGTTGGTGCCACCCACGGGGTCGTTCGGGGGTTGTTTTGGGTTTTCCACCTCTAAAGCCATGTTTTTAAACCTAAGTCTAGAAATATGCAAATTACCGTCGTATTCTCAAATCGGCAGTCCCGTGGTTGTGCGATATGTTTCTACGAGTTACATTGGTCCCGCGGGTGGTGTTGGTGCCACCCAAGGGGCCGTTCGGGGGTTGTTTTGGGTTTTCAACCACTAACGCCATGTTTTGCAAAAGTCTAGAAATATTCAAATTACCATCGTATTCTCAAACTGGGAGTCCTAGGACTTCGCGATCAGTTTTTACGAGTCACATTGGTCCCGTGGGAGATTTGGAGCCACCCACGGGGCCGTACGGGGGCTGTTTCTGGTTTTCCCCCACTAACGCCATGTTTTTAAGCCTAAGTCCAGAAATATTCAAATTACCATCGTATTCTCAAACTGGGAGTCCCGGGGCAGCGTACTCAGTTCCTACGAGTCACATTGGTCCCGTGGGACGTGTTGGTGCCATCCACGGGGCCGTACGGGGGCTGTTTTGAGGTTTCACCCACTAACGCCATGTTTTTAAGCCTAAGTCTAGAAATATTCAAATTACCGTCATATTCTCAAACCGGGAGTCCCGGGACTGCGCGGTCAGTTCCTACAAGTCACATTGGTCCCGTGGGAGGTGTTGGTGCCACCCAAGGGGCCGTACGGGAGTTGTTTTGGGTTTTCACCCTCTAAACCCATGTTTTTAAACCTAAGTCTAGAAATATTCAAATTACTGTCGTATTCTCAAACCGAGAGTCCCGCGGCTGCGCGATCAGTTCCTACGAGTCACATTAGTCCCGTGGGAGGTGTTGGTGCCACCCACGGGGCCGTTCAGGGACTGTTTCAGTGTTTTCACCCTCTAAAGAAATAGTTTTAAGCTAAAGTCAATAAATATACAAATTACCGTCGTATTCTCAAACCAGGTGTTCCGCGGCTGCGCGGTCAGTTCCTGTGAGTTACATTGGTCCCGTGGGAGGTGTTGGTTCCACCCACGGAGCCGTTTGGGGGTTGTTTCAGGTTTTCACCCACTAACGCCATGTTTTGCCAAAGTCTAGAAATATTCAAATTACCGTCATATTCTTAAACCAGGAGTCCAGGGGCTTCACGGTCAGTTCCTACGAGTCACATTGGTCCCAAGGGAGGTGTTGGTGCCACCCACGGGGTCGTTCGAGGGTTGTTTTGGGTTTTCACCCACAGACGCCATGTTTTTAAGCCTACGTCTAGAATGATACAAATTACAATCATATTCTCAAACCGGGAGACCCGTGGCTGCGCGGTGAGTTCCTACGAGTTATATTGGTCACGTGGGAGGTGTTGGTGCCACCCACTGGGTCGTTCGGGGGTCGTTTTGGGTTTTTCACCTCTAACGCCATTTTTTCAAGCCTAAGTCTAGAAATATTCAAATTACCATCGTATTCTCAAACCGGGAGTCCCGGGGCTGCGCGGTCAGTTCCTACGAGTCACATTGGTCCCGTGGGAGGTGTTGGTGCCATCCAAGGGGCCGTACAGGAGTTATTTCGGGTTTTAACCCTCTAAAGCCACGTTTTTAAGCCTAAGTCTATAAATATTCAAATTACCATCATATTCTCAAACTGGGAGTCCCACGGCTGCGCGGTCAGTTCCTACGAGTCACATTAGTCCCATGGGAGGTGTTTGTGCCACCCATGGGCCCGTTCAGGGGCTGTTTCAGTGTTTTCACCCTCTAAAGCCATGTTTTTAAGCTAAAGTCAATAAATATGCAAATGACCATCATATTCTCAAACCGGGAGTCCCGTGGCTGCGAGATAAGTTTCTACGAGTTACATTGGTCCCACGGGTGGTGTTGGTGCCACCCACAGGGCCGTTCGGGGGTTGTTTTGGGTTTTCACCCACTAACGCCATATTTTGCCAAACTCTAGAAATATTCAAATTACCGTTGTATTCTCAAACTGGGAGTCCCAGGACTTCGCGATCAGTTCCTACGAGTCACATTGGTCCCGTGGGAGATGTTGGAGCCACCCACGGTGCCGTACGGGGTCGGTTTTGGGTTTTCACCCACTAACGCCATGTTTTTAAGCCTAAGTCTAGTAATATTTAAATTACCATCTTATTCTCAAACCCGGAGTCCCGGGGCAGCGCGGTCAGTTCCTACGAGTCACATTGGTCCCGTGGGAGGTGTTGGTCCCACCCACGGGGCCGTACGGGAGTTATTTCGGGTTTTCACCCACAAACTCCATGTTTTTAGGATTAAGTCTAGAAATATTCAAATTACCCCCGTATTCTCAAACTGGGAGTCCCGCGACTGCGCGGTCAGTTCCTACGAGTCACATTGGTCCCCTGGGAGGTGTTGGTGCCACCCACGGGGCCGTTCGGGGGCGTTTTCGAGTTTTCACCCACTGTTCACATGTTTTTAAGCCAAAGTCAAGAAATATGCAAGTTATCATCGTATTCTCAAATCGGGAGTCCCGCGGCTGTGCAGTCAGTTCCTACAAGTCACATTGGTCCCGTGGGAGGTGTTGGTGTCACCCACGGGGCCGTTCGGGTTTCACCCTCTAAAGCCATGTTTTAAGCCTAGGTTTAAAAAGATGAAAATTATCGTCGTATTCTAAAATCGGGAGACCCGGGATGTCGCGATCAGTTCCTACGAGTTACATTGGTCCCGTGGGAGGTGTTGGTGCCACCCACGGGGTCGTTCGGGGGTCCATTCGGGTTTTCCTCCTCTAAAGCCATGTTTTTAAGACTAAGTGTAGAAATATTCACATTACCGTCGTATTCTCAAACCGGGTGTTCCAGGGCTGCACGATCAGTTCCTACGAGTCGCATTGCTCTCATGGGAGGTGTTGGTGTCACCCATGGGGCCGTTCGGGGGCTATTTCGGGTTTTCACCCTCTAAAGCCATGTTTTTAAGCCTAAGTCTAGAAATATTAAAATTACTGTCGTATTCTCAAATTGAGAATCCCACGATTGCATGGTCAGTTCCTACGAGTCACATTGGTCCGTGGGAGGTGTTGGTGCCACCCACGGGACCGTTCGGGGAATGTTTTGGGTTTTCACCCTCTAACACCATGTTTTTCATCCTAAGTCTACAAATATGCAAATAATCCCCATATTCTCAAACCGGGAGTTCCGCGGCTGCGCGGTCAGTTCCTACGAGTCACATTGGTCCTGTGGGAGGTGTTGGTGCCACCCACGGGCCGTTCGGGGGCTATTTCGGGTTTTCACCTTGTAAAGCCATGTTTTTAAGCCTAAGTCTAGAAATATGCAAATTACCATCGTATTCTCAAACCGGGAGTCCTGCGGCTGCGCGGTCAGTTCCTACGAGTCACATCGGTCCTGTGGGAGGTGTTGGTGCCACCCACGAGGCCGTTCGGGGGTTATTTTGGGTTTTCACCCTCTAAAGCCATGTTTTTAAGCCTAAGTCTAGAAATATGCAAATTACCATCGTATTCTCAAACCGGCAGTCCCGCGGCTGTGCGGTCAGTTCCTACGAGTTACATTGGTCCCGCGGGTGGTGTTGGTGCCACCCACAGGGCCGTTCGGGGACTGTTTCGGGTTTTCACCCTCTAAAGCCATGTTTTGCAAAAGTCTAGAAATATTCAAATTACCATCGTATTCTCAAACTGGGAGTCCTAGGACTTCGCGATCAGTTTTTACGAGTCACATTGGTCCCGTGGGAGATTTGGAGCCACCCACGGGGCCGTACGGGGGCTGTTTCTGGTTTTTTCCCACTAACGCCATGTTTTTAAGCCTAAGTCCAGAAATATTCAAATTACCATCGTATTCTCAAACTGGGAGTCCCGGGGCAGCGTACTCAGTTCCTACGAGTCACATTGGTCCCGTGGGACGTGTTGGTGCCATCCACGGGGCCGTACGGGGGCTGTTTTGAGGTTTCACCCACTAACGCCATGTTTTTAAGCCCAAGTCTAGAAATATTCAAATTACCGTCGTATTCTCAAACCGGGAGTCCCGGGACTGCGCAGTCAGTTCCTACAAGTCACATTGGTCCCGTGGGAGGTGTTGGTGCCACCCAAGGGGCCGTACGGGAGTTGTTTTGGGTTTTCACCCTCTAAACCCATGTTTTTATGCCTAAGTCTAGAAATATTCAAATTACTGTCGTACTCTCAAACCGAGAGTCCCGCGGCTGCGCGATCAGTTCCTACGAGTCACATTAGTCCCGTGGGAGGTGTTGGTGCCACCCACGGGGCCGTTCAGGGCCTGTTTCAGTGTTTTCACCCTCTAAAGAAATATTTTTAAGCTAAAGTAAATAAATATACAAATTACCGTCGTATTCTCAAACCAGGTGTTCCGCGGCTGCGCGGTCAGTTCCTGTGAGTTACATTGGTCCCGTGGGAGGTGTTGGTTCCACCCACGGAGCCGTTTGGGGGTTGTTTCAGGTTTTCACCCACTAACGCCATGTTTTGCCAAAGTCTAGAAATATTCAAATTACCGTCATATTCTTAAACCAGGAGTCCAGGGGCTTCACGGTCAGTTCCTACGAGTCACATTGGTCCCAAGGGAGGTGTTGGTGCCACCCACGGTGTCGTTCGAGGGTTGTTTTGGGTTTTCACCCACAGACGCCATGTTTTTAAGCCTAAGTCTAGAATGATACAAATTATAATCATATTCTCAAACCGGGAGACCCGTGGCTGCGCGGTGAGTTCCTACGAGTTATATTGGTCACGTGGGAGGTGTTGGTGCCACCCACTGGGTCGTTCGGGGGTCGTTTTGGGTTTTTCACCTCTAACGCCATTTTTTCAAGCCTAAGTCTAGAAATATTCAAATTACAATCGTATTCTCAAATCGGGAGTCCCGGGGCTGCGCGGTCAGTTCCTACGAGTCACATTGGTCCCGTGGGAGGTGTTGGTGCCATCCAAGGGGCCGTACAGGAGTTATTTCGGGTTTTAACCCTCTAAAGCCACGTTTTTAAGCCTAAGTCTATAACTATTCAAATTACCATCATATTCTCAAACTGGGAGTCCCACGGCTGCGCGGTCAGTTCCTACAAGTCACATTAGTC
The DNA here is from genome assembly GCA_949130495.1 of Sambucus nigra. Taxonomy (NCBI): domain Eukaryota; kingdom Viridiplantae; phylum Streptophyta; class Magnoliopsida; order Dipsacales; family Adoxaceae; genus Sambucus; species Sambucus nigra. The sequence goes on along the minus strand of CASBWL010000398.1, from coordinate 198,004 downwards.
CCATGGGAGGTGTTTGTGCCACCCATGGGCCCGTTCAGGGGCTGTTTCAGTGTTTTCACCCTCTAAAGCCATGTTTTTAAGCTAAAGTCAAGAAATATGCAAATGACCATCATATTCTCAAACCGGGAGTCCCGTGGCTACGAGATAAGTTTCTACGAGTTACATTGGTCCCACGGGTGGTGTTGGTGCCACCCACAGGGCCGTTCGGGGGTTGTTTTGGGTTTTCACCCACTAACGCCATATTTTGCCAAACTCTAGAAGTATTCAAATTACCATTGTATTCTCAAACTGGGAGTCCCAGGACTTCGCGATCAGTTCCTACGAGTCACATTGGTCCCGTGGGAGATGTTGGAGCCACCCACGGTGCCGTACGGGGTCGGTTTTGGGTTTTCACCCACTAACGCCATGTTTTTAAGCCTAAGTCTAGTAATATTTAAATTACCATCTTATTCTCAAACCCGGAGTCCCGGGGCAGCGCGGTCAGTTCCTACGAGTCACATTGGTCCCGTGGGAGGTGTTGGTCCCACCCACGGGGCCGTACGGGAGTTATTTCGGGTTTTCACCCACAAACTCCATGTTTTTAAGATTAAGTCTAGAAATATTCAAATTACCGCCGTATTCTCAAACTGGGAGTCCCGCGACTGCGCGGTCAGTTCCTACGAGTCACATTGGTCCCCTGGGAGGTGTTGGTGCCACCCACGGGGCCGTTCGGGGGCGTTTTCGAGTTTTCACCCACTGTTCACATGTTTTTAAGCCAAAGTCAAGAAATATGCAAGTTATCATCGTATTCTCAAATCGGGAGTCCCGCGGCTGTGCAGTCAGTTCCTACAAGTCACATTGGTCCCGTGGGAGGTGTTGGTGTCACCCACGGGGCCGTTCGGGTTTCACCCTCTAAAGCCATGTTTTAAGCCTAGGTTTAAAAAGATGAAAATTATCGTCGTATTCTAAAATCGGGAGTCCCGGGATGTCGCGATCAGTTCCTACGAGTTACATTGGTCCCGTGGGAGGTGTTGGTGCCACCCACGGGGTCGTTCGGGGGTCATTTCGGTTTTTCCTCCTCTAAAGCCATGTTTTTAAGACTAAGTGTAGAAATATTCACATTACCGTCGTATTCTCAAACCGGGTGTTCCAGGGCTGCACGATCAGTTCCTACGAGTCACATTGCTCTCATGGGAGGTGTTGGTGTCACCCATGGGGCCGTTCGGGGGCTATTTCGGGTTTTCACCCTCTAAAGCCATGTTTTTAAGCCTAAGTCTAGAAATATTAAAATTACTGTCGTATTCTCAAATCGAGAGTCCCACGGTTGCATGGTCAGTTCCTACGAGTCACATTGGTCCCGTGGGAGGTGTTGGTGCCACCCACGGGACCGTTCGGGGAATGTTTCGGGTTTTCACCCTCTAACACCATGTTTTTCATCCTAAGTCTACAAATATGCAAATAATCCCCATATTCTCAAACCGGGAGTCCCGGGGCAGCGCGGTCAGTTCCTACGAGTCACATTGGTCCTGTGGGAGGTGTTGGTGCCACCCACGGGCCGTTCGGGGGCTATTTCGGGTTTTCACCTTGTAAAGCCATGTTTTTAAGCCTAAGTCTAGAAATATGCAAATTACCATCGTATTCTCAAACCGGGAGTCCTGCGGCTGCGCGGTCAGTTCCTACGAGTCACATCGGTCCTGTGGGAGGTGTTGGTGCCACCCACGAGGCCGTTCGGGGGTTGTTTTGGGTTTTCACCCTCTAAAGCCATGTTTTTAAGCCTAAGTCTAGAAATATGCAAATTACCATCGTATTCTCAAACCGGCAGTCCCGCGGCTGTGCGGTCAGTTCCTACGAGTCACATTGGTCCCGTGGGAGGTGTTGGTGCCACCCACAGGGCCGTTCGGGGACTGTTTCGGGTTTTCACCCTCTAAAGCCATGTTTTTCAGTCAAAGTCCAGAAATACACAAATTATCATCGTATTCTCAAATCGGGGGTCCCGCGGATGCGCGGTCTGTTCCTACGAGTCACTTTGGTCCCGTGGGTGGTGTTGGTGCCACCCTCTAAAGCCATGCTTTTAAAACTAAGTCTAGAAATATAGAAATTAGCGTCCTATTCTCAAATCGGGAGTTCCGCAGCTACGCGGTCAGTTCCTACGAGTTACATTGGTCCCGCGGGAGGTGTTGGTGCCACCCATGGCGCCGTTCGGGGGCTGTTTTGCGTTTTCACCCTCTAAGGCTATGTTTTTAAGCCTAAATCTAGAAATATTCAAATTAGCGTCGTATTCTCAAGTCGGGAGTCCAGCGACTGCGCGGTCAGTTCCTACGAGTCACATTGTTCCATTGGGAGGTGTTGGTGCCGCCCACGGGGCCGTTCGATGGCTATTTATGGTTTTCACCCTCTAAGGCCATATGTTTAAGCCTAAGTCTAGAAAAATGCAAATTACCTTCGTATTTACAAACTGAGAGTCCCGCGGCTACGCGCTCAGTTCTTACGAGTCACATTGGTCCCGTGGGAGGTGTTGGTACCAGCCACGATGCCGTTCTGGGGCTGTTTCAGGTTTTTACCCTCCAACGCCATGTTTTTAAGCCCAAGTATATAAATATTCAAATTACTGTCAAATTTTCAAATTGGGAGTCCCACGACTGCGTGGTAAGTTCCTACGAGTTACATTGGTCCCTTCGGAGGTGTTGGTGCCACCCACGGGGTCATTCGGGGGTCGGTTTAGGTTTTCCTTCCTCTAAAGCCATGTTTTTAAGCCTAAGTCTAGAAATATGCAAATTATCATCGTACTCTCAAATCAAGAGTCCCGCGGCTGCGCGATCAGTCCTACGAGTCACATTGGTCCCGTGGGAGGTGTAGGTGCCACCCACAGGGCCGTTTGGCGGTTATTTCGGGTTTTCACCCTCTAAAGCCATGTTTTTAAGCCAAAGTGTAGAAATATTCAAATTACCATCGTATTCTCAAAACGAGAGTCCCGGGGCTACACGGTTAGTTCCTACGATACACATTGGTCCCATGAGAGGAGTTGGTGCCACCCACGGGGCCGTTCAGGGGCTATATAAGGTTTTCACCCACTAAAGCCATGTTTTTAACCCTAAGTCTAGAAATATGCAAATTACCTTCGTATTCTCAAACCGAGAGTCCCGGGGGCACCGGGTCAGTTCCTACGAGTCATATTGTTCCCATGGGAGGTGTTGGTGCCACCCACGGGGCCGTTCAGGGGCTATTTCTGGTTTTCACCCTCTAAAGCCATATTTTTTTGCCTAAGTGTAGAAATATTCAAATTACCATCGTATTCTCAGGCCGACAGTCCCGGGGCTGTGCCGTCAATTCCTACGAGTCACATTGGTCCTGTGGGAGGTGTTGGTGCCACCCATGGGGCCGTTCGGGGGCTGTTTTGGGTTTTCACCCTTTAAGGCTATGTTTTTAATCCTAAGTATAGAAATATTCAAATTAGCATCGTATTCTCAAGTCGGGAGTCCTGCGACTGCACGGTCAGTTCCTACGAGTCACATTGGTCCATTTGGAGGTGTTGGTGTCACCCACAGGGCCGTTCGAGGGCTATTTATGGTTTTCACCGTCTAAGGCCATATTTTTAAACCTAAGTCTAGAAAAATGCAAATTACATTCGTATTTACAAACCGAGAGTCCCGCGGCTACGCGCTCAGTTCTTACGAGTCACATTGGTCCCGTGGGAGGTGTTGGTACCAGCCACGACGCCGTTCTGGGGCTATTTCAGGTTTTTACCCTCTAACGCCATGTTTTTTAGCCTAAGTCTAGAAATATTCAAATTACCGTCATATTTTCAAATTGGGATTCCCGCGAGTGCGTGGTCAGTTCCTATGAGTTACATTGTTCCCGTCGGAGGTGTTGGTGCCACCCACGGGGTCGTTCGGGGGTCGTTTCAGGTTTTCCCCCTCTAAAGCCTTATTTTTAAGCCTATGTCTAGAAATATGCAAATTATCATCGTACTCTCAAATATGGAGTCCCGCGGCTGTGCGGTCAGTTCCTATGAGTCACATTGGTCCCGTGGGAGGTGTAGGTGCCACCCATGGGGCCGTCTCGGGGTTGTTTCGGGTTTTCACCCTCTAAAGCCATGTTTTTAAGCCAAAGTGTAGAAACATTCAAATTACCATCGTATTCTCAAAACGAGAGTCCCGAGGCTACGCGGTCAGTTCCTACGATACACATTGGTCCCATGGGAGGTGTTGGTGCCACCCACGGGGCCGTTTGGGGGCTATTTTGGGTTTTCACCCTCTAAAGCCATGTCTTTAAGCCTAAGTCTAGATATATGCAAATTACCATCGTATTCTCCAACTAGGAGTCCCGTGGTTGTGCGGTCAGTTCCTACGAGTCCCAATTTTCCCGTGGGACGTGTTAGTGCCACCCACGGTGCCGTTCGGGTGCTCTTTCATGTTTTCACCCTCTAAATCCATCTTTTTAGGCCTAAGTCTAAAAATATTCATATACCGTCGTATATACAAACCGGGAGTCCCATGGCTACGCGGCCAATTCCTACGAGTCACATTGGTCCCGTGGGAGGTGTTGGTGCCACCCACGGGGCCATTCGGGGGATGTTTCTATTTTTCAACGTCTCAAGTCATGTTTTTATGCCTAAGTCTAGAAATATGCAAATTACCATTGTATTCTCAAATCAGGAGTCCCACGGCTGCGCGGTCAGTTCCTGTGAGTCACATTGGTCCCGTGGGAGGTGTTGGTGTCACCCACGGGGCCGTTCGGGGGATTTTTCGCGTTTTCACCCTCTAAAGCCATATTTTTAACCCTAAGTCTAGAACTACGCAAATTATCATCGTATTCTCAAACTAGGAGTCCCGGGACTTCACGGTCAGTTCCTCCGAGTCACATTGGTTCCGTGGGAAGTGTTAGTGTCACCCACGGGGCCGTTCGGGCGCTGTTTCGGGTTTTCACCCTATAAAGTCGTGTTTTTAAGCCTAAGCGTAGAAATATACAAATTACCATTGCAAATTACCATCGTATTCTCAAGCTGAGAGTCCTGAGATTTCACGGTTAGTTCCTACGAGATACATTGGTCCCATGGGAGGTGTTGGTGCCACCCACGGGGTCGTTCGGGGGTCGTTTCGGGTTTTCCCCCTCTAAAGCCATGTTTTTAAGCCTAAGTCTTGAAATATGAAATTTATCATCGTATTCTAAAACCGGGAGTCCCGCGGCTGCGCAGTCAGTTTCTACGAGTCATATTGGTCCCGTGGGAGGTGTTGGTGCCACCCACGGGGCCGTTCGGGGGCTATTTTAGATTTTCACCGTCTAAAGCCATGTTTTTAAGCCTAAGTTTAGAAATATTCAAATTATCATCATATTCTCAAATCGAGAGTCCCAAGGCTGCTCGGTCAGTTCCTACGAGTCACATTGGTCTCGTAGTAGGTGTTGGTGCCATCCACGGGGCCATTCGGGGGCTGTTTCGTGTTTTCACCCTCTAAAGCCATATTTTTAAGCCTAAGTCTAGAAATATTCAAATTACCGTCGTATTCTCAAATTGGGAGTCGGCTGTTCGATCAGTTCCTACGAGTCACATTGGTCCCGTGGGAGGTGTTGGTGCCACCCACGGGACCTTTCGGGGACTATTTTGGGTTTTCACCCTCTAACACCATATTTTTCATCCTAAGTCTATAAATATGCAAATTATCATCATATTCTCAAAGTGGGAGTCCCTCGGTTGTGCGGTCAGTTCCTACGAGTCACATTGGTCCTGTGGGAGGTGTTGGTGCCACCCACGGGGCCGTTCAGTGGCTGTTTTGGGTTTTCACCGTCTAAAGTCATGTTTTTAAGCCTAAGTCTAGAAATATTCCAATTATTGTTGTATTCTCAAACCGGGAGTCCCGCAGTCGTACGGTCAGTACCTACGAGTCACATTGGTCCCGTTGGAGGTGTTGGTGCCACCCATGGAGCCGTTTAGGGTAGTTTCAGGTTTCACAAACAAACACCATTTTTTGCCAAAGTCTAGAAATATTCAAATTACAATCGTATTCCCAAATCGAGAGTCGGCTGTGCGGTCAGTTCCTACGAGTCACATTGGTCCCGTAGGAGGTGTTGGTACCACCCACGGGGCCGTTAGGGGACTGTTTCGTGTTTTCACCCTCTAAAGCCATATTTTTTAGCCTAAGTCTAGAAATATTCAAATTACCGTCGTATTCTCAAATCGGGAGTTGGCTGCGCGGTCAGTTCCAACGAGTCACATTGGTCCAGTGGGAGTTGTTGGTGCCACCCACGGGACCGTTCGGGGACTGTTTTGGGTTTTCACCCTCTAACACCATATTTTTCATCCTAAGTCTAGAAATATGCAAATTATCATCATATTCTGAAATCAGGAGTCCCACGGCTGTGCGGTCACTTCCTACGAGTCACATGGGTCCTGTGGGAGGTGTTGGTGCCACCCACGGGGCCGATCGGGGGCTGTTTCGAGTTTTCACCCTCTAAAGCCATGTTTTTAAGCCTATGTCTAGAAATATTCAAATTACCATTGTATTCTAAAATAATGAGTCCCGAGGCTGCACTGTCAGTTCCTACGAGTCCCATTGGTCCCGTGGGAGGTGTAGGTGCCACCCACAGGGCCGTTCAGCGGTTATTTCGGGTTTTCACCCTCTAAAGCCATGTTTTTAAGCCAAAGTGTAGAAATATTCAAATTACCATCGTATTCTCAAAACGTGAGTCCCGGGGCTACGCGGTTAGTTCCTACGATACACATTGGTTCCATGGGAGGAGTTGGTGCCACCCACGGGGCCGTTCAGTGGCTATATCCGGTTTTCACCCTCTAAAGCCATGTTTTTAACCCTAAGTCTAGAAATATGCAAATTACCTTCGTATTCTCAAATCGAGAGTCCCGGGGGCACCCGGTCAGTTCCTACGAGTCATATTGTTCCCATGGGAGGTGTTGGTGCCACCCACGGGGCCGTTCGGGGGCTATTTCGGGTTTTCACCCTCTAAAGCCCTATTTTTATGCCTAAGTGTAAAAATATTCAAATTACCATCGTATTCTCAGGCCGAGAGTCCCGGGGCTGCGCAGTCAATTCCTACGAGTCACATTGGTCCCGTGGGAGGTGTTGGTGCCACCCATGGGGCTGTTCGGGGGCTGTTTTGGGATTTCACCCTTTAAGGCTATGTTTTTAAGCCTAGGTCTAGAAATATTCAAATTAGCATCGTATTCTCAAGTCGCGAGTCCTGCGACTGCACGGTCAGTTCCTACGAGTCACATTGGTCCATTGGGAGGTGTTGGTGTCACCCACAGGGCCGTTCGAGGGCTATTTATGGTTTTCACCCTCTAAGGCCATATTTTTAAACCTAAGTCTAAAAAAATGAAAATTACCTTCGTATTTTCAAACCGAGAGTCCCGTGGCTATGCGCTCAGTTATTACGAGTCACATTGGTCCCGTGGGAGGTGTTGGTACCAGCCACGACGCCGTTCTGGGGCTGTTTCAGGTTTTTACCCTCCAACGCCATGTTTTTTAGCCTAAGTCTAGAAATATTCAAATTACCGTCATATTTTCAAATTGGAAGTCCCGCGAGTGCGTGGTCAGTTCCTATGAGTTACATTGTTCCCGTCGGAGGTGTTCATGCCACCCACGGGGTCGTTCGGGGGTCGTTTCAGGTTTTCCCCCCTCTAAAGCCATGTTTTTAAGCCTATTCTAGAAATATGCAAATTATCGTCGTACTCTCAAATCTGGAGTCCCGCGGCTGTGCGGTCAGTTCCTACGAGTCACATTGGTCCCGTGGGAGGTGTAGGTGCCACCCATGGGGCCGTCCCGGGGTTGTTTCGGGTTTTCACCCTCTAAAGCCATGTTTTTAAGCCAAAGTGTAAAAACATTCAAATTACCGTCGTATTCTCAAAACGTGAGTCCCGGGGCTACGCGGTTAGTTCCTACGATACACATTGGTTCCATGGGAGGAGTTGGTGCCACCCACGGGGCCGTTCAGTGGCTATATCCGGTTTTCACCCTCTAAAGCCATGTTTTTAACCCTAAGTCTAGAAATATGCAAATTACCTTCGTATTCTCAAATCGAGAGTCCCGGGGGCACCCGGTCAGTTCCTACGAGTCATATTGTTCCCATGGGAGGTGTTGGTGCCACCCACGGGGCCGTTCGGGGGCTATTTCGGGTTTTCACCCTCTAAAGCCCTATTTTTATGCCTAAGTGTAAAAATATTCAAATTACCATCGTATTCTCAGGCCGAGAGTCCCGGGGCTGCGCAGTCAATTCCTACGAGTCACATTGGTCCCGTGGGAGGTGTTGGTGCCACCCATGGGGCTGTTCGGGGGCTGTTTTGGGATTTCACCCTTTAAGGCTATGTTTTTAAGCCTAGGTCTAGAAATATTCAAATTAGCATCGTATTCTCAAGTCGCGAGTCCTGCGACTGCACGGTCAGTTCCTACGAGTCACATTGGTCCATTGGGAGGTGTTGGTGTCACCCACAGGGCCGTTCGAGGGCTATTTATGGTTTTCACCCTCTAAGGCCATATTTTTAAACCTAAGTCTAAAAAAATGAAAATTACCTTCGTATTTTCAAACCGAGAGTCCCGTGGCTATGCGCTCAGTTATTACGAGTCACATTGGTCCCGTGGGAGGTGTTGGTACCAGCCACGACGCCGTTCTGGGGCTGTTTCAGGTTTTTACCCTCCAACGCCATGTTTTTTAGCCTAAGTCTAGAAATATTCAAATTACCGTCATATTTTCAAATTGGAAGTCCCGCGAGTGCGTGGTCAGTTCCTATGAGTTACATTGTTCCCGTCGGAGGTGTTCATGCCACCCACGGGGTCGTTCGGGGGTCGTTTCAGGTTTTCCCCCCTCTAAAGCCATGTTTTTAAGCCTATTCTAGAAATATGCAAATTATCGTCGTACTCTCAAATCTGGAGTCCCGCGGCTGTGCGGTCAGTTCCTACGAGTCACATTGGTCCCGTGGGAGGTGTAGGTGCCACCCATGGGGCCGTCCCGGGGTTGTTTCGGGTTTTCACCCTCTAAAGCCATGTTTTTAAGCCAAAGTGTAAAAACATTCAAATTACCGTCGTATTCTCAAAACGAGAGTCCCGGGGCTACGCGGTCAGTTCCTACGATACACATTGGTCCCATGGGAGGTGTTGGTGCCACCCACGGGGCCGTTCGGGGGCTATTTTCGGTTTTCACCCTCTAAAGCCATGTCTTTAAGCTTAAGTCTAGATATATGCAAATTACCGTCGTATTCTCCAACTAGGAGTCCCGTGGTTGTGCGGTCAGTTCCTACGAGTCGCAATTGTCCCGTGGGAGGTGTTAGTGCCACTCACGGTGCCGTTCGAGTGCTCTTTCAGGTTTTCACCCTCTAAATCCATCTTTTTAACCCTAAGTCTAGAAATATTCATATTACCGTCGTATTCACAAACTGGGAGTCGCATGGCTACGTGGCCAATTCCTACGAGTCACATTGGTCCCGTGGGAGGTGTTGGTGCCACCCACGGGGCCGTTCGGGGGCTGTTTCTATTTTTCAACCTCTAAAGTCATGTTTTTACGCCTAAGTCTAGAAATATGCAAATTACCATTGTATTCATAAATCGGGACTCCCACGGCTGTGCAGTCAGTTCCTACGAGTCACATTGGTCCCGTGGGAGGTGTTGGTGTCACCCACGGGGCCGTTCGGGGGATTTTTCGAGTTTTCACCCTCTAAAGCCATATTTTTAAGCCAAAGTCTAGAACTACGCAAATTATCATCGTATTCTCAAACTGGGAGTCCCGGGACTTCACGGTCAGTTCCTACGAGTCACATTGGTCCCGTGGGAAGTGTTTGTGTCACCCACGGGGCCGTTCGGGCGCTGTTCCGGGTTTTCACCCTATAAAGTCGTGTTTTTATGCCTAAGCGTAGAAATATGCAAATTACCATTGCAAATTACCATCGTGTTCTCAAGCCGAGAGTCCTGGGACTTCGCGGTTAGTTCCTACGAGTTACATTGGTCCCATGGGAGGTGTTGGTGCCACCCACGGGGTCGTTCGGGGGTCGTTTCGGGTTGTCCCCCTCTAAAGCCATGTTTTTAAGCCTAAGTCTTGAAATATGAAAATTATCATCGTATTCTAAAATCGGGAGTCCCGCGGCTGCGCAGTCAGTTCCTACGAGTCATATTGGTCCCGTGGGAGGTGTTGGTGCCACCCACGGGGCCGTTCGGGGGCTATTTTAGATTTTCACCGTCTAAAGCCATGTTTTTAAGCCTAAGTTTAAAAATATTCAAATTATCATCGTATTCTCAAATCGAGAGTCCCAAGGCTGCTCGGTCAGTTCCTACGAGTCACATTGGTCTCGTAGTAGGTGTTGGTGCCATCCGCGGGGCCATTCGGGGGCTGTTTTCTTGTTTTAACCCTCTAAAGCCATATTTTTAGGCCTAAGTCTAGAAATATTCAAATTACCGTTGTATTCTCAAATCGAGAGTCGGCTGTTCGATCAGTTCCTACGAGTCACATTGGTCCCGTGGGAGGTGTTGGTGCCACCCACGGGACCGTTCGGGGACTATTTTGGGTTTTCACCCTCTAACACCATATTTTTCATCCTAAGTCTATAAATATGCAAATTATCATCGTATTCTCAAAGTGGGAGTCCCGCGGCTGTGCGGTCAGTTCCTACGAGTCACATTGGTCCTGTGGGAGGTGTTGGTGCCACCCACGGGGCCGTTCAGGGGCTGTTTTGGGTTTTCATCGTCTAAAGCCATGTTTTTAAGCCTAAGTCTAGAAATATACTAATTATCATCGTATTCTCAAACCGGGAGTCCCGCGGTCGTACGCTCAGTACCTACGAGTCACATTGGTCCCGTTGGAGGTGTTGGTGCCACCCATGGAGCCGTTTAGGGTAGTTTCCGGGTTTACAAACAAACACCATTTTTTGCCAAAGTCTAGAAATATTCAAATTACCATCGTATTCTCAAATCGGGAGTAGGCTGTGCGGTCAGTTCCTACGAGTCACATTGGTCCCGTAGGAGGTGTTGGGGCCACCCACGGGGCCGTTAGGGGGCTGTTTCGTGTTTTCACCCTCTAAAGCCATATTTTTAAGCCTAAGTCTAGAAATATTCAAATTACCATCGTATTCTCAAATCGGGAGTTGGCTGCGCGGTCAGTTCCAACGAGTCACATTGGTCCCGTGGGAGTTGTTGGTGCCACCCACGGGACCGTTCGGGGACTGTTTTGGGTTTTCACCCTCTAACACCATATTTTTCATCCTAAGTCTACAAATCTGCAAATTATCATCGTATTCTAAAATCAGGACTCCCACGACTGTGCGGTCAGTTCCTACGAGTCACATGGGTCATGTGGGAGGTGTTGGTGCCACCCACGGGGCCGATCGGGGGATGTTTCGAGTTTTCACCCTCTAAAGCCATGTTTTTAAGCCTAAGTCTATAAATATTCAAATTACCATTGTATTCTAAAATCGGGAGTCCCGGGGCTGCACTGTCAGTTCCTACGAGTCCCATTGGTCCTGTGGGTGCTGTTGGTGCCACCCATGGGGTCGTACGGGAGTTGTTTCGGGTTTTCACACTCTAAAGCCATGTTTTTAGGCCTAAGTATATAAATATTCAAATTACCATCGTATTCTCAAGACGGGAGTCCCGTGGCTGTGTGGTCAGTTCCTGCGAGTCACATTGGTCCCGTGGGAGGTGTTGGTGCCACCCATAGGGCCGTTCGGGGGCTGTTTCGGGTTTTCAACTTCTAATTTCATGTTTTTAAGCCTAAGTCTAGAAATATGCAAGTTACAATTATATTATCAAACCGGGAGTCCCACGGATGCACAGTCCATTCCTACGAGTAACATTGGTCCCGTGGGAGGTGTTGGTATCACCCACGGGGCTGTTTGGGGGCTTTTTCGAGTCTTCACCCTCTAAAGCCATGTTTTTAAGCCTAAGTCTAGAAATATGTAAATTATCATTGCAAATTACCATCGTATTCTCAAATCGGGAGTCCCGGGACTTCGTGGTCAGTTCGTTCGAGTTGCACTAGTCCCATGGGAGGTGTTCGTGTCACCCACGGGGTCGTTCGGGGGTCATTTCGGGTTTTCCCCCTCTAAAGCCATGTTTTTAATTCTAAGTCTTGAAATATGAAAATTATCATCGTATTCTCAAACTAGGAGTCTTGTGGATGCGTGGTCAGTTCCTACAAGTCACATTGGTCCCGTGTGAGGTGTTGGTGCCACCCATGGGGCGGTTCGGGGGCTATTTTGGGTTTTCACCCACTAAGCCATGTTTTTCGATCAGTTCCTTCGAGTCACATTGGTCCCATGGGAGGTGTTGGTGCCACCCACGGGGTCGTTCGGGGGTTATTTCGGGTTTTAACTCTCTAAAGCCATGTTTTTAAGCCTATGTCTAGAAATATTCAAATTATCATCGTATTCTCAATACGGGAGTCCTGCGGTTGAGTGTTCAGTTCTTCGGTGTTGCATTGTCCCGTGGGAGGTGTTGGTGCCACCCACGGGACCGTTCGGAGATCGCTTTAGGTTTTCACCCTCTAACACCATGTTTTTAATCCTAAGTCTAGAAATATGAAATTTATCATTATATTCTCAAATCGGGAGTCTCGCGGCTGCGCATTCAGTTCCTATGGGTCACATTGCTCTCGTGGGAGGTATTGGTGCCACCCACGGGGCCGTTCGGGGGTTGTTTCGAGTTTTCACCCTCTAAAGCCACGTTTTTAAGCCTAAGTCTTGAAATATGCAAATTACCATCGTAGTCTCAAACCGGGAGTCCCGTGGCTGCGCGGTGAGGTCCTACGACTTACATTGGTCCCGTGGGAGGTGTTGGTGCCACCACAGAGTCGTTTGGGTGTTGTTTTGGGTTTCACCCACTAACGCCATGTTTTACCAAAGTCTAGAAATATTCAAATTACCATCATATTCTCAAACCAGGAGTCCCTGGACTTCGCGGTCGGTTCCTACGAGTCACATTGGTCCCGAGGGAGGTGTTGTTGCCACCCACGGGGCCATACGGGTGCTGCTTCGGGTTTTCACCCACTAACGCCATGTTTTTAAGCCTAAGTGTAGAAATATTCAGCTTATCATCATATTCTCAAACCTGGAGTCCCGAGGCTGCGCGATCAGTTCCTACGAGTCACATTGGTCCTGTAGGAGGTGTTGGTGCCACCCATGAGGCCGTTCGGGGCCATTTTTGTGTTTTCACCCTCTAAAGCAATATTTTTAAGCCTAAGTCTAGAAATATTCAAAATACCATCGTATTCTCAAATCGGGAGTCGGCTGCGCAGTCAGTTCCTAGCAGTCACATTGGTCCCATCGAAGGTGTTGGTGCCACCCAAGGGTCCGTTCGGGGACTATTTCGGGTTTTCACCCTCTAACACCATATTTTTAATCCTAAGTCTAGAAATATGCAAATTATCGTCGTATTCTCAAACCGGGAGTCCCGCGGCTGTGCGGTCAGTTACTACAATACACATTAGTCCCATGGGAGGTGTTGGTGCCACCCATGGGCCGTTCGGGGGCTATTTCGGGTTTTCACCCTCTAAAGCCATGTTTTTAAGCCTAAGTCTAGAAATATTCAAATTATTGTCTTATTCTCAAATCGGGACTCCTGCGGTTCCGCGGTCAGTTCCTACGAGTCACATTGGTCCCGTGGGAGGTGTTGGTTCCACCCGCGGGACTGTTCGGGGAGAGTTTCGAGATTTCACCCTCCAATAGCATGTTTTTCATCCTAAGTCTAGAAATATGGAAATTATCATCATATTCTTAAACCGGCAGTCCCGCGGCTGCACGGTCAGTACCTATGAGTCACATTGGTCTCATGGGAGGTGTTGGTGCCATCCCCGGGGCCGTTCGGGGGCTGTTTTAGGTTTTCACCCTCTAAAGCCATGTTTTTAGGCCTAAGTCTTTAAATATGCAAATTACTGTTGTATTCTCAAACCGGGAGTCCTGTGGTTGTGCGGTCAGTTCCTACGAGTTACATTGGTTCCGTGGGAGGTGTTGGTGCCACTCATGGAGCCGTTTGGGAGTTGTTTTGGGTTTCACCCACTAACGCCATATTTTTCATCCTAAGTCTAGAAGTACGCAAATTATCATCGTATTCTCTAACCGGGAGTCCCGCGGCTGCGCGGTCAGTTCCTACGAGTCACATTAGTCCCGTGGGAGGTGTTGGTGCCACCCACGTGGCTGTTCGGGTGCTTTTTTCCAGTTTTCACCCTCTAAAGCCATATTTTTAAGCCTAAGTCTAGAACTACGTAAATTATCATCGTATTCTCAAACTTGGAGTCCCGGGACTTCGCGATCAGTTCCTACGAGTTACATTGGTCCCATCGGAGGTGTTGGTGCCACCCACGGGGTCGTTCGGGGATTATTTCGGGTTTTCCCCCTCTAAAGCCATATTTTTAAGCCTAAGTCTTGAAATATAAAAATTATCATCATATTCTCAAACCGGGAGTCCAGCGGCTGCGCGGTCAGTTCCTACGAGTCACATTGGTCCCGTGGTCCCGTGGGAGGTGTTGTTGCCACCCACAGGGCCGTTCGGGGGCTATTTTGGCTTTTCACCCTCTAAAGCTATGTTTTTAAGCCTAAGTTTTGAAATATTCAAATTACCATCGTATTCTCAAACCGAGAGTCTCGAGGCTTCTCGGTCAGTTCCTTCGAGTCACATTGGTCCCATGGGAGGCGTTGGTCCCACCCACGGGGTCGTTCGGGGGTTATTTCGGGTTTTAACCCTCTAAAGCTATGTTTTTAAGCCTAAGTCCAGAAATATTCAAATTATCGTCGTATTCTCAATACGGCAGTCCTGCGGTTGCACGGTCAGTTCTTCGGTGTCGCATTGTCCGGTGGGAGGTGTTGGTGCCACCCACGGGACCGTTCGGGGATTGTTTTAGGTTTTCACCCTCTAACACCATGTTTTTCATCCTAGGTCTAGAAATATGAAATTTATCGTTATATTCTCAAATCGGGGGTCCCGCAGCTGCGCATTCAGTTCCTATGGGTCACATTTATCTCATGGGAGGTATTGGTGCCACCCACGGGGCCGTTCGAGGGTTGTTTCGAGTTTTCACCCTCTAAAGCCACATCTTTAAGCCTAAGTCTTGAAATATGCAAATTACCATCGTATTCTCAAACCGGTAGTCCCGTGGCTGCGCGGCGAGGTCCTACGAGTTACATTGGTCCCGTGGGAGGTGTTGTTGCCACCCACGGGGCCATACGGGGGCTGCTTCGGGTTTACCCACTAACGCCATGTTTTTAAGCCTAAGTCTAGAAATATTCAAATTACCTTCGTAATATCAAACCAAGAGTCCCGGGGCCACGCGGTCAGTTCATACGAGTCACATTGGTCCCATGGTAGGTGTTGGTGCCACCCACGGGGCCGTTCGGGGGCTGTTTTGGGTTTTCACCCTCTAAGGTCATGTTTTTAAGCCTAAGTGTAGAAATATTCTGCTTATCATCATATTCTCAAACCTGGAGTCCCGAGGCTGCGCGATCAGTTCCTACGAGTCACATTGGTCTTGTAGGAGGTGTTGGTGCCACCCATGGGGCCGTTCGGGGCCATTTTCGTGTTTTCAACCTCTAAAGCCATATTTTTAAGCCTAAGTCTAGAAATATTCAAAATACCATCTTATTCTCAAATCGGGAGTCGGCTGCGCAGTCAGTTCCTAGCAGTCACATTGGTCCCATGGAAGGTGTTGGTGCCACCCACGGGTCCGTTCGGGGACTGTTTCGGGTTTTCACCCTCCAACACCATATTTTTCATCCTAAGTCTAGAAATATGCCAATTATCGTCGTATTCTCAAACCGGGAGTCCCGCGGCTATGCGGTCAGTTACTACAATACACATTAGTCCCATGGGAGGTGTTGCTTCCACCCATGGGCCGTTCGGGGGCTATTTCGGGTTTTCACCCTCTAAAGCCATGTTTTTAAGCCTAAGTCTAGAAATATTCAAATTATCGTCGTATTCTCAAATCGGGACTCCTGCGGTTCCGCGGTCAGTTCCTACGAGTCACATTGGTCCCGTGGGAGGTGTTGGTTCCACCCACGGGACTGTTCGGGGAGAGTTTTGAGTTTTCACCCTCCAACAGCATGTTTTTCATCATAAGTCCAGAAATATGGAAATTATCATCATATTCTCAAACCGGCAGTCCCGCGGCTGCGCGGTCAGTGCCTATGAGTCACATTGGTCCCGTGGGAGGTGTTGCTGCCATCCCCGGGGCCGTTCGGGGGCTGTTTTAGGTTTTCACCCTCTAAAGCCATGTTTTTAGGCCTAAGTGTTTAAATATGCAAATTACTGTTGTATTCTCAAACCGGGAGTCCCGTGGCTGTGCGGTCAGTTCCTACGAGTTACATTGGTTCCGTGGGAGGTGTTGGTGCCACTCATGGAGCCGTTTGGGAGTTGTTTTGGGTTTCACCCACTAACGCCATATTTTTCATCCTAAGTCTAGAAGTACGCAAATTATCATCGTATTCTCTAACCGGGAGTCTCGCGGCTGCGCGGTCAGTTCCTACGAGTCACATTAGTCCCTTGGGAGGTGTTCGTGCCACCCACGTGGCTGTTGGGGGGCTTTTTTCCAGTTTTCACCCTCTAAAGCCATATTTTAAAGCCTAAGTCTAGAACTACGTAAATTATCATCATATTCTCAAACCGGGAGTCTCGGGACTTCGCGGTCAGTTCCTACGAGTAACATTGGTCCCGCGGGAAGTTTTAGTGTCACCCACGGGGCCATTCGGGCGCTGTTTCGTGTTTTCACCCTCTAAAGCCATGTTTTTAAGTCTAAGTCTAGAAATATACAAATTATCATCCTATTCTCAAATCGGGACTCGGCTGTGCGGTCAGTTCCTACGAGTCACGTTGGTCCTCTGGGAGGTGTTGGGGCCACCCACGGGGCCGTTTGGGGGCTGCTTCGGGTTTTCACCCACTAAAGCCATGTTTTTATGCCTAAGTCTAGAAATATTCAAATTAACGTCGTATTCTCAAAACTGGGAGTCCCGCGGCTGCATGATCAGTTCCTACGAGTCACATTAGTCCCGTGGGAGGTGTTGGTTCCACCCATGGAGGCGTTTGAGGGGTGTTTCGGGTTTCACCCACTAACGCCATGTTTTGCCAAAGTCTAGAAATATTCAAATTATCGTCGTATTCTCGAATCGGGCGTCGGTTGCGCAGTCATTTCCTACGAGTCATATTGGTCCCGTGGGAGGTGTTGGTCCCACCCACGGGGCCGTTTGGGGGCTGTTTCGGGTTTTCAACCTCTAAAGTAATGTTTTTAAGACTAAGTGTAGAAGTATTCAAATTACCGTTGTATTCACTAACTGGGAGTCCCGCGGCTGCATGGTCAGTTCCTACGTGTCACATTGGTCCCGTGGGTGGTGTTGGTGCTACCCATGGGGACGTACGGGGGTGGTTTCGGGTTTTCACCCACTAACGCCAGGTTTTTAAGCCTAAGTCTAGAAATATTCAAATTACCACTGTCTTTTCAAACTGGGAGTCCCGGGGCTGCGCGATCAGTTCCTACGAGTCACATTGATCCCGTGGGTGGGGTTGGTACCACTCATGGGGCCGTACGGGGGTTGTTTCTGGTTTTCACCCTCTAAAGCCATATTTTTAAGCCTAAGTCTAGAAATATTCAAATTAACTTAGTATTCTCAATCCGGGAGTCCCGTGGCTGCGCGGTCAGTTCCTACCAGTCACATTGGTCCTGTGGGAGGTGTTGGTGCCACCCACGGGGCCGTTTGGGGGCTGTTTCGGGTTTTCACCCTCTGAAGCAATGTTTTTAAGCCTAAGTGTAGAAATATTCAAATTACCGTCGTATTCTCTAACCGGGAGTCCCGCGGCTGCATGGTCAGTTCCTACGAGTCACATTGGTCCTGTGGGAGGTGTTGGTGCCACCCAAGGAGCCGTTTGGGGGTTGTTTCGGGTTTCACCCACTAACGCCATGTTTTGACAAAGTCTATAAATATTCAAATTACCGTCGTATTCTTAAATCGGGAGTCCCGCGGCTGCACGGTCAGTTCCTACGTGTCACATTGGTCCCGTGGGTGGTGTTGGTGCTACCCATGGTGCCGTACGGGGGTCGTTTTGGGTTTTCACCCACTAACGCCGGGTTTTTAAGCCTGAGTCTAGAAATATTCAAATTACCATGGTCTTCTCAAACTGGGAGTCCCGGGGCTGCGCGGTCAGTTCCTACGAGTCACATTGATCCCGTGGGTGGTGTTAGTACCACTGACGAGGCCGTACGGGGGTTGTTTATGGTTTTCACGCTCTAAAGCCATATTTTTAAGATTAAGTCTAGAAATATTCAAATCAACTTAGTATTCTCAATCCGGGAGTCCCGTGGCTACGCGGTCAGTTCCTACCAGTCACATTGGTCCTGTGGGAGGTGTTGGTGCCACCCACGAGGCCGTTTGGGGGCTGTTTCGGGTTTTCACCCTCTAAAGTCATGTTTTTAAGCCTAAGTCTAGAAATATGCAAATTACCATTGTATTCTCAAACCGAGAAACCTGCGGCTGTGCGGTTAGTTCCTACGAGTCACATTGGTCCCATGGGAGGTGTTGGTGCCACCCACAGGGCCGTTTGGTGGCATTTTCGAGTTTTCACCCTCTAAAGCCTTGTTTTTAAGCCTAAGTCTAGAAATATGTAAATTATCCTCGTATTCTCAAATCGGGAGTCCAGAGACTTCGCGATTAGTTCCTACGAGTCACATTGGTCCCGTCGGAGGTGTTAGTGTCACCCACGGGGCCGTTCGGGCCCTATTTTGAGTTTTCACCCTCTAAAGCCATGTTTTTAAAATCTTAGTCTAGAAATATGCAAATTACCATCGTATTCCCAATTCGGGAGTCCCGAGACTTTGCGGTCAGTTCCTACGAGTCACATTGGTCCCGTGGGAGGTGTTGGTGCCACCCACGGGGCCGTTCGGGGTCTATTTTGGGTTTTCACCTACTAACGCCATGTTTTTAAGCCTAAGTCAAGAAAAATTCAAATTACCATCGTCTTTACAAACTGGGAGTCCCTCGGTTGCACGATGAGTTCCTACAAGTCACATTGGTCCTGTGGGAGGTGTTGGTGCCACCCACGAGTCCCTTCTAGGGCGGTTTCGGGGTTTTCACCCTCTAAAGCCATGTTTTTAAGCCTCAGTCTAGAAATATTCAAATTACAGTCGTATTCTGAAACCGGGAGTCCCGGAGCTGCGCGATCAGTTCCTACGAGTCACATTGGTCCTGTGGGATGTGTTGGTGCCACCCACGGGGACGTTCGGGTGAGGTTTCGGGTTTTCACCCACTGACGACATGTTTTTAAGATTAAGTCAAGAAATAATCAAATTATCGTCGCATTCTCAAATCGGGAGTCCTGCGGCTGCACAGTCACTTCCTACGAGTCACATTGGTACCGTGGGAGGTGTTGGTGCCACCCACGGGGCCGCTCGGGGGCTATTTCGGGTTTTCACCCTCTAAAGGCATGTTTTTAAGCCTAAGTCTAGAAATATGCAAAATTATCGTCATATTCTCCAAACGGGAGTCTCGAGACGTAACGGTCAGTTCTTACGAGTTACATTAGTCCCGTGGAAGGTGTTGGTGCCACCCACGGACCCGTTTGGGGGTTGTTTCAGGTTTCACCCACTAACGCCATGTTTTGCCGAAGTCTAGAAATATTCAAATTATCGTCGTATTCTCAAACCGAGAGTCCCAGGACTTCGCGGTCAGTTCCTATGAGTCACATTGGTCCCGTGGGAGGTCTTGGTGCCACCCACGGGGCCGTACGGGGGCTATTTTGGGTTTTTACCCTCTAAAGCCATGTTTTTAAGCCTAAGTATAAACCGGGAGTCCCGCGGCTGCGCGATTAGTTCCTACGAGTCACATTGGTCCCCTGGGAGGTGATAGTGCCACTCACGAGACCGTTCGGGGACTGTTTTGGGTTTTCACCCTCTAACACCATGTTATTCATCCTAAGTGTAGAAATATGCAAATTATCATCGTATACTCAGACCGGGAGTCTCGCAATTGCGCGGTTAGTTCCAACGAGTTACATTGGTCCCTTGGGAGGTTTTGGTGCCACCCACAGAGCCGTTTGGGGGTTGTTTCGGGTTTCACCCACTAACCCCATGTTTTATGAAAGTTTAGAAAAAATAAAATTACCGTTGTATTCTCAAACTGGGAGTCCCAGGACTTCGCGGTTACTTCCTACGAGTCACATTTGTCCCATGGGAGGTGTTGGTGCCACCCGTGTGGTCGTACGAGGGATGTTTCGAGTTTTCACCCACTAACACCATGTTTTTCAGCCTAAGTCAAGAAATATTCAAATTACCATCGTATTCTCAATCGGAGAGTCCCGGGGCTACGCGGTCAGTTCTTATGAGTCACATTAGTCTTGTGGGAGGTGTTGGTGCCACCCACGGGGCCGTACAGGAGTTGTTTCGTGTTTTCACCCTCTAAAGCCTTGTTTTTAAGACTAAGTCTAGAAATATTCAAATTACCATCGTATTCTCAAGCCTGGAGTCCCACGGCTGCGGGGTCAGTTCCAACGAGTCACATTGGTCCCGTGGGAGGTGTTGGTGCCACCAACTGGGCCTTTCGGGAGCTTTTTCGAGTTTTCAACCTCTAAAGTCATCTTTTTAAGCCTAATTCTAGAAATATACAAATTACTGTCATATTCTCAAATCGTCCGCGGCTGCGCGGTCAGTTCCTACGAGTCACATTGGTCCCGTGGGAGGTGTTGGTGCCACCCACGGGGCCGTTTGGGGGTTGTTTCGGGTTTTCACCCTCTAAAACCATGTTTTTAAGCCTAAGTGTAAAAATATTCAAATTACCATCGAATTCTCAAATCGGGAGTCCCGCGGCTGCGCGGTCAGTTCCTACGAGTCACATTGGTCCCGTGGGAGTTATTGGTGCCACCCACCGGGCCGTTCGGGGGCTATTTTGGGTTTTCACCCTCTAAACCCTTGTTTTTAAGCATAAGTCTAGAAATATGTAAATTACCATCGTATTCTCAAATCGGGAGTCTGGAGACTTCGCGGTCAGTTCCTACGAGTCACATTGGTCCCGTGGGAGGTGTTGGTGCCACCCACGGGCCATTCGGCGGCTATTTCAGGTTTTCACCTAGTAAAGCGATGTTTTTAAGCCTAAGTCTATAAAAATACAAATTATCATCGTATTCTAAAACCGGGAGTACTGCGGCTGCGCAGTCAGTTCCTACGAGTCACATTGGTCCCGTGGGAGGTGTTGGTGTCATCCACAAGGCTGTTTGGGGGTTGTTTCGGGTTTTCACCCTCTAACACAATGTTTTTAAGCCAAAGTTTAGAAATATGCAAATTTCCAGCGTATTTCCCAATCGAGAGTCTCGCGTCTGCACGATCAGTTCCTACGAGTCACATTGGTCTTGTGGGAGGTGTTGGTGCCACCTACGGGGCCGTTCAGGGGTTATTTCGGGTTTTCACACTCTGAAGCCATGTTTTTGAGCGTATGTCTAGAAAAATGCAAATTACCTTCATATTTACAAACCGGGAATTCCGCAGCTACGTGGTCAGTTCCTACAAGTAACATTGGTCCCGTGGAAGGTGTTGGTGCCACCCACAAGTCCGTTCTGGGGCTGTTTCGGGTTTTCACCCTCTAAAGCCATGTTTTTAAGCATAAATCTAGTCACATTGGTCCCGTGGGAGCTGCTAGTGCCACCCACGGAGCCGTTTGGGGGTTGTTTCGGGTTTCACCCACTAACGCCATGTTTTTCCAAAGTCCAAAAATAATCAAATAACCGTCGTATTCTCAAACCCGGAGTCCAGGGACTTCTCGGTCAGTTCCTACGAGTCACATTGGTCCCGTGGGAGGTGTTGGTGCCACCCACGGGGCCGTACGAGGGTTTTTTTGGGTTTTCACCCACTAACGCCAGGTTTTTAAGCCTAAGTCTAGAAAAATTCAAATTACCATAGTATTCTCAAACCGGGAGTCCTAGGGCTGCATGGTCAGTTCCTACGAGTCCCATTGGTGCCGTGGGTGGTGTTGTTGCCACCCACGGGGCTGTACGGGGGTTGTTTCGGGTTTTCACCCTCTAAAGCCATGTTTTTAGGCTTAAGTCTATAAATATTCAAATTACCGTCATATTCTCAAACTGAGAGTCCCAGGGCCGCGTGGTCCGTTCATACGAGTCCCATTGGTCCCGTGGGACGTGTTGGTACCACCCACGGGGCAGTTCGATGGCTGTTTCGGGTTTTCACCCTCTAAGGCCATGTTTTTAAGCCCAAGTGTAGAAATATTCAGATTATCATCGTATTCTCAAAACGGGAGTCCCGAGGCTGCGCGGTCGGTTCCTAAGAGTCACATTGGTCCCGTTGGAGGTGTTGGTGCCACCCACGGGGTCGTTCGGGGGTTGTTTTGTGTTTTCACCCTCTAAAGCCATATTTTTAAGCCTGAGTCTAGAACTACGTAAATTATCATCGTATTCTC
Organism: Sambucus nigra; assembly: GCA_949130495.1. Lineage (NCBI taxonomy): Eukaryota > Viridiplantae > Streptophyta > Magnoliopsida > Dipsacales > Adoxaceae > Sambucus > Sambucus nigra. The sequence continues at coordinate 175,659 of CASBWL010000398.1, read as the reverse complement.
AAACCGAGAGTCCCGGGACTTTGTGGTCAGTTCCTAGGAGTCACATTGGTCCCGCTGGAAGTGTTAGTGTCACCCACGGGGCAATTGGGGCTCTGTTTCGGGTTTTCACCCACTAAACCAATGTTTTTAAGCCTAAGTCTAGAAATATGCAAATTACTATTGCAAATTACCATCGTATTCTCAAACCGGGAGTCCTGGGACTTTGCGGTCAGTTCCTACGAGTTACATTGGTCCCATCGGAGGTGTTGGTGCCACCCACGTGGTCGTTCGGGGTTATTTCGGGTTTTCCCCCTCTAAAGCCATGTTTTTAAGCATAAGTCTTGAAATATAAAAATTATCATCATATTCTCAAACCGGGAGTCCAACGGCTGCGCGGTCAGTTCCTACGAGTTACATTGGTCCCGTGGGAGGTGTTGCTGCCACCCACAAGGCCGTTCGGGGGCTATTTTGGGTTTTCACCCTTTAAGGCCATGTTTTTAAGCCTAAGTTTAGAAATAATCAAATTACCATCGTATTCTCAAATCGAGAGTCCTGGGGCTGCTCGGCCATTTTCTTCGAGTCACGTTGGTCCCATGGGAGGTGTTGGTGCCACCCACGGGGTCGTTCGGGGGCTATTTCGGGCTTTAACCCTCTAAAGCCATGTTTTTAAGCCTAAGTCTAGAAATATTCAAATTATCATCATATTTTCAAACCGGGAGTCCTGCGGTTGCGCGGTCAGTTCTTACGTGTCATATTGGTCCCGTGGGAGGTGTTGGTGCCACCCACGGGACCGTTCGGGGATTGCTTTAGGTTTTCACCCTCTAATACCATGTTTTTCATCCTAAGTCTAGAAATACGCAAATTATCGTCATATTCTCTAACCAGGAGTCCCGCGGCTGCGCGTTCAGTTCCTACGGGTCACATTGGTCCCGTGCGAGGTATTGGTACCACCCACGGGGCCGTTCGGGGGCCGTTTCGAGTTTTCACCCTCTAAATCCATGTTTTTAAACCCAAGTCTAGAAATATGCAAATTACCATCGTATTCTCAAACCGGGACACCCGCGGCTGCGCGATCAGTTCCTACGAGTTACATTGGTCCCGTGGGAGGTGTTGGTGCCACCCACGGAGCCATTTGGGGGTTATTTTGGGTTTCACCCACTAACGCCATGTTTTACCAAAGTCCAAAAATATATAAATCATCATCATATTCTCAAACCAGGAGTCCCGGGACTTCGCGGTCAGTTGCTACGAGTCACATTTGTCCCGTGGGAGGTGTTGGTGCCACCCACGGGGCCGTACATGGGTTGTTTTGGGTTTTCCCCCACTAACGCCATGTTTTTAAGCCTAAGTCTAGAAATATTCAAATTACCTTCATATTCCCAAACCGAGAGTCCAGGGAGCCATACGATCATTTCATACGAGTCACATTGGTCCTGTGGGAGATGTTGGTGCCACCCACGGGGCCGTTCAGGGGCTATTTCGGGTTTTCACCCTCTAAGGCCATGTTTTAAGCCTATGTGTAGAAATATTCAGCTTATCATTGTATTCTGAAACCGGGAGTCCCGAGGCTGCGCGGTCAGTTCCTACGAGCCACATTGGTCCCGTAGGAGGTGTTGGTGCCACCCACGGGGCCGTTTGGGGGCTGTTTCGTGTTTTCACCCTCTAAAGCCATATTTTAAGCCTAAGTCTAGAAATATTCAAAATATCATCGTATTCTCAAATCGGGAGTCGGCTGTGCAGTCAGTTCCTACGAGTCACATTGGTCATGTGGGAGGTGTTGGTGCCACCCACGGGTCCTTTCGGGGATTGTTTCGGGTTTTCACCCTCTAACACCATATTTTATATCCTAAGTCTAAAATATGCAAATTATCATCGTATTCTCAAACCGGGAGTTCCGCGGCTGTGCTAGCAGTTCCTACGATACACATTGGTCCCATGGGAGGAGTTGGTGCCACCCACGGGGCCGTTCGGGTTTTCACCCTCTAAAGTCATGTTTTTAAGCCTAAGTCTAGAAATATTCAAATTACCGCCGTATCTCAAACCGAGACTCCTGCGGTTGTGCGGTCAGTTCCTACGAGTCACATTGGTCCCTTGGGAGGTGTTGGTTCCACCCACGGGACCATTCGGGAACTGTTTCGGGTTTTCACCCTCTAACACCATGTTTTTCATCTTAAGTCTAGAATTATGCAGATTATCATCATATTCTCAAACCGGGAGTCCCGCGGCTGCGCGATCAGTAACTATGAGTGACATTGCTCTAGTGGGAGGTGTTGGTGCCATCCCCGGGGCCGTTCGGGGGTTGTTTCGGGTTTTCACCCTCTGAAGCCATGTTTTTAAGCCTAAGTCTAAAAATATGTAAATTACTGTCGTATTCTTAAACCGGGAGTCCCTTGGCTGCACGGACAGTTCCTACGAGTTACATTGGTCCCATGGGAGGTGTTGGTGCCACTCATGGAGCTATTTGGGGGTTGTTTTGGGTTTCACCCACTAACGCCATATTTTTAATCCTAAGTGTTGAAGTATGCAAATTATCGCCGTATTCTCAAATCGGGAGTCCCGCGACTGCGCGGTCAGTTCCTACGAGTCACATTAGTTCCGTGGGATGTGTTAGTGCCACCCATGGGGCTGTTCGGGGGCTGTTTTGGGTTTTTACACTCTAAAGCCATGTTTTTAAGTCGATATCTTGAAATATTCAAATTACTGTCGTATTCTCAAATCGTGAGTCCCGCGGCTGCGGGTTCAGTTCCTACGAGTCACATCGGTCCCGTGGGAGCTGCTAGTGCCACCCACGGAGCCGTTTTGGGGTTGTTTCGGGTTTCACCCACTAAAGCCATGTTTGTAAAAGTCTAGAAATATTCAAATAACCGTCGTATTCTCAAACTGGGAGTCCCGGGAGTTCACGGCCAGTTCCTATGAGTACATTGGTCCCGTGGGTGGTGTTGGTGCCACCCACGGGGCCGTACGGTGGCTGTTTTGGGTTTTCACCCACTAGCGCCAGGTTTTTAAGCCTAAGTCTAGAAATATTCAAATTACCATCGTATTCTCAAACTGGGAGTCCCAGGGCTACATGGTCAGTTCCTACGAGTCCCATTGGTGCCGTGGGTGGTGTTGGTGTCACTCACGGGGCCGTACGGGGGTTGTTTCGGGTTTTCACCCTCTAAAGCAATATTTTTAGGCCTAAGTCCATAAATATTCAAATTATTGTCGTATTGTCAAACAGGGAGTCCCGCGGCTGGGCGGTCAGTTCCTACGAGTCACAGCGATCCAGTGGGAGGTGTTGGTGCCATCCCCGGGGCCGTTCGGGGGCTGTTTCGGGTTTTCACCCTCTAAAGCCATGTTTTTAAGCCTAGGTCTATAAATATGCAAATTACTGTTGTATTCTCAAACCGAGAGTCCCGTGGCTGCGCGGCCAGTTCCTATGAGTTACATTGGTCCCGTGGGAGTTGTTAGGGCCACTCATGGAGCCATTTCGGTGTTGTTTTGGGTTTCACCCACTAACGCCATATTTTACATCCTAAGTCTTGAAGTACGAAAATTATCATCGTATTCTCAAATCGGGAGTCCCGCGGCTGCACGGTCAGTTCCTACGAGTCACATTAGTCCCGTGGGAGGTGTTGGTGCCACCCACGGGGCTGTTCGGGGCTGTTTTGGGTTTTGACCCTCTAAAGCCATGTTTTTAAGCCTATATCTCGAAATATTCAAATTACCGTCGTATTCTCAAATCGTGAGTCCCGTGGCTACGCGGTAAGTTCCTACGAGTCACATTGGTCCCGTGGGAGATGCTAGTGCCACCCACGGAGCCGTTTGGGGGTTGTTTCGGGTTTGACCCACTAACGCCATATTTTTCCAAAGTCTAAAAATATTCAAATAACCATCGTACTCTCAAACCGGGAGTCCTGGGACTTCACGGTCAGTTCCTATGAGTCACATTGGTCCCGTGGGAGGTGTTGGTGCCACCCACGGGGCCGTACGGGGGTTGTTTTGGGTTTTCACCCACTAACGCCATGTTTTTAAGCCTAAGTCTAGAAAACTTCAAATTACCATCGTATTCTCAAACCGGGAGTCCTGGGGCTGCATGGTCAGTTCCTACGAGTCCCATTGGTGCCGTGGGTGGTGTTGCTGCCACCCACGGGGCCGTACGGGGGTTGTTTCGGGTTTTCACCCTCTAAAGCCATGTTTTTAGGCTTAAGTCTATAAATATTCAAATTACCGTCATATTCTCAAACTGAGAGTCCCAGGGTCGCGTGGTCCGTTCATACGAGTCACATTGGTCCCGTGGGAGGTGTTGGTGCCACCCACGGGGCCGTTCGATGGCTGTTTCGGGTTTTCACCCTCTAAGGCCATGTTTTTAAGCCCAAGTGTAGAAATATTCAGATTATCGTCGTATTCTCAAACCGGGAGTCCCGAGGCTGCGCGGTCGGTTTCTAAGAGTCACATTGGTCCCGTTGGAGGTATTGGTGCCATCCACGGGGTCGTTCGGGGGTTGTTTTGTGTTTTCATCCTCTAAAGCCATATTTGTAAGCCTGAGTCTAGAACTACGTAAATTATCATCGTATTCTCAAAATTGGAGTCCCGGGTCTTCGCGGTCAGTTCCTATGAGTCATATTGGTCCCGCGGGAAGTGTTAGTGTCACCCACGGGGCCATTCGGCTGCTCTTTTGGGTTTTCACCCTCTAAAGCCATGTTTTTAAGACTAAGTCTGGAAATATGCAAATTACCATTGCAAATTACCATCGTATTCTCAAACCGCGAGTCCCGGGACTTCGCGATTAGTTCCTACGAGTTACATTCGTCCCATCGGAAGTGTTGGTGCCACCCACGGGGTCGTTCGGGGGTTATTTCGGGGTTTCCCCTTTAAAGCCATGTTTTTAAGCCTAAGTCTTCAAATATGAAAATTATCATCGTATTCTCAAACCGGGAGTCCAGCGGCTGCGCTGTCAGTTCTTACGAGTCACATTGATCCCGTGGGAGGTGTTGGTGCCACCCACGGGGCCTTTCGGGGGCTATTTTGGGTTTTCACCCTCTAAAGCCATGTTTTTAAACCTAAGTTTAGAAATATTCAAATTACCATCGTATTCTCAAATCGAGAGTCTCGGGGCCGCTCGGTAAGTTCCTTTGAGTCACATTTGTCCCATGGGAGGTGTTGGTGCCACCCACGTTGTCGTTTGGGGGAGATTTCGGGTTTTAACCCTCTAAAGCCAAGTTTTTAAACCTAAGTATAGAAATATTCAAATTACCGTTGTATTCTCAAACCGGGAGTCCTGTGGTTGCGCGGTCAGTTCTTACATGTCACATTGGTTCCATGGGAGGTGTTGGTGTAACCCACGGGACCGTTCGGGGATTGTTTTAGGTTTTCACCCTCTAACGCCATGTTTTTCATCCTATGTCTAGAAATATGCAAATTATCGTCATATTCTCAAATCGAGAGTCCCGCGGCTGCACGTTCAGTTCCTACGGGTCACATTGTTCCCGTGGGAGATATTGATACCACCCACGGGGCCGTCCGGGGCCGTTTTGAGTTTTCACCCTCGAAAGCCATGTTTTTAAGCCTAAGTCCATAAATATACAAATTACCATTGTATTCTCAAATCGAGAGTCCCGCGGCTACGTGGTCAGTTCCTACGAGTTACATTGGTCCCGTGGGAGGTGTTGGTGCCACCCACGGAGCCATTTGGGGGTTGTTTTGGGTTTCACCCACTAACGCCATATTTTACTAAAGTCTAAAAATATTCAAATCACCATCATATTCTCAAACAGGGAGTCCCAAGTCTTCGCGGTCAGTTCCTACGAGTCACAATAGTCCCACGGGAGGTGTTGGTGCCACCCACGGGGCCGTACAGGGGCTGTTTCGGGTTTTCACCCTCTAAAGCCATGTTATTAAGCCTAAGTCTATAAATATTCAAATTATTGTCGTATTGTCAAACAGGGAGTCCCGCGGCTGGGCGGTCAGTTCCTACGAGTCACAGCGATCCAGTGGGAGGTGTTGGTGCCATCCCCGGGGCCTTTCGGGGGCTGTTTCGGGTTTTCACCCTCTAAAGCCATGTTTTTAAGCCTAGGTCTATAAATATGCAAATTACTGTTGTATTCTCAAACCGGGAGTCCCGTGGCTGCGCGGTCAGTTCCTATGAGTTACATTGGTCCCGTGGGAGTTGTTGGGGCCACTCATGGAGCCATTTCGGTGTTGTTTTGGGTTTCACCCACTAACGCCATATTTTACATCCTAAGTCTTGAAGTACAAAAATTATCATCGTATTCTCAAATCGGGAGTCCCGCGGCTGCATGGTCAGTTCCTACGAGTCACATTAGTCCCGTGGGAGGTGTTGGTGCCACCCACGGGGCTGTTCGGGGCTGTTTTGGGTTTTGACCCTCTAAAGCCATGTTTTTAAGCCTATATCTCGAAATATTCAAATTACCGTCGTATCTCAAATCGTGAGTCCCGTGGCTATGCGGTAAGTTCCTACGAGTCACATTGGTCCCGTGGGAGCTGCTAGTGCCACCCACGGAGCCGTTTGGGGGTTGTTTCGGGTTTGACCCACTAACGCCATATTTTTCCAAAGTCTAAAAATATTCAAATAACCATCGTATTCTCAAACCGGGAGTCCTGGGACTTCACGGTCAGTTCCTATGAGTCACATTGGTCCCGTGGGAGGTGTTGGTGCCACCCACGGGGCCGTACGGGGGTTGTTTTGGGTTTTCACCCACTAACGCCATGTTTTTAAGCCTAAGTCTAGAAAAATTCAAATTACCATCGTATTCTCAAACCGGGAGTCCTGGGGCTGCATGGTCAGTTCCTACGAGTCCCATTGGTGCCGTGGGTGGTGTTGCGGCCAACCACGGGGCCGTACGGGGGTTGTTTCGGGTTTTCACCCTCTAAAGCCATGTTTTTAGGCTTAAGTCTATAAATATTAAAATTACCGTCATATTCTCAAACTGAGAGTCCCAGGGTCGCGTGGTCCGTTCATACGAGTCACATTGGTCCCGTGGGAGGTGTTGGTGCCACCCACGGGGCCGTTCGATGGCTGTTTCGGGTTTTCACCCTCTAAGGCCATGTTTTTAAGCCCAAGTGTAGAAATATTCAGATTATCGTCGTATTCTCAAACCGGGAGTCCCGAGGCTGCGCGGTCGGTTTCTAAGAGTCACATTGGTCCCGTTGGAGGTATTGGTGCCACCCACGGGGTCGTTCGGGGGTTGTTTTGTGTTTTCACCCTCTAAAGCCATATTTGTAAGCCTGAGTCTAGAACTACATAAATTATCATCGTATTCTCAAAATTGGAGTCCCGGGTCTTCGCGGTCAGTTCCTATGAGTCATATTGGTCCCGCGGGAAGTGTTAGTGTCACCCACGGGGCCATTCGACTGCTCTTTTGTGTTTTCACCCTCTAAAGCCATGTTTTTAAGACTAAGTCTGGAAATATACAAATTACCATTGCAAATTACCATCGTATTCTCAAACCGCGAGTCCCGGGACTTCGCGATTAGTTCCTACGAGTTACATTCGTCCCATCGGAAGTGTTGGTGCCACCCACGGGGTCGTTCGGGGGTTATTTCGGGGTTTCCCCTTTAAAGCCATGTTTTTAAGCCTAAGTCTTCAAATATGAAAATTATCATCGTATTCTCAAACCGGGAGTCCAGCGGCTGCGCTGTCAGTTCTTACGAGTCACATTGATCCCGTGGGAGGTGTTGGTGCCACCCACGGGGCCGTTCGGGGGCTATTTTGGGTTTTCACCCTCTAAAGCCATGTTTTTAAACCTAAGTTTAGAAATATTCAAATTACCATCGTATTCTCAAATTGAGAGTCTCGGGGCCGCTCGGTAAGTTCCTTTGAGTCACATTTGTCCCATGGGAGGTGTTGGTGCCACCCACGTTGTCGTTTGGGGGAGATTTTGGGTTTTAACCCTCTAAAGCCAAGTTTTTAAACCTAGGTATAGAAATATTCAAATTACCGTTGTATTCTCAAACCGGGAGTCCTGTGGTTGCGCGGTCAGTTCTTACATGTCACATTGGTTCCATGGGAGGTGTTGGTGTAACCCACGGGACCGTTCGGGGATTGTTTTAGGTTTTCACCCTCTAACGCCATGTTTTTCATCCTACGTCTAGAAATATGCAAATTATCGTCATATTCTCAAATCGAGAGTCCCGCGGCTGCACGTTCAGTTCCTACGGGTCACATTGTTCCCGTGGGAGATATTGGTACCACCCACGAGGCCGTCCGGGGCCGTTTTGAGTTTTCACCCTCGAAAGCCATGTTTTTAAGCCTAAGTCCATAAATATACAAATTACCATTGTATTCTCAAATCGAGAGTCCCGCGGCTACGTGGTCAGTTCCTACGAGTTACATTGGTCCCGTGGGAGGTGTTGGTGCCACCCACGGAGCCATTTGGGGGTTGTTTTGGGTTTCACCCACTAACGCCATATTTTACCAAAGTCTAAAAATATTCAAATCACCATCATATTCTCAAACAGGGAGTCCCAAGTCTTCGCGGTCAGTTCCTACGAGTCACAATAGTCCCGCGGGAGGTGTTGGTGCCACCCACGGGGCCGTACAGGGGCTGTTTCGGGTTTTCACCCTCTAAAGCCATGTTATTAAGCCTAAGTCTAGATATATTCAAATTACCTTGGTATTCTCAAACCGGGAGTCCCGCGGCCGCACGGTCAGTTCCTATGAGTCACATTGACCCCGTGGGAGGTGTTGGTGCCGCCCACGGAGCCGTTTAGGGGTTGTTTCGGGTTTCACCAACTAACGCTATGTTTTGCCAAAGTCTAGAAATATTCAAATTACCGTCGTATTCTCAAATCGAGAGTCGACTGTGGGGTCAATTCCTACGAGTCACATTGGTCCCGTAAGAGATGTTGGTGCCACCCACGGGGCCTGTCGGGGGTTGTTTCGTGTTTTCACCCTCTAAAGCCATATTTTTAAGCCTAAGTTCAGAAATATTCAAATTACCGTCGTATTCTAAAATCGGGAGTTGGCTGCGCGGTCAGTTCCTAGGAGTCACATTGATCCCGTGGGAGCTGTTGGTGCCACCCACGGGACCGTTCGGGTAGTGTATCGGGTGTTCACCCTCTAACACCATATTTTTCATCTTAAGTCTAGAAATATGCAAATTATCATCGTATTCTCAAACCGGGAATCTCGTGGTTGTGCAGACAGTTCCTACGAGTCACATTGGTCCTATGGGAGGTGTTGGTGCCACCCACGGGGCCGTTCGGGGGCTGTTTCGAGTTTTCACCCTCTAAAGCCATGTTTTAAGCCTAAGTCTAGAAATATTCAAATTACCATTGTATTCTCAAATCGGGAGTCCTGGGGCTGCACGGTCAATTCCTACTAGTCCCATTGGTCCCGTGGGACATGTTGGTTCCACCCACGGGACCGTTCGGGGACTGTTTCAGGTTTTCACCCTCTAACACCATGTTTTTCATCCTAAGTTTAGAAATATGCAAATTATCATCATATTCGCAAACCGGGAGTCCCGCGGCTACGTGGTCAGTACCTATGAGTCCCATTGGTCAAGTGGGAGGTGTTGGCGCCATCCCCGAGGTCATTCGGGGGCTGTTTTGAGTTTTCATCCTCTAAAGTCATGTTTTTAAGCCTAAGTCTATAAATATCCAAATTATCGTCGTATTCTCAAATCGGGAGTCCCGTGGCAGCGCGGTCAGTTCCTACGAGTCACATTGGTCTCGTGGGAGGTGTTGGTGCCACCCATGGGACCGTTCGCGGACTCTTTTGGGTTTTCACCCTCTAACAACATATTCTTCATCCTAAGTCTAGAAATATGAAAATTATCATTATATTCTCAAACTGGGAGTCCCGCGGCTGTGCGGTCAGTTCCTACGAGTCACATTGGTCCTGTGGGAGGTGTTGGTGCCACCCACGGGGCCGTTCGGGGGTTGTGTCGGGTTTTCACCCTCTAAAGCCATGTTTTTAAGCCCAAGTCTATAAATATTCAAATTACCATTGTATTCTCAAATCGGGAGTCCCGCGGCCACACGGTCAGTTCCTACGAGTCACATTGGTCCCATGGGAGGTGTTGGTGCCACCCACAGAGCCGTTTAGGGGTTATTTCGGGTTTCACCCACTAACGTCATGTTTTGCCAAAGTTTAGAAATATTCAAATTACCGTCGTATTCTCAAATCGGGAGTCGGCTGTGCGGTCAATTCCTACGAGTCACATTGGTCCCGTAGGAGGTGTTGGTGCCACCCACGGGGCCGTTCGGGGGTTGTTTCGTGTTTTCACCCTCTAAAGCCATATTTTTAAGCCTAAGTCTAGAAATATTCAAATTACCTTTGTATTCTCAAATTGGGAGTTAGCTGCGCAGTCAGTTCCTACGAGTCACATTGCTCCCGCGGGAGCTGTTGGTGCCACTCACGGGACCGTTCGGGGAGTGTTTCGGGTTTTCACCCTCTAACACCATATTTTTCATCTTAAGTCTAGAAATATGCAAATTATCATCGTATTCTCAAATCGGGAGACCCGTGGTTGTGCGGATAGCTCATACGAGTCACATTGGTCCTGTGGGAGGTGTTGGTGCCACCCACGGCGCCGTTCGGGGGCTGTTTCAAGTTTTCACCCTCTAAAGCCATGTTTTTAAGCCTAAGTCTAGAAATATTCCAATTACCATCGTATTCTCAAATCGGGAGTCCCGAGGCTGCACGGTCAGTTCCTACGAGTCCCATTGGTCCCGTGGGTGGTGTTGGTGCTACCCGCGGGGCCTACGGGGGTTGTTTTGGGTCTTCACCCTCTAAAGCCATGTTTTTAGGCCTAAGTATATAAATATTCAAATTATCGTCGTATTCTCAAGCCGAGAGTCCCGTGGCTACGCGGTCAGTTACTACGAGTCACATTGGTCCCGTGGGAGGTGTTGTTGCCACCCACAGGGTCGTTCGGGGGCTTTTTCGTGTTTTCAACCTCTAAAGTCATGTTTTTAAGCCTAACACTAGAAATATGCAAATTACCATTGTATTCTCAAATCGGGAGTCCCATGACTGCGCGGTCAGTTCCTACGTGTCGCATTGGTCCCGTGGGAGGTGTTGGTATCACCCACGGGGCCATTTGGGGGCTTTTTCGAGTTTTCACCCTCGAAAGCCTTATTTTTAATCCCAAATCTAGAACTAGGTAAATTATCGTCGTATTCTCAAACCGGGAGTCCCGAGACTTCGTGGTCAGTTCCTACGAGTCACATTGGTCCCGTGGGAAGTGTTAGTGTGACCCACGGGGCCATTCGGGAGCTGTTTAGGGTTTTCACCCTCTAAAGCCATGTTTTTAAGTCTAAGTCTAGAAATATGCAAATTACCATTGCAAATTACCATTATATTCTCAAACCGGGAGTCCCGGGACTTCGCGGTCAGTTCCTACAAGTTACATTGGCCCCATGGGAGTTATTGGTGCCACCTATAGGGTCGTTCTGGGGTCGTTTCCGGTTTTCCCCTCTCAAGCAATGTTTTTAAGAGTCTTGAAATATGCAAATTATCATCGTATTCTCAACTGGGAGTCCCGCGGCTGCGCGGTCTGTTCATACGAGTAACATTGGTCTCGTGGGAGGTGTTGGTGCCACCCACGGGGTCGTTCGGGTGCTATTTCGGGTTTTAACCCTCTAAAGCCATTTTTTTAAGCCTAAGTATAAAAAATTTCAAATTGTCCTCGTATTCTCAAACCGGGAGTCCTGCGGTTGAGCGATCGGTTCTTACTTGTCATATTGGTCCCGTGGGAGGTGTTGGTGCCACCCGTGGGACTGTTCGGGGAATGTTTTAGGTTTTCACCCTCTAACACCATGTTTTTCATCCTAAGTCTAAAAATATGAAAATTATCATCATATTCTCAAATCGGGAATCCCGCGGCTGCGGGTTCAGTTCCTACGAGTTACATTGGTCCCGTGGGAGGTGTTGGTGCCACCCACGCGGCCGTTCGGGGGATGTTTCGAGTTTTCACCCTCTAAAGAAATTGTTTTACGCCTAAGTCTAGAAATATACAAATTACCATCGTATTCTAAAATCGAGAGTCCCGCGGCTGCGCGGTTAGTTCCTACGAGTTACATTGGTCCCGCGGGAGGTAATGGTGCCATCCACGGAGCCATTTGGGGGTTGTTTTGGGTTTCACCCACTAATGCCATGTTTTACCAATGTCTAGAAATATTCAAATTACCATCGATTTCTCAAATTGGGAGTCCCGAGGCGTGCAGTCAGTTCATACGAGTCACATTGGTCCCGTGGGAGGTGTTGGTGCCACCCACGGGATCGTTCGGGGGCTGTTTCGGGTTTTCACCATCTAAGGCTATGTTTTTAAGCCTAAGTGTAGAAATATTTATCTTATCGTTGTATTCTCAAACTTGGAATCCCGAGGCTGCGCGGTTAGTTCCTATGAGTCACATTGGTCCCGTAGGAGGTGTTGGTGCCACCCACCGGGCCGTCCGGGAGCTGTTTCGTGTTTTCACCCTCTAAAGCCATATTCTTAAGCCTAAGTCTAGAAATATTCAAAATACCTACGTATTTTCGAATCGGGAGTCGGTTGCTCGGTCAGTTCCTACGAGTAACATTGGTCCCGTGGGAGGTGTTGGTGCCACCCATGGGTCCGTTTGGGGACTGTTTTTGGTTTGCACCTTCTAACACCATATTTTTTATCCTAAGTCTATAAATATGCAAATTATCGTCGTATTCTCAAAGCGGAAGTCCTGCGATTGCACGGTCAATTCCTACGGGTCACATTGGTCCCGTGGGAGGTGTTGGTGCCACCCACGGAGTCGTTTGGGGGGTTCTTCGGGTTTCACCAACTAAAGCCATATTTTGCCAAAGTCTAGATATATTCAAATGATCGTCGTATTCTCAAATTGGGAGTCCGCTGTGCAGTCATTTCCTACGAGTCACATTGGTCCCGTGGGAGGTGTTGGTGCCACCCACGGGGTCGTTCGGGGGCTGTTTCGGGTTTTGACCATCTAAATTCATGTTTTTAAGCCTAAGTCTTAAAATATGCAAATTACCATCGTATTCTCAAACCGAGAGTCCCGCGGCTGCGCGGTCAGTTCCTGCGACTCACATTGGTCCCGTGGGAGGTGTTGGTGCCACCCACGTGGCCGTTCGGGGTATTTTTTGGGTTTCACCCTCTAAAGCCATGTTTTTAAGCCTTAGTTTAGAAATATTAAAATTACTGTCGTATTCTCAAATCGAGAGTCCCGGGGTTGCTCGGTCAGTTCCTACAAGTCACCTTGGTCCCACGGGAGGTGTTGGTGCCACCCATGGGGCCGTTCGGGGGCTAATTCGGGTGTTCACTGATGGAGCGGTAAAAGTGTGTTCATGTGAGGACACAATCGTCGTGTGTTTTGTCGCCGCGATACAAAGATCTAAACTAAAACTACACTTGACAAGCAAGCACAATCGTAAGTCGGGTATCGTAAGAAATCCACAGGGAGTGATTAAATTTTACATGTTAATTGCTTTAAAACTTCAAGAATAAAAGTGTAAAAGTTGATGGGTGGTTATGGTGACAAAAGAAAAGAATAAGTTACCCTACACAAAAGTAAAGCGAGGATCGGGATCGCATCCTACCACACGGAACGAAAAAACTAATAACTAGAGTTAAGGCTCGAAAGCAATCTAATCGATTATATCCAATTAAGCATAAACATCACCCAATAAGGAATTTAAGCCAATGTTGCGAGATTAAACATTTAATCAAAAATGGTCACACGCGGATTAAATTCGGATTGTCACTATAAACACTAAAGTTGCATGACAAATAAAGTTAAATGCATAACAATCCAACTTTAATACACGCGGTTTCAATTAAACGCGGTTTTGAACGAAACCTAGTTTTCGGAGCTCGGGGCCCGAAAATGGAGGAAATGGAATCCCGACCCTATTTATCTAAGGATGCATAGTGAATTAAACTAAATTATGTTAATTAAACTAGGAAAGCAAGAATTAAAGCATGTAAACTAGTTAGAAAGCATGGAAACTAAATTAGAAGGCAAGGAAATATGAAGAACAAACTATGTTAATGGAGAGGGTAATGAAAAGTCAACATACAAACCAATTAGACTGTCAATCTAAAGAAAAATGAAGAAGAACCATCCAAAACCCTCAAAACCCTAACTATTATAACCTAAAATCGTGTATGTACTGCTCTCCTATCTTATTACAATAAAATTGACTTATATAGTAAGTTGGAATAAAAGAAAAGAAGAAAGAAAAGAAGAAATTATTTGCAGGGGAAAACAGGGGATCGATCGATCGACCCCTGTGGTCGATCGATCGACAGTGTAAATCGTGGCAAAAATAAGATGGCTCGATCGATTGACCCTCGGGCTCGATCGATCAATCAAGCAATGGCAGCCTGCAATTTCCCCTGCATTGGCATACATTCCATCTCCGCTCAAATCACCGTAACTTTGTCATACGGGCTCGGAATCATGCACCGTTCGCGGCCACGCGAAGCTAGCGAGGAGAGATACAACTTCCGTGTAGATGTCGGGCCAGGTACCCAATCTATCATAAGACTAAAATGCCCTTGCGTGTGCGATGGTGTACGAAAATCGAGCGGAATGCGTCCGAACTTCACACTTGGCATCAAAATACCTATAAAAGCTCAATTAACCCCTGCAAAGCATGTTAACATAGAAATCCAAGGTTTTCTGGTTAATGAGCATCAATATAGGGAATAAGATACCCGAGGGGGCTAATAACGCGTAGGTTAACGGGTGAAATACGCAATATTTGCGGTGTATCACACCCCCTAACTTACACATTGCTAGTCCCTAGCAATGAAATAGGATGCAACAAGAAGAACAAGTAAACCAACACAGGAGAGATTACAAAAGTATGGTATAAAAGAAATAAAAAGATAAGGCCACTTTCGCGGGCGATTCGATTGCATTTAGCATATGCAATAAGCCATTAAACCCCTAGGTTACCCTAGTGGACGAGTGTCGTCTCGTGAGGGTTTTCAGTGATGGAACCCACAAACATCATAAAGTTTCCTCAGAATATGCCCAATCAAGTAAGACAAACTCATCAGTGCGAACAAGATTTCAACATGTTATTAGCATAGCAAACTAATTCTCATGAGAAGTCCATAGTTATTAACATTATCGAATGCACCTCAATGAATTGAAACTCTAACATGTGGGAGGGGAGTGAGCATATGCAATATATGATTTGGCGAAAAACTTAAATAACTCGGATACTAAATATCAAAGAATGCAAAAAAGTCAATCCTCATGGGCATCACACTCATCGAATGAAATCACTTGAAACAGGGAGGTAACACACTGGACATGCGGGCATAAGGAGTAAATGTAAAGGGAAACTAGGCCACGCAAATGTCACAAAAGAAGAACGCTATATAGGAAATAAAAATTGCAATCTCAGTGAAAGGATACCACACATATAAAAGAGGCGGAGTGCATTTTCACAGATTATCAACACTATTTAAACAATTGAATTACATCTACTTAAGATCACATAGGACTATAATAGGGTTGTAATGTAGGCTAGGTTAAGGTACGAAATGAAAGGGATGTATATACGGATTCAAAGTGTTTGGGGATGAAACTCGGAATAATGGGCAAAAGTGGGCAATATCAAAAGTGGACAAATTATGTCCAAAAGCATTAGATATAACAATCGGGAGAGTAACAAGGATTATTGAAACACTACAAACAATATAAACAACTTTCTCTTTCTTTTTCTTTTCTTCCTTTTTCTCACTTTTTCTCTTTTCTTTTCTTTTGTTTTCAACTTCTCTTTTTCACTCTTTTTCATTTCTTTTTCTTCTCACTTCTTACTCTTTTCATGCTCAAATTGCAACAACAATACACTAATAACATTCAATTCCAAGCAACAATCCAAACAAGGGTATGTAAGTTAATATATATGGTATAAAACTCCAATTTGGAGTTGGATATGGGATTTTGGGTAATGAAAAGAAAGGCTAGTATTTAGGCTCAAGTGGGTTGACTAGGGAACATATAAAGGGTGAGGTCAAGGTCATATGGGTGATATATCAAAGAGGGCCTATGATCATTTTAAAAAGTATATGCAATTCTCGAGTCAAAACAATAAATGAAAATCAAGCTCAAGTAACACATTTCAAGTATGAACTCAATTAATGAACGGTCAATGAAAGAATAAAGAGATTACCAATGATTGTAACGTTTTCAAAGAGGAAAGAAAGGTGTATAAACTCACAAATGAAGATAAGTCTACAATCTCACTCGGTGTAAGTATATACAATGCAACAAAAGCATACCGAGTTATAAAAATCTTAAACCAAATCAATATAACAAGAATGGTGCATGTGCTCACGGGTTAAAGTTTAATTCATAATGTTATTCATAATATCAATGATTTAGGGACTATAATCTAATAACTTCTAAAATCGAGAACATGCATCGTTGAATTGTCTATTTGATCGGGCAATTATTAAAATTTATCATCGGAAACAAGGCAAAATGCCCAACAAAGGAGAAAAAAGAAAGAAAATATTTTTGAAATTTTTCAAATTTTTAAGAAAAACATGCTTTGTAACTAAATTGTAATCAAATCCAAGGACTAAACAGCAAAATGGATAGTATATCCTACACCCCCTAACTTAAATGTTGCATTGTCCCCAATGCGTCCATTAAAGAACACAACACAAAGCTAGGAAAAGAATGATATTACCCACATGTGGAGCGATCTCCATAAGTACAAGTCCAAATGAAGCTGCAAAACAAGTTAGTACAAAGCATATGAAGAATATGTACCGATGTATTAAGTTAAGAGAATCTATGTCACAAGTCACAATAATATAGAGGGGTTGAAGTGCAAATACTAGATAAATTGATGGTGAACTTTTTGATTTTATAAAATGGAAGGGCACACACATCAAAATCCAATAAACAACCACAAACTACATTTTCATTTCTCATTTCATAAGTTCAATACAAAATCACTTAATACATTACAACTGATGAAATGAAAGAAATACAAATACTAATAAAAATTAAAATTAAAAAATTAAAAGTACAATATAATATCCGATCCCAAAATACAAAAAAAACCCAGTACAGCAACAGCCTAGTGACCAGAACCACTAGGATCAGAGGGGTCCTGAAAATGAGGAGCCAATGGTGTGTTGGAATCACTGCGCTGCAGATAAAGATCTCTCATCATCCGCTGCATCATCCGGTAATCATGTCTATGTTATGCCCTGGCCTGCCTCTGCATAGCCCACTCCTGTCGCTGCTCGGCATAAAACTGCTCCTGCTGAGCCTGCTGTTGCGCCCACTGCTGCCGCTGGTCGGCCTGCAACTGGTCCAGGCGGGACTCCCAAGTCGCCCACCTGAGATGGGTCTCCTCCCAGCGCTGGTCATGCACGACCTGAAATGCCGCAAAGCGGGAATCATCCTCAGTGTGTGGCACGTGCGAACCCTCGAACATCTCCATCTCTCGGACCTCATCCTCCTCATCGTCTGGCACATCAGCCATCTCTACCCTCTGTCTCTTACCATCCAGTTGCCCCCACTCGTGCTTCAGCTTTTTCGAGATGTTGTCCTTAGAGAGAAGCCCGAGTGGGTCATGCTTACGGTCTGCGTCCATCTCCGGGAAACCGTGCGATATACAAATCTTCATAATGAGGGCAGGAAAGGGAAGGGAATACCTCCAAGCGATCTCCTTCGCAGTCGCGCACATCATGTCAAGAAAAATACTGGGCAATCTGATACTGCCCAATCCATTGATCATCGTGTAGATCAGTGCGGCATGTTTGTGACGAACCTCAGACCGGTTGTTCGTCACCATGAAGGAATGAACATTGATGTAGTGTAATAATCGAGGCAAGTCCTCCACTGCCGCCGAGCGAAAAGCACCCTTCTTCCACGCCTCTCCCGGTGCAAGGGCCTCTATCAATGTCCGTCGGCCAAAAATAGTCCCATCGAGAAAACTGACGGAGTCCGCAGGGAGAGGAACATCCATAAAATCTGCTAAATCTGATATACTGAAGGGAATCCTAACCCCACGAACCATGGCCTCATATGTCATCGGCCCACTGCTGCCCTTTACCTCCACTAACGTCGCGTAGAATATTCGGACCAACTCCTCATTGACACGCCCGTTAGTGGCAAGAAAGGGCTCCCAACCCTGATGGCACAACAGAACCCGTGCCTCCCTCGGTATCTCCTCAGGTACCCACGCAAAGTGATAACCAAGCGTTCGCTCGGATGTGTAAAAATGTACGCAGAACCAATCCCGCTCCTGGTCACAGCGGAAACCATCAACGCCCCCGGCGGGCACACACCTAGTAAAGCTGTACTTTTTTGGTGCCATTTCAACCTACAAAACAAAAATTACACAATACAAAGCAAAATGTAAGCACAATTTATGGTTAGTAGTGTACAAGTTGAAATGGTGGTGCATGTGCGCAAAACCGAGGTGAAAATATGCAACATTGCGATGAAGAGTGTCGGAATGCGACAAGGCATGGTAATCGCCCAACTGTGCGTCAAAAATTGGATTGAAATTTGTTTTAGGCATTTTGACGAACACTTGGCGTGCGCAATGTGCGTCAAGGTTGAAAATACCGATATGAACCAACGAAATCACCCCACTCATGAACAAAACAACAATGCAGCAATTCATACATGTTCATGAGTGGATTTTCAACAAGAAACATGAGAAAAACAGTTGGAACAACCAAAATCAGGGGCAAACACCAACATATTCAAACATTGTCAATCTAGGGTTTAAACATGTAATTTGTGACAAAATTCTAACAAAAACTACAAATACAAGTAAAAGTAGTGGGGAATATACCTTTGCAATGTAGATTTTAGAAGAAAATGGAAGAAAAGTGGTTGGGAAGAAAATTAGGGCACGAAATCAGTTTAGAGAGGAGAGGAGAGAATAAGAAAAAAGGGAAAAAAAGTAGCAACCCTCGGCCTTAACCTTCTTGATCGATCGATCGAGCCTGGCCTTCGATCGATCGATCAAGCAAGGCCAGGCACACTGCATCCCTTTTTTTAAATGGGGGGAAATGTAAATAAGGGATAATTATGGGGTTCTAAATATAAAATACTATATATATAGTATATATATATGTATATACATATAAATATGAAATAAAAATAGAAAAATAAAAATAAAAATAAAAATAAAAATAAAATTAATTACATATAGGCATAAATAGGCACACAATATGGCCAAAGTGAACCAAAAAATTAAAAATATGTATAATGAGCAACGCACATGCATGGTCATGACGAAATGAAAAATAAAATAAAAGAAAAAGAAAAAGAAATGCAAATGCGTGGGAATGCGCGTGTGAAAAATAAAGGAAAAAATATATCTGCGACTTTTTTGATTATTTTCTTAAGAAATGCGTGCCGGGATGCGTAGTCTCTGCAAATTCAAGTCCGTTGAACCTACAAAAGAGTTAGAACCAAGCATACAAAAAGAAATAAAAAGAGATTAAGTAATTACACTAGGCTAAAATTAAGAAAAACAAAAATGAAGAAGTTTGTATATACAACCTACACTTAGGATGTGCAATTAACTATATACCAATAGTTTAAACTTTTGAGGGTCCATCCAAAACACAATTTGAATTTGGCGGATCAACAACGGACCCTACCGAACATGCATGCCTCCCGTAAAATAGGAATTCCGTTTGAACAACGGAAGGCATGTGGGCGGTGAAAGATATGAACCATCGCCAATTTGAAATTCTGGGCGGACGATGGGGGCTTTGGATAACAATGGGGAAAAGAACACTAGAGGACCAAGAAAAATTGATTCATCTCCCAAAGATTTTTCAAACGGAATGGGAGATGGTGCACACGTCGGGATAACATCCATCGAAAACAAGTCCGGTAAGGAGTCCTCGTCGGCAAAAAGTGTAGAAGTTTTAAAAGTTTCTACCGACTCATTGGAATCAATCGGTAATTCTAATGGTTCGATCACGGAAAACGAATATGGTGATGAAACAAATTCAATCTCAATCGACTCATCGTCGGAAGGAGATTGAATTTTGGGGGAGAAAGATTAACATTCGATGAGAAATTCTTTGAAGAATTGAGGTGAAACACAAGTTTCCACCTCCTCGTTGTTTTGTGCAAAAGAATTCATCTCATCGCAAAGTGCGCCTAGTCTCATTCCAGCATCATTTAGGCTTTCCAAACCTTGGGAGTAAAGAAGCAAAGTTTCTTCCAAAGTAGGCTTCCTCGGCTCAAGAGCCTCGGACTCCTCATTTGGTTGAAATTCGTCTTCGAAAGTAATGAAATAAGAATCGTCATTGGATTCGAATAATGAATCCAACTCAAGCTCCCAATAATGATTTTCATTCCGATAAATGTTTTCATGTCTTTCAAACTCAAGAAACTCTTCAAAATGGAAGACTTGAAAACTATCCCCAAAGTAAGAATCATTAGAATGACCGTAATAACTATAATAGTAGGACATGATTACCTCGTCGTTGTAGATGGAGAATCCGAGCAAGGAAGTGAGCAACCGCGAATCAACGTTTCTTAGCGCTCAAATATGCAAATCCTGCAAGAAAGGTTAAAAGAAAGAATACAAATAGGAAAGGAAAAATACTATGAAATAATAAAACAATTACTATCTAAAATACACTCCCCGACAACGGCGCCATTTTGATCGGGCGGTAAAAGTGTGTTCGTGTGAGGACACAATCGTCGTGTGTTTCGCCGCCGCGATACAAAGACCTAAACTACAACTACACTTGACAAGCAAGCACAGCGGTAAGTCGGGTATCGTAATAAATCCACAGGGAGTTATTAAATTTTAGATGTTAATTGCTTTAAAACTTCAAGAATAAAAGTGTAAAAGATGATGGGTGGTTATGGTGACAAAAGAAAAGAATAAGTTACGCTACACAAAAGTAAAGCGAGGATCGGGATCGCATCCTAACACACGGAACGAAACAACTAATAACTAGAGTTAAGGCTCGAAAGCAATCTAATCGATCATATCCAATTAAGCATAAACATCACACAATAAGGAATTTAAGCCAAAGTTGCGAGATTAAACAATTAATCAAAAATGGTCACACGCGGATTAAATTCGGATTGTCGCTATAAACACTAAAGTTGCATGACAAATAAAGTTAAACGCATAACAATCCAACTTTAATACACGCGGTTTCAATTAAATGCGATTTTGAATGAAACCTAGTTTTCGGAGCTCGGGGCCCGAAAATGGCGGAAATGAAATCCCGGCCCTATTTATCTAAGGATGCATAGTGAATTAAACTAAATTATGTTAATTAAACTAGGAAAGCAAGAATTAAAGAATGTAAACTAGTTAGAAAGCATATAAACCAAATTACAAGGCAAGGAAAGATGAAGAACAAACTATGTTAATGGAGAGTGTAATGAAAAGTCAACATACAAACCAATTAGATTGTCTATCCAAAGAGAAATGAAGAAGAACCATCCAAAACCCTCAAAACCCTAACTATTATAACCTAAAATCGTGTATGTACTGATATCCTATCTTATTACAACAAAATTGACTTATATAGTAAGTTGGAATAAAAGAAAAAAAGAAAGAAAAGAAAGAAAATATCTGCAGGGGAAAACAGGGGATTGATCGATCGACCTCTGTGGTCGATCGATCGACAGTGTAAATCGTGGCAAAAATAAGAAGGATCGATCGATCGACCCTCAGGCTCGATCGATCGATGAAGCATTGGCATACATTCCATCTCTGCTCAAATCGACGTAACTTTGTCATACGGGCTCGGAATCACGCACCATTCATGGCCACGCGAAGCTAGCGAGGAGAGCTACAACTTCCGTGTAGATGTCGGGCCAGGTACCCAATCTGTCAAAAAACTAAAATGCCCTTGCGCGTGCGATAGTGTACGGAAATCGAGCGGAATGCGTCCGAACTTCACACTTGGCATCAAAGTACCTATAAAAGCTCAATTAACCCCTGCAAAGCATGTTAACGTAGAAATCCGAGGTTGTATGGTTAACGAGCATAAATATAAGGAATAAGATACCCGAGGGGGCTAATAACGCGTAGGTTAACGGGTGAAATACGCAATATTTGCGTCGTATCATTCACCCTCTAAAGCCATGTTTTTAAACCTAAGTCAAGAAATATTCAAATTCCCGCCTTATTCTCAAACCGGGAGTCCCGTGGCTACGCGTTCAATTCGTACGAGTCACATTGGTCCTGTGGTCGGTGTTGGTGCTACCCACGGGGCCATTCGGGGGCTGTTTCAGGTTTTCACTCTCTAATGCCATGTTTTTAAGCCTATGTCTAAAAATATGCAAATTACTATCGTATTCTCAAATTGGTCATGTGGGAGGTGTTGGTGCCACCCATGGAGCCGTTTGGAGGTAGTTTTGGGTTTCACCCACTAACGCCATGTTTTACCAAAGTCTAGAAATATTCAAATAACCTTCGTATTCTCAAACAAGCAGTCCTGGGACTTCGCGGTCAGTTCCTATAAGTCACATTGATCCCGTGGGAGGTGTTGGTGCCACCCACAGGGTCGTACAGGGGTTGTTTCGGGTTTTCACCCACTAACGCCATGTTTTTAACCCGAGAAATATTCACATTACCTTCGTATTCTCAAACCGAGAGTCCCCGGGGAACCCGATCTGTTCCTACTAGTCACATTGGTCCCGTGGGAGGTGTTGGTGCCACCCACGGGGCCGTTCGGGGGCTGTTTTGAGTTTTCAGCCTCTAAGGCCATGTTTTTACGCCTATGTGTAGAAATATTCAACTTACCGTCGTATTCTCAAATCGGGAGTACGGAGGTTGCGCGGTCTGTTCCTACGAGTCACATTGGTCCCGTAGTAGGTGTTGGTGCCACCCACGGGGCCATTCGGGAGCTGTTTCGGGTTTCCACCCTCTAAAGCCATATTTTTAAACCTAAGTATAGAAATATTCAAATTATCATCGTATTCTCAAATCGGGAATCGGCTGCGCGGTCAGTTCCTACGAGTCACATTAGTCCCGTGGGAGGTGTTGGTTCCACCCACGGGACCGTTCGAGGACTGTTTCGGGTTTTGACCCTCTAACACCATATTTTTCATCCCAAGTATAGAAATAAGCAAATTACCGTCTTATTCTCAAACCGGGAGTCCCGCTGCTGCACGATCAGTTCCTACGAGTCACATTAGTCCCGTGGGAGGTGTTGGTGCCACCCATGGAGCCATTTGGGGGTTGTTTCGGGTTTCACCCACTAACGCCATGTTTCGCCAAAGTCTAGAAATATTCAAATTACCGTTGTATTCTCGAATCGGGCGTCGCTTGCGCAGTCATTACCTACGAGTCACATTGATCCCGTGGGAGGTGTTGGTCCCACCCACGGGGCCATTTGGGGGTTGTTTCGAGTTTTCACCCTCTAAAGCAATGTTTTTAAGCCTAAGTCTAGAAATATTCAAATTACCATCGTATTCTCTAACCGGAAGTCTCGTGGCTGCACGGTCAGTTCCTACGAGTCACATTGGTCCTGTGGGAGGTGTTGGTGCCACCCACGGAGCCGTTTGGGGGTTGTTTCGGGTTTCACCCACTAACGCCATGTTTTGCCAAAGTCTATAAATATTCAAATTACCATCGTATTCTTAAATCGGAAGTCCCGAAACTTCACGGTCAGTTCCTACGTGTCACATTGGTACCGTACGGGGGTCGTTTTGGGTTTTCACCCACTAACACCAGGTTTTTAAGCCTAAGTCTAGAAATATTCAAATTGCCATTGTCTTCTCAAACTGGGAGTCCCGGGGCTGCGCGGTCAGTTCCTACGAGTCACATTGGTCCCGTGGGTGGTACCACTCACGGGGCCGTACGGGGGTTGTTTCTGGTTTTCACCCTCTAAAGCGATATTTTTAAGCCTAAGTATAGTAATATTCAAATTAACTTAGTATTATCAATGCGGAAGTCCCGTGGCTGCGCGGTCAGTTCCTACGAGTCACATTGGTCCTATGGGAGGTGTTGGTGCCACCCACGGGGCCGTTCGGGGGTTGTTCTTGGTTTTCACCCTCTAAAGTCATGTTTTTAAGCCTAAGTCTAGAAATATACAAAATTACCATTGTATTCTCAAACCGGGAAACCTGTGGCTGCGCGGTTAGTTCCTACGAGTCACATTGGTCCCGTGGGAGGTATTGGTGCCACCCACGGGGCCGTTCGGTGGCTTTTTCGAGTTTTCACCCTCTAAAGCCTTGTTTTTAAGCCTAAGTCCAGAAATATTCAAATTATCCTTGTTTTCTCAAATCGGGAGTCCCGAGACTTCGCGATTAGTTCCTACGAGTCACATTGGTCCCGTCGGAGGTGTTAGTGTCACCCACGGGGCCGTTCGGGGGCTGTTTTGGGTTTTCACCTACTAACGCCATGTTTTTAAGCCTAAGTCAAGAAAAATGCAAATTATCATCGTCTTTACAAATCGGGAGTCCCTCGGTTGCACGATCAG
Source organism: Sambucus nigra (assembly GCA_949130495.1). Classification (NCBI taxonomy): domain Eukaryota; kingdom Viridiplantae; phylum Streptophyta; class Magnoliopsida; order Dipsacales; family Adoxaceae; genus Sambucus; species Sambucus nigra. Next base: position 151,276 of record CASBWL010000398.1, on the reverse strand, counting down.
TTCCTACAAGTCACATTGGTCCTGTGGGAGGTGTTGGTGCCACCCACAAGTCCTTTCTAGGGCGATTTCGGGGTTTTCACCCTCTAAAGCCATGTTTTTAAGTCTCAGTCTAGAAATATTCAAATTACAGTTGTAGTCTCAAACTGGGAGTCCCGGAGCTGCGCGATCAGTTCCTACGAGTCACATTGGTCCTGTGGGATGTGATGGTGCCACCCACGGGGCCGTTCGGGGGCGGTTTTGGGTTTTCACATAATGACGCCATGTTTTTAAGATTAAGTCTAGAAATAATCAAATTATTATCGTATTCTCAAATCGGGAGTCCCACGGCTGCGCAGACACTTCCTACGACTCACATTGGTCTCGTGGGAGGTGTTGGTGCCACCCACAGGGCTATTTCGGGTTTTCACGCTCTGAAGGCATGTTTTTAAGCCTAAGTCTAGAAATATGAAAATTACCATCATATTCTCAAACCGGGAGTCCCGAGACGTAACGGTCAGTTCCTACGACTTACATTAGTCCCGTGGAAGGTGTTGGTGCCACCCACGGACCCGTTTGATGGTTGTTTCGGGTTTCACCCACTAACGCCATGTCTTGCCAAAGTCTAGAAATATTCAAATTATCATCGTATTCTCAAACTGAGAATCCCAGGACTTTGCAGTCAGTTCCTATGAGTCACATTGGTCCCGTGGGAGGTCTTGCTACCACCCACGGGGCCGTACGGGGGATATTTTGGGTTTTTACCCTCTAAAGCCATGTTTTTAAGCCTAATTCTAGAAATATGCAAATTTCCATCGTATTCTCAAACCGAGAGTCCCGCGGCTACGCGATCAGTTCCTACGAGTCACATTGGTCCCCTGGGAGGTGATAGTGCCACCCACGGGACCGTTCGGGAACAATTTTGGGTTTTCACCCTCTAACACCATGTTATTCATCCTAAGTCTAGAAATATGCAAATTATCATCGTATACTCAAACCGGGAGTCTCGCGGTTGCGCGGTTAGTTCCAACGAGTTACATTGGTCCCAAGGAAGGTGTTCGTGCCACCCATTGAGCCGTTTGGGGTTTTTTTTCGGGTTTCACCCACTAACGCCATGTTTTATCAAAGTTTAGAAAAATTAAAATTACCATTGTATTCTCAAACTGGGAGACCCAGAACTTCGCGGTTACTTCCTACGAGGCACATTGGTCCCGTGGGAGGTGTTGGTGCCACCCATGTGGCCGTATGAGGGATGTTTCGAGTTTTCACACACTAACGCTATGTTTTTAAGCCTAAGTCAAGAAATATTCAAATTACCATCGTATTCTCAATCCGTGACTCCCGGGGCTACGTGGTCAGTTCTTACGAGTCACATTCGTCTCGTGGGAGGTGTTGGTGCCACCCACAGGGCCGTACTGGGGTTATTTCGAGTTCTCACCCTCTAAATCCATGTTTTTAAGCCTAAGTCTAGAAATATTCAAATTACTATCGTATTCTGAAATCGGGAGTCCCGGGGCAGCATAGTCAGTTCCTACGAGTCACATTGGTCGCGTGGGAGGTGTTGGTGCCATCCACTGGCCCGTTTGGGGGCTATTTCGGGTATTCACCCTCTAAAGCCATGTTTTTAATCCTAAGTCTAGAAATATTCAAATTACCAATGTATTCTCAAGCCGGGAGTCCCACGGCTGCGCGGTCAGTTCCAACGAGTCACATTGGTCCCGTGGGAGGTGTTGGTGCCACCCACTGGGCCTTTCGGGGGCTGTTTCGAGTTTTCACCCACTAAAGTCATGTTTTTAAGCCTAATTCTAGAAATATACAAATTACCATAGTATTCTCAAATCATCTGCGGCTACGCGGTTAGTTCCTATGAGTCACATTGGTCCCGTGGGAGTTGTTGGTGCCACCCACGAGGCCGTTTGGGGGCTGTTTCGGGTTTCACCCTCTAAAGCCATGTTTTTAAGCCCAAGTCTAGAAATATGAAAATTATCGTTGTATTCTCAAACCGGGTGTCCCTCGGCTGCGTGGTAAGTTCCTACGAGTCACATTGGTCCCATGGGAGGTGTTGGTGCCTGCCACGGGTCCGTTCGGGGGCTGTTTTGGGTTCTCACCCTCTAAAGCCATGTTTTTAAGCCTAAGTGTAAAAATATTCAAATTACCATCGAATTCTCAAATCAGGAGTCCCGCGGCTGTGGGGTCAGTTCCTACGAGTCACATTGGTCCCGTGGGAGTTATTGGTTCCACCCACCGGGCCGTTTGGGGGCTATTTTGGGTTTTCACCCTCTAAACCCTTATTTTTAAGCTTAAGTCTAGAAATATGTAAATTACCATCGTATTCTCAAATCGGGAGTCTCGAGACTTCGCAGTCAGTTCTTACGAGTCACATTGGTTCCGTGGGAGGTGTTGGTGCCACCCACGGGGCATTTCGGTGTCTGTTTCGGGTTTTCACCCTCTAAAGCCATGTTTTTAAGCATAAGTCTAGAAATATTCAAATTACCGTCATATTCTCAAATCGGGAGTCCCAGATATGCGCGGTCAGTTCCTACGAGTCACATTGGTCCCGTGGAAGGTGTTGGTGCCACCTACGGGGCCGTTCGGGGGCTTTTTCAAGTTTTCACCATCTAAAGCCATGTTTTTAAGACTAAGTCTAGAAATACACAAATTATCATCGTATTCTCAAATAAGGAGTCCCAAGACTTCAAGGTCAGTTCCTACGAGTCACATTGGTCCCGTGGGAGGTGTTGGTGTCACCCATAGGGCCATTCGGGGGCTGTTTCGGGTTTTGACCCTCTAACGCCATGTTTTTAAGCCTATGTTTATTAATATGCAAATTACCATCGTATTCACAAACCGGGATTCCCGCGACTGCGTGATCAGTTCCTACAAGTCACATTGGTCCCGTGGGAGGTGTTGGTGCCACCCACGAGTCTGTTTTGGGGTTATTTCGGGTTTTAACCCTCTAAAGCCATGTTTTTAAGCAAAACTCTAAAAATATTCAAATTATAGTCAAATTCTCAAATCGGGAGTTCCGGAGCTATATGGTCAGTTCCTACTAGTCAAATTGGTCCTATGGGAGGTGTTGGTGGCACCCACGAGGCCGTTCGGGGGCTGTTTTGGGTTTTCACCCACTGACGCCACGTTTTTAATATTAAGTCTAGAAATTATCAAATTATCATCGTATTCTCAAACTGGGAGTCCTGCGGCTGCGCAGTTAGTTCCTACGAGTCACATTGGTCCCGTGGGAGGTGTTTGGGCCACCCACGGGACCGTTCGGGGAATGTTTTAGGTTTTCACCCTCTAACACCATGTTTGAAGCCTGAGTTTAGAAATATGCAAATTACTGTCGTATTCTCAAACCGGAAGTCCCACGGCTGTGCGGTCAGTTGCTACGCGTCACATTGGTCCCCGGGGAGGTGTTGGTGCCACCCACGGGACCGTTCGTGGAGTATTTCGAGTTTTCACCCTCTAACACCATATTTTTCGTCCTAAGTCTAGAAATATACAAATTATCATCGTATTCTCAAACCGGGAGTCCCGCGACAGCGCGGTCAGTTCCTACGAGTCACATTGGTCCTGTGGGAGGTGTTGGTGCCACCCACAAGGCCGTTTGGGGGCTGGTTTAGGTTTTCACCCTCTAATGCCGTTTTTTAAGTCTAAGTCAAGAAATATTCAAATTACCATCGTATTCTCAAATCGGGAGTCCCACGGCTGCGCGTTCAGTACCTGCGAGTCACATTGGTCTCGTGGGAGGTGTTGGTGCCACCCACGGGACCGTTCGGGGACTGTTTCGGGCTTTCACCCGCTAACACAATATTTTTCATTCTAAGTCTAGAAATATACAAATTATTGTCATATTCTCAAACCGGGAGTCCCGGGGTTGCGCGGTCTGTTCTTACGAGTCACATTGGTCACGTGGGAGGGGTTGGTGCCACCTAGGGGTCCGTACGGGGGTTGTTTCGAGTTTTCACCCTCTAAAGCCATGTTTTCAAGCCTAAGTCTATAAATATTCAAATTAGCATCGTAATCTCAAGCCGGGAGTCCCGCGGCTGCCCGGTCAATTCCCACGAGTCATATTGGTCCCGTGGGAGGTGTTGGTGCCACCCACGGGGCCGTTCGGGTGTTGTTTCGAGTTTTCACCCTCTAAAGTCATGTTTTTAAGACATAGTCTAGAAATTTACAAATTACTGTCGTATTCTCAAACTGAGTTGCGGCTGCGCGGTGAGTTCATAGGAGTCACATTGGACCTGTGGGAGGTGTTGGTGCCACCCACGGGGCCGTTCGGGGGCTGTTTCTGGTTTTCACCCTCTAAAGCCATGTTTTTAAGCCTAAGTCTAGAAATATGCAAATTATCGTCGTATTATCAAACCGGGAGTCACGTAGCTGCGTGGTAAGTTCCTACGAGTCACATTGGTCCTATGTGAGGTGTTGGTGCCACCCACGGGGCCGTTCGGGGGCTGTTTTGGGTTCTCACCCTCGAAAGCCATGTTTTTAAGCCTAAGTGTATAAATATTCAAATTATCATCGTATTCTCAAATCGTGAGTCCCGCGGCTGCACGATCAGTTCCTACGAGTCACATTGGTCTCGTGGGAGGTGTTGGTGCCACCCACGGAGCCGTTCGGGAGCTATTTTGGGTTTTCACCCTCTAAACCCATGTTTTTAAGACTAAGTCTAGAAATATGTAAATTACCATCGTATTCTCAAACCGGGAGTCTCGAGACTTCACGGCCAGTTCCTACGAGTCACAGTGGTCCCGTGGTAGGTGTTGGTGCCACCCACGGGGCATTTCGGTGTCTGTTTTTGGTTATCACCTACTAACACCAACCTTTTATGCCCAAGTCTAGAAAAATACATATTATCATCGTATTCTCAAATCGAGAGTCCCGCGGCTGCGCGGTCAGTTACTACGAGTCATATTGGTCCCGTGGGAGGTGTTGGTGTCACCCACGAGGCCGTTTGTGGGCTGTTTCGGGTTTTCACCCTCTAACACCATGTTTTTAAGCCTAAGTTTAGAAATATGCAAATTAGCATCGTATTCCTAAATCGAGAGTCCCGCGTCTGCACGGTCAGTTTCTACGAGTCACAATGGTCCCGTAGGAGGTGTTGGTGCCATCCACGGGGCCGATCAGGAGTTGTTTCCAGTTTTCACCCTCCAAAGCCATGTTTTTTAGCGTAAGTCTAGAAAAATGCAAATTACCATTGTATTTATAAATCGGGAGTCCCGCGGCTGCGCGGTCAGTACCTACAAGTCAGATTGGTCCCATGGGAGGTGTTGGTGCCACCCACGAGTCCGTTCTGGGGCTGTTTCCAGCTTTTTCCCCCCAAAGCCATGATTTTAATCCTAATTCTAAAACTATTCAAATCACCATCATATTCTCAAACCGGGAGTACCGGAGCTACGCGATCAGTTCCTACGAGTCATATTGGTCCCGTGGGAGGTTTTGGTGCCACACACGGGCCCGTTCGACGGGTGTTTTGGGTTTTCACCCTCTAAAGCCTTGTTTTTAAGCCTATGTGTAGAAATATTCAAATTACCATCGTATTCCCAAACCGGGAGTCCCGGGGCTGTGCGGTCAGTTCCTACGAGTCACATTGGTGCCATGGGAGGTGTTGGTGCAACCCACGGGGCCGTTCGGGGACTGTTTCGGGTTTTCACCCTCTAAAACCATGTTTTTTAGTATAAGTCTAGAAAAATGCAAATTACCATCGTATTTACAAACTGGAAGTCCCGCGGCTGCGCGGTCCGTACCTACAAGTCACATTGGTCCCATGGGAGGTGCTGGTCCCACCCACGAGTCCGTTTTGGGGCTGTTTTCACCCACTGATGCAATTTTTTTAAGATTAAGTCTAGAAATATTAAAATTACCGTCGTATTCTCAATTCGAGAGTCCCGCGAGTTGCGCAGTCACTTCCTACGAGTCACATTGGTCCCGCGGGAGGTGTTGGTGCCACCCACGAGGCCGTTCGGGGGCTGTTTTGGGTTTTCACCCTCTAAAGCCATGTTTTTAAGCCTAAGTCTATATATATGCAAAAGATCACCGTATTCTCAAACCGGGAGTCCCGCGGCTGCGTGGTCAGTTCCTACGAGTCACATTGGTCCCTTGGGAGGTGTTGGTGCCACCCACGGGGCCGTTCGGGAGCTGTTTTGGGTTTTCACACTCTAAAGCAATATTTTTAAGCCTAAGTGTAGAAATATTAAAATTACTATCATATTTACAAACCGGGAGTCCCAGGGCTGCGCGGTATGATCCTACGAGTGACATTGGTCCCGTAGGAGGTGTTGGTGCCACCCAGGGGGCCGTTTGGGGGTTGTTTGGGGTTTTCACCCTCTGAAGACATGTTTTTAAAACCTAAGTCTAGAAATATTCAAATTATCATCGTATTCTCAAATCGGGAGTTGCGGAGCTGCGCGATAACTTCCCACGAGTCACCTTGTTCCCGTGGGAGGTGTTGGTGCCTCCCACGAGGCCGTTCGGGGGCTGTTTCGAGTTTTCATCCACTGACACCATGTTTTTAAGATTAAGTCTAGAAATAATCAAATTACCATCGTATTCTAAAACCGAGAGTCCCGCGGCTACGCAGTCAGTTCCTACGAGGCATACATTGGTCTCGTGGGAGGTGTTGGTGCCACCCACGGGGTCGTTCGGGGGTATTTCCGGTTTTCAGCCTCTAAAGCCATGTTTTTAAGCCTAAGTCCAAAAATATAAAAATTATCATCATATTCTCAAACCAAGAGTCCCGCGGCTGCGCGGTCAGTTCATACGAGTCACATTGGTCCCGTGGGAGGTGTTGGTGCCACCCACGGGGATGTTCGGGTGCTATTTCGGGTTTTCACCCTCTAAAGCCATGTTCTTAAGCCTAAGTCTAGAAATATTCAAATTATCATCGTATTCTCAAACCGGGAGTCCTGCGGCTACACGGTCAGTTCCTACGTGTCACATTGGTCCCGTGGGAGGTGTTAATGCCACCTACGAGGCCGTTCGGTGGTTGTTTCGGGTTTTCACCCACTCACGCCATAATTTTAAAATTAAGTCTAGAAATATTAAAATGACCATCGTATTCTGAAATCGACAGTCCCGCGGCTGCGCGGGGAGTTCCTATGAGTCACATCGGTCCCGTGGGAGGTGTTGGTGCCACCCACGGGGTCGTTCGGGGGTTATTTTGGGTTTTCACACTCTAAAGCCATGTTTTTAACCCTAAGTCAAGAAATATACAAATTATCATAGTATTCTCAAACCAAGAGTCCCGCGGCTGCGCGGTTAGTTCCTTCGAGTCACATTGGTCCCGTGGGAGGTGTTGGTGCCACCCACGGGGGCCGTTCGGGTGATATTTCGTGTTTTCACCCTCTAAAGCCATGTTCTTAAGCCTAAGTCTATAAATATTCAGATTATCGTCGTATTCTCAAATCGGGAGTCCTAAAGCTGCACGGTCGGTTCCTACGAGTCACACTGGTCCCGTGGGAGGTGTTAATGCCACCCACGAGGTCGTTTAGTGGTTGTTTCGGGGTTTTACCCACTCACGCCATGTTTTTAAGATTAAGAAAAGAAATATTCAAATTAGTATCATATTCTGAAATCGAGAGTCCCTCGACTGCGCAGGCAGTTCCTACGAGTCACATTGGTCCCGTGGGAGGTGTTGGTGCCACCCACGGGGCCGTTCGGGGGCTATTTCGAGTTTTCACCCTCTAAAGCCGTGTTTTTAAGCGTAAGTCTAGAAATATAAAAATTATCATCGTATTCTCAAGCCAAGAGTCCTGCGCCTGAACGGTCAGTTCCTACATGTCACATTAGTCCCGTGGGAGATGTTGGTGCCACCCACGGGGGCCGTTCGGGTGCTATTTCGAGTTTTCACCCTCAAAAGCCACGTTTTTAAGCCAAAATCTAGAAATATTCAAATTATCATTGTATTCTCAAACCGGGAGTCCCGCGGTTGCACAATCAGTTCCTATGAGTCACATTATTCCCGTGCGAGGTTTTGGTGCCACCCATGGGGCCTTTCGGAGGATATTTTGGGTTTTCACCCTCTAAAGCCATGTTTTTAATCCTAAGTCTAAAAATATACCAATTATCATCGAATTCTCAAACCAAGAGTCCCGCGGCTGCGCGGTCAGTTCCTATAAGTCACATTGGTCCCGTGGGAGGTGTTGGTGCCACCCACGAGGTCGTTCGGGGGTTGTTTCGAGTTTTCACCCGCTAAAACCTTGTTTTTAAGCCTAAGTGTAGAAATATTCAAATTACCATCGTATTCTCAAATCGGGAGTCCCGGGGCTACGTGGTCAGTTCCTACGAGTCACATTGGTCTCGTGGGATGTGTTGGTGCCACCCACGATGCGGTTCGGGGGTTGTTTCGGGTTTTCACCCTCTAAAGCCTTGTTTTTAAGCCTAAGTGTAGAAATATTGAAATTACTATCGTATTCTAAAATCGGGAGTCCCGGGGCTGCGCAGTCAGTTCCTATGATTCACATTGGTCCCGTGGGAGGTGTTGGTGCCACCCACGGGGCCATTCGGGGCCTGTTTCAAGTTTTCACCCTCTAAAGCCATGTTTTTAATCCTAAGTCAAGAAATATTCAAATTACCGTCGTATTCTCAAACCGGGGGTGCCGCGGTTGGACAATCAGTTCCTGTGAGTCACATTTGTCCTGTGGGAGGTGTTGGTGCCACCCACGAGGCCGTTCGGGGGTGGTTTCGGGTTTTTATCCTCTAAAGCCATGTTTTTAAGCCTAAGTGTAGAAATATTTAAATTACCATCGTATTCTAAAATCGGGAGTCCCGGGGATACCTAGTCAGTTCCAACTAGTCACATTGGTCCCGTGGGAGGTGTTGGTGCCACCCACGATGCGGTTCGGGGGTTATTTCGGGTTTTCACCCTCTAAAGCCTTGTTTTTAAACCTAAGTGTCGAAATATTGAAATTACTGTCTTATTCTCAAATCGGGAGTCCCGGGGCTGCACAGTCAGTTCCTATGAATCACATTGGTCCCGTGGGAGGTGTTGGTGCCACCCACGGGGCCATTCGGGGGCTGTTTCAAGTTTTCACCCTCTAAAGCCATGTTTTTAATCCTAAGTCAAGAAATATTCAACTTATCGTCGTATTCTCAAATCGGTAGTCCCAGAGCTGCGCGGTCAGTTCCTACGAGCCACGTTGGTCCCGTGGGAGTGTTGGTGCCAACGACAGGGTCGTTCGGGGGCTATTTTGGGTTTTCACCAACTGATGCCATATTTTTAAGATTTAGTCGAGAAATATTCAAATTACCGGTGTATTCTCAAATCGAGAATACCGCGGCTGCGCAGTGAGTTCCTACGAGTCACATTGGTACTGTGGGAGGTGTTGGTGCCACCCACGGGGCCGTTCGGGGGCTGTTTTGGGTTTTCCCCCTCTAAAGCCATCTTTTTAAGCCTAAGTGTAGAAATATTCAAATTACCAGAGTATTCTCAACACGGGAGTCCCGAGGCTGCGCCGTCAGTTCCTATGAGTTACATTAGTCCCGTGGGAGGTGGTAGTGCCACCCACGGGGCCGTTCGGGGACAGTTTCGGGTTTTCACCCTCTAAAGCCATGTTTTTAAGCCTAAGTCTAGAAATATCCAAATTACCATCGTATTCTCAAAACGGGAGTCCCGAAACTGCGCGGTCACTTCCTATGAGTCACATTGGTCCCGTGGGATGTGTTGGTGCCACCCACGAGGCCGTTCGGGGGAAGTTTCGGGTTTTTACCCACTGACACCATGTTTTTAAGATTAAGTCTAGAAATATTCAAATTACCATCGTATTCACAAATCGGGAGACCCAGGGCTGCGCGGTCAAGTCCTATGAGTCACATTGGTCCCGTGGTAGGTGTTGGTGCCACCCATGTGGCCGTTCGGGAGCTGTTTTGGGTTTTCACCCTCTAAAGCCATCTTTTTAAGCCTAAGTGTAGAAATATTCAAATTACCATCGTATTCTCAAACCAGGAGTCCCGCGGCTGCGCGGTGAGTTCCTAGGAGTCACATTGGTCCCGTGGGAGGTGTTGGTACCACCCACGGGGCCGTTCGGGGGCTGTTTCGGGTTTTTACCCTCTAAAGCCATGTTTTTAAATCTAAGTCTAGAAATATTAAAATTATCGTTGTATTCTCAAACCGAAAGTCCCGGAGCTTAACTTCCTACGAGTGACATTATTCCGGTGGGAGGTGTTGGTGCCACCCATGGGGCCGTTCGGGGGCAGTTTCGGGTTTTCACCCACTGACGCCATGTTTTTAAAATTAAGTCTAGAAATATTAAAATTACCATCGTATTCACATATCGGGAGACCCAGGGCTGCGCGGTCAGTTCCTATGAGTCACATTGGTCCCGTGGAAGGTGTTGGTGCCACCCATGTGGCCGTTCGGGGGTTGTTTCGGGTTTTCACCCGCTAAAGCCCTGTTTTTAAGCCTAAGTGTAGAAATATTCAAACTACCATCGTATTCTTAAACCAGGAGTCCCGCGACTGTGCGATCTCTTCCTACGAGTCACATTGGTCCCGTGGGAGGTGTTGGGGCCACCCACGGGGCCGTTAGGGGGCTGTTTCGGGTTTTTACCCTCTAAAGCCATTTTTTTAAACCTAAGTCTAGAAATATTAAAATTATCATTGTATTCTCAAACCGAGAGTCCTGGAGATGCTCGATAACTTCCTACGAGTCACATTGTTCCCGTGGGAGGTGTTGGTGCCACCCATGGGGCCGTTCGAGGGCAGTTTCGGGTTTTCACCCACTGACGCCATGTTTTTAAGATTATGTCTAGAAATATTCAAATAACCATCCTATTTTGAAATCGAGAGTCCCACGGCTGTGCAGTCAGTTCCTACGAGTCACATTTGTCCCGTGGGAGGTGTTGGTGCCACCCACAGGGCCGTTCGGGGGGTATTTCAGGTCTTCACCCTCTAAAGCCATGTTTTTAAGACTAAGTCTAGAAATATACAAATTATCATCGTATTCTCAAACCAAGAGTCCCGACTTATGAGTAACATTGGTCCCGTGGGAGGTGTTGGTGCCACCCACGGGGGTCGTTCGGGTGCTATTTCGAGTTTTCACCCTCCAAAGCCATGTTTTTACACCTAAATATGGAAATATTCAAATTACTGTCTTATTGTCAAACCGGGGGTCCCGCAGTTGGACAATCAGTTCCTATGAGTCACATTTGTCCTGTGGGAGGTGTTGGTGCCACCCACGAGGCCGTTCGGGGGTGGTTTCGGGTTTTTATCCTCTAAATCCATGTTTTTAAGCTTAAGTGTAGAAATATTTAAATTACCATCGTATTCAAAAATCGGGAGTCCCGGGGATACCTAGTCAGTTCCTACCAGTCACATTGGTCCCGGGGGAGGTGTGGGTGCCACCCACGATGCGGTTCGGGGGTTATTTCGGGTTTTCACCCTCTAAAGCCTTGTTTTTAAACCTAAGTGTCGAAATATTGAAATTAATGTCTTATTCTCACATCGGGAGTCCCGGGGGTGCGTGGTCAGTTCCTACGAGTCATATTGGTCCCGTGGGAGGTGTTGGTGCCACCCACGAGGCCATTCGGGTATTGTTTCGAGTTTTCACCCTCTAAAGCCATGTTTTTAATCCTATGTGAAGAAATATTCAAATTACCATCGTATTCTCAAACCGGTAGTCCCGAGTTGCGCGGTTAGTTCCTACGAGTCACATTGGTCCCGTGGGAGGTGTTGGTGCCAACTACGGGGTCGTTCGGGGGCTATTTCGGGTTTTCACCACTGATGCCATATTTTTAAGATTAAGTCAAGAAATATTCAAATTACCGGCGAATTCTCAAACCGGGAATCCCGCGGCTGCGCAGTTAGTTCCTACGAGTCACATTGGTCCCGTGGGAGGTGTTGTTGCCAACTACGAGGTCGTTCAGAGCTAATTCGAGTTTTCACCAACTGATGCCATATTTTTAATATTAAGTCAAGAAATATTCAAATTACCAGAGTATTCTCAAAATGGGAGTCCCGAGGCTGCGCCGTCAGTTCCTATGAGTTATATTGGTCCCGTGGGAGGTGGTGGTGCCTCCCACGGGGCCGTTCGGGGGATGTTTTGGGTTTTCACCCTCTAATGCCATGTTGTTTAGCCTAAGTCTAGAAATATTCAAATTACTATTGTATTCTCAAAATGGGAGTCCCGGAGATGCGCGGTCACTTCCTACGAGTCACATTGGTCCTGTGGGAGGTGTTGGTGCCACCCACGGGGCCGTTCGGGGGCTGCTTCGGGTTTTCACCCTCTAAATCCATGTTTTTTAGCCTAGGTCTAGAAATATTCAATTTATCGTCGTATTCTCAAATCGAGAGTCCCGGAGCGGCGCGATCACTTCCTACGAGTCACATTTTTCCTGTGGGAGGTGTTGATGCCAGCCACGGGGCCATTCGGGGGTTGTTTCGGGTTTTCACCCTCTAAAGCCATGTTTTTTAGCCTCAGTCTAGAAAAATTAAAATTATCATCATATTCTCAAATCAAGAGTCCCGGGGCAGCGTGGTAACTTCCTACGAGTCACATTAGTCCCGCGGGAGGTGTTGGTGCCACCCACGATGCCGTTCGGCGGCTGTTTCGGGTTTTCACCCTCTAAAGCCATGTTTTTAAGCCTAAGTCATATTCAAATTACCATCGTATTCTCAAATCGAGGGTCCTGGGGAAGCACGGTCACTTCCTACGAGTCACATTGGTCCCGTGGGAGGTGTTGGTGCCACCCACGGGGCCGTTCGGGGGTTGTTTCAGGTTTTCACCCTCTAAAGCCATGTTTTTAAGCCTAAGTCTAGAAATATTCAAATTATCATCGTATTCTCAAATCGGGAGTTGCGGAGCTGCGCGATAACTTCCCACGAGTCACCTTGTTCCCGTGGGAGGTGTTGGTGCCACCCATGGGGCCGTTCGGGGGCTGTTTCGGGTTTTCACCCACTGACGCCATGTTTTTAAGATTAAGTCTAGAAATATTCAAATTACCATCGTATTCTAAAACCGAGAGCCCCGCGGCTGCGCAGTCAGTTCCTACGAGTCACATTGGTCCCGTGGGAGGTGTTTGTGCCACCCACGGGGCCGTTCGGGGGGTATTTCAGGTCTTCACCCTCTAAAGCCATATTTTTAAGACTAAGTCTAGTAATATACAAATTATCATCGTATTCTCAAACCAAGAGTCCCGACCTATGAGTCACATTGGTCCCGTGGGAGGTGTTGGTGCCACCCACGGGGGCCGTTATGGTGTTATTTCGAGTTTTCACCCTCCAAAGCCATGTTTTTACACCTAAATATAGAAATATTCAAATTACCGTCGTATTATCAAACCGGGGTCCCGCGGTTGGACAGTCAGTTCCTATGAGTCACATTGGTCCTGTGGGAGGTGCTGGTGCCACCCACGAGGCCGTTCGGGGATTGTTTCGGGTTTTCATCCTCTAAAGCCATGTTTTTAAGCCTAAGTGTAGAAATATTTAAATTACCGTCGTATTCTCAAATCGGGAGTCCTAGGGAAACCTAGTCAGTTCTTACCACTCACATTGGTCCCGTGGGAGGTGTTGGTGCCACCCACGATGCGGTTCGGTGGTTATTTCGGGTTTTCACCCTCTAAAGCCTTGTTTTTAAACCTAAGTGTCGAAATATTGAAATTACTGTCTTATTCTCAAATCGGGTGTCCCGGGGGTGCGTGGTCAGTTCCTACGAGTCATATTGGTCCCGTGGGAGGTGTTGGTGCCACCCACAGGGCCATTCGGGGGTTGTTTCGAGTTTTCACCCTTTAAAGCCTTGTTTTTAATCCTAAGTGAAGAAATATTCAAATTACTGTCGTATTCTCAAACCGGTAGTCCCGAGCTGCGCGGTTAGTTCCTACGAGTCACATTGGTCCCGTGGGAGGTGTTGGTGCCAACTACGGGGTCGTTCGGGGGCTATTTCGGGTTTTCACCACTGATGCCATATTTTTAAGATTAAGTCAAGAAATATTCAAATTACCGGCGTATTCTCAAACCGAGAATCCCGCGGCTGAGATGTTAGTTCCTACGAGTCACATTGGTCCCGTGGGAGGTGTTGGTGCCAACTACTGGGTCGTTCGAGGGCTATTTAGGGTTTTCACCAACTGATGCCATATTTTTAAGATTAAGTCAAGAAATATTCAAATTACCAGAGTATTCTCAAAACGGGAGTCCCGAGGCTGCGCCGTCAATTCCTATGAGTTATATTGGTCCCATGGGAGGTGGTGGTGCCACCCACGAGGCCGTTCAGGGGATGTTTCGGGTTTTCCCCCTCTAAAGCCATGTTTTTAAGCCTAAGTCTATAAATATTCAAATTACCAACGTATTCTCAAATCGAGGGTCCCGGGGCAGCGCGATCACTTCCTACGAGTCACATTGGTCCCGTGGGAGGTGTTGGTCCCACCTACGGGGCCGTTCGGGGGCTGTTTCGGGTTTTCTCCCTCTAAAGCAATGTTTTGAAGCCTAAGTCTAGAAATATTCAAATTATCATCGTATTCTCAAACCGGGAGTCGCGGAGCTGCGCGATAACTTCCCACGAGTCACATTGTTCCCGTGGGAGGTGTTGGTGCCACCCATGGGGCCGTTCGGGGGCTGTTTCGGGTTTTCACCCACTGACGCCATGTTTTTAAGATTAAGTCTAGAAATATTCAAATTACCATCGTATTCTAAAATCGAGAGCCCCGCGGCTGCGCAGTCAGTTCCTACGAGTCACATTGGTCCCGTGGGAGGTGTTGGTGCCACCCACGGTGCCGTTCGGGGGCTATTTCGGGTCTTCACCCTCTAAAGCCATGTTTTTAAGCCAAAGTCTAGAAATATATAAATTATAGTCGTATTCTCAATCGAAGAGTCCTGTGGTTGCGCGGTCAGTTCCAATGAGTCACATTGGTCCCGTGGGAGGTGTTGGTGTCACCCACGGGGTCTGTTCGGGTGCTATTTCGAGTTTTCAACCTCTAAAGCCATGTTTTTTAGCCTAAATATAGAAATATTCAAATTACCGTCATATTCTCAAACCGGGGGTCCCGCGGTTGGACAGTCAGTTCCTACGAGTCACGTTGGTCCTGTGGGAGGTATTGGTGCCACCCACGAGGCCGTTCGGGGGTTGTTTCAGGTTTTCACCCTCTGAAACCATGTTTTTAAGCCTACGTGTATAAATATTTAAATTACCATTGTATTCTCAAATTAGGAGTCCCGGGGATACGTGGTCAGTTCCTACCAGTCACATTGGTCTCGTGGGAGGTGTTGGTGCCACCCACGATGCGGTTCGGGGGTTATTTCGGGTTTTCACCCTCTAAAGCCTTGTTTTTAAGCCTAAGTGTCGAAATATTGAAATTACTATCGTATTCTCAAATTGGGAGTCCCGGGGCTGCGCGGTCAGTTCTTATGAATCACATTGGTCCCGTGGGAGGCGTTGGTGCCACCCACGGGGCCATTCGGGGGCTCTTTCGAGTTTTCACCCTCTAAAGACATGTTTTTAATCATAAGTGAAGAAATATTCAAATTACTATCGTATTCTCAAAATGAGAGTCCCCCGGTTGGACAGTCAGTTCCTATGAGTCACATTGGTCCTGTGGGAGGTGCTGGTGCCACCCACGAGGCCGTTCGGGGGTTGTTTCGGGTTTTCATCCTCTAAAGCCATGTTTTTAAGCCTAAGTGTAGAAATATTTAAATTACCGTCGTATTCTCAAATCGGGAGTCCTGGGGATACCTACTCAGTTCCTACTAGTCACATTGGTCCCGTGGGAAGTGTTAGTGCCACCCACGATGCGGTTCGGCGGTTATTTCGGGTTTTCACCCTCTAAAGCCTTATTTTTAAACCTAAGTGTCGAAATATTGAAATTACTGTCTTATTCTCAAATCGGGAGTCCCGGGGGTGCGTGGTCAGTTCCTACGAGTCATATTGGTCCCGTGGGAGGTGTTGGTGCCACCCACAGGGCCATTCGGGGGTTACTTCGAGTTTTCACCCTCTAAAGTCATGTTTTTAAGCCTAAGTGAAGAAATATTCAAATTACTATCGTATTCTCAAACCGATAGTCCCGAGCTGCGCGGTTAGTTCCTACGAGTCACATTGGTCCCGTGGGAGGTGTTGGTGCCAACTACGGGGTCGTTCGGGGGGCTATATCGGGTTTTCACCAGTGATGCCATATTTTTAAGATTAAGTCAAGAAATATTCAAATTACTAGAGTATTCTCAAAATGGGAGTCCCGAGGCTGCGCCGTCAATTCCTATGAGTTATATTGGTCCCATGGGAGGTGGTGGTGCCACCCACGAGGCCGTTCACGGACTGTTTCGGGTTTTCCCCCTCTAAAGCCATGTTTTTAAGCCTATGTCTAGAAATATTCAAATTCCCATCGTATTCTCAAATCGAGGGTCCCGGGGCAGCGCGATCACTTCGTACGAGTCACATTGGTCCCGTGGGAGGTGTTGGTCCCACCTACGGGGCCGTTCGGGGGCTGTTTCGGGTTTTCTCCCTCTAAAGCAATGTTTTGAAGCCTAAGTCTAGAAATATTCAAATTATCATCGTATTCTCAAACCGGGAGTCGCGGAGCTGCGCGATAACTTCCCACGAGTCACATTGTTCCCGTGGGAGGTGTTGGTGCCACCCATGGGGCCGTTCGGGGGTTGTTTCGGGTTTTCACCCACTGACGCCATGTTTTTAAGATTAAGTCTAGAAATATTCAAATTACCATCGTATTCTAAAACCGAGATCCCCGCGGCTGCGCAGTCAGTTCCTACGAGTCACATTGGTCCCGTGGGAGGTGTTGGTGCCACCCACGGGGCCGTTCGGGGGCTATTTCGGGTCTTCACCCTCTAAAGCCATGTTTTTAAGCCAAAGTCTAGAAATATATAAATTATAGTCATATTCTCAATCGAAGAGTCCTGCGGCTGCGCGGTCAGTTCCAATGAGTCACATTGGTCCCGTGGGAGGTGTTGGTGTCACCCACGGGGTCTGTTCGGGTGCTATTTCGAGTTTTCAACCTCTAAAGCCATGTTTTTTAGCCTAAATATAGAAATATTCAAATTACCGTCGTATTCTCAAACCGGGGGTCCCGCGGTTGGATAGTCAGTTCCTACGAGTCACGTTGGTCCTGTGGGAGGTATTGGTGCCACCCACGAGGCCGTTCGGGGGTTGTTTCAGGTTTTCACCCTCTAAAGCCTTGTTTTTAAGCCTAAGTGTCGAAATATTGAAATTACTATCGTATTCTCAAATCGGGAGTCCCGGGGCTGCGCGGTCAGTTCTTATGAATCACATTGGTCCCGTGGGAGGTGTTGGTGCCACCCACGGGGCCATTCGGGGGCTCTTTCGAGTTTTCACCCTCTAAAGACATGTTTTTAATCATAAGTGAAGAAATATTCAAATTACTATCGTATTCTCAAAATGAGAGTCCCCCGGTTGGACAGTCAGTTCCTATGAGTCACATTGGTCCTGTGGGAGGTGCTGGTGCCACCCACGAGGCCGTTCGGGGGTTGTTTCGGGTTTTCATCCTCTAAAGCCATGTTTTTAAGCCTAAGTGTAGAAATATTTAAATTACCGTCGTATTCTCAAATCGGGAGTCCTGGGGATACCTAGTCAGTTCCTACTAGTCACATTGGTCCCGTGGGAAGTGTTAGTGCCACCCACGATGCGGTTCGGCGGTTATTTCGGGTTTTCACCCTCTAAAGCCTTGTTTTTAAACCTAAGTGTCGAAATATTGAAATTACTGTCTTATTCTCAAATCGGGAGTCCCGGGGGTGCGTGGTCAGTTCCTACGAGTCATATTGGTCCCGTGGGAGGTGTTGGTGCCACCCACAGGGCCATTCGGGGGTTACTTCGAGTTTTCACCCTCTAAAGTCATGTTTTTAAGCCTAAGTGAAGAAATATTCAAATTACTATCGTATTCTCAAACCGATAGTCCCGAGCTGCGCGATTAGTTCCTACGAGTCACATTGGTCCCGTGGGAGGTGTTGGTGCCAAGTACGGGGTCGTTCGGGGGGCTATATCGGGTTTTCACTAGTGATGCCATATTTTTAAGATTAAGTCAAGAAATATTCAAATTACTAGAGTATTCTCAAAATGGGAGTCCCGAGGCTACGCCGTCAATTCCTATGAGTTATATTGGTCCCATGGGAGGTGGTGGTGCCACCCACGGGGCCGTTCGGGGGCTATTTTGGGTTTTCACCCTCTAAAGCCATGTTGTTTAGCCTAAGTCTAAAAATATTCAAATTACTTTCGTATTCTCAAAATGGGAGTCCCAGAGATGCGCTGTCACTTACTACGAGTCACATTGGTCCTGTGGGACGTGTTGGTGCCACCCACGGGGCCGTTCGGGGGCTGCTTCGGGTTTTCACCCTCTAAAGCCATGTTTTTTAGCCTAAGTCTACAAATATTCAATTTATCATCATATTCTCAAATCGAGCGTCCCAGAGTGGCGCGATCACTTCCTAAGGGTTACATTGTTCCCGTGGGAGGTGTTGGTGCCACCCACGGGGCCATTCGGGGGCTGTTTTGGGGTTTCACCCTCTAAAGCCATGTTTTTAAGCCTAAGCCTAGAAATATTCAAATTATCATCATATTCTCAAATTAAGAGTACCGGGGAAGCGCGGTCACTTCCTACGAGTCACATTAGTCCCGTGGGAGGTGTTGGTGCCACCCACGAGGCCGTTCGGGGGCTGTTTCGGGTTTTCTCCCTCTAAAGCAATGTTTTGAAGCCTAAGTCTAGAAATATTCAAATTATCATCGTATTCTCAAATCGGGAGTCACGGAGCTGCGCGATAACTTCCCACGAGTCACATTGTTACCGTGGGAGGTGTTGGTGCCACCCATGGGGCCGTTCGGGGGCTGTTTCGGGTTTTCACCCACTGACGCCATGTTTTTAAGATTAAGTCTAGAAATATTCAAATTACCATCGTATTCTAAAACCGAGATCCCCGCGGCTGCGCAGTCAGTTCCTACGAGTCACATTGGTCCCGTGGGAGGTGTTGGTGCCACCCACGGGGCCGTTCGGGGGCTATTTCGGGTCTTCGCCCTCTAAAGCCATGTTTTTAAGCCAAAGTCTAGAAATATATAAATTATAGTCGTATTCTCAATCGAAGAGTCCTGCGGCTGCGCGGTCAGTTCCAATGAGTCACATTGGTCCCGTGGGAGGTGTTGGTGTCACCCACGGGGTCTGTTCGGGTGCTATTTCGAGTTGTCAACCTCTAAAGCCATGTTTTTTAGCCTAAATATAGAAATATTCAAATTATCGTCGTATTCTCAAACCGGGGGTCCCGCGGTTGGACAGTCAGTTCCTACGAGTCACGTTGGTCCTGTGGGAGGTATTGGTGCCACCCACGAGGCCGTTCGGGGGTTGTTTAAGGTTTTCACCCTCTAAAACCATGTTTTTAAGCCTAAGTGTAGAAATATTTAAATTACCATTGTATTCTCAAATTAGGAGTCCCGGGGATATGTGGTCAGTTCCTACCAGTCACATTGGTCCCGTGGGAGGTGTTGGTGCCACCCACGATGCGGTTCGGGGGTTGTTTCGGGTTTTCACCCTCTAAAGCCTTGTTTTTAAGCCTAAGTGTCGAAATATTAAAATTACTATCGTATTCTCAAATCGGGAGTCCCGGGGCTGCGCGGTCAGTTCTTATGAATCACATTGGTCCCGTG
The DNA here is from genome assembly GCA_949130495.1 of Sambucus nigra. Lineage (NCBI taxonomy): Eukaryota > Viridiplantae > Streptophyta > Magnoliopsida > Dipsacales > Adoxaceae > Sambucus > Sambucus nigra. The sequence goes on along the minus strand of CASBWL010000398.1, from coordinate 131,724 downwards.
GGAGGTGTTGGTGCCATCCACGGGGCCATTCGGGGGCTCTTTCGAGTTTTCACCCTCTAAAGCCATGTTTTTAATCATAAGTGAAGAAATATTCAAATTACTATCGTATTCTCAAAATGAGAGTCCCCCGGTTGGACAGTCAGTTCCTATGAGTCACATTGGTCCTGTGGGAGGTGCTGGTGCCACCCACGAGGCCGTTCGGGGGTTGTTTCGGGTTTTCATCCTCTAAAGCCATGTTTTTAAGCCTAAGTGTAGAAATATTTAAATTACCGTCGTATTCTCAAATCGGGAGTCCTGGGGATACCTAGTCAGTTCCTACTAGTCACATTGGTCCCGTGGGAAGTGTTAGTGCCACCCACGATGCGGTTCGGGGGTTATTTCGGGTTTTCATCCTCTAAAGCCTTGTTTTTAAACCTAAGTGTCGAAATATTGAAATTACTGTCTTATTCTCAAATCGGGAGTCCCGGGGGTGCGTGGTCAGTTCCTACGAGTCATATTGGTCCCGTGGGAGGTGTTGGTGCCACCCACAGGGCCATTCGGGGGTTACTTCGAGTTTTCACCCTCTAAAGCCATGTTTTTAAGCCTAAGTGAAGAAATATTCAAATTACTATCGTATTCTCAAACCGATAGTCCCGAGCTGCGCGGTTAGTTCCTACGAGTCACATTGGTCCCGTGGGAGGTGTTGGTGCCAACTACGGGGTCGTTCGGGGGCTATATCGGGTTTTCACCAGTGATGCCATATTTTTAAGATTAAGTCAAGAAATATTCAAATTACCAGAGTATTCTCAAAATGGGAGACCCGAGGCTGCGCCGTCAATTCCTATGAGTTATATTGGTCCCATGGGAGGTGGTGGTGCCACCCACGGGGCCGTTCGGGGGCTATTTTGGGTTTTCACCCTCTAAAGCCATGTTGTTTAGCCTAAGTCTAGAAATATTCAAATTACTTTCGTATTCTCAAAATGGGAGTCCCAGAGATGCGCTGTCACTTACTACGAGTCACATTGGTCCTGTGGGAGGTGTTGGTGCCACCCACGGGGCCGTTCGGGGGCTGCTTCGGGTTTTCACCCTCTAAAGCCATGTTTTTTAGCCTAAGTCTACAAAAATTCAATTTATCATCATATTCTCAAATCGAGCGTCCCAGAGTGGCGCGATCACTTCCTAAGGGTTACATTGTTCCCGTGGGAGGTGTTGGTGCCACCCACGGGGCCATTCGGGGGCTGTTTTGGGGTTTCACCCTCTAAAGCCATGTTTTTAAGCCTAAGCCTAGAAATATTCAAATTATCATCATATTCTCAAATTAAGAGTCCCGGGGCAGCGCGGTCACTTCCTACGAGTCACATTAGTCCTGTGGGAGGTGTTGGTGCCACCCACGAGGCCGTTCGGGGGCTGTTTCGGGTTTTCTCCCTCTAAAGCAATGTTTTGAAGCCTAAGTCTAGAAATATTCAAATTATCATCGTATTCTCAAACCGGGAGTCGTGGAGCTGCGCGATAACTTCCCACGAGTCACATTGTTACCGTGGGAGGTGTTGGTGCCACCCATGGGGCCGTTCGGGGACTGTTTCGGGTTTTCACCCACTGACGCCATGTTTTTAAGATTAAGTCTAGAAATATTCAAATTACCATCGTATTCTAAAACCGAGATCCCCGCGGCTGCGCAGTCAGTTCCTACGAGTCACATTGGTCCCGTGGGAGGTGTTGGTGCCACCCACGGGGCCGTTCGGGGGCTATTTCGGGTCTTCACCCTCTAAAGCCATGTTTTTAAGCCAAAGTCTAGAAATATATAAATTATAGTCGTATTCTCAATCGAAGAGTCCTGCGGCTGCGCGGTCAGTTCCAATGAGTCACATTGGTCCCGTGGGAGGTGTTGGTGTCACCCACGGGGTCTGTTCGGGTGCTATTTCGAGTTTTCAACCTCTAAAGCCATGTTTTTTAGCCTAAATATAGAAATATTCAAATTACCGTCGTATTCTCAAACCGGGGGTCCCGCGGTTGGACAGTCAGTTCCTACGAGTCACGTTGGTCCTGTGGGAGGTATTGGTGCCACCCACGAGGCCGTTCGGGGGTTGTTTAAGGTTTTCACCCTCTCAAACCATGTTTTTAAGCCTAAGTGTAGAAATATTTAAATTACCATTGTATTCTCAAATTAGGAGTCCCGGGGATACGTGGTCAGTTCCTACCAGTCACATTGGTCCCGTGGGAGGTGTTGGTGCCACCCACGATGCGGTTCGGGGGTTGTTTCGGGTTTTCACCCTCTAAAGCCTTGTTTTTAAGCCTAAGTGTCGAAATATTGAAATTACTATCGTATTCTCAAATCGGGAGTCCCGGGGCTGCGCGGTCAGTTCTTATGAATCACATTGGTCCCGTGGGAGGTGTTGGTGCCACCCACGGGGCCATTCGGGGGCTCTTTCGAGTTTTCACCCTCTAAAGCCATGTTTTTAATCATAAGTGAAGAAATATTCAAATTACTATCGTATTCTCAAAATGAGAGTCCCCCGGTTGGACAGTCAGTTCCTATGAGTCACATTGGTCCTGTGGGAGGTGCTGGTGCCACCCACGAGGCCGTTCGGGGGTTGTTTCGGGTTTTCATCCTCTAAAGCCATGTTTTTAAGCCTAAGTGTAGAAATATTTAAATTACCGTCGTATTCTCAAATCGGGAGTCCTGGGGATACCTAGTCAGTTCCTACTAGTCACATTGGTCCCGTGGGAAGTGTTAGTGCCACCCACGATGCGGTTCGGGGGTTATTTCGGGTTTTCATCCTCTGAAGCCTTGTTTTTAAACCTAAGTGTCGAAATATTGAAATTACTGTCTTATTCTCAAATCGGGAGTCCCGGGGGTGCGTGGTCAGTTCCTACGAGTCATATTGGTCCTGTGGGAGGTGTTGGTGCCACCCACAGGGCCATTCGGGGGTTACTTCGAGTTTTCACCCTCTAAAGCCATGTTTTTAAGCCTAAGTGAAGAAATATTCAAATTACTATCGTATTCTCAAACCGATAGTCCCGAGCTGCGCGGTTAGTTCCTACGAGTCACATTGGTCCCGTGGGAGGTGTTGGTGCCAACTACGGGGTCGTTCGGGGGCTATATCGGGTTTTCACCACTGATGCCATATTTTTAAGATTAAGTCAAGAAATATTCAAATTACCAGAGTATTCTCAAAATGGGAGTCCCGAGGCTGCGCCGTCAATTCCTATGAGTTATATTGGTCCCATGGGAGGTGGTGGTGCCACCCACGGGGCCGTTCGGGGGCTGTTTTGGGTTTTCATCCTCTAAAGCCATGTTGTTTAGCCTAAGTTTAGAAATATTCAAATTACTATCGTATTCTCAAAATGGGAGTCCCGGAGATGCGCGGTCACTTCCTACGAGTCACATTGGTCCTGTGGGAGGTGTTGGTGCCACCCACGGGGCCGTTCGGGGGCTGCTTCGGGTTTTCACCCTCTAAAGCCATGTTTTTTAGCCTAAGTCTAGAAATATTCAATTTATCGTCGTATTCTCAAATCGAGCGTCCCAGAGCGGAGCGATCACTTCCTAAGGGTTACATTGTTCCCGTGGGAGGTGTTGGTGCCACCCACGGGGCCATTCGGGGGTTGTTTCGGTTTTTCACCCTCTAAAGCCATGTTTTTAAGCCTAAGTCTAGAAATATTCAAATTATCATCATATTCTCAAATCAAGAGTCCCGGGGCAGCGCGGTCACGTCCTACGAGTCACATTAGTCCCGCGGGAGGTGTTGGTGCCACCCAAGAGGCCGTTCGGGGGCTGTTTCGGGTTTTCACCCTCTAAAGCCATGTTTTTAAGACTAAGTCTAGAAATATTCAAATTACCATCGTATTCTCAAATCGAGGGTCCCGGGGCAGCGCGATCACTTCCTACGAGTCACATTGGTCCCGTGGGAGGTGTTGGTCCCACCCACGGGGCCGTTCGGAGGCTGTTTCGGGTTTTCACCCTCTAAAGCCATGTTTTTAAGCCTAAGTCTAAAAATATTAAAATTATCATTGTATTCTCAAACCGGGAGTCACGGAGCTGCGCGATAACTTCCCACGAGTCACATTGTTCCCGTGGGAGGTGTTGGTGCCACCCATGGGGCCGTTCGGGGGCTGTTTCGGGTTTTCACCCACTGACGCCACGTTTTTAAGATTAAGTCTAGAAATATTCAAATTACCATCGTATTCTAAAACCGAGTGCCTCGCGGCTGCGCAGTCAGTTCCTACGAGTCACATTGGTCCCGTGGGAGGTGTTGGTGCCACACAGGGGGCCGTTCGGGGGCTATTTCGGGTCTTCACCCTCTAAAGCCATGTTTTTAAGCCTAAGTCTAGAAATATATAAATTATCGTCGTATTCTCAATCGAAGAGTCATGCGGCTGCGCGGTCAGTTCCAATGAGTCACATTGGTCCCGTGGGAGGTGTTGGTGTCACCCACGGGGACCGTTCGGGTGCTATTTCGATTTTTCACCCTCTAAAGCCATGTTTTTAAGCCTAAATGTAGAAATATTCAAATTACCGTCGTATTCTCAAATCGGGGGTCCCGCGGTTGGACAGTCTGTTCCTACGAGTCACGTTGGTCCTGTGGGAGGTGTTGGTGCCACCCATGAGGCCGTTCGGGGGTTGTTTCGGGTTTTCACCCTCTAAAACCATGTTTTTAAGCCTAAGTGTAGAAATATTCAAATTATAATCGTATTCTCAAAATGAGAGTCCCGCGACTGCGCGATCACTTCCTAAGGGTTACATTGGTACCGGGGGAGGTGTTGGGGCCACCCACGGGGCCATTCGGGGGGCTCTTTCGGGTTTTCACACTCTAAAGCCATGTTTTTAAGCCTAAGTCTAGAAATATTCAAATTATCGTCATATTATCAAATTAAGAGTCCCGAGGCAGCGCGGTCACTTCCTACGAGTCACATTAGTACCGCGGGAGGTGTTGGTGCCACCCATGAGGCCGTTCGGGTGCGGTTTCGGGTTTTCACCCTCTAAAGCCATGTTTTTAAGCCTTAGTCTAGAAATATTCAAATTACCATCGTATTCTCAAATCGAGGGTCCCGAGGCAGAGCGGTCACTTCCTACGAGTCACATTGGTCCCGTAGGAGTTGTTGGTGCCACCGACGGGGCCGTTCGGGGGCTGTTTCGGGTTTTCACCCTCTAAAGCCATGTTTTTAAGCCTAAGTCTAGAAATATTCAAATTATCATTGTATTCTCAAACCGGGAGTTGCGGAGCTGCGCAATAACTTCCCACCAGTCACATTGTTCCCGTGGGAGGGGTTGGTACTACCCATGGGGCCGTTCGGGGTCTGTTTCGGGTTTTCACCCACTGACGCCATGTTTTTAAGATTTAGTCTAGAAATATTCAAATTACCATCGTATTCTAAAACCGAGTGCCCCGCGGCTGCGCAGTCAGTTCCTACGAGTCACATTGGTCCCGTGGGAGGTGTTGGTGCCATCCACGGGGCCGTTCGGGGGCTATTTCGGGTCTTTACCCTCTAAAGCCATGTTTTTAAGCCTAAGTCTAGAAATATATAAATTATCATCGTATTCTCAATCGAAGAGTCCCGCGGCTGCGCGGTCAGTTCCAATGAGTCACATTGGTCCCGTGGGAGGTGTTGGTGTCACCCACGGGGTCCGTTCGGCTGCTATTTCGAGTTTTCACCCTCTAAAGCCATGTTTTTAAGCCTAAATATAGAAATATTCAAATTACCGTTGTATTCTCAATCCGGGGGTCCCGCGGTTGGACAGTCAGTTCCTACGAGTCACGTTGGTCCTGTGGGAGGTGTTGGTGCCACCCATGAGGCCGTTCGGGGGTTGTTTTGGGTTTTCACCCTCTTAAACCATGTTTTTAAGCCTTAGTGTAGAAATATTTAAATTACCGTTGTACTCTCAAATTAGGAGTCCCGGGGATTCGTGGTCAGTTCCTACCAGTCATATTGGTCCCGTGGGAGGTGTTGGTGCCACCCACGATGCAGTTCGGGGGTTGTTTTGGGTTTTCACCCTCTAAAGCCTTATTTTTCAGCCTAAGTGTCGAAATATTGAAATTACTATCGTATTCTCAAATCGGGAGTCCCGGGGCTGCGCGGTCAGTTCTTATGAATCACATTGGTCCCGTGGGAGGTGTTGGTGCCACCCACGGGGCCATTCGGGGGCTCTTTCGAGTTTTCACCCTCTAAAGCCATGTTTTTAATCATAAGTGAAGAAATATTCAAATTACAATCGTATTCTCAAAATGAGAGTCCCACGACTGCACAGTCAGTTCCTACGAGTCACATTGGTACCGGGGGAGGTGTTAGTGCCACCCACGGGGCAGATCGGGGTCTGTTTTGGGTTTTCACCCTCTAAAGGCATATTTTTAAGCCTAAGTGTAGAAATTTTCAAATTACGAGAGTATTCTCAAAACGGAAGTCCCGAGGCTACGCTGTCAGTGCCTATGAGTTACATAAGTCCCGTGGGAGGTGTTGGTGCCACCCACGGGGCCGTTCGGATACTGTTTCGAGCTTTCACCCTCTAAAGCCATGTAATTAAGCCTAAGTGTAGAAATATTCAAATTACCATTGTATTCTCAAATCGGGAGTCCCGCGGCTGCGCGGTCAGTTTCTACGGGTCACATTAGTCCCGTGGGAGGTGTTGGTGCCACCACGGGGCCGTTCGGGGGCTGTTTCGGGTTTTCACCCTCTAAAGCCATGTTTTTAAGCATAAGTCTAGAAATATTCAAATTTTCATTGTATTTTCAAACCAAGAGTCCCGGAGCTGCGCGATAACTTCCAACGAGTCACATTGTTCCCGTGGGAGGTGTTGGTGCCACCCATGGGGCCATTCGGGGGCTGTTTCCGGTTTTCACCCACTGACGCCATGTTTTTAAGATTAAGTCTAGAAATATTCAAATTACCATCGTATTCTGTAACCGAGAGTCCCGCGGTTGCGCAGTCAGTTCCTACGAGTCACATTGGTCCCGTGGGAGGTGTTGGTGCCACCCACAAGGCCGTTCGGGGGCTATTTCGGGTCTTCATCCTTTAAAGCAATGTTTTTAAGCCTAAGTCTAGAAATATACATATTATCATCGTATTCTCAAACCAAGAGTCCCGCGGCTGCACGGTCAGTTCCTATGAGTCATATTGGTCCCGTGGGAGGTGTTGGTGCTACCCACGGGGCCGTTCGGGGGTTATTTCGGGTTTTCACCCTCTAAAGCCATGTTTTTAAGCCTATATATAGAAATATTCAAATTACCATCGTATTCTCAAATCGGGACTCCCGGGGTTGGACAATCAGTTCCTACGAGTCACATTGGTCCTATGGGAGGTGCTGGTGCCACCCACGAGGCCGTTCGGGGGTTGTTTCGGGTTTTCATCCTCTAAAGCCATGTTTTTAAGCCTAAGTGTAGAAATATTTAAATTATCATCGTATTCTCAAATCGGGAGTCCTGGGGATACCTAGTCAGTTCTTACCAGTCACATTGGTCCCGTGGGAGGTGTTGGTGCCACCCACAAGGCCGTTCGGGGGCTATTTCGGGTCTTCACCCTTTAAAGCCATGTTTTTAAGCTTAAGTCTAGAAATATACAAATTATCATCGTATTCTCAAACCAAGAGTCCCGCGGCTGAACGGTCAGTTCCTATGAGTCATATGGGTCCCGTGGGAGGTGTTGGTGCCACCCACGGGGCCGTTCGGGGGCTATTTCGGGTTTTCACCCTCTAAAGCCATGTTTTTAAGCCTATATATAGAAATATTCAAATTACCATCGTATTCTCAAATCGGGACTCCCGGGGTTGGACAATCAGTTCCTATGAGTCACATTGGTCCTATGGGAGGTGTTGGTGCCACCCACGAGGCCGTTCGGGGGTTGCTTCAGGTTTTCACTCTCTAAAGCCATGTTTTCAAGGCTAAGTGTAGAAATATTTAAATTACCATAGTATTCTCAAATCGGGAGTCCCGGGGATACGTGGTCAGTTCCTACCAGTCACATTGGTCCCATGGGAGGTGTTGTGCCACCCACGATGCGGTTCGGAGGTTGTTTCAGGTTTTCACCCTTTAAAGCCTTATTTTTATGCCTAAGTCTAGAAATATTGAAATTACTGTCGTATTCTCAAATCGAGAGTCCCGGGGCTGTGCGGTCTGTTCCTATGAGTCACATTGGTCCCGTGGAAGGTGTTGGTGCCACCCATGGGCCATTCGGGGGCTGTTTCGAGTTTTCACCCTCTAAAGCCATGTATTTTAATCCTAAGTGAAGAAATATTCAAATTACCGTCATATTCTCAGACCGGTAGTCCCAGAGCTGCACAGTCAGTTACTACGAGTCATATTGGTCCCGTGGGAGGTGTTGGTGACAACTACGGGGTCGTTCGGGGGCTATTTCGGGTTTTCACCAAATGATGCCATATTTTTAAGATTAAGTCAAGAAATATTCAAATTACCAGCGTATTCTCAAATCGGGAATCCTGCGGCTGCGCAGTCAGTTCCTACGAGTCACATTGGTACCGTGGGAGGTGTTGGTGCCACCCACGGGGCAGATCGGGAGCTATTTTTGGTTTTCACCTTCTAAAGCCATCTTTTTCAGCCTCAGTGTAGAAATTTTCAAATTACCAGAGTATTCTCAAAATGGGAGTCCCAAGGCGGCACCGTCAGTTCCTATGAGTTACATTGGTCCCGTGGGAGGTATTGGTGCCACCCACTGGGCCGTTCGGGTACTGTTTCGAGTTTTCACCCTCTAAAGCCATGTTTTTAAGACTAAGTCTAGAAATATTAAAATTATTTTCGTATTCTCAAACCGAGAGTCCCAGGACTTCGCGGTCACTTCCTACGAGTCACATTGGTCCCGTGGGAGGTGTTGGTGCCACCCACGAGGCCGTTCGAGGGTTATTTCGGGTTTTCACCCACTAATGCCATATTTTTAAGATTAAGTCTAGAAATATTCAAATTACCATCGTATTCATAGACCGGGAGTCCCGGGGTTGCGCGGTCAGTTCCTATGAGTCACATTGGTCCCGTGGGAGGTGTTGGTGCCACCCACGAGGCCGTTCGGGGGTTGTTTCTAGTTTTCACCCACTAAAGCCATGTTTATAAGCCTAAGTGTAGAAATATTCAAATTACCATCGTATTCTCAAATCGGGAGTCCTGCGTCTGCGCGGTCAGTTCCTACGAGTCACATTGGTCCCCAAGGAGGTGTTGGTTCCACCCACGGGGCCGTTCGTGCACTGTGTCAGGTTTTCACCCTCTAAAGCCGTGTTTTTATGCCTAAGTCTAGAAATATTCAAATTACTGTCTTATTCTCAAACCGTGAGTCCCGGAGCTGCGCGATAACTTCCTACGAGTCACATTATTCCCGTGGGAGGTGTTGGTGCCACCCACAGGGCCGTTCGAGGGCTGTTTTAGGTTTTCACCCACTGACGCCATGTTTTTAAGATTAAGTCTAGAAATATGTAAATTATCATCATATTCAGAAACAGTGAGTCCCGCGGCTGCGCATTCAGTTCCTATGAGTCACATTGGTCCCGTAGGAGGTGTTGGTGCCACCCACGGGACCGTTCAGGGGTTGTTTCTGGTTTTCACCCTCTAAAACCATGTTTTTAAGCCTAAGTCTTGAAATATTCAAAAGTACTATCATATTTTCAAACTTGGAGTCCCGCGGCTATGCGGTCAGGTCCTACGAGTCACATTGGTCCCGGGGGAGGTGTTGGTGCCACCCACAGGGCCGTTCGGGTGCTGTTTGGGGTTTTCACCCTCTAAAGCCCTGTTTTTAAGCCTAAGTCTAGAAATATTCAAATTACCGTCGTATTCTCAAACCGAGAGTCCCAAAGTTGTGCGGTCACTTCCTACGAGTCACATTGGTCCCGTGGGAGGTGTGGTTCCACCCACGGGGCCGTTCGGGGGATGTTTTGGGTTTTCACCCACTAACGCCATGTTTTTAAGATTAAGTCTAGAAATGTCCAAATTATCACCATATTCTCAAATCGGGAGTCCCACGGTTGCGCAGTCAGTTCCTACGAGTCACATTGGGAGGTGTTGGTGCCACCTACGGGGCCGTTCGGGGGCTATTTCGAGTTTTCACCCTCTAAAGCCGTGTTTTTAAGACTAAGTCTAGAAATAAACAAATTATCATCCTATTCTCAAACCAACAGTTCCGCGGCTGCGCGGTCAGTTCCTATGAGTCACATTGGTCCCGTGGGAGGGGTTGGTGCCACCGACGGGGCCGTTCGGGGGCTGTTTTGAGTGTTAACCGTCTAAAGCCATGTTTTTAATCCTAGGTTTAGAAATATTCAAATTACCATCGTATTCTCAAACCAGGAGTCCCGCAGTTGCGCGGTCAGTTCCAACGAGTCCATTGGTCCCGTGGGAGGTGCTGGTGCCAACAAAGAGGTCGTTCGGGGGTTGTTTAGGGTTTTCATCCTCTAAGGCCATGTTTTTCATCCTAAGTTTAGAAATATTCAAATGACCATCGTATTCTCAAACCAGGAGTCTCGGAGCTACGCGGCCACTTCCTACCAGTCACATTGGACCCTTGGGATGTGCTGGTGCCACCCACGGGGCTGTTCCCGGTTTTAACCAACTAACGCTATGTTTTTAAGATTAAGTCTAGAAATATTCAAATTACCATCGAATTCTCAAATCGGGAGTCCCGCGGCTGCGTAGTCAGTTCCTACGAGTCACATTGGTCCCGTGGGAGGTGTTGGTGCCACCCACGGGGACCTTCGGGGGCTATTTTGGGTTTTCACCCTAAAAAGCCATGTTTTTAAGCCTAAGTCTAAAAATATACAAATTATCATCGTATTCTCAAACCAAGGGTCCCGCGGCTGGGCGATCAGTTCCTACGAGTCACATTGGCCCGTGGGAGGTGTTGGTGCCACCCACGAGGCCGTTCGGGGGTTGTTTCGGGTTTTCACCCTCTAAAGCCATGTTTTTATGCCTAAGTGTTGAAATATTCAAATTACCATTGTATTCTCAAACCGGGAGTCCTGCGGCTACGCGGTCAGTTTCTATGAGTCACATCGGTCCCGTGGGAGGCGTTGGTAGGGCCGTTCGGGGGCAGTTTAGGGTTTTCACCCTCTAAAGCCATGTTTTTCAGCGTAAGTCTAGAAATATTTAAATTACCGTCGTATTCTCAAATCGAGAGTTCCGGGGCTGCGCGGTCACTTCCTACGAGTCACATTGGTCCCGTGGGAGGGCCGTTTGGGGGATGCTTCGGGTTTTCACCCTCTAAAGCCATGTTTTTCAGCCTAAGTCTAGAAATATTCAATTTATTGTCATATTCTCAAATCGAGAGTCCCAGAGCGGCGCGATCACTTCCTACGAGTCACATTGTTCCCGTGGGAGGTGTTGGTGCCACCCACGGGGCCGTTCGAGGGCTGTTTCGGGTTTTCATCAACTGATGCCATATTTTTAAGATTAAGTCAAAAAATATTCAAATTACCGGCGTATTCTCAAATCGGGAGTCCCGCGGTTGCGCAGTCAGTTCCTACGAGTCACATTGGTCCCATGGGAGGTGTTGGAGCCACCCACGGGGCCGTTCGGGGGCCGTTTTGGGTTTTCACGCTCTAAAGACTTGTTTTTAAGCCTAAGTGTAGAATTATTCAAATTACCATTGTATTCTCAAACGAGAGTCCCGAGGCTGCTTGGTCAGTTCCTATGAGTTACATTGGTCCCCTGGGAGGTGTTGGTCCCACCCACGGGGCAGTTTGGGACTATTTTGGGTTTTCACCCTCTAAAGGCATGTTTTTAAGCCTAAGTCTGGAAATACTCAAATTACCATCGTATTCTCAAAACGAGAGTCCCAGAGCTGCGCGGTCACTTTTTACGAGTCACATTGGTCCCGTGGGAGGTCTTGGTGCCACCCACGGGGCCCTTCGGAGGCAATATCGGGTTTTCACCATCTAAAGCCATGTTTTTAAGCCTAAGTCTAGAAATATACAAATTATCGTCTTATTCTCAAAACAAGAGTCCCGCGGTTGCGCGATCAGTTCCTACGAGTCACATTGGTCCCGTGGGAGGTGTTGGTGCCACCCACGAGGCCGTTCGGGGGCTATTTCGGGTTTACACCCTCTAAAGGCATGTTTTTAAACCTAAGTGTAGAAATATTCAAATTAGCATCGTATTCTCAAATCGGGAGTCCCGCGGCTGTGCGGTCAGTTCCTACGAGTCACATTGTCCCCGTGGGAGGTGTTGGTGCCACCCACGGGGCCGTTCGGGGGCAATTTCGAGTTTTCAACCTCTAAAGCCATATTTTTAAGCCTAAGTCTAGAAATATTCAAATTACCATCATATTCTCAAACCAAGAGTTTCGAAGCTGCACGATCACATCCTACGAGTCACATTGTTCCTGTGGGAGGTGTTGGTGCCACCCACGGGGCCGTTCGAGGGTTGTTTCAGGTTTTCACCAACTGATGCCATATTTTTAAGAGTAAGTTAAGTAATATTGAAATTACCGGCGTATTCTCAAACCGGGAGTCCCGCGACTGCGCAGTCAGTTCCTACGAATCACATTTGTCCCGTGGGAGGTGTTGGTGCCATCCACAGGGTCGTTCGGCCCTGTTTCGGGTTTTCACCCTCTAAAGCCTTGTTTTTAAGCCTAAGTGTAGAACTATACAAATTGCTATCGTATTCTCAAACCGGGAGTCCCGGGGCTGCGCGGTCAGTTCCTATGAGTCACATTAGTCCCGTGGGAGGTGTTGGTGCCACCCACGGGTCCGTTCGGGGGCTGTTTCATATTTTCAACCTCTAATGCCATGTTTTTAATCCTAGGTCTTGAAATATTCAAATTACCATCGTGTTCTCAAACCGTGAGTTCCGTAGTTGTGCGGTCAGTTCCTACGAGTCACATTAGTCCCGTGGGAGGTGTTGGAGCCACCCACAAGGCCGTTCGGGGGTTGTTTAGGGTTTTCACCCTCTAAAGCCATGTTTTTAAGCCTAAGTGTAGAAATATTCAAATTACTATCGTATTCTCAAACCGGGAGTCCCGGGGCTGCGCGGTCAGTTCCTATGAGTCACATTGGTCCCGTGGGAGGTGTTGGTGCCACCCACGGGGCCGTTCAGGAGCTGTTGTGAGTTTTCACCCTCTAAAGCCTTGTTTTTAATCCAAAGTCTAGAAATATTCAAATTACCGTCGTATTCTCATATCGAGAGTCCCGGAGCTATGCGATCACTTCCTGCGAGTTAGATTGGGCCCGTGGGAGGTGCTGGTGCCACCCACGGGGCCGTTCGAGGTTTATTTTGGGTTTTCACCCACTAACGCCATGTTTTTAAGATTAAGTCTACAATTATTCAAACTACCGTCGTATTCTCAAATCGGGAGTCCCGCGGCTACGTAGTCAGTTCCTACGAGTTACATTATTTCTGCGGGAGGTGTTAGTGCCACCCCCGGGGCCCTTCGGTGGCTATTTCGGGTTTTCACCCACTAAAGCCATGTTTTTAAGCCTAAGTCTAGAAATATACAAATTATCGTCTTATTCTCAAACCAAAAGTCCCGCGACTACGCGGTCAGTTCCTACGAGACACATTGGTCCCGTGGGAGGTGTTGGTGACACCCACGAGGCCGTTCGGGGGTTGTTTCGGGTTTTCACCCTCTAAAGCCATGTTTCTAAGCCTAAGTGTAGAAATATTCAAATTACCATCGTATCATCAAATCGGGAGTCCGTCGGCTGTGCGGTCAGTTCCTATGAGTCACATTGGTCCCTTGGGAGGTGTTGGTGCCACCCACGGGGCCGTCCGGGGGCTATTTCGGGTTTTCCCCCTCTAACGCTATGTTTTTAAGATTAAGCCTAGAAATATTCAAATTACCATCGTATTCTCAAATCGAGAGTCCCGCGGATGCGTAGACAGTTCCTATGAGTGACAATCGTCCCGTGGAAGGTGTTGGTGCCACCCATGGGGCCGTTCGGGGGTTGTTTCAGGTTTTCACCCTCTAAAGCCATGTTTGTAAGCCTAAGTGTAGAAATATTTGAATTACCATCGTATTCTCAAACCGGGAGTCCTGCGGCTGCACGACCCGTTTCTACGAGTCACATTGGTCCTGTGGGAGGTGTTGGTGCCACCCACGGGGCCGTTCGGGGGATGCTTCGGGTTTTCACCCTCTAAAGCCATGTTTTTGAGCCTAAGTCTAGAAATATTCAATTTATCATCATATTCTCAAATCGAGAGTCTCGAAGCGGCGCGATCACTTCCTACGAGTCACATTGTTCCCGTGGGAGGTGTTGGTGCCACCCACGGGGCCATTCGGGGGCTGTTTCGGGTTTTCATCAACTGATGCCACATTTTTAAGATTAAGTGAAGAAATATTCAAATTACCGGCGTATTCTCAAACCGGGAGTCCCGCGGCTGCACAGTCAGTTCCTACGAGTCACATTGGTCCCGTGGGAGGTGTTGGAGCCACCCACGGGGCCGTTCGGGGGCCGTTTTGGGTTTTCACGCTCTAAAGCCTTGTTTTTAAGCCTAAGTGTAGAATTATTCAAATTACCATCGTATTCCCAAAACGGGAGTCTCGAGGCTGCTCGGTCAGTTCCTATGAGTTACATTGGTTCCTTGGGAGGTGTTGGTGCCACCCACGTGGCCGTTCGAGGACTGTTTCGGGTTTTTACCCTCCAAAGCCATGTTTTTAAGCCTAAGTCTAGAAATACTCAAATTACCATCGTATTCACAAAACGAGAGTCCCGGAGCTGCGCGATCACTTTCTACGAGTCAGATTGGTCCCGTGGGAGGTGTTGGTGCCACCCATGGGTCCCTTCGGAGGCTATTTCGGGTTTTCACCCTCTAAAGCCATGTTTTTAAGCCTAAGTCTAGAAATATACAAATTATCATCTTATTCTCAAACCAAGAGTCCCGCGGCTGCGTGGTCAGTTCCTACGAGTCACATTGGTCCCGTGGGAGGTGTTGGTGCCACCCACGAGGCCGTTCGGGGGCTGTTTCGGTTTTTCACCCTCTAAAGGAATGTTTTTAAGCCTAAGCGTAGAAATATTCAAATTAGCATCGTATTCTCAAATCAGGAGTCCCACGGCAACGCGATCAGTTCCTACGAGTCATATTGTTCCCGTGGGAGGTGTTGGTGCCACCCACAGGGTCGTTCGGGGGGCTGTTTTGAGTTTTCAACCTCTAAATCCATGTTTTTAAGCCAATGTCTAGAAATTTTCAAATTACTATCATATTCACAAATCGAGAGTCCCGGAGCTATGCGATCACTTCCTACGAGTCACATTGTTCCCGTGGGAGGTGTTGGTGCCACCCACGGGGCCGTTCGAGGGTTGTTCTGGGTTTTCACCAACTGATGCCATATTTTTAAGATTAAGTCAAGAAATATAGAAATTACCGGCGTATTCTCAAACCGGGAGTCCCGCGACTGCGCAGTCAGTTCCTACGAATCACATTTGTCCCGTGGGAGGTGTTGGTGCCACCCACGGGGTCGTTCGGGTGTTGTTTCGGGTTTTCACCCTCTAAAGCCTTGTTTTTAAGCCTAAGTGTAGAAATATACAAATTACTATTGTATTCTCAAACCGAGAGTCCCGGGGGTACGCGATCAGTTCCTATTTGTCACATTGGTCCCGTGGGAGGTGTTGGTGCCACCCACGGGGCCGTTCGGGGGATGTTTCGAGTTTTCACCCTCTAAAGACTTGTTTTTAATCCTAGGTCTTGAAATATTCTAATTACCATCATATTCTCAAACCGTGAGTCCCGCAGTTGTGCAGTCAGTTCCTACGAGTCACAGTAGTCCTGTGGGAGGGGTTGGTGCCCCCCACAAGGCCGTTCGAGGGTTGTTTAGGGTTTTCACCCTCTAAAGCCATGTTTTTATGCCTAAGTGTAGAAATATTCAAATTACCATCGTATTATTAAACCGGGAATCCCGCGGCTGCGCGGTCACTTCATACGAGTCACATTGGTCCCCGGGGAGGTGTTGGTGCCACCCACGGGGCCGTTCGGGCACTGTTTCGGGTTTTCACCCTCTAAAGCCATATTTTTATGCCTAAGTCTAGAAATATTCAAATTAGCGTCTTATTCTCAAACCGTGAGTCCCGGAGAGGCATGATAACTTCCTACGAGTCACATTATTCCCGTGGGAGGTGTTGGTGCCACCCACGGGGCCGTTCGAGGGCTGTTTTAGGTTTTCACCCACTGACGCCATGTTTTTAAGAGTAAGTCTTGAAATATTTAAATTACCATCGTATTTGGAAACCGTGAGTCCCGCGGCTCCGCAGTCAGTTCCTACGAGTCATATTGGTCCCGTGGGAGGTGTTGGTGCCACCCATGGGGCCTGTTCGGGGGTTATTTCGGGTTTTCATCCTCTAAAGCCTTATTTTTAAGCTTAAGTCTAGAAATATACAAATTATCGTCGTATTCTCAAACCAAGAGTCCCGCGGCTGCGCGGTCAGTTCCTATGAGTCACATTGGTCTCGTGGGAGGTGTTGGTGCCACCCACGGGGGCCGTTCGGGTGCTCTTTCGAGTTTTCACCCTCTAAAGCATGCTTTTAGGCCTGAATCTAGAAATATTATAATTATCATCGTATTCTCAAACCGGGTGTCTAGCGGTTGGACAGTTTGTTCCTACGAGTCACATTGGTGCCATGCGAGGTGTTGGTGCCACCCACGAGGCCGTTCGGGGGTTCTTTCGGGTTTTCACCCTCTAAAGCCATGTTTTTAAGCCTAAGTGTAGAAATATTCAAATTACCATCGTATTCTCAAATCAGGAGTCGTGGGGCAACGTGGTCAGTTCCTACGAGTCACATTGGTCCCATGGGAGGTGTTGGTTACACCCACGGGACTGTTCGGGGGCCGTTTCGGGTGTTCACCCTCTAAGGCCATGTTTTTATGCCTAAGTCTAGAAATATTCAAATTACTATCGTATTCTCAAACCGGGAGTCCCGCGGCTGTGTGGTCAGCTCCTACGAGTCAAATTGGTCCCGGGGGAGGTGTTGGTGCCACCCACAGGGCCGTTCGGGTGCTGTTTGGGGTTTTCACCCTCTAAAGCCATGTTTTTAAGCCTAAGCCGAGAAATATTCAAATTATCGTCGTATTCTCAAACCCGAAGTCCCGGAGCTGCGCGGTCACTTCCTACGAGTCACATTGGTTCCATGGGTGGTGTGGTGCCACCTACGGGGCCGTTCGGGGGATGTTTAGGGTTTTCACCCACTAACGCCATGTTTTTAAGATTAATTCTAGAAATATCCAAATTATCACCGTATTCTCAAATTGGGAGTCCCACGGTTGCGCAGTAAGTTCCTACGAGTCACATTGGTCCCGTGGAAGGTGTTGGTGCCAACCACAGGGCCCTTCGGGGGCTATTACGTGTTTTCACCCTCTAAAGCCATCTTTTTAAGCCTAAGTCTAGAAATATACAAATTATTGTCGTATTCTCAAACCAAGAGTTCTGCGGCTGCGCGGTCAGTTCCTACGAGTCACATTGGTCCCATGGGAGGTGTTAGTGCCACCCACTATGTCGTTCAGGGGTAGGTGTTGGTGCCACCCACGGGGCCGTTCGGGGGTTGTTTGGGGTTTTCACCCTCTAAAGCCATGTTTTTAAGACTAGGTGTAGACATATTCAAATTACCATCATATTCACAAACCGGGAGTCCCGGGGTTGTGCGGTCAGTTCCTACGAGTCACATTGGACCTGTGGGAGGTGTTGGTGCCACCCATGGGGCCATTCGGGGGTTATTTTGGGTTTTCACCCTCTGAAGCAATATTTTTAAGCCTAAGTCTAGAAATATTAAAATTACTATCATATTCTCAAACCGAGAGTCCCGGATCTGCGCGATCACTTCCTACAAGTCACATTGTTCCCGTGAGAGGTGTTGGTGCCACCCATGGGGCCGTTCGGGGGATGTTTTGTGTTTTCACCCACTGACTCCATGTTTTTAAGATTAAGTCTAGAAATATTCAAATAACCATCGTATTCTGAAACCAAGAGTCCCGCGGCTCCACAGTCAGTTCCTATGAGTCACATTGGTCCCGTGGGAGGTGTTGGTGCCACCTACGGGGCCGTTCGGCGGCTATTTCGAGATTTCCACCTCTAAAGCCGTATTTTTAAGACTAAGTCTAGAAATATACAAATTATCATTGTATTCTCAAACCAAGAGTTCCGCGGTTGCGCGGTCAGTTCCTACGAGTCATATTGGTCCCGCGGGAGGTGTTGGCGCCACGCACGGGGGCCGTTCAGGTTCTGTTTTTAGTTTTCCCACTCTAAAGCCATGTTTTTATGCCTATGTCTAGAAATATTCAAATGACCATCGTACTTTAAAACCAGGAGTCCCGCGGCAGCACGATCAGTTCCTACGAGTCACATTGGTCCCGTGGGAGGTGTTGGTGCCACCCACGTGCCCGTTCGGGGGTTATTTTGGGTTTTCACCCTCTAAAGCCATGTTTTTAATCCTAAGTGTAGAAATATTCAAATTACCCTCGTATTCTGAAACCGGGAGTCTCGGGGCTGCGCGGTCAGTTCCTATGAGTCACATTGGTCCCGCAGGAGGTGTTGGTGCCACCCACGGGGCCGTTTGGTGGTTGTTTCGGGTTTTCACCCTCTAAAGCCATGTTTTTAACCCTAATTGTAGAAATATTCAAATTACTATCATATTCTCAAACCGAAAGTCCCGGGGCTACGCGGTCAGTTCCTATGAGTCACATTGGTCCTGTGGGCGGGGTTGGTGCCACCGACGGGGCCGTTCGGGGGCTGTTTTAAGTGTTCACTCTCTAAAGCCATGTTTTTAATCCTAAGTCTAGAAATATTCAAATTACCGTTATATTCTCAAACCAGGAGTCCCGCAGTTGCGCGGTCAGTTCCAACGAGTCACATTGGTCCCGTGGGAGGTGCTGGTGCCAACCAAGAGGTCGTTCGGGGGTTGTTTAGGGTTTTCAGCCACTAAGGCCATGTTTTAAATCCTAAGTTTTGAAATATTCAAATTACCATCGTATTCTCAAACCAGGAGTCCCGGAGCTACGCGGCCACTTCCTACGAGTCACATTGGACCCGTGGGATGTGCTGGTGCCACCCACGGGGTTGTTCCCGGTTTTCACGCACTAACGCTATGTTTTTAAGATTAAGTCTAGAAATATTCAAATTACCATCATATTCTCAAATCGGGAGTCCCGCGGCTGCGTAGTCAGTTCCTACGAGTCACATTTGTAAGGACATTTTTGTCCATTAGCATTTTATATGTCGTACGCCGTTACACCGTTGAGGAAATTCAAGAATCATATGCTCATCAACGGATCCGAATATCAAAAGGAGAAAAGAAATCAAGGGAACAGATCGGACCGATCCGATCCAGATAAAAGAACCGATCCGGTTCACCGGACCGATCCGGCTAAAGGGACCGGACCGATCCGCTTGCTGAGTTGAGACCAGTACACCCCGGATCCATAACGAACCGATGAAGGCAAAAAGGCCGAACCGATCCGATGCCAACCGGATGGATCCGGTTTCAGAAAAAGAACCGATCCGAGTTTACCGGACCTATTCGCCTAAGGGACCGGACCGATCCGACGAGGATAGACTCTGCCAGATCGTGTTGCAGATTTTTTAGGGTTTTGACTCCTTATTTAAACCACGATCAGTAGTTGGTTTTCTCAAGACTTTCCCACGATTATCAGAGCATATCAACCCTAAAAGTCTTCACCTATTGAGTCTTATGATTCTAGGTTTTTAGATTCACACATCTTCCATATCTATGTGAATCAAAGTTTGGTAACCCAAGAACACCATTGCTGTTGTTCAACCCTTGTGAAGTGGACCGCTTCTTCCTCTTCATTGCAGCCCTACTGGACAGGGATAGTTCCAGCCGCCAACCCCACTGGAAAGGGATATTCCAGCCGCGACTACAGAATCCGATACCCGAGGGTAATTCTTAGTCAAAAACTTGTATTTCAGTGTAATCCGATTGTAAGCCGTTTCTCTTACAAATTATAGTGATATACAAATGGTTTTGCCCCTGTGGGGGATTTTTCCTTAAACTTTGTGTGTTGAATTATTCTTGCATGATTTCATATTGTTTCAATCACACCTAGTTGCATGCTTAGGGTTAATTTGGGTTAAAATTGGTATTTATTATATTATTTCTTAATTGAATGCAAGCGCCAACTCTTTCAAATTGGTATCAGAGCAGGTTACGCCAATCTATCGCGTATTCCTTACTTCCGCAAAATTTTTCTAAAGATATCAATTTTTTGAAATAAATTGATTTTTGAAAAGAGCGTGTTCATATGGAGAAGTCATATTATAAAATGCCTATTTTTGACGGGTCAAATTATGCTTATTGGAAAGCCCGTATGAGGTCGGCTTTAAAAGCCATTGATGAACGTGTCTGGATTTTGGTTGAACGAGGGTGGACTCCTCACACCGTGACTGTTGATAATGTGACCAACTTGAAACCTGACATTACTTGGACCGATGAAGAATTTAAATGGTCATCTTTTAACTCTAAGGGTCTAAGTGCTATTTCTGGGTCTGTCACACCTGATGAGTTCAAACGCATAATGACGTGCACCACGTCAAAGGAGGCATGGGATATTTTGCAACTTACCCATGAAGGAACAAATGCTGTTAAAGAGTCAAAATTGCAAAATTTAACAACTCAATTTAAAACCATCACCATGTATGAAAATGAATGTTTTGATGAGTTTTATGCTAGGCTTTCTGACATTGTTAATACTAGCTATAATCTTGGTGAACATATTCCAAATGCTAGAGTTGTTAAAAAGATTCTTCGTTCCCTTCCTAAGCGTTTTATACCTAAAGTCACTGTGCTAAATTCCTTGTGTAATTTAAATACACTAAAATTGGAAGAACTGGTAGGAGATTTACAAACTTATGAAATAGACATGTTTCCTAAATCTGCCAAGCCAAAAGATAAGGGAATTTCCCTTAAAGCCCAAGAGAGAAAAAGTGAGGGGTCGGCAAGAAAGAGAGTCGAGTCATCTAGAAAGATAGAAACTTCTGATTCTGAATGTGATTTTGACTTAGATGATTTGGCATTATTTGCTAAAAACTTCCAGAAAATTCTGAAATTTAAAAAAGGTGGAAATTTCAAAGATAAAAAGAATTTTCAGAAAAATAAGTTTGAAAAGAAAGATTTCAAAGAACCCCCTAAAGACAGTGAGAGGTGTTTTGAGTGCGACGGTAAGGGACACAGAGCGTTTGAGTGTGCCACTCGTCTAAATAGGGAAAAGGGTAAAGCTGTCCTAAATGCTACCCTTAGTGACGACAGTGAGGTCGAGTCGGTGGACTCGGGAGATGAGTCACCGCATGAGCGTAACTTCACCGCGTTCATGGCTAGTCATGTGAGTACTCCTAGTGCATCTCACGACGATGAGGATGCTACTTCACAGGGACACCTCGACAGCGAGAGCGAAGAGAGTGAGGGAGAGGAGGAAGGTAGTGAGGACGAGAGTAACCTTCAACGCGCCTACGCCGAGTTATATAATGAGTCTTTTAAAACTAAAAAACGTAACAAGGCATTAGTTCTTAGGATCACCGCGTTAGAAGAAGAGTTAGAAGCGACGAGAGAGAGAGAGTCCTCCACCTGCACCGCCATGAGAGAGAGAGAGTCTGCCTGGGTTAGTAAAGAGAATTTGCTTAGAGAGAGAGAGAGCAGTTTTGAGAAAGAGAAAGCGGACCTGACTAAACAAGTGGCTAGTCTTACTAGTGAGCTCCATTCCTCCATGGAGACTAGGAAGAAACTTGAAGCCCTTGTTGCTCAGCTCACTCGTGACCTTGAGAGAGCTAGGAAAGTCAAGGTACAAATCGAGGACAGATCTGGGAAGATGGGAAAGATGCTCCTCGGTCCCGCTTTAGGTTTTGGTGACAGGCAAGGAATAGGTTTTGATGGTGCCTCCACGTCCCAAATTGCACCCGGACCAATTCCTGAGTTTACTACGACTCCTTATGGCCGTCATCAAAAACCAAGAAGGAGAGTTCGACCAAGAAAAACAATCCAAGGTCCTCCAAATACTCTACCCTTTTGCTCCCATTGCAAAAGATATGGACACCTTGGGGAGTTTTGCTATAGATTTGGTCGTACACGACGTACGTTTGCTCCACCACATCAGACTGATGAGTTTGCCAGTCTGAGAGAGCGTGTTGAGTTTCTAGCCGCCACATCACAGAGTTTGATGGAGGAATTCCGACGGATGACCTTACCATCAATGAATGCGCCCCGTATTCCGGCTAAAATCAACAACAACAAGGGAATACAAAAAGGTACCTACACTTGGGTTCCTAAGAAAGAGAAAAAGGCCCTTGTTGTCCATGTCGCTCTCAAAGCACATAATACCTCACAGTGGTATTTTGATAGTGGATGCTCCAGACACATGACAGGTGATGTCTCATATTTTACCCGTCTTGAGGATTATAATGATGGGAGAGTCACCTTTGGAGATGGTAGCAAATCTAGCATAGTTGGACGAGGTACAGTAGAGTTACCAGGATTTCCAAAGCTAGAGAACGTGCTGTACATCAAAGGTTTGAAAGCAAACCTTCTTAGCATCAGCCAGCTGTGCGACGATGACTTTGCAGTAAAGTTTGACCGGAAAGCTTGTAAGGTCTATAATCAAGCCGGTAAACTTTTAGTGCAAGGGGTGAGGACAGAGGATAACTGCTATGGGACTGAGCCCACATCCTCACTTGTTTGCAACAGCGCCACGATCACTCCTATGGATCTGTGGCATCAACGTCTAGGTCATGTGAACGTTAGAGACTTATCTCGTTTAGCCAAAAAGGACCTAGTACGTGGCTTACCGTCACTTGGAAAGACAATTTCCACGATTTGTGGACCCTGTCAGTTGGGAAAGCAAATTCGTAGCCCACATAGGAAGTTGAATTCCATTACCACCTCACGTGTTCTTGAGTTGATTCACATGGATCTTATGGGTCCAACTCGCACGGAGAGTCTAGGTGGTAAGAGATACATTCTCGTGATGGTGGACGATTTCTCCAGGTACTCCATTATAGGTTTTCTGAGAGAGAAATCCGATGCTGTAGAATTTTTAACGACCAAGTGCCGTGTCCTGCAAAATCAACACGGTGTCACTATTAACAGAATACGTAGTGATAACGGCACTGAATTTAAGGAAGCAAAGGTGGATTTGTACTGTGATAGCCTTGGGATCAAACATGAGTTTTCTGCTGTGAGAACTCCTTAGCAAAATGGGATTGTTGAGAAAAAGAATAGAACGATCCAAGAGATGGCTAGATCTATGCTTCTAGGTCGTAAAGTTTCTAGGAGATTTTGGGCAGAGGCAGTGTCTACTGCATGCCACACGGTGAATAGGGTGTATCTGCGTCCACACACACTTCACACTCCTTATGAGTTGTGGACTGGCAAGAAGCCCAACCTGGCATATTTCCGTGTTTTTGGGAGTAAATGCTACATCCTACGGGATAAAGAGCAATTAGGAAAGTTCGACTCCCGGAGCGACGAGGGAATATTTCTAGGATATTCATCGAATAGTAGAGCGTACCGGGTTTTTAACCTGAAGAGCTCTAAGGTTATGGAATCAATAAACGTCACCGTGCAAGATGATGAACCCCCGACGGTTATTGATCCCAACCTTCAGTGTGAGGATGAGGATTGTTCTGACAGTGATTTTCCTGTTCCTCTCCCACACTCTGTGGACCCTATTCCTATGTTAGGGGACACACCTTCTTGGGTTCGCAAGAGTCATGATCCTACAACCATTGTTGGCGATCCCACTCTAGGGGTCAAGACTCGTGCTCAACTAGAGAACGTTGTTAGTCATCATTGCTACACGTCCAAAGTCGAGCCCAAGAACCACAAAGAAGCACTCAAAGATGAACACTGGATATCTGCTATGCAGAATGAGTTGCTTCAGTTTAAGAAGAACAATGTCTGGGAACTTGTCCCCCGACCTAGTGATACTAATGTTATTGGTACCCGGTGGATTTTCAAGAATAAAATGGATGAAAATGGTACAATAATCAGAAATAAGGCTAGGTTGGTCGCTCAAGGCTACACACAGATAGAGGGTGTAGACTTTGGGGAGACATTTGCTCCTGTTGCGAGGCTTGAGTCCGTCCGTTTACTACTCGCCATCGCATGTCATCTGCACTTCAAGTTATATCAGATGGATGTCAAGAGTGCCTTTCTGAATGGCATTCTACAGGAAGAAGTTTATGTGGAACAACCAAAAGGGTTTGAAGACCCTAAGCACCCTGATCACATCTACTATCTGAGGAAAGCCTTGTATGGTTTGAAGCAAGCACCCCGCGCTTGGTACGAGAGGCTTAATTCCTATCTCTTAGCCCGTGGCTTCAAGAGAGGGGGAGTTGATATGACATTGTTCGTCAGGAGAGATGACGGTGCTATCTTGGTTGCCCAAGTCTATGTGGACGACATAGTCTTTGGATCCACATGCTCCCATCATGCTCACCACTTTGAGGTGGAAATGAAAAGTGAGTTTGAGATGAGCATGGTTGGTGAGCTTACATTCTTCCTTGGTCTCCAGGTTCGTCAGCTAGAGGATGGGATGTTCATCTCCCAATCCAAGTATGCTAGAGACCTTGTGAAGAAATTTGGTTTAGACTCCGCTACGCATGCACGTACACCTATGAGTACTTCTACCAAGCTTAGTAAGGACACTTCAGGCAAGGACGTAGAGCAAACCTTGTATCGGAGTATGATAGGCAGTCTTCTCTACTTGACTGCTAGTCGTCCCGACATTGCCTTTAGTGTTGGAGTCTGTGCGCATTATCAGGAGTCTCCTAAAGAGTCACACTTACTTGCTTTAAAATGTATTATCAAATACGTGAGTGGGACTCTCTCATACGGTATTTGGTATTCCTTTGATACCGATGACCGTTTGTCCGCCTATTCGGATGCTGATTGGGCCGGAGATGCAGATGGTTGTAGGAGCACTTCTGGTGGATGTTTCTACTTTGGTTCTGCTCTTGTCTCTTGGATGAGCAAGAAGCAAAACTCCATCTCGTTGTCCACTGCGGAGGCTGAGTACATCGCTGCCGGGAGTTGTTGCACGCAACTCATGTGGATGAAGCAAATGTTGGAGGATTATGGGATTTCACAAGACACCATGACCATTTCCTGTGATAACACGAGCGCGATACACATATCCCGCAATCCTGTCCAACATTCGCACACAAAACAAATCAGGATATGTTAGCACTTTATACGTCAGTTAGTTGAAGAGAAAGTCGTATCCCTGAGTTTTGTTCCCACGGACCGTCAGTTAGCCGACATTTTCACGAAACCTTTAGATGCCCTTAGATTTGAGAGTCTTAGGAAGTCTTTGGGGATTTGCACAGTTGACTGAGGGGTTGGTCCATGTCTATCATAGGTTGCATTGCCATTTTCATATCATCTGATGCCTATTGCTAGATTGTATTATTAGTGTGCTGTATTTTTGTATAAATTTTTTATTCTTTAAAAAAAAATATACAAAAAGATTTTCTTTTTAGGAAATTTTTTTTAGAAAAGCACAAAAAGATTTTATTTTGATAAAATTTTTGAAAAATCCAAAAGAGTTTTGTTTTTATGGATGAGCATTTAAGATAGCCAAGTCACAACTTCATTCCATATATCCATGTGACTGTTTGATAGAGATTTGAGAGGCTACATCATTTCATCCATGTGCTTAACATTGATTGGAGTCCTTGAGATGTACTTAGTGATATTTCCTACATGCTTGACTCCTATATCCTTTATTGCACACATGCACGGATTTATTTGATTATTGCACTTGTCTATCACATATTGGCTTGAGTGTTTCTATCTCAATTATGTCTATACAATGTACAATATGCAATAAAACATGACAAGATTGGATTGCATGTAAAAACCGTTCTGGTGAGATTGTGTGATTATTTGCATAACGGGGAGGGGCTGCGAAAGTTGATTCTTTATCCTTTGCGCAAAAGCCACC
The DNA here is from genome assembly GCA_949130495.1 of Sambucus nigra. NCBI lineage: Eukaryota > Viridiplantae > Streptophyta > Magnoliopsida > Dipsacales > Adoxaceae > Sambucus > Sambucus nigra. Next base: position 105,895 of record CASBWL010000398.1, on the reverse strand, counting down.
GTTAAAAAGGACCTAAAAAATGGAGGTATTGTAATATCCGAGGTCCTAAGAGGTTAAAAGAGCCCGAAAAAAATTTAAAGGCAATAAAAAGCATTCATGCCAAATATGGGCCATTGTAGGTTTCACCATCAATTATCCAAAGTTTGAGAATTTAGTATACCTCTATTCAAAATATAACTCTGAGGGAGTTTGGTTGGAGAATGCGAAAAACGGGTTTGCACTTCCTTGAAAGTCCTGAAAAAGCATGAAAATCATTTTGGACGTTATTGGTGTAGAAATCACTTTGAGCTTTGATTTGTAGATTTGATATAGTCAATATCTTATATTTCCACTATTTTACACCAAAGGAAGCATTTGAGTTCATTCGTTAGGAATATCCAATATTCATCGTGCACATATGTCATGTTTGTACGCTTTGATTTTCCTATCGAATGTTGATCACACCCATTCATTTACGCCATCACCGACTTGGTTGTTTTATGTTCATTCATGGTGTGATTTTATGCCTTGTGACATCCCGCACTTGCTTATCTGATTTATTTCTCTCTTTTGTCTATCTGGGGACATCATAAAAAAGGGGGAGAAAGAATTATCTTATTATGGGGGAGATTTGAAATTTTGAGTTTTGTTCCTAAATTGGTATATATGTTTGTCTCATTTCAAACTTGATATGTCACTTGGTATTTTGCTTTGTCTCATGTGTGTAGGTACTACTTTGATAACTGAATTGCACACCCTGATGAGAAAAGCGTTAAGATCCCTGAAGATTTGAAGATCAAATGATGCAGTCTTATTCACTTGTACTCTTTCAGTTTTGGGTTCATGGAAGGGTAGATTTGTATAGGCAATTATTTATGATTGATAATTCGGATGTTTGTTTTTATGTATGTACCGGCATAGACATAGGGGGAGATTTGTAAGGACATTTTTGTCCATTAGCATTTTATATGTCGTACGCCGTTACACCATTGAGGAAATTCAAGAATCATATGCTCATCAACGGATCCAAATATCAAAAGGAGAAAAGAAATCAAGGGAACAGACCGGACCGATCCGATCCAGATAAAAGAACCGATCTGGTTCACCGGACCGATCCGGCTAAAGGGACTGGACCGATCCGCTTTCTGAGTTGAGACCAGTACACCCCGAATCCATAACGAACCGATGAAGGCAAAAAGGCCGAACCGATCCGATGCCAACCGGATGGATCCGGTTTCAAAAAAAGAACCGATCCGAGTTTACCGGATCGATCCGCCTAAGGGACCGGACCAATCCGACGAGGATAGATTCTGCCAGATCGTGTTGCAGATTTTTTAGGGTTTTGACTCCTTATTTAAACCACGATCAGTAGTTGGCTTTCTCAAGACTTTCCCATGATTATCAGAGCATATCAACCCTAAAAGTCTTCACCTATTGAGTCTTATGATTCTAGGTTTTTAGATTCACACATCTTCCATATCTATGTGAATCAAAGTTTGGTAACCCAAGAACACCATTGCTGTTGTTCAACCCTTGTGAAGTGGACCGCTTCTTCCTCTTCATTGCAGCCCTACTGGATAGGGATAGTTCCAGCCGCCAACCCTACTGGAAAGGGATATTCCAGCCGCGACTACAGAATTCGATGCCTGCGGGTAATTCTTAGTCAAAAACTTGTATTTCAGTGTAATCCGATTGTAAGCCGTTTCTCTTACAAATTATAGTGATATACAAATGGTTTTGCCCCTGTGGGGGATTTTTCCTTAAACTTTGTGTGTTGAATTATTCTTGCATGATTTCATATTGTTTCAATCACACCTAGTTGCATGCTTAGGGTTAATTTGGGTTAAAATTGGTATTTATTATATTATTTCTTAATTGAACGCAAGCGCCAACTCTTTTAACATTGGTCCCGTGGGAGGTGTTGGTGCCACACACGGGGACCTTCGGGGGCTATTTTGGGTTTTCACCCTAAAAAGCCATGTTTTTAAGCCTAAGTCTAAAAATATACAAATTATCATCGTATTCTCAAACCAAGAGTCCCGCGGCTGGGCGATCAGTTCCTACGGGTCACATTGGGCCGTGGGAGGTGTTGGTGCCACCCACGAGGCCGTTCGGGGGTTGTTTCGGTTTTCACCCTCTAAAACCATGTTTTTAAGCCTAAGTGTAGAAATATTCAAATTACCATCGTATTCTCAAACCGGGAGTCCTGCGGCTAGGCAGTCAGATTCTATGAGTCACATTCGTCCTGTAGGAGGTGTTGGTAGGGCCGTTCGGGGGCTATTACGGGATTTCACCCTCTAAAGCCATGTTTTTAAGCCTAAGTCTAGAAATATTTAAATTATCATCGTATTCTCAAACCGGGAGTCCCGCGGCTGCGCAGTCAGCTCCTCCGAGTCACATTGGTCCCGTGGGAGGTGTTGGAGCCACCCACGGGGCCGTTCGGGGGCCGTTTTGGGTTTTCACGCTCTAAAGACTTATTTCTAAGCCTAAGTGTAGAATTATTCAAACTATAATTGTATTCTCAAACGGGAGTCCCAAGGCTTCTTGGTCAGTTCCTATGAGTTACATTGGTCCCCTGGGAGGTGTTGGTGCCACCCACGGGGCCGTTCGGGACTATTTTGGGTTTTCACCCTCTAAAGCCATGTTTTTAAGCCTAAGTCTAAAAATACTCAAATTTACATTGTATTCTCAGAACGACAGTCCCGGAGCTGCGCGGTCACTTTTTACGAGTCACATTGGTCCCGTGGGAGGTGTTGGTGCCACCGAAGGGGCCCTTCGGAGGCTATTTCGGGTATTCGCCATCTAAAGCCATGTTTTTAAGCCTAAGTCTAGAAATATACAAATTATCATCTTATTCTCAAACCAAGAGTCCCACGGTTGCGCGATCAGTTCCTACGAGTCACATTGGTCCCGTGGAAGGTGTTGGTGCCACCCACGAGGCCGTTCAGGGGCTATTTCGGGTTTTCACCCTCTAAAGGCATGTTTTTAAGCCTAAGTGTAGAAATATTCAAATTAGCATCGTATTCTCAAATCGGGAGTCCCGCGACTGCGCGTTCAGTTCCTACGAGTCACATTGTCCCCGTGGGAGGTGTTGGTACCACCCACGGGGCCGTTCGGGGGCTGTTTCGAGTTTTCAACCTCTAAAGCCATATTTTTAAGCCTAAGTCTAGAAATATTAAAATTACCATCATATTCTCAAACCGAGAGTCCCGAAGCTGCGCGATCACATCCTACGAGTCACATTGTTCCCGTGGGAGGTGTTGGTGCCACCCACGGGGCCGTTCGAGGGTTGTTTCGGGTTTTCACCAACTGCTGCCATATTTTTAAGATTAAGTCAATAAATATTGAAATTACCGGCGTATTCTCAAACCGGGAGTCCCGCGACTGCGCAGTCAGTTCCTACGAATCACATTTGTCCCGTGGGAGGTGTTGGTGCCACCCACGGGGCCGTTCGGGGGCTGTTTCGAGTTTTCACCCTCTAAAGCCTTGTTTTTAATCCTAGGTCTTGAAATATTCTAATTACCATCGTATTCTCAAACCGCGATTCCTGCAGTTGTGCAGTCAGTTCCTACGAGTCACATTAGTCCCGTGGGAGGGGTTGGTGCCCCCCACAAGGCCGTTCGGGAGTTGTTTAACGTTTTCACCCTCTAAAGCCATGTTTTTAAGTCTAAGTGTAGAAATATTCAAATTACCATCGAATTCTCAAACCGGGAGTCCCGCGGCTGCGCGGTCTGTTCCTACGAGTCACATTGGTCCCCGGGGAGGTGTTGGTGCCACCCACGGGGCCGTTCGGGCACTGTTTCGGGTTTTCACACTCTAAAGCCATGTTTTTATGCGTAAGTCTAGAAATATTCAAATTACCGTCTTATTCTCAAACCGTGATTCCCGGAGCGGCGCGATAACTTCCTATGAGTCACATTATTCCAGTAGTAGGTGTTGGTGCCACCCACGAGGCCGTTGGAGGGTTGTTTTAGGTTTTCACCCACTGACGCCATGTTTTTAAGAGTAAGTCTAGAAATATTTAAATTACCATCGTATTCGGAAACTGTGAGTCCCGCAGATCTGCAGTCAGTTCCTACGAGTCACATTGGTCCCATGGGAGGTGTTGGTGCCACCCATGGGGCCGTTCGGGGGTTATTTCGCGTTTTCACCCTCTAAAGCCTTATTTTTAAGTTTAAGTCTAGAAATATACAAATTATCGTCGTATTCTCAAACCAAGAGTCCCGCGGCTGCGCGGTCAGTTCCTATGAGTCACATTGGTCCCGTGGGAGGTGTTGGTGCCACCCACGGGGGCCGTTCGGGTGCTCTTTCGAGTTTTCACCCTCTAAAGCCATGTTTTTAGGCCTAAATCTAGAAATATTTAAATTATCATCGTATTCTCAAACCGGGTGTCCAGCGGTTGGACAGTTTTTTCCTACGAGTCACATTTGTCCCGTGGGAGGTGTTGGTGCCACCCACGAGGCCGTTCGGGGGTTCTTTCGGGTTTTCACCCTCTAAAGCCATGTTTTTAAGCCTAAGTGTAGAAATATTCAAGTTACCATCGTATTCTCAAATCAGGAGTCCTGGGGCTACGTGGTCAGTTCCTACGAGTCACATTGGTCCCGTGGGAGGTGTTGGTGACACCCACGGGACTGTTCGGGGGCCGTTTCGGGTGTTCACCCTCTAAAGCAATGTTTTTATGCCTAAGTCTAGAAATATTCAAATTACTATCGTATTCTCAAACCGGGAGAACCGCGGCGGTGTGGTCAGCTCCTACGAGTCACATTGGTCCCGGGGGAGGTGTTGGTGCCACCCACAGGGCCGTTCGGGTGCTGTTTGGGGTTTTCACCCTCTAAAGCCATGTTTTTAAGCCTAAGCCTAGAAATATTCAAATTACTGTCGTATTCTCAAACCGAAGTCCCGGTGCTGCGCGGTCACTTCCTACGAGTCACATTGGTCCCGTGGGAGGTGTGGTGCCACCCACGGGACCGTTCAGGGGATGTTTCGGGTTTTCACCCACTAACGCCATGTTGTTAAGATTAAGTCTAGAAATATCGAAATTATCACCGTATTCTCAAATCGGGAATCCCACGGTTGCGCAGTCAGTTCCTATGAGTCACATTGGTCCCGTGGGAGGTGTTGGTGCCAACCACGGGGCCCTTCGGGGGCTATTACGGGTTTTCACCCTCTAAAGCCATGTTTTTTGAGCCTAAGTCTAGAAATATACAAATTATTGTCGTATTCTCAAACCAAGAGTTCCGCGGCTCCGCGGTCAGTTCCTACGAGTCATACTGGTCCCTTGGGAGGTGTTGGTGCCACCCACGGGGCCGTTCGGGGGCTGTTTGGGGTTTTCACCCTCTAAAGCCATGATTTTAAGACTAAGTGTAGACATATTCAAATTACCATCATATTCACAAACCGGGAGTCCAGGGGATGTGCGGTCAGTTCCTACGAGTCACATTGGACCTGTGGGAGGTGTTGGTACCACCCATGGGGCCGTTCGGAGGCTGTTTTGGGTTTTCACCCTCTGAAGCGATATTTTTAAGCCTAAGTCTAGAAATATTCAAATTACTCTCATATTCTCAAACCGAGAGTCCCGGATCTGGGCGATCACTTCCTATAAGTCACATTGTTCCCGTGGGAGGTGTTGGTGCCACCCATGGGGCCGTTCGGGGGATGTTTTGTGTTTTCACCCACTGACTCCATGTTTTTAAGAATAAGTCTAGAAATATTCAAATAACCATTGTATTCTGAAACCGAGAGTCCCGCGGCTCCGCAGTCAGTTCCTATGAGTCACATTGGTCCCGTGGGAGGTGTTGGTGCCACCTACGGGGCCGTTCAGGGGCTATTTCGAGATTTCAGCCTCTAAAGCCGTGTTTTTAAGACTAAGTCTAGAAATATACAAATTATCATCGTATTATCAAACCAAGAGTTCCGCGGCTGCGCGGTCAGTTCCTACGAGTCATATTGGTCCCGTGGGAGGTGTTGGCGCCACGCACGGGGGCCGTTCAGGTTTTGTTTTGAATTTTCCCACTCTAAAGCCTTGTTTTTAAGCCTATGTCTAGAAATATTCAAATGACCATTGTACTTTAAAACCGGGAGTCCCGCGGCTGCACGGTCAGTTCCTACGAGTCACATTGGTCCCGTGGGAGGTGTTTGTGCCACCCACGTGGCCGTTCGGGGGTTATTTTGGGTTTTCACCCTCTAAAGCCATGTTTTTAATCCTAAGTGTAGAAATATTCAAATTACCGTCGTATTTTGAAATCGGGAGTCCCGAGGATGCGCGGTCAGTTCCTATGGGTCACATTGGTCCCGCAGGAGGTGTTGGTGCCACCCACGGGGCCGTTTGGTGGTTTTTTCGGGTTTTCACCATCTAAAGCCATGTTTTTAACCCTAATTGTAGAAATATTCAAATTACTATCGTATTCTCAAATCGAAAGTCCCGGGGCTACGCGGTCAGTTCCTATGAGTCACATTGGTCCCGTGGGAGGGGTTGGTGCCACCGACGGGGCCGTTCGGGGGCTCTTTTGAGTGTTCACCCTCTAAAGCCATGTTTTTAATCCTAGGTCTAGAAATATTCAAATTACCGTCGTATTCTCAAACCAGGAGTCCCGCAGTTGCGCGATCAGTTCCAACGAGTCACATTGGTCCCGTGGGAGGTGCTGGTGCCAACCAAGAGGTCATTCGGGGGTTGTTTAGTGTTTTCATCCTCCAAGGCCATGTTTTAAATCCTAAGTTTTGAAATATTCAAATTACCATCGTATTCTCAAACCAGGAGTCCCGGACCTACGCTGCCACTTCCTACGAGTCACATTGGACCCGTGGGATGTGCTGGTGCCACCCACGGGGTTGTTCTCGGTTTTCACCGCTATGTTTTTAAGATTAAGTCTAGAAATATTCAAATTACCGTCGTATTCTCAAATCGGGAGTCCCGCGGCTGCGTAGTCAGTTCCTATGAGTCACATTGGTCCCGTGGGAGGTGTTGGTGCCACCCACGGGGACCTTCGGGGGCTATTTTGGGTTTTCACCCTAAAAAGCCATGTTTTTAAGCCTAAGTCTAAAAATATTCAAATTATCATCGTATTCTCAAACCAAGAGTCCCGCGGCTGGGCGATCAGTTCCTACGAGTCACATTGGCCCGTGGGAGGTGTTGGTGCCACCCACGACGCAGTTCGGGGGTTGTTTCGGGTTTTCACCCTCTAAAGCCGTGTTTTTAAGCCTAAGTCTAGAAATATTTAAATTATCATCGTATTCTCAAATCGAGAGTTCCGGGGCTGCGCGGTCACTTCCTACGAGTCACATTGGTCCCGTGGGAGGTGTTGGTACCACCCACGGGGCCGTTCGGGGGCTGCTTCGGGTTTTCACCCTCTAAAGCCATGTTTTTTAGCCAAAGTCTAGAAATATTCAATTTATCGTCGTATTCTCAAATCGAGAGTCCCGGAGCGGCGCGATCGCTTCCTACGAGTCACATTGTTCCCCTGGGAGGTGTTGGTGCCACCCATGGGGCCGTTCGGGGGCTGTTTCGCGTTTTCATCAACTGATGCCATATTTTTAAGATTAAGTCAAAAAATATTCAAATTACCGGCGTATTCTCAAACCGGGAGTCCCTCGGCTGCGCAGTCAGTTCCTACGAGTCACATTGGTCCCGTGGGAGGTGTGGAGCCACCCACGGGGCCGTTCGGGGGCCGTTTTGGGTTTTCACGCTCTAAATCCTTGTTTTTAAGCCTAAGTGTAGAATTATTCAAACTCCTATTGTATTCTCAAACGGGAGTCCCGAGGCTGCTTGGTCAGTTCCTATGAGTTACATTGGTCCCCTGGGAGGTGTTGGTGCCACCCACGGGGCCGTTCGGGACTATTTTGGGTTTTCACCCTCTAAAGCCAAGTTTTTAAGCCTAAGTCTAAAAATACTCAAAATACCATCGTATTCTCTAAACGAGAGTCCCGGAGCTGCGCGGACATTTTTTATGAGTCACATTGGTCCCGTGGGAGGTGTTGGTGCCACCCACGGGGCCCTTCGGAGGCTATTTCGGGTTTTCACCATCTAAAGCCATGTTTTTAAGCCTAAGTCTAGAAATATACAAATTATCATCTTATTCTCAAACCAATAGTCCCGCGGTTGCGCGATCAGTTCCTACGAGTCACATTGGTTCCGTGGGAGGTGTTGGTGCCACCCACGAGGCCGTTCGGGGGCTATTTCGGGTTTTCACCCTCTAAAGGCATCTTTTTAAGCCTAAGTGTAGAAATATTCAAATTAGAATCGTATTCTCAAATCGGGAGTCCCTCGGCTTCGCGGTCAGTTCCTACGAGTCACATTGTCCCCGTGGGAGGTGTTGGTACCACCCACGGGGCCGTTCGGGGGCTGTTTCGAGTTTTCAACCTCTAAAGCCATATTTTTAAGCCTAAGTCTAGAAATATGCAAATTACCATCATATTCTCAAACCGAGAGTCCCGAAGCTGCGCGATCACATCCTACGAGTCACATTTTTCCCATGGGAGGTGTTGGTGCCACACAGGGGACCGTTCGAGGGTTGTTTCCGGTTTTCACAAACTGATGCCATATTTTTAAGATTAAGTCAAGAAATATTGAAATTACCGGCGTATTCTCAAACCGAGAGTCCCGCGACTTCGCAGTCAGTTCCTACGAATCACATTTGTCCCGTGGGAGGTGTTGGTGCCACCCACGGGGACGTTCGGGTGCTGTTTCGGGTTTTCACCCTCTAAAGCCTTGTTTTTAAGCCTAAGTGTAGAAATATACAAATTACTATTGTATTCTCAAACCGAGAGTCCCGAGGCTACGCGATCAGTTCCTATTTGTCACATTGGTCAAGTGGGAGGTGTTGGTGCCACCCACGGGGCCGTTCGGGGGCTATTTCGAGTTTTCACCCTCTAAAGCCTTATTTTTAATCCTAGGTCTTGAAATATTCTAATTACCATCATATTCTCAAACCGCGAGTCCCGCAGTTGTGCAGTCAGTTCCTACGAGTCCCATTAGTCCCGTGGGAGGGGTTGGTGCCCCCCACAAGGCCGTTCGGGGGTTGTTTAGGGTTTTCACCCTCTAAATCCATGTTTTTAAGCCTAAGTGTAGAAATATTCAAATTACCATTGTATTCTTAAACCGGGAGTCCTGCGGCTGCACGGTCAGTTCCTACGAGTCACTTTGGTCCCAGGGGAGGTGTTGGTACCACCCACGGGGCCGTTCGGGCACTGTCGGGTTTTAACACTCTAAAGCCATGTTTTTATACCTAAGTCTAGATATATTCAAATTACCGTCTTATTCTCAAACCGTGAGTCTCGGAGCGGCGCGATAACTTCATACGAGTCACATTATTCGCGTGGGAGGTGTTGGTACCACCCACGGGGCCGTTCGAGGGTTGTTTTAGGTTTTCACCCACTGATGCCATGTTTTTAAGAATAAGTCTAGAAATATTTAAATTACCATCGTATTCGGAAACTGTGAGTCCCACGGCTCCGCAGTCAGTTCCTACGAGTCACATTGGTCCCGTGGGAGGTGTTGGTGCCACCCATGGGGCCGTTTGGGGGTTATTTCGGGTTTTCACCCTCTAAAGCCTTATTTTTAAGCCTAAGCCTAGAAATATACAAATTATCATCGTATTCTCAAACCAAGAGTCCCGCGGCTGCGTGGTCAGTTCCTATGAGTCACATTGGTCCCGTGGGAGGTGTTGGTGCCACCCACGGGGGCCGTTCGGGTGCTCTTTCAAGTTTTCACCCTCTAAAGCCATGTTTTTAGGCCTAAATCTAGAAATATTTAAATTATCATCGTATTCTCAAACCGGGTGTCCAACGGTTGGACAGTTTGTTCCTACGAGTCACATTGGTCCCGTGGGAGGTGTTGGTGCCACCCACGAGGACGTTCGGGGGTTCTTTCGGGTTTTCACCCTCTAAAGCCATGTTTTTAAGCCTAAGTGTAGAAATATTCAAATTACCATCGTATTCTCAAATCAGGAGTCCTGGGGCTACGTGGTCAGTTCCTACGAGTCACATTGGTCCCGTGGGAGGTGTTGGTGACACCCACGGGACTGTTCGTGGGCCGTTTCGGGTGTTCACCCTCTAAAGCCATGTTTTTATGCCTAAGTCTAGAAATATTCAAATTACTATCGTATTCTCAAACCAGGAGTCCCGCGGCTGTGTGGTCAGCTCCTACGAGTCACATTGGTCCCGGGGGAGGTGTTGGTGCCACCCATAGGGCCGTTCGGGTGTTGTTTGGGGTTTTCACCCTCTAAAGCCATGTATTTAAGCCTAAGCCTAGAAATATTCAAATTACCATCGTATTCTCAAACCGGAAGTCCCGGAGCTGTACAGTCACTTCCTACGAGTCACATTTGTCCCGTGGGAGGTGTGGTGCCACCCACGGGACAGTTCAGGGGATGTTTCGGGTTTTCACCCACTAACGCCATGTTGTTAAGATTAAGTCTAGAAATATCCAAATTATCACCGTATTCTCAAATCGGGAGTCCCACGGTTGCGCAGTCAGTTCCTACGAGTCACATTGGTCCCGTGGGAGGTGTTGGTGCCAAGCACGGGGCCCTTCGGGGGCTATTACGGGTTTTCACCCTCTAAAGCCATGTTTTTAAGCCTAAGTCTAGAAATATATAAATTATTGTCGTATTCTCAAACCAAGAGTTCCGTGACTGCGCGGTCAGTTCCTACGAGTCACATTGGTCCCTTGGGAGGTGTTGGTGCCACCCACTATGTCGTTCAGGGGGAGGTGTTGGTGCCACCCACGGGGCCGTTCGGGGGCTATTTGGGGTTTTCACCCGCTAAAGCCATGTTTTTAAGCATAAGTCTAGAAATATTCAAATTTTCATTATATTTTCAAAACAAGAGTCCCGGAGCTGCGCGATAACTTCCAACGAGTCACATTGTTCCTGTGGGAGGTGTTGGTGCCACCCATGGGGCCATTCGGGGGCTGTTTCAGGTTTTCACCCACTGACGCCATGTTTTTAAGATTAGGTCTAGAAATATTCAAATTACTGTCATATTCTCAAACCGAGAGTCCCGGATCTGCGCGATCACTTCCTATAAGTCACATTGTTCCCGTGGGAGGTGTTGGTGCCACCCATGGGGCCATTCGGGGGATGTTTTGTGTTTTCACCCACAGACTCCATGTTTTTAAGATTAAGTCTAGAAATATTCAAATAACCATCGTATTCTGAAACCGAGAGTCCCGCGGCTCCGCAGTCAGTTCCTATGAGTCACATTGGTCCCATGGGAGGTGTTGGTGCCACCTACGAGGCCGTTCGGGGGCTATTTCGAGATTTCTCCCTCTAAAGCCGTGTTTTTAAGACTAAGTCTTGCAATATGCAAATTATCATCGTATTCTCAAACCAAGAGTTCCGCGGATGCGCGGTCAGTTCCTACGAGTCATATTGGTCCCGTGGGAGGTGTTGGCGCCACGCACGGGGGCCGTTCAGGTTCTGTTTCGAGTTTTCCCACTCTAAAGCCATGTTTTATGCTTATGTCTAGAAATATTCAAATGACCATCGTACTTTAAAACCAGGTGTCCTGCGGCTGCACGATCCGTTCCTACGAGCCACATTGGTCCCGTGGGAGGTGTTGGTGCCACCCACGTGGCCGTTCGGGGGTTATTTTGGGTTTTCACCCACTAAAGCCATGTTTTTAATCCTAAGTGTAGAAATATTCAAATTACCGTCGTATTCTGAAACCGGGAGTCCCGGGGTTGCGCGGTCAGTTCCTATGAGTCACATTGGTCCCGCAGGAGGTGTTGGTGCCACCCACGAGGCCGTTTGGTGGTTGTTTCGGGTTTTCACCCTCTTAACCCATGTTTTTAACCCTAATTGTAGAAATATTCAAATTACTATCGTATTCTCAAACCAAAAGTCCCGGGGCTACGCTGTCAGTTCCTATGAGTCACATTGGTCCCGTGGGAGGGGTTGGTGCCACCGACGGGGCCGGTCAGGGGCTGTTTTGAGTGTTCACCCTCTAAAGCCATGTTTTTAATCCTAATTCTAGAAATATTAAAATTACCGTCGTATTCTCAAACCAGGAGTCCCGCAGTTGCGCGGTCAGTTCCAATGAGTCACATTGGTCCCGTGGGAGGTTCTGGTGCCAACCAAGAGGTCGTTCGGGGGTTATTTAGGGTTTTCAACCTCTAAGGACGTGTTTTAAATCCTAAGTTTTGAAATATTCAAATTACCATCGTATTCTCAAACCAGGAGTCCCGGAGCTACGCGGCCACTTCCTACGAGTCACATTGGACCGGTGGGATGTGTTGGTGCCACCCACGTGGTTGTTCTCGGTTTTCACCCACTAACGCTATATTTTTAAGATTAAGTCTAGAAATATTCAAATTACCGTCGTATTCTCAAATCGGGAGTCCCGTGGCAGCGTAGTCACTTCCTACGAGTCACATTGGTCCCGTGGGAGGTGTTGGTTCCACCCACGGGGACCTTCGGGGGCTATTTTGGTTTTTCACCCTAAAAAGCCATGTTTTTAAGCCTAAGTCTAAAAATATACAAATTATCATCGTATTCTCAAACCAAGAGTCCCACGGCTGGGCGATCAGTTCCTACGAGTCACATTGGCCCGTGGGAGGTGTTGGTGCCACCCACGCGCCCATTCGGGGGTTATTTTGGGTATTCACCCTCTAAAGCCATGTTTTTAAGGCTAAGTGTAGAAATATTCCAATTACCATCGTATTCTCAAACCGGGAGTCCTGCGGCTACGCGGTCAGTTTCTATGAGTCACATTGGTCCCGTGGGAGGTGTTGGTAGGGCCGTTCGGGGGCTGTTTCGGGTTTTCACCCTCTAAAGCCATGTTTTTAAGCCTAAGTCTAGAAATATTTAAATTACCGTCGTATTCTCAAATCGAGAGTTCAGGGGATGCGCGGTCACTTCCTACGAGTCACATTGGTCCCGTGGATGGTGTTGGTGCCACCCACGGGGCTGTTCGGGGGCTGCTACGAGTTTTCACCCTCTAAAGCCATGTTTTTTAGCCTAAGTCTAGAAATATTCAATTTATCATCGTATTCTCAAATCGAGAGTCCCGGACTGGCGCGATCACTTCCTACGAGTCACATTGTTCCCGTGGGAGGTGTTGGTGCCACCCACGGGGCCGTTCGGGGCGTGGTTCGGGTTTTCATCAACTGATGCCATATTTTTTAGATTAGGTCAAAAAATATTTAAATTACCGGTGTATTCTCAAACCGGGAGTCCCATGGCTGCGCAGTCAATTCCTACGAGTCACATCGGTCCCGTGGGAGGTGTTGGAGCCACCCACGGGGCCGTTCGGGGGCCATTTTGGGTTTTCACGCTCTAAAGCCATGTTTTTAAGCCTAAGTGTAGAATTATTCAAATTACCATTGTATTCTCAAACGGGAGTCCCGAGGCTGCTTGGTCAGTTCCTATGAGTTACATTGGTCCCCTGGGAGGTGTTGGTGCCACCCACCGGGCCGTTCGGGACTATTTTGGGTTTTCACCCTCTCAAGCCATGTTTTTAAGCCTAAGTGTAGAAATACTCAAATTACCATCGTATTCTCAAAACAAGAGTCCCGGAGCTGCGCGATCACTTTTTACGAGTCACATTGGTCCCGTGGGAGGTGTTGGTGCCACCCACGGGGCCCTTCGGAGGCTATTTCGGGTTTTCACCATCTAAAGCCATGTTTTTAAGCCTAAGTCTTGAAATATACAAATTATCATCTTATTCTCAAACCAAGAGTCCCGCGGTTGCGCGATCAGTTCCTACGAGTCACATTGGTCCCGTGGCAGGTGTTGGTGCCACCAACGAGGCTGTTCGGGCGCTATTTCGGGTTTTCACCCTCTAAAGGCATGTTTTTAAGCCTAAGTGTAGAAATATTCAAATTAGCATCGTATTCTCAAATCGGGAGTCCCGCGGTTGCGCGGTCAGTTCCTACGAGTCACATTGTCCCCGTGGGAGGTGTTGGTGCCACCCACGGGGCCGTTCGGGGGCTGTTTTGAGTTTTCAACCTCTAAAGCCATATTTTTAAGCCTAAGTCTAGAAATATTCAAATTACCATCATATTCTCAAACCGAGAGTCCCGAAGCTGCGCGATCACATCCAACGAGTCACATTGTTCCTGTGGGAGGTGTTGGTGCCACCCACGGGGCCGTTCGAGGGTTGTTTCGGGTTTTCACCAACTGATGCCATATTTTTAAGATTAAGTCAAGAAATATTGAAATTACCGGCGTATTCTCAAACCGGGAGTCCCGCGACTGCGCAGTCAGTTCCTACAAATCACATTTGTCCCGTGGGAGGTGTTGGTGCCACCCACGGGGTCGTTCAGGTGCTGTTTCCGGGTTTCACCCTCTAAAGCCATGTTTTTAAGCCTAAGTGTAGAAATATTCAAATTACTATCGTATTCTCAAATCGGGAGTCCCGGGGCTGCGCGGTCAGTTCTTATGAATCACATTGGTCCCGTGGGAGGTGTTGGTGCCACCCACGGGGCCATTCGGGGGCTCTTTCGAGTTTTCACCCTCTAAAGCCATGTTTTTAATCATAAGTGAAGAAATATTCAAATTACTATCGTATTCTCAAACCGAGAGTCCCGAAGCTGCGCGATCACATCCAACGAGTCACATTGTTCCCGTAGGAGGTGTTGGCGCCACCGACGGGGCCGTTCGGGGGCTGTTTCGAGTTTTCACCCTCTAAAGCCTTGTTTTTAGTCATCGGTCTTGAAATATTCTAATTACCATCGTATTCTCAAACCGTGAGTCCCGCAGTTGTGCAGTCAGTTCCTACGAGTCACATTAGTCCCGTGGGAGGGGTTGGTGCCCCCCACAAGGCCGTTCAGGGGTTGTTTAGGGTTTTCACCCTCTAAAGCCATGTTTTTAAGCCTAAGTGTAGAACTATTCAAATTACCATCGTATTATCTAATCGGGAGACCCGCGGCTGCGCGGTCAGTTCCTACGAGTCACATTGGTCCCCGAGGAGGTGTTGGTGCCACCCACGGGGCCGTTCGGGAGCGGTTTTAGGTTTTCACCCACTGACGCCATGTTTTTAAGAGTAAGTCTTGAAATATTTAAATTACCATCGTATTCAGAAACCGTGAGTCCCTCGGCTCCGCAGTCTGTTCCTACGAGTCACATTGGTCCCGTGGGAGGTGTTGGTGCCACCCATGGGGCCGTTCGGGGGTTATTTCGGGTTTTCCCCCTCTAAAGCCATGTTTCTAAGCCTAAGTGTAGACATAATCAAATTACCATCGTATCATCAAACCGGGAGTCCGACGGCTGCGCGATCAGTTCCTATGAGTCACATTGGTCCCTTGGGAGGTGTTGGTGCCACCCACGGGGCCGTTCGGGGGCTGTTTCGGGTTTTTCCCCTCTAAAGCCATGTTTTTAAGCCTAAGTCTAGAAGTATTCAAATTATCGTCATATTCTCAAATTGAGAGTCCCGGCGCAGTACGGTCACTTCCTACGAGTCACATTGGTCCTGTGGGAGGTGTTGGTGCCACCCACGGGGCCGTTCGGGGGCTGTTTGGGGTTTTCACCCTCTAAAGCCATGTTTTTAAGCCTAAGTCTAGAAATATTCATATTACCATCGTATTCTCAAATCGAGAGTCCCGGAGTTGCGCGATCACTTCCTACGAGTCACATTGTTCCCGTAGGAGGTGTTGGTGCCACCAACAGGGCCGTTCGGGGGCTCTTTCGGGTTTTCACCCACTGATGCCATATTTTTAAGATTAAGTTAAGAAATATTCGAATTACCGATGTATTCTCAAACCGGGAGTCCCGCGGCTGCACAGTCAGTTCCTACGAGTCTTACTAGTCCCGTGGGAGGTGTTGGTGCCACCCACGGGGCCGTTCAGTGGTTGTTTTGGGTTTTCACGCTCTAAAGCCTTGTTTTTAAGCCTAAGTGTAGAATTATTCAAATTACCATCATATTCTCAAAACGGGAGTCCCGAGGCTGCGCGGTCATTTCCTATGAGTTACATTGGTCCCGTGGGAGGTGTTGGTGCCACCCACGGGGCCGTTCGGGGACTGTTTCGGGTTTTCACGCACTAAAGCAATGTTTTTAAGCCTAAGTCTAGAAATATTCAAATTACCATCGTATTCTGAAAATGAGAGTCCCGAAGCTGTACGGTCACTTCCTACGAGTCACATTGGTCCCGTGGGAGGTGTTGGTGCCACCCACGAGGCCGTTCGGGGGCTGTTTCGAGTTTTTACATACTGACGCCATGTTTTTAAGATTAAGTCTAGAAATATTCAAATTACCGTTGTATTCACAAATCGGGAGTCCCGCGACTGCACAATCAGTTCCTACGAGACACATTGGTCCCGTGGGAGGTGTTGGTTCCACCCATGGGGCCGTTCGGGGGCTGTTTCGAGTTTTCACCCTCTAAAGTCATGTTTTTAAGCCTAAGTCTAGAAATATGCAAAATATCATCGTATTCCTAAACCGGGAGTCCCGCGACTGCGTGGTCAATTCCTACGAGTCACGCTGGCCCCGTGGGAGGTGTTGGTGCCAGCCATGGGGCCGTTCGAGGGCTGTTTTGGGGTTTCAGCATCTAAATCCATGTTTTTAAGCCTAAGTTTAGAAATATAAAAATTATCATCGTATTCTCAAATCGGGAGTCCCGCGGCTACGTGGTCAGTTCCTACCAGTCACATTGGTCCCGTGGGAGGTGTTGGTGCCACCCATGGGGCCGTTCGGGGCTGTTTGGTATTTTCAGCCTCTAAAGACATGTTTTAAGCCTACGTCTAGAAATATCCAAATTATCATCGTATTCTCAAACCGGGAGTCCCGCGGCTACGTGGTCAGTTCCTACGAGTCACATTAGTCCCGTGGGAGGTGTTGGAGCCACCCACGGGGCCGTTCAGGAGTATTTAGGGTTTTTACCCTCTAAACCCATGTTTTTAAGACTAAGTGTTGAAATATTCAAATTACCATCGTATTCACAAATCGGGAGTCGCGGGGCTGTACAATCAGTTCCTAAGAGTCACATTGGTCCCGTGGGAGGTGTTGGTGCCACACACGAGGCCGTTTGGGGGTAGTTTCGGGTTTTCACCCCCTAAAGCCATGTTTTTAAGCATAAGTGTAGAAATATTCAAATTACCATCGTATTCTCAAACCGAGAGTGCCGCGGCTGCGCGGTCAGTTCCTACGAGTCACATTGGTGCCATGGGAGGTGTTGGTGCCACCCACGGGGCCGTTCGGGGGATATTTCGGGGTTTCACCCTCTAAAGCCATGTTTTTAAGCCTAAGTGTAGAAATATTCAACTTACTATCATATTCTCAAACTGGGAGTCCCGGGGCTGCGCGATCAGATCCTATGAGTCACATTGGTCCCGTGGGAGGTGTTGGTGCCACCCCCAGGGCCGTTCGGGGGTATTTGGGGTTTTCACCCTCTAAAGCCATGTTTTTATGACTAAGTGTAAAAATATTCAAATTACTATCATATTCTCAAATCGGGAGTCCCGAGGCTGCGTGGTCAGTTCCTATGATTCACATTGGTCCCGTGGGAGGTATTGGTGCCACCCACGGGGACGTTCGGTGGTTGTTTCGGGTTTTCACCCTCTAAAGCCATGTTTTTAAGCTTAAGTGTAGAAATATTCAAATTACCATCGTATTCTCAAATTGAGAGTCCTGAGGCAGCGCGATCCCTTCCTACGATTCACAGTGGTCCCGTGGGAGGTATTGGTGCCACCCACGGGGCCGTTCGGGTGTTGTTTCCGGTTTTCACCCTCTAAAGCCTTGTTTTTTAGCCTAAGTGTAGAAATATTCAAATTACTATCGTATTCTCAAACTGGGAGTCCCGGGGCTGCGCGGTCAGTTCCTATGAGTCACATTGGTCCCGTGGGAGGTGTTGGTGCCACCGACGGGGCCGTTCGGGGTTATTTGGGGTTTTCACCCTCTAAACCCATGTTTTTATGACTAAGTATAGAAATATTCAAATTACTTTTGTATTCTCAAACCGGGAGTCCCAGGGCTGCGCGGTCAGTTCCTAGGAGTCACATTGGTCCTGTGGGAGGTGCTGGTGCCACCCACGGGGCCGTTCGGGGGTTGTTTAGGGTTTTTACCCTCTAAAGCCATGTTTTTAAGCCTAAGTGTAGAAATACTCAAATTACTTTCGTATTCTCAAAATGAGAGTGCCGAGGCAGCGCGATCCCTTCCTACGAATCACATTGGTCCCGTGGGAGGTATTGGTGCCACCCACGGGGCCGTTCGGGGGCTGTTTCAAGTTTTCACCCTCTAAACCCATGTTTTTAAGCCTAAGTCTAGAAATATTCAAATTACCATCGTATTCTCAAATTGAGAGTCCCGAGGCAGCGCGATCCCTTCCTACGAATCACATTGGTCCCGTGGGAGGTATTGGTGCCACCCACGGGGCCGTTCAGGGGCTGTTTCAAGTTTTCACCCTCTAAAGCCATGTTTTTAAGGCTATATCTAGAAATATTCAAATTACCGTCGTATTCTCAAACTGAGAGTCCCGGAGTGGCGAGATCACTTTCTACGAGTCAGATTGTTCCCGTGGGAGGTGTTGGTGCCACCCACGGGGCCGGTCCAGGGCTGTTTCTAGTTTTCTCCAAGTGATGCAATATTTTTAAGATTAAGTCTAGAAATATTGAAATTATCGGCGTATTCTCAAACTGGGAGTCCCGTGGCTGCGCAGCCAGTTCCTACGAGTGACATTGGTCCCGGGGGAGGTGTTGATGCCACCCACGGGGCCGTTTGAGTGCTGTTTTCGGTTTTCACCCTCAAAAGACTTGTTTTTAAGCCTAAGTGTAGAAATATTCAAATTACTACCGTATTCTCAAACTCGGAGTCCCGGGGCTGCGCAGTCAGTTCCTATGAGTCACATTGGACCCGTGGGACGTGTTGGTGTCACCCACGGGGCCGTTCGGGGGTATTTGGGATTTTCACCCTCTAAACCCATGTTTTTATAACTAAGTGTAGAAATATTCAAATTACTATCGTATTCTCAAACCGGGAGTCCCGGGGCTGGACGGTCAGTTCCTATGAGTCACATTGGTCCCGTGGGAGGTGTTGGTGCCACCCACGGGGCCGTTCGGGGGTTGTTTAGGGTTTTTACCCTCTAAAGCCATGTTTTTAAACCTAAGTGTAGAAATATTAAAATTACTTTAGTATTCTCAAACCGGGAGTCCCGAGGCTGCGCGGTTAGTTCTTACGAGTCACATTGGTCCCGTGGGAGTTGTTGGTGCCACCCACGAGGCCGTTCGGGTGTTATTTCGGGTTTTCAGCCTCTAAAGCCATGTTTTTAAGCCTAAGTGTAGAAATATACAAATTACCATCGTATTATCAAACCGGGAGTCCCGCGGCTGGGCGGTCAGTTCCTACGAGTCACATTGGTCCCCTGGGAGGTGTTGGTGCCACCCACTGGCCCGGTCGAGGGCTATTTCGGGTATTCACCATCTAAAGCCATGTTTTTAATCCTAAGTCGAGAAATAGTAAAATTAGCATAATATTCTCGAATCGAGAGTCCCGGGGCACCGCAGTCACTTCGTACGAGTCACATTGGTCCCGTGGGAGGTGTTATTGCCACCCACGGGGCCGTTCAGGGGCTGTTTCGGGTTTTCACCCTCTAAAGCCATATTTTTAAGCCTAAGTCTAGAAATATTCAAATTACCATCGTATTCTCAAATTGAGAGTCCCGAGGCAGTGCGATCCCTTCCTACGAATCACACTGGTCCCTTCGGACGTATTGGTGCCACCCACGGGGCCGTTCGGGGGCTGTTTCAAGTTTTCACCCTCTAAAGCCATGTTTTTAAGGCTATGTCTAGAAATATTCAAATTACTGTCGTATTCTCAAACCGAGAGTCCCGGAGCTGCGAGATCACTTTCTACGAGTCACATTGTTCCCGTGGGAGGTGTTGGTGCCACCCACGGGGCCGGCCGGGGGCTGTTTCTGGTTTTCTCCAACTGATGAAATATTTTTATGATTAAGTCAAGAAATATTGAACTTACCGGCATATTCTCAAACAGGGAGTCCCACGGCTGTGCAGTCAGTTCCTACGAGTCACATTGGTCCCGTGGGAGGTGTTGGTGCCACCCACGGGGCCGTTCGGGTCTTGTTTCCGGTTTACCCCCTATAAAGCCTTATTTTTAAGACTAAGTGTAGAAATATTCAAATTACTATCGTATTCTCAAACTGGGAGTCCTGGGGCTGCACGATCAGTTCCTATGAGTCACATTGGTCCCGTGGGAGGTGTTGGTGCCACCCACGGGGCCATTCGGGGGTATTTGGGGTTTTCACCCTCTAAACCCATGTTTTTATGACTAAGTGTAAAAATATTCAAATTACTATCGTTTTCTCAAATCGGGAGTCCCAGGGCTGCGCGGTCAGTTCCTATGAGTCACATTGGTCCCGTGGGAGGTGTTGGTGCCACCCACGGGGCCGTTCGGGGGTTGTTTAGGGTTTTTACCCTCTAAAGCCATGTTTTTAAGCCTAAGTGTAGAAATATTCAAATTACTTTCGTATTCTCAAAGCGGGAGTCAAGCGGCTGGGCGGTCAGTTCCTACGAGTCACATTGGTCCCGTGGGAGGTGTTGGTGCCACCCACGGTGCTGTTCGGGTGTTATTTCGATTTTTCATCCTCTAAAGCCTTGTTTTTAAGCCTAAGTGTAGAAATATACAAATTACCATCATATTATCAAACCGGGAGTCCCGCAACTGGGCGGTCAGTTCCTACGAGTCGCATTGGTCCCCTGGGAGGTGTTGGTGCCACCCACGGGCCCGTTCGGGGGCTATTTCGGGTATTCACCCTCTAAAGCCATGTTTTTAATCCTACGTCTAGAAATATTAAAATTACCATAATATTCTAGAATCGAGTGTCCCGAGGCAGCGCGGTCACTTCGTACGAGTCACATTGGTCCCGAGGGAGGTGTTAGTGCCACCCACGGGGCCGTTCAGGGGCAGTTTTGGGTTTTCACCCTCTAAAGCCATGTTGTTAAGCCTAAATCTAGAAATATTCAAATTACCATCATATTCTCAAATTGAGAGCCCCGAGGCAGCGCGATCCCTTCCTACAAATCACATTGGTCCCGTGGGAGGTATTGGTGCCACCCACGGGGCCGTTCAGGGGCTGTTTCGGGTTTTCACCCTCTAAAGCCATGTTTTTATGGCTAAGTCTAGAAATATTCAAATTACCATCGTATTCTCAAACCGAGAGTCCCGGAGCGGCGAGATCACTTTCTACCAGTCACATTGTTCCCGTGGGAGGTGTTGGTGCCACCCACGGGGCCGGTCGGGGGTTGTTTCTGGTTTTCTCCAACTGATGAAATATTTTTATGATTAAGTCAAGAAATATTGAAATTACCGACGTATTCTCAAACTGGGAGTCCCGTGGCTGCGCAACCAGTTCCTACGAGTCACATTGGTCCCGTGGGAGGTGTTGGTGCCACCCACGTGGCCGGTCGGGTGCTGTTTCTGGTTTTCACCCTCTAAAGCCTTATTTTAAGCCTAAATGTAGAAATATTCAAATTACTATCGTATTCTCAAACTGGGAGTCCCGGGGCTACGCGGTCAGTTCCTATGAGTCACATTGGTCCCGTGGGAGGTGTCGGTGCCACCCACGGGGCCTTTCGGGGGTTGTTTAGGGTTTTTACCCTCTAAAGCCATGTTTTTAAGCTTAAGTGTAGAAATATTCAAATTACTTTCGTATTCTCAAACCGGGAGTCCCGGGGCTACGCGGTTAGTTCCTACGAGTCACATTGGTCCCGTGGGAGGTGTTGGTGCCACCCACGAGGCCGTTCGGGTGTTATTTCGATTTTTCATCCTCTAAAGCCATGTTTTTAAACCTAAGTGTAGAAATATACAAATTACCATCGTATTATCAAACCGGGAGTCCCGCGGCTGGGCGGTCAGTTCCTACGAGTCCCATTGGTCCCCTGGGAGGTATTGGTGCCACCCACGGGCCCGTTCAGGGGCTATTTCGGGTATTCACCCTCTAAAGCCATGTTTTTAATCCTAAGTCTAGAAATATTAAAATTACCATAATATTCTCGAATCGAGTGTCCCGGGGCAGCGCGGTCACTTCTTACGAGTCACATTAGTCCCGTGGGAGGTGTTAGTGCCAGCCACGGGGCCGTTCAGGGGCTGTTTCGGGTTTTCACCCTCTAAAGCCATGTTTTTAAGCCTAAGTCTAGAAATATTCAAATTACCATCGTATTCTCAAATTGAGAGTCCCGAGGCAGCTTGATCCCTTCCTACAAATCACATTGGTCCCGTGGGAGGTATTGGTGCCACCCACGGGGCCGTTTGGGGGCTGTTTCAAGTTTTCACCGTCTAAAGCCATGTTTTTAAGGGTAAGTCTAGAAATATTCAAATTACCGTCGTATTCTCAAACCGAGAGTTCCGGAGTGGCGAGATCACTTTCTACGAGTCACATTGTTCCCGTGGGAGGTGTTGGTGCCACCCACGGGGCCGGTCGGGGGTTGTTTCTGGTTTTCTCCAACTGAAAATATTTTTAAGATTAAGTCAAGAAATATTGAAATTACCGACGTATTCTCAAACTGGGAGTGCCGCGGCTGCGCAACCAGTTCCTACGAGTCACCTTGGTCCCGTGGGAGGTGTTGGTGCCACCCACGGGGTCGTTCAGGTGTTGTTTCTGGTTTTCACCCTCTAAAACCTTGCTTTTAAGCCTAAGTGTAGAAATATTCAAATGACTATCGTATTCTCAAACTGGGAGTCTCGGGGTTGCACGGTCAGTTCCTATGAGTCACATTGGTCCCGTGGGAGGTGTTGGTGCCACCCACGGGGCCGTTCGGGGGATGTTTTGAGTTTTCACTCTCTAAAGCCATGTTTTTAATCCTAAGTCTGGATATATTCAAATTACCATCGTATTCTCAAACCGGGAGTCTGGGAGTTGCGCGGTGACTTCCTACGAGTTACATTGGCCCCGTGGGTGGTGCTGGTGCCACCCACGGGGCCGTTCGGAGGCTGTTTGGGGTTTTCACCCTCTAAAGCCATATTTTTAAGCCTAAGTGTAGAAATATTCAAATTACTATCGTATTCTCAAACCGGGAGTCCCGGGGCTGCGCGGTTAGTTCCTACGAGTCACATTTGTCCCGTGGGAGGTGTTGGTGCCACCCACGAGGCCGTTCGGATGTTATTTCGGCTTTTCACCCTCTAAAGCCATGTTTTTCAGCCTAAGTGTAGAAATATACAAATTACCATCATATTATCAAACCCGGAGTCCCGCGGTTGGCCGGTCAGTTCCTACGAGTCACATTGGTCTCCTGGGAGGTGTTGGTGCCACCCACGGGCCCGTTCGGGGGCTATTTCGGGTATTCACCCTCTAAAGCCATGTTTTTAATCCTAAGTCTAGAAATATTAAAATTACCATAATATTCTCGAATCAAGTGTCCCGGGGGAGCGCGGTCACTTCTTACGAGTCACATTGGTCCCGTGGGAGGTGTTAGTGCCACCCACGGGGCCGTTCAGGGGCTGTTTTGGGTTTTCACCCTCTAAAGCCATGTTTTTAAGCCTAAGTCTAGAAATATTCAAATTACCATCATATTCTCAAATTGAGAGTCCCGAGGCAGCTTGATCCCTTCCTACGAATCACATTGGTCCCGTGGGAGGTATTGGTGCCACCCACGGGGCCGTTTGGGGGCTGTTTCAAGTTTTCACCCTCTAAAGCAATGTTTTTAAGGGTAAGTCTAGAAATATTCAAATTACCGTCGTATTCTCAAACCGAGAGTCCCGGAGCGGGGAGATCACTTTCTACGAGTAACATTGTTCCCGTGGGAGGTGTTGGTTCCACCCACGGGGCCGATCGGGGGTTGTTTCTGGTTTTCTCCAACTGATGAAATATTTTTAAGATTATGTCAAGAAATATTGAAATTACCAACTTATTCTCAAACTGGGAGTGCCGCGGCTGCGCAACCAGTTCCTACTAGTCACCTTGGTCCCGTGGGAGGTGTTGGTGCCACCCACGGGGTCGTTCATGTGCTGTTTCTGGTTTTCACCCTCTAAAACCTTGCTTTTAAGCCTAAGTGTAGAAATATTCAAATGACTATCGTATTCTCAAACTGGGAGTCCCGGGGTTGCATGGTCAGTTCCTATGAGTCACATTGGTCACGTGGGAGGTGTTGGTGCCACCCACGGGGCCGTTCAGGGGTATTTGGGGTTTTCACCCTCTAAACCCATGTTTTTATGACTAAGTGTAGAAATATTCAAATTAATATCATATTCTCAAACCGGGAGTCCCGGGGCTGCGCGGTCAGTTCCTATGAGTCACATTGGTCCCATGGGAGGTGTTGGTGCCACCCACGGGGCCGTTCGGGGGTTGTTTAGGGTTTTTACCCTCTAAAGCCATGTTTTTAAGCCTAAGTGTAGAAATATTCAAATTACTTTCGTATTCTCAAACCGGGAGTCCCGGGGCTGCGCGGTTAGTTCCTACGAGTCACATTGGTCCCGTGGGAGGTGTTGGTGCCACCCTCGAGGCCGTTCGGACGTTATTTCGGCTTTTCACCCTCTAAAGCCATGTTTTTAAGCCTAAGTGTAGAAATATACAAATTACCATCGTATTATCAAACCAGGAGTCCTGCAGCTGGGCGGTCAGTTCGTACGAGTCACATTGGTCCTCGGGGAGGTGTTGGTGCCACCCACGGGGCCGTTCGGGCACTGTTTCGGGTTTTCACACTCTAAAGCCATGTTTTTAATCCTAAGTCTAGAAATATAAAAATTACCATAATATTCTCGAATCAAGAGTCCCGGGGAAGCGCGGTCACTTCGTACGAGTCACATTAGTCTCGTGGGAGGTGTTAGTGCCACCCACGAGGCCGTTCAGGGGCTGTTTTGGGTTTTCACCGTTTAAAGCCTTGTTTTTAAGCCTAAGTCTAGAAATATTCAAATTACCATCGTATTCTCAAATTGAGAGTCCCGAGGCAGCGCGATCCCTTCCTACGAATCACATTGGTCCCGTGGGAGGTACTGGTGCCACCCACGGGGCCGTTCGGGGGCTGTTTCAAGTTTTCATCCTCTAAAGCCACGTTTTTAAGGCTAAGTCTAGAAATATTCAAATTACTGTAGTATTCTCAAACTGACAGTCCCAGAGCGGCGAGATCACTTTCTACGGGTCACATTGTTCCCGTGGGAGGTGTTGGTGCCACCCACGGGGCCGGTCGGGGGCTGTTTCTGGTTTTCTCCAACTGATGAAATATTTTTAAGATTAAGTCATGAAATATTGAAATTACCGACGTATTCTCAAACTGGGAGTCCCGCGGCTGCGCAGCCAGTTCCTACGAGTCACATTGGTCCCGTGGGAGGTCTTGGTGCCACCCACGGGGTCGTTCGGGTGCTGTTTCTCGCTTTCACCCTCTAAAGCCTTGCTTTTAAGCCTAAGTGTAGAAATATTCAAATTACTATTGTATTCTCAAACTGGGAGTCCCGGGTCTGCGCGGTCAGTTCGTATGAGTCACATTGGTCCCGTGGGTGGTCTTCGTGCCACCCACGGGGCTGTTCGGGGGATGTTTTGAGTTTTCACCCTCTAAAGCCATGTTTTTAATCCTAAGTCTGGATATATTCAAATTACCATCGTATTCTCAAACCGGGAGTCTGGGAGTTGCGCGGTGACTTCCTACGAGTTACATTGGCCCCGTGGGTGGTGCTGGTGCCACCCACGGGGCCGTTCGGGGGCTGTTTGGGGTTTTCACCCTCTAAAGCCATATTTTTAAGCCTAAGTGTAGAAATATTCAAATTACTATCGTATTCTCAAACCGGGAGTCCCAGGGCTGCGCGGTCAGTTCCTATCAGTCACATTGGTCACGTGGGAGGTGTTGGTGCCACCCACGGGTCCGTTCGGGGGTTGTTTAGGGTTTTTACCCTCTAAAGCCATGTTTTTAAGCCTAAGTGTAGAAATATTCAAATTACTTTCGTATTCTCAAATCGGGAGTCCTGGGGCTGCGTGGTTAGTTCCTACGAGTCACTTTGGTCCCGTGGGAGGTGTTGGTGCCACCCACGAGGCCGTTCGGGTGTTATTTCGATTTTTCATCCTCTAAAGCCATGTTTTTAAGCATAAGTGTAGAAATATACAAATTACCATCATATTATCAAACCGGGAGTCCCGCGACTGGGCGGTCAGTTCCTACGAGTCGCATTGGTCCCCTGGGAGGTGTTGGTGCCACCCACGGGCCCGTTCGGGGGCTATTTCGGGTATTCACCCTCTAAAGCCATGTTTTTAATCCTACGTCTAGAAATATTAAAATTACCATAATATTCTCGAATCGAGTGTCCCGGGGCAGCGCGGTCACTTCGTACGAGTCACATTGGTCCCGAGGGAGGTGTTAGTGCCACCCACGGGGCCGTTCAGGGGCAGTTTTGGGTTTTCACCCTCTAAGGGCATGTTGTTAAGACTAAATCTAGAAATATTCAAATTACCATCATATTCTCAAATTGAGAGTCCCGAGGCAGCGCGATCCCTTCCTACAAATCACATTGGTCCCGTGGGTGGTATTGGTGCCACCCACGGGGACGTTCAGGGGCTGTTTCAAGTTTTCACCCTCTAAAGCCATGTTTTTAAGGCTAAGTCTAGAAATATTCAAATTACCGTCGTATTCTCAAACCGAGAGTCCCGGAGAGGCGAGATCAATTTCTACGAGTCACATTGTTCCCGTGGGAGGTGTTGGTGCCACCCACGGGGCCGGTCGGGGGTTGTTTCTGGTTTTCTCCAACTGATGAAATATTTTTAAGATTAAGTCAAGAAATATTGACATTACCGACGTATTCTCAAACTGGGAGTCCCGCGGTTGCGCAGCCAGTTCCTACGAGTCACATTGGTCCCGTGGGAGGTGTTGGTGCCACCCACGGGGTCGTTCGGGTGTTGTTTCTCGCTTTCACCCTCTAAACCCTTTCTTTTAAGCCTAAGTGTAGAAATATTCAAATTACTATCGTATTCTTAAACTGGGAGTCCCGGGTCTGCGCGGTCAGTTCGTATGAGTCACATTGGTCCCGTGGGTGGTCTTGGTGCCGCCCACGGGGCCGTTCGGGGGATGTTTTGAGTTTTCACCCTCTAAAGCCATGTTTTTAATCCAAAGTCTGGATATATTCAAATTACCGTCGTATTCTCAAACCGGGAGTCCGGGAGTTGCGCGGTGACATCCTACGAGTTACATTGGCCCCGTGGGTGGTGCTGGTGCCACCCACGGGGCCGTTCGGGGGCTGTTTGGGGTTTTCACCCTCTAAAGCCATATTTTCAAGCCTAAGTGTAGAAATATTCAAATTACTATCGTATTCTCAAACCGGGAGTCCCAGGGCTGTGCGGTCAGTTCCTACGAGTCACATTGGTCCCGTGGGAGGTGTTGGTGCCACCCACGGGGCCGTTCGGGGGTTGTTTAGGGTTTTTACCCTCTAAAGCCATGTTTTTAAGCCTAAGTGTAGAAATATTCAAATTACTTTCGTATTCTCAAACCGGGAGTCCCGGGGCTACGCGGTTAGTTCCTACGAGTCACATTGGTCCCGTGGGAGGTGTTGGTGCCACCCACGGGGCCGTTCGGGCACTGTTTCGGGTTTTCACACTCTAAAGCCATGTTTTTAATCCTAAGTCTAGAAATATAAAAATTACCATAATATTCTCGAATCGAGAGTCCCGGGGCAGTGTGGTCACTTTGTATGAGTCACATTAGTCCCGTGGGAGGTGTTAGTGCCACCCACGGGGCCGTTCAGGGGCTGTTTCGGGTTTTCACCGTTTAAAGCCTTGTTTTTAAGCCTAAGTCTAGAAATATTCAAATTACCATCGTATTCTCAAATTGAGAGTCCCGAGGCAGCGCGATCCATTCCTACGAATCACATTGGTCCCGTGGGAGGTACTGGTGCCACCCACGGGGCCGTTCGGGGGCTGTTTCAAATTTTCACCCTCTAAAGCCACGTTTTTAAGGCTAAGTCTAGAAATATTCAAATTACTGTAGTATTCTCAAACTGACAGTCCCGGAGCGGCGAGATCACTTTCTACGGGTCACATTGTTCCCGTGGGAGGTGTTTGTGCCACCCACGGGGCCTGTCGGGGGCTATTTCTGGTTTTCTCCAACTGATGAAATATTTTTAAGATTAAGTCATGAAATATTGAAATTACCGACGTATTCTCAAACTGGGAGTCCCGCGGCTGCGCAGCCAGTTCCTACGAGTCACATTGGTCCCGTGGGAGGTCTTGGTGCCACCCACGGGGTCGTTCGGGTGTTGTTTCTCGCTTTCACCCTCTAAAGCCTTACTTTTAAGCCTAAGTGTAGAAATATTCAAATTAGTATTGTATTCTCAAACTGGGAGTCCCGGGTCTGCGCGGTCAGTTCGTATGAGTCACATTGGTCCCGTGGGTGGTCTTCGTGCCACCCACGGTGCCGTTCGGGGGATGTTTTGAGTTTTCACCCTCTAAAGCCATGTTTTTAATCCTAAGTCTGGATATATTCAAATTACCATCGTATTCTCAAACCGGGAGTCTGGGAGTTGCGCGGTGACTTCCTACGAGTTACATTGGCCCCGTGGGTGGTGCTGGTGCCACCCACGGGGCCGTTCGGGGGCTGTTTGGGGTTTTCACACTCTAAAGCCATATTTTTAAGCCTAAGTGTAGAAATATTCAAATTAATATCGTATTCTCAAACCGGGAGTCCCAGGGCTGCGCGGTCAGTTCCTATGAGTCACATTGGTCCCGTGGGAGGTGTTGGTGCCACCCACGGGTCCGTTCGGGGGTTGTTTAGGGTTTTTACCCTCTAAAGCCATGTTTTTAAGCCTAAGTGTAGAAATATTCAAATTACTTTCGTATTCTCAAATCGGGAGTCCTGGGGCTGCGTGGTTAGTTCCTACGAGTCACTTTGGTCCCGTGGGAGGTGTTGGTGCCACCCACGAGGCCGTTCGGGTGTTATTTCGATTTTTCATCCTCTAAAGCCATGTTTTTAAGCCTAAGTGTAGAAATATACAAATTACCATCATATTATCAAACCGGGAGTCCCGCGACTGGGCGGTCAGTTCCTACGAGTCGCATTGGTCCCCTGGGAGGTGTTGGTGCCACCCACGGGCCCGTTCGGGGGCTATTTCAGGTATTCACCCTCTAAAGCCATGTTTTTAATCCTACGTCTAGAAATATTAAAATTACCATAATATTCTCGAATCGAGTGTCCCGGGGCAGCGCGGTCACTTCGTACGAGTCACATTGGTCCCGAGGGAGGTGTTAGTGCCACCCACGGAGCCGTTCAGGGGTAGTTTTGGGTTTTCACCCTCTAAAGGCATGTTGTTAAGCCTAAATCTAGAAATATTCAAATTACCATCATATTCTCAAATTGAGAGTCCCGAGGCAGCGCGATCCCTTCCTACAAATCACATTGGTCCCGTGGGAGGTATTGGTGCCACCCACGGCGACGTTCAGGGGCTGTTTCAAGTTTTCACCCTCTAAAGCCATGTTTTTAAGGCTAAGTCTAGAAATATTCAAATTACCATCGTATTCTCAAACCGAGAGTCCCGGAGCGGCGAGATCACTTTCTACGAGTCACATTGTTCCCGTGGGAGGTGTTGGTGCCACCCACGGGGCCGGTCGGGGGTTGTTTCTGGTTTTCTCCAACTGATGAAATATTTTTAAGATTAAGTCAAGAAATATTGACATTATCGACGTATTCTCAAACTGGGAGTCCCGCGGCTGCGCAGCCAGTTCCTACGAGTCACATTGGTCCCGTGGGAGGTGTTGGTGCCACCCACGGGGTCGTTCGGGTGTTGTTTCTCGCTTTCACCCTCTAAACCCTTTCTTTTAAGCCTAAGTGTAGAAATATTCAAATTACTATCGTATTCTCAAACTGGGAGTCCCGGGTCTGCGCGGTCAGTTCGTATGAGTCACATTGGTCCCGTGGGTGGTCTTGGTGCCGCCCACGGGGCCGTTCGGGGGATGTTTTGAGTTTTCACCCTCTAAAGCCATGTTTTTAATCCTAAGTCTGGATATATTCAAATTACCATCGTATTCTCAAACCGGGAGTCCGGGAGTTGCGCGGTGACTTCCTACGAGTTACATTGGCCCCGTGGGTGGTGCTGGTGCCACCCACGGGGCCGTTCGGGGGCTATTTGGGGTTTTCACCCTCTAAAGCCATATTTTTAAGCCTAAGTGTAGAAATATTCAAATTACTATCGTATTCTCAAACCGGGAGTCCCAGGGCTGAGCGGTCAGTTCCTATGAGTCACATTGGTCCCGTGGGAGGTGTTGGGGCCACCCACGGGGCCGTTCGGGGGTTGTTTAGGGTTTTTACCCTCTAAAGCCATGTTTTTAAGCCTAAGTGTAGAAATATTCAAATTACTTTCGTATTCTCAAACCGGGAGTCCCGGGGCTGCGCGGTTAGTTCCTACGAGTCACATTGGTCCTGTGGGAGGTGTTGGTGCCACCCACGAGGCCGTTCGGGTGTTATTTCGATTTTTCATCATCTAAAGACATGTTTTTAAGCCTAAGTGTAGAAATATACAAATTACCATCATATT
Organism: Sambucus nigra; assembly: GCA_949130495.1. Classification (NCBI taxonomy): domain Eukaryota; kingdom Viridiplantae; phylum Streptophyta; class Magnoliopsida; order Dipsacales; family Adoxaceae; genus Sambucus; species Sambucus nigra. Next base: position 75,535 of record CASBWL010000398.1, on the reverse strand, counting down.
ATCAAACCGGGAGTCCCACGACTGGGCGGTCAGTTCCTACGAGTCGCATTGGTCCCCTGGGAGGTGTTGGTGCCACCCACGGGCCCGTTCGGGGGCTATTTCGGGTATTCACCCTCTAAAGCCTTGTTTTTAATCCTACATCTAGAAATATTAAAATTACCATAATATTCTCGAATCGAGTGTCCCGGGGCAGTGCGGTCACTTCGTACGAGTCACATTGGTCCCGAGGGAGGTGTTAGTGCCACCCACGAGGCCGTTCAGGGGCAGTTTTGGGTTTTCACCCTCTAAAGCCATGTTGTTAAGCCTAAATCTAGAAATATTCAAATTACCATCATATTCTCAAATTGAGAGTCCTGAGGCAGCGCGATCCCTTCCTACAAATCACATTGGTCCCGTGGGAGGTATTGGTGCCACCCACGGGGCCGTTCAGGGGCTGTTTCAAGTTTTCACCCTCTAAAGCCATGTTTTTAAGGCTAAGTCTAGAAATATTCAAATTACCATCGTATTCTCAAACCGAGAGTCCCGGAGCGGCGAGATCACTTTCTACGAGTCACATTGTTCCCGTGGGAGGTGTTGGTGCCACCCACGGGGCCGGTCGGGGGTTGTTTCTGGTTTTCTCCAACTGATGAAATATTTTTAAGATTAAGTCAAGAAATATTGAAATTACAGACGTATTCTCAAACTGGGAGTCCCGCGGCTGCGCAGCCAGTTCCTACGAGTCACATTGGTCCCGTGGGAGGTGTTGGTGCCACCCACGGGGCCGTTCGGGTGCTGTTTCTAGTTTTCACCCTCTGAAGCCTTATTTTTAAGCCTAAATGTAGAAATATTCAAATTACTATCGTATTATCAAACTGGGAGTCCCGAGGCTACGCGGTTAGTTCCTATGAGTCACATTGGTCCCGTGGGAGGTGCTGGTGCCACCCACGGGGCCTTTCGGGGGTTGTTTAGGGTTTTTACCCTCTAAAGCCATGTTTTTAAGATTAAGTGTAGAAATATTCAAATTACTTTCGTATTCTCAAACCGGGAGTCCCGGGGCTACGCGGTTAGTTCCTACGAGTCACATTGGTCCCGTGGGAGGTGTTGGTGCCACCCACGAGGCCGTTCGGGTGTTATTTCGATTTTTCATCCTCTAAAGCCATGTTTTTAAGCGTAAGTGTAGAAATATACAAATTACCATCGTATTATCAAACCGGGAGTCCCGCGGCTGGGCGGTCAGTTCCTACGAGTCACATTGGTCCCCTGGGAGGTGTTGGTGCCACCCACGGGCCCGTTCGGGGGCTATTTCGGGTATTCACCCTCTAAAGCCAAGTTTTTAATCCTAAGTCTAGAAATATTAAAATTACCATAATATTCTCGAATCGAGTGTCCCGGGGCAGCGCGGTCACTTCTTACGAGTCACATTGGTCCCGAGGGAGGTGTTAGTGCCACCCACGGGGCCGTTCAGGGGCTGTTTCATGTTTTCACCCTCTAAAGCCATGTTTTTAAGCCTAAGTCTAGAAATATTCAAATTACCATCGTATTCTCAAATTGAGAGTCCCGAGGCAGCTGTATCCCTTCCTACGAATCACATTGGTCCCGTGGGAGGTATTGGTGCCACCCACGGGGCCATTTGGAGGCTGTTTCAAGTTTTCACCCTCTAAAGCCATGTTTTTAAGGGTAAGATAGAAATATTCAAATTACCGTCGTATTTTCAAACCGAGAGTCCCGGAACGGCGAGATCACTTTCTACGAGTCACATTGTTCCCGTGGGAGGTGTTGGTGCCACCCACGGGGCCGGTCGGGGGTTGTTTCTGGTTTTCTCCAACTGATGAAATATTTTTAAGATTAAGTCAAGAAATATCGAAATTACCGACGTATTCTCAAACTGGGAGTGCCGCGGCTGCGCAACCAGTTCCTACGAGTCAACTTGGTCCCGTGGGAGGTGTTGGTGCCACCCACGGGGTCGTTCAGGTGCTGTTTCTAGTTTTCACCCTCTAAAACCTTGCTTTTAAGCCTAAGTGTAGAAATATTCAAATGACTATCGTATTCTCAAACTGGGAGTCCCGGGGTTGCACGGTCAGTTCCTACGAGTCACATTGGTCCCGTGGGAGGTGTTGGTGCCACCCACGGGGCCGTTCGGGGGCTATTTCGGGTATTCACCCTCTAAACCCATGTTTTTAATCCTAAGTGTAGAAATATTAAATTTACCATAATATTCTTGAATCGAGAGTCCCGGGGCAGCGCGGTCACTTCGTACGAGTCACATTGGTCCCGTGGGAGGTGTTACTGCCACCCACGGGGCCGTTCAGGGGCAGTTTCAAGTTTTCACCATCTAAAGCCATGTTTTTAAGCCTAAGTCTAGAAATATTCAAATTGAGAGTCCCGAGGCAGCGCGATCCCTTCTTACGAATCACATTGGTCCCGTGGGAGGTGTTGGTGCCACCCACGGGGCCGTTCGGGGGTTGTTTAGGGTTTTTACCCTCTAAAGCCATGTTTTTAAGCCGAAGTGTAGAAATATTCAAATTACTTTCGTATTCTCAAACCGGAAGTCCCAGGGCTGCGCGGTTAGTTCCTACGTGTCACATTGGTCTCGTGGGAGGTGTTGGTGCCACCCACGGGGTCGTTCGGGTGATGTTTCTGGTTTTCACCCTCTAAAGCCTTGCTTTTAAGCCTAAGTGTAGAAATATTCAAATTACTATCGTATTCTCAAACTGGGAGTCCCGGGGTTGCACGGTCAGTTCCTACGAGTCACATTGGTCCCGTGGGGGGTGTTGCTGCCACCCACGAGGCCGTTCAGGTGTTATTTCGGTTTTTCACCCTCTAAAGCCATGTTTTTAATCCTAAGTCTAGAAATTTTAAAATTACCATAATATTCTCGAATCGAGAGTTCCGGGGCAGCGCGGTCACTTCGTACGAGTCACATTGGTCCCGTGGGAGGTGTTAGTGCCACCCACGGGGCCGTTCAGGGGCTGCTTCGGGTTTCCACCGTCTAAAGCCATGTTTTTAAGCCTAAGTCTAGAAATATTCAAATTACCATCGTATTCTCAAATTGAGAGTCCCGAGGCAGCGCGATCCCTTCCTATGAATCACATTGGTCCCGTGGGAGGTATTGGTGCCACCAACGAGGCCGTTCGGGGGCTGTTTCAAGTTTTCACCCTCTAAAGCCACGTTTTTAAGGCTAAGTCTAGAAATATTCAAATTACTATAGTATTCTGAAACTGACAGTTCGGGTGTTGTTTAGGGTTTTTACCCTCTAAAGCCATGTTTTTAAGCCTAAGTGTAGAAATAATCAAATTACTTTCTTATTCTCAAACCGGGAGTCCCGGGGCTGCGCGGTTAGTTCCTACGAGTCACATTGGTCCCGTGGGAGGTGTTGGTGCCACCCACGAGGCCGTTCGGGTGTTATTTCGATTTTTCATCCTCTCAAGCCATGTTTTTAAGCCTAAGTGTAGAAATATACAAATTACCATCATATTATTAAACCGGGAGTCCCCCGGCTGGGCGGTCAGTTCCTACGAGTCGCATTGGTCCCCTGGGAGGTGTTGGTGCCACCCACGGGCCCGTTCGGGGGCTATTTCAGGTATTCACCCTCTAAAGCCATGTTTTTAATCCAACGTCTAAAAATATTAAAATTACCATAATATTCCCGAATCGAGTGTTCCGGCGCAGCGCGGTCACTTCGTACGAGTCACATTGGTCCCGTGGGAGGTGTTAGTGCCACCCACGGGGCCGTTCAGGGTCTGTTTCGGGTTTTCACCCTCTAAAGCCATGTTTTTAAGCCTAAATCTAGAAATATTCAAATTACCATCGTATTCTCAAATTGAGAGTCCCGAGGCAGCGCGATCCCTTCCAACGAATAACATTGGTCCCGTGGGAGGTATTGGTGCCACCCACGGGGCCATTCGGGGGCTGTTTCAAATTTTCACCCACTAAAGCCATGTTTTTAAGGGTAAGTCTTGAAATATTCAAATTACCATCGTATTCTCAAACCGAGAGTCCCGGAGCGGCGAGATCACTTTCTACGAGTCACATTGTTCCCGTGGGAGGTGTTGGTGCCACCCACGGGGCCGGTCGGGGGTTGTTTCTAGTTTTCTCCAACTGATGAAATATTTTTAACATTAAGTCAAGAAATATTGAAATTACCGATGTATTCTCAAACTGGGAGTCCCGCGGCTGCGCAACCAGTTCCTACGAGTCACATTGGTCCCGTGGGAGGTGTTGGTGCCACCCACGGGGTCGTTCGAGTGATGTTTCTGGTTTTCACCCTCTAAAGCCTTGCTTTTAAGCCTAAGTGTAGAAATATTCAAATTACTATCGTATTCTCAAACTGGGAGTCCCGGGGTTGCACGGTCAGTTCCTATGAGTCACATTGGTCCCGTGGGAGGTGCTGGTGCCACCCACGGTGCCGTTCGGGGGTATTTGGGGTTTTCACCCTCTAAACCCATGTTTTTATGACTAAGTGTAGAAATATTCAAATTAATATCGTATTCTCAAACCGGGAGTCCCGGGGCTGCGCGGTCAATTCCTATGAGTCACATTGGTCCCGTGGGAGGTGTTGGTGCCACCCACTATGTCGTACCGTGGGAGGTGTTGGTGCCACCCACAGGGCCGTTCAGGGGCTATTTCTAGTATTCACCCTCTAAAGCCATGTTTTTAATCCTAAGTCTAGAAATATTAAAATTACCATAATATTCTCGAATCGAGAGTCCCGGGGCAGCGCGGTCACTTCGTACGAGTCACATTGGTCCCTTGGGAGGTGTTAGTGCCACCCACGGGGCCGTTCAGGGGCTGTTTCGGGTTTTCACCGTCTAAAGGCATATTTTTAAGCCTAAGTCTAGAAATATTCAAATTACCATCGTATTCTCAAATTGAGAGTCCCGAGGCATCGCGATCCCTTCCTACGAATCACATTGGTCCCGTGGGAGGTATTCGTGCCACCCACGGGGCCGTTCGGGGGCTGTTTCAAGTTTTCACCCTCTGAAGCCACATTTTTAAGGCTAAGTCTAGAAATATTCAAATTACTATAGTATTCTCAAACCGACAGTCCCGGAGTGGCGACATCACTTCCTACGAGTCACATTACTCCCGTGGGAGGTGTTGGTGCCACCCACTGGGTCGTTCGGGTGCTGTTTCTGGTTTTCACCCTCTAAAGCCTTGTTTTTAAGCCTAAGTGTAGAAATATTCAAATTACTATCGTATTCTCAAACTGGGAGTCCCGGGGTTGAACGGTCAGTTCCTATGAGTCACATTGGTCCCGTGGGAGGTGTTGGTGCCACCCCCGGGGCCGTTCGGGGGTATTTGGGGTTATCACCCTCTAAACCCATGTTTTTATGACTAAGTGTAGAAATATTCAAATTAATATCGTATTCTCAAACCGGGAGTCCCGGGGCTGCGCGGTCAGTTCCTATGAGTCACATTGGTCTCGTGGGAGGTGTTGGTGCCACCCACGGGGCCGTTCGGGGGTTGTTTAGGGTTTTTACCCTGTAAAGCCATGTTTTTAAGCCTAAGTGTAGAAATAATCAAATTACTTTCGTATTCTCAAACCGGGAGTCCCGGGGCTGCGCGGTTAGTTCCTACGAATCACATTGGTCCCGTGGGAGGTGTTGGTGCCACCGACGAGGCCGTTCGGGCGTTATTTCGGTTTTTCACCCTCTAAAGCCATGTTTTTAAGCCTAAGTGTAGAAATATACAAATTACTATCGTATTATCAAACCGGGAGTCCTGCGGCTGGGCGGTCAGTTCCTACGAGTCACATTGGTCCCGTGGGAGGTGTTGGTGCCACCCACAGGGCCGTTCGGGGGCTATTTCGGGTATTCACCCTCTAAAGCCATGTTTTTAATCCTAAGCCTAGAAATATTAAAATTACCATATTATTCTCGAATCGAGAGTCCCGGGGCAGTGCGGTCACTTCGTACGAGTCACATTGGTCCTGTGGGAGGTGTTAGTGCCACCCACGGGGCCGTTCAGGGGCTGTTTCGGGTTTTCACCGTCTAAAGCCATGTTTTTAAGCCTAAGTCTAGAAATATTCAAATTACCATCGTATTCTCAAATTGAGAGTCCCGAGGCAGCGCGATCCCTTCCTACGAATCACATTGGTCCCGTGGGAGGTATTGGTGCCACCCACGGGGCCGTTCGGGGGCTGTTTCAAGTTTTCACCCTCTAAAGCCACTTTTTTAAGGCTAAGTCTAGAAATATTCAAATTATTATAGTATTCTCAAACTGACAGTCCCGGAGCGGCGAGATCACTTTCTACGAGTCACATTGTTCCCGTGGGAGGTGTTGGTGCCACCCACGGGGCCGGTCCGGGGCAGTTTCTGGTTTTCTCCAACTGATGCAAAATTTTTAAGATTAAGTCTAGAAATATACAAATTACCGGTGTATTCTCAAAGCGGGAGTCCTGCGGCTGGGCGGTCAGTTCCTACGAGTCACATTGGTCCCGTGGGAGGTGTTGGTGCCACCCACAGGGCCGTTTGGGGGCTATTTCGGGTATTCACCCTCTAAAGCCATGTTTTTAATCCTAAGCCTAGAAATATTAAACTTACCATATTATTCTCGAATCGAGAGTCCCGGGGCAGTGCGGTCACTTCGTACGAGTCACATTGGTCCCGTGGGAGGTGTTAGTGCCACCCACGGGGCCGTTCAGGGGCTGTTTCGGATTTTCACCGTCTAAAGCCATGTTTTTAAGCCTAAGTCTAGAAATATTCAAATTACCATCGTATTCTCAAATTGAGAGTCCCGAGGCAGCGCGATCCCTTCCTACGAATCACATTGGTCCCGTGGGAGGTATTGGTGCCACCCACGGGGCCGTTCGGGGGCTGTTTCAAGTTTTCACCCTCTAAAGCCACTTTTTTAAGGCTAAGTCTAGAAATATTCAAATTATTATAGTATTCTCAAACTGACAGTCCCGGAGAGGCGAGATCACTTTCTACGAGTCACATTGTTCCCGTGGGAGGTGTTGGTGCCACCCACGGGGCCGGTCCGGGGCAGTTTCTGGTTTTCTCCAACTGATGCAAAATTTTTAAGATTAAGTCTAGAAATATTGAAATTACCGGTGTATTCTCAAACTGGGAGTTCCGCGGCTGCGCAGCCAGTTCCTACGAGTCACATTGGTCCCGTGGGAGGTGTTGGTGCCACCCACGAAGCCATTCGGGTGTTGTTTTCGGTTTTCACCCTCTAAAGACTTATTTTTAAGCCTAAGTGTAGAAATATTCAAATTACTATGGTATTCTCAAACCGGGAGACCCGGGGCTGCGCAATCAGTTCCTATGAGTAACATTGGACCCGTGGGAGGTGTTGGTGCCACCCACGGGGCCGTTCGGGGGTATTTGGGGTTTCCACCCTCTAAACCCATGTTTTTATGACTAAGTGTACAAAATATTCAAATTACTATCGTATTCTGAAACCGGGAGTCCCGGGGCTACGCGGTCCGTTCCTATGAGTCACATTGGTCCTGTGGGAGGTGTTGGTGCCACCCACGGGGCCGTTCGAGGGTTGTTTAGGGTTTTTACTCTCTAAAGCCATGTTTTTAAACCTAAGTGTAGAAATATTCAAATTACTTTAGTATTCTCAATCCGGGAGTCCCGAGGCTGCGCGGTTAGTTCCTACGAGTCACATTGGTCCCGTGGGAGGTGTTGGTGCCACCCACGAGGCCGTTCGGGTGTTACTTCGGGTTTTCACCCTCTAAAGCTATGTTTTTAAGCCTAAGTGTAGAAATATACAAATTACCATCGTATTATCGAACCGGGAGTCCCGCGGCTGGGCGGTCAGTTCCTACGAGTCACATTGGTCCCGTGGGAGGTGTTGGTGCCACCCACGGGGCCGTTCGGGGGCTATTTCGGGTATTCACCCTCTAAAGTCATGTTTTTAAGCCTAAGTCTAGAAATATTAAGATTACCATCGTATTCTCAAAATGATAGTCCCGCAGCTGTGCGGTCACTTCCTTCGAGTCACATTGGTCCCGTGGGAGGTGCTGGTGCCACCCACGAGGCCGTTCGGGGGCTATTTCGGGTTTTCACCCTCTAAAGCTATGTTTTTAAGCATAAGTGTAGAAATATTCAAATTACCATTATATTCTCAAACCGAGAGTCCCGCGGCTGCAGGGTCAGTTCCTACGAGTCACATTGGTCCCATGGGAGGTGTTGGTGCCACCCACGGGGCCGTTCGGGGGCTATTTCGGGGTTTCACCCTCTAAAGCCATGTTTTTAAGCCTAAGTGTAGAAATATTCAACTTACTATTGTATTCTCAAACTTGGCGTCCCGGGGCTGCGCGATCAGTTCCTATGAGTCACATTGGTCCCGTGGGAGGTGTTGGTGCCACCCACAGGGCCGTTCGGGGGTATTTGGGGTTTTCAGCCTCTAAAGACATGTTTTTATGACTAAGTGTAGAAATATTCAAATTACTATCATATTCTCAAATCGGCAGTCCCGGGGCTGCGCGGTCAGTTCCTATGAGTCACATTGGTCCCGTGGGAGGTGTTGGTGCCACCCACGGGGCCGTTCGGGGGTTGTTTTGGGTTTTCACCCTGTAAAGCCATGTTTTTAAGCTTAAGAGTAGAAATATTCAAATTACCATTGTATTCTCAAATTCAGAGTCCCGAGGGAGCGCGATCCCTTCCTACGAATCACATTGGTCCCGTGGGAGGTATTGATGCCACCCACGGGGCCGTTCGGGGGCTGTTTCAAATTTTCACCCTCTAAAGCCATGTTTTTAAGGCTAAGTCTAGAAATATTCAAATTACCATCGTATTCTCAAACCGAGAGTCCCAGAGCTACGATATCACTTTCTACGAGTCACATTGTTCCCGTGGGAGGTTTGGTGCCACCCACGGGGCCGGTCGGGGGTTGTTTCTGGTTTTCTCCAACTGATGAAATATTTTTAAGATTAACTCAAGAAATATTGAACTTACCGGCGTATTCTCAAACTGGGAGTCCCGCGGCTGCGCAGTCAGTTCCTACGAGTCACATTGGTCCCGTGGGAGGTGTTGGTGCCACCCACGGGGCCGTTCGGGTGTTGTTTCCAGTTTTCACCCTCTAAAGCCTTGTTTTTAAGCCTAAGTGTAGAAATATTCAAATTACTATCGTATTCTCAAATTGGGAGTCCCGGGGCTGCGCCGTCAGTTCCTATGAGTCACATTGGTCCCGTGGGAGGTGTTGGTGCCACCCACGGGGCCGTTCGGGGGTATTTGGGGTTTTCATCCTCTAAAGCCATGTTTTTATGACTAAGTGTAGAAATATTCAAATTACTATCGTATTCTCAAACCGAGAGTCCCGGAGCTGCGCGGTCAGGTCCTATGAGTCACATTGGTCCCGTGGGAGGTGTTGGTGCCACCCACGGGGCCGTTCGGGGATTGTTTAGGGTTTTTACCCTCTAAAGCCATGTTTTTAAGCCTAAGTGTAGAAATATTCAAATTATTTTCGTATTCTCAAACTGGGAGTCCCGGGGCTGCGCGGTTAGTTCCTACGAGTCACATTGGTCCCGTGGGAGGTGTTCGTGCCACCCACGAGGCCGTTCGGGTGTTATTTCAGTTTTTCACCCTCTAAAGCCATGTTTTTAAGCCTAAGTGTTGAAATATACAAATTACCATCGTATTATCAAATCGGGAGTCCCGGGGATGCGCGGTCAGTTCCTATGAGTCACATTGGTCCCGTGGGAGGTGTTGGTGCCACCCACGAGCCCGTTCGGGGGGCTATTTCGGGTATTCACCCTCTAAAGCCATGTTTTTAATCCTAAGTCTAGAAATATTAAAATTACCATAATATTGTCAAATCGAGAGTCCCGGGGTAGCGCGGTCACTTCGTACGAGTCACATTGGTCCCGTGGGAGGTGTTAGTGCCACCCAAGGGGCCGTTCAGGGGTTGTTTCGGGTTTTCACCCTCTAAAGCCATGTTTTTAAGCCTAAGTCTAGAAATATTCAAATTACCATCGTATTCTCAAATTGAGAGTCCCGAGGCTGTGCGATCCCTTCCTACGAATCACAATGGTCCCATGGGAGGTATTGGTGCCGCCCACGGGGCCATTCGGGGGCTGTTTCAAGTTTTCACCCTCTAAAGCCATGTTTTTAAGGCTAAGTCTAGAAATATTCAAATTACCGCCATATTCTCAAACCGAGAGTCCCGGAGCGGCGAGATCACTTTCTACGAGTCACATTGTTCCCGTGGGAGGTGTTGTTTCCACCAACGGGGCCGGTCCGGGGCTGTTTCTGGTTTCCTCCAACTGATGAAATATTTTTCAGATTAAGTCAAGAAATATAGAAATTACCGGCGTATTCTCAAACTGGGAGTCCCGCGGCTGTGCAGCCAGTTCCAACGAGTCACATTGGTCCCGTGGGAGCTGTTGGTGCCACCCACGGGGCCGTTCGGTTGCTGTTTCCGGTTTTCACCCTCTAAAGCCTTGTTTTTAAGCCTAAGTGTAGAAATATTCAAATTACTATCGTATTCTCAAACCGGGAGTCCCGGGGCTGCGCGGTCAGTTCCTATGAGTCACATTAGTCCCGTGGGAGGTGTTGGTGCCACCCTCGGGGCCGTTCGGGGGTTGTTTAGGGTTTTTACCCTATAAAGCCATGTTTTTAAACCTAAGTGTAGAAATATTCAAATTACTTTCGTATTCTCAAACCGGGAGTCCCGAGGCTGGCCGGTCAGTTCCTACGAGTCACATTGGTCCCGTGGGAGGTGTTGGTGCCACCCACGGGGCCGTTCGGGGGCTATTTCGGGTATTCAAACTCTAAACCCATGTTTTTAATCCTAAGTCTAAAAATATTAAAATTACCATAATATTCTTGAATCGAGAGTCCCGGGGAAGCGCGGTCACTTCGTACGAGTCACATTGATCCCCTGGGAGGTGTTAGTGCCACCCACGGGGCCGTTCAGGGGCTGCTTCGGGTTTTCACCCTCTAAAACCATGTTTTTAATCCTAAGTCTAGAAATATTCAAATTACGGTTGTATTCTTAGATCGAGAGCCCCGAAGTTGCGCGACCACTTCCTACGAGTCACATTGTTCCCGTGAGAGGTGTTGGTGCCACCCACGGGGCCGTTCGGGGGCTATTTTGGGTTTTCACCAACTGATGCAAAATTTTTAAGATTATGTCAAAAAACATTCAAATTACCGACGAATTCTCAAACCAGGAGTGCCGCGGTTGCGCAGTTAGTTCCTACGAGTCACATTGGTCCCGTGGGAGGTGTTGGTGCCACCCACGGGGCCGTTCGGGGGCTGTTTTGGGTTTTCACGCTCTAAAGCCATATTTTTAAGCCTAAGTGTAGAAATATTCAAATTACCATCGCATTCTCAAAACGGGAGTCCCGAGGCTGTGCGGTCAGTTCCTATGAGTTACATTGGTTCCGTGGGAGGTGTTGGGGCCACCCACGGGGCCGTTCGGGGACTGTTTCGGGTTTTCTCCATCTAAAGTCATATTTTTAAGCCTAAGTCTAAAAATATTAAGATTACCATCGTATTCTCAAAATGATAGTCCCGCAGCTGTGCGGTCACTTCCTTCGAGTCACATTGGTCCCGTGGGAGGTGCTGGTGCCACCCACGAGGCCGTTCGGGGGCTATTTCGGGTTTTCACCCTCTAAAGCCATGTTTTAAGCATAAGTGTAGAAATATTCAAATTACCATCGTATTCTCAAACCGAGAGTCCCGCGACTGCGCCGTCAGTTCCTACGAGTCACATTGGTCCCATGGGAGGTGTTGGTGCCACCCACGGGGCCGTTCGGGGCCTATTTCGGGGTTTCCCCCTCTGAAGCCATGTTTTTAAGCCTAAGTGTAGAAATATTCAACTTACTATCGTATTCTCAAACTGGGAGTCCCGGGGCTGCACGATCAGTTCCTATGAGTCACATTGGTCCCGTGGGAGGTGTTGGTGCCACCCATAGGGCCGTTCGGGGGTATTTGGGGTTTTCACCCTCTAAAGACATGTTTTTATGACTAAGTGTAGAAATATTCAAATTACTATCATATTCTCAAATCGGGAGTCCCGGGGCTGCGCGGTCAGTTCCTATGAGTCACATTGGTCCCGTGGGAGGTGTTGGTGCCACCCACGGGGCCGTTCGGGGGTTGTTTTGGGTTTTCTCCCTCTAAAGCCATATTTTTAAGCTTAAGTGTATAAATATTCAAATTACCATCGTATTATCAAATTGAGAGTCCCGAGGGAGCGCGATCCCTTCCATCGAATCACATTGGTCCCGTGGGAGGTATTGGTGCCACCCACGGGGTCGTTCGGGGGCTGTTTCAAGTTTTCACCCTCTAAAGCCATGTTTTTATGGCTAAGTCTAGAACTATTCAAATTACTGTCATATTCTAAAACCGAGAGTCTCGGAGCTGCGAGATCACTTTCTACGAGTCACATTGTTCCCGTGGGAGGTTTGGTGCCACCCACGGGGCCGGTCGGGGGTTGTTTCTGGTTTTCTCCAACTGATGAAATATTTTTAAGATTAACTCAAGAAATATTGAACTTACCGGCGTATTGTCAAACTGGGAGTCCCGCGGCTGCGCAGTCAGTTCCTACGAGTCACATTGGTCCCGTGGGAGGTGTTGGTACCACCCACGGGGCCGTTCGGGTGTTGTTTTTGGTTTTCACCCTCTAAAGCCTAGTTTTTAAGCCTAAGTGTAGAAATATTCAAATTACTATCCTATTCTCAAACTGGGAGTCCCGGGGCTGCGCGGTCACTTCCTATGAGTCGCTTTGGTCCCGTGGGAGGTGTTGGTGCCACCCACGGGGCCATTCGGGGGTATTTGGGGTTTTCACCCTCTAAAGCCATGTTTTTATGACTAAGTGTAGAAATATTGAAATTACTATCGTATTCTCAAACCGGGAGTCCCGGGGCTGCGCGATCAGTTCCTATGAGTCACATTGGTCTCGTGGGAGGTGTTGGTGCCACCCACGGGGCCGTTCGGGTGTTATTTCGGTTTTTCACCCTCGAAAGCCATGTGTTTAAGCCTAAGTGCTGAAATATACAAATTACCATCGTATTATCAAACCGGGAGTCCCGCGGCTGGGCGGTCAGTTCCTACGAGTCACATTGGTCCCGTGGGAGGTGTTGGTAACACCCACGGGCCCGTTTGGCAGCTATTTCGGGTATTCACCCTCTAAAGCCATGTTTTTAATCCTAAGTCTAGAAATATTAAAATTACCATAATATTGTCAAACTGAGACTCTCGGGGTAGCGCGGTCACTTCTTACGAGTCACATTGGTCCCGTGGGAGGTGTTAGTGCCACCCACGGGGCCGTTCAGGGGCTGTTTTGGGTTTTCACCCTCTAAAGCCATGTTTTTAAAGCTAAGTCTAGAAATATTCAAATTACCATCGTATTCTCAAACCGAGAGTCCCGGAGCGGCGAGATCACTTTCTACGAGTCACATGATTCCCGTGGCAGGTGTTGGTGCCACCCATGGGGCCGGTCCGGGGCTGTTTCTAGTTTTCTCCAACTGATGAAATATTTTTAAGATTATGTCAAGAAATATTGAAATTACAGGTGTATTCTCAAGCTGGGAGTTCCGCGACTGCGCAGCCAGTTCCTACGAGTCACATTGGTCCCGTGGGAGGTGTTGGTGCCACCCACGGGGCCGTTCGGGGGTATTTGTGGTTTTCACCCTCTAAAGCCATGTTTTTATCACTAAGTGTAGAAATATTGAAATTACTATCGTATTATCAAACCGGGAGTCCCGGGGTTGCGATGTCAGTTCCTATGAGTCACATTGGTCCCGTGGGAGGTGTTGGTGCCACCCACGGGGCCGTTCGGGGGCTTGTTTTGGGTTTTTACCCTCTAAAGCCATGTTTTTAAGCCTAAGTGTAGAAATATTCAAATTACTTCCATATTCTCAAACCTGGAGTCCTGGGGCTGCGCGGTTAGTTCCTACGACTCACATTGCTCCCGTGGGAGGTGTTGGTGCCACCCACGAGGCCGTTCGGCTGTTATTTCGGTTTTTCACCCTCTAAAGCCATGTTTTTATGCCTAAGTGTAACAAATGTACAAATTACCGTTGTATTATCAAAGCGGGAGTCAAGAGGCTGGGCAGTCAGTTCCTACGAGTGACATTGGTCCCGTGGGAGGTGTTGGTGCCACCCACGGGGCTGTTCGGGGGCTATTTCGGGTATTCACCCTCTAAAGCCATGTTTTTAATCCTAAGTCTAGAAATATTAAAATTACCATAAAATTCTTGAATCGAGAGTCCCGGGGCAGCGCGGTCACTTCGTACGATTCACATTGGTCCCGTGGGAGGTGTTAGTGCAACCCACGGGGCCGTTAAGGGGCTGTTTCGGGTTTTCACCCTCTAAGGCCATGTTTTTAAGCCTAAGTCTAGAAATATTCAAATTACCGTCGTATTCTCAGACCGAGAGTCCCGGAGTTGCGCGACCACTTCCTACGAGTCAAATTGTTCCCGTGAGAGGTGTTGGTGCCACCCACGGGGCAGTTCGGGGGCTAGTTCGGGTTTTCACCAACTGATACAAATTTTTTCAGATTACGTAAAGAAATATTCAAATTACCGACGAATTCTCAAACCGGAGTCCCGCGGTTGCGCAGTTGGTTCCTACGAGTCACATTGGTCTCGTGGGAGGTGTTGGTGCCACCCACGGGGCCGTTCGGGGCCTGTTTTGGGTTTTCATGCTCTAAATCCATGTTTTTAAGCCTATGTGTAGAATCATTCAAATTACCATCGCATTCTCAAAACGGGAGTCCCGAGGCTGTGCGGTCAGTTCCTATGAGTTACATTGGTCCCGTGGGAGGTGTTGGTGCCACCCACGGGGCCGTTCGGGGACTGTTTTGGGTTTTCTCCATCTAAAGTCATGTTTTTAAGCCTAAGTCTAGAAATATTAAGATTACCATCGTATTCTCAAAATGATAGTCCCGCAGCTGTGCTGTCACTTCCTACGAGTCACATTGGTCCCGTGGGAGGTGCTGGTGCCACCCACGAGGCCGTTCGGTGGCTGTTTCGGGTTTTCACCCACTGATGCCATGTTTTTAAGATTAAGTCTAAAAATATTCAAATTACCGTCGGATTCTCAAATCAGGAGTCCCACGACTGCGCATTCAATTCCTATGAGACACATTGGTCCCGTGGGAGGTGTTGATGCCACCCATGGGGCCGTTCGTGGGCTGTTTTGCCCTCTAAAGCCATTTTTTTAAGCCTAACTCTAGAAATATGAAAATTATCGTCATATTCCCAAACCGGGAGTCCCGCGGCTGCATGGTCAGTTCCTACGAGTCACATCGGTCCCGTGGGAGGTGTTGGTGCCACCCACGGGGCCGTTCGGGGGTATTTGTGGTTTTCACCCTCTAAAGCCATGTTTTTATCACTAAGTGTAGAAATATTGAAATTACTATCGTATTCTCAAATCGGGAGTCCCGGGGCAGCGCGGTCAGTTCCTATGAGTCACATTGGTCCCGTGGGAGGTGTTGGTGCCACCCACGGGGCCGTTCGGGGGCTTGTTTTGGGTTTTTACCCTCTAAAGCCATGTTTTTAAGCCTAAGTGTAGAAATATTCAAATTACTTTCATATTCTCAAACCTGGAGTCCTGGGGCTGCGCGGTTAGTTCCTACGACTCACATTGCTCCCGTGGGAGGTGTTGGTGCCACCCACGAGGCCGTTCGGGTGTTATTTCGGTTTTTCACCCTCTGAAGCCATGTTTTTATGCCTAAGTGTAGAAATATACAAATTACCGTTGTATTATCAAAGCGGGAGTCCCGCGGCTGGGCGGTCAGTTCCTACGAGTCACATTGGTCCCGTGGGAGGTGTTGGTGCCACCCACGGGGCTGTTCGGGGGCTATTTCGGGTATTCACCCTCTAAAGCCATGTTTTTAATCCTAAGTCTAGAAATATTAAAATTACCATAATATTCTCGAATCGAGAGTCCCGGGGCAGCGCGGTCACTTCGTACGATTCACATTGGTCCCGCGGGAGGTGTTAGTGCAACCCACGGGGCCGTTAAGGGGCTGTTTCGGGTTTTCACCCTCTAAGGCCATGTTTTAAAGCCTAAGTCTAGAAATATTCAAATTACCGTCGTATTCTCAGACCGGGAGTCCCAGAGTTGCGCGACCACTTCCTACGAGTCAAATTGTTCCCGTGAGAGGTGTTGGTGCCACCCACGGGGCAGTTCGGGGGCTAGTTCGGGTTTTCACCAACTGATACAAATTTTTTAAGATTACGTAAAGAAATATTCAAATTACCGACTTATTCTCAAACCGGGAGTCCCGCGGTTGCGCAGTTGGTTCCTACGAGTCACATTGGTCTCGTGGGAGGTGTTGGTGCCACCCACGGGGCCGTTCGGGGCCTGTTTTGGGTTTTCATGCTCTAAATCCATGTTTTTAAGCCTATGTGTAGAATCATTCAAATTACCATCGTATTCTCAAAACGGGAGTCCCGAGGCTGCGCGGTCAGTTCGTATGAGTTACATTGGTCCCGTGGGAGGTGTTGGTGCCACCCACGGGGCCGTTCGGGGACTGTTTCGGGTTTTCTCCATCTAAAGTCATGTTTTTAAGCCTAAGTCTAGAAATATTAAGATTACCATCGTATTCTCAAAATGATAGTCCCGCAGCTGTGCTGTCACTTCCTACGAGTCACATTGGTCCCGTGGGAGGTGCTGGTGCCACCCACGAGGCTGTTCGGTGGCTATTTCGGGTTTTCACCCACTGATGCCATGTTTTTAAGATTAAGTCTAAAAATATTCAAATTACCGTTGCATTCTCATATCGGGAGTCCCACGACTGTGCAGTCAGTTCCAACGAGACACATTGGTCCTGTGGTAGGTGTTGGTGCCACCCATGGGGCCGTTCGGGGGCTATTTCGAGTTTTCACCCTTTAAATCCATATTTTTAAGCCTAAGTCTAGAAATATGCAAATTATCATCGTATTCCCAAACCGGGAGTTCCGCGGCTGCGTTGTCAGTTCCTACGTGTCACATTGGACCCGTGGGAGGTGTTAGTGCCACCCATGGGGCGGTTCGGGGGCTGTTTTGGGTTTTCACCCTCTAAGCCCAAGTTTTTAAGCCTAAGTCTAGAAACATGCAAATTATCATCGTATTTTCAAACCAAGAGTCCCACGGCTATGTGGTCAGTTACAACGAGTCGCATTGGTCCCGTGGGAGGTGTTGGTGCTACCCACCGGTCCGTTCGGGTGCTGTTTGTGGTTTTCACCCTCTAAAGCCATGTTTTTAAGCCTACGTCTAGAAATATGAAAATAATCATCCTATTCTTAAACCGGGAGTCCCGCGGCTACGTGGTCAGTTCCTATGAGTCACATTGGTCCCGCGGGAGGTGTTGGTGCCACCCACGAGGCCGTTCGGGGGTATTTGGGGTTTTCACCCTCTAAAGCCATATTTTTAAGACTAAGTGTAGAAATATTCAAATTATCGTCGTATTCTGCAATCGGGAGTCCCGCGACTGCGCGGTCAGTTCCTACGAGTCACATTGGTCCCGTGGGAGGTGTTGGTGCCACCCACGGGGCCGTTCGGGGGTTGTTTCGTGTTTTCACACTCTAAAGCCAGGTTTTTAAGGTTAAGTCTAGAAATATTCTAATTATCGTCGTATTCTCAAATCGAGAGTCCTTGGGAAGCGCGGTCACTTCCTACGAGTCACATTGGTCCCGTGGGAGGTGTTGGTGCCACCCACGGGGCCGTTCGGGGGCTGTTTCAGGTTTTCACAAACTAATGCCATATTTTTAAGATTAAGTCATGAAATATTCAAATTACCGGCATATTCTCAAACTGGGAGTCCCGCGGCTGCGCAGTCAATTCCTACGAGTCACATTGGTCCCGTGGGAGGTGTTGGTGCCACCCACGGGGCCGTTCGGGTGTTGTTTTAGGTTTTCATGCTCTAAAGCCATGTTTTTAAACCTAAGTGTAGAATTATTCAAATTACCAATGTATTCTCAAAATGGGAGTCCCGAGGATGCGCGGTCAGTTCCTATGAGTTACATTGGTCCCGTGGGAGGTCTTGGTGCCACCCACGGGGCCGTTCGGGGACTGTTTCGGACTTTCACCCTATAAAGCCGTGTTTTTAAGGCTAAGTCTAGGAATATTCAGATTACCATAGTATTTTACAATCGAGAGTTCCGGAGCTACGCGGTCACTTCCTACGAGTCACATTGGTCCCGTGGGAGGTGTTGGTGCCACCCACAGGGCCGTTCGGGGGTATTTGGGGTTTTCACCCTCTAAAGCCATGTTTTTAAGACTATGTGTAGAAATTTTCAAATTACCATCGTATTTCACAAATCGGGAGTCCCGGGGTTGCACGGTCAGTTCCTATGAGTCACGTTGGTCCCGTGGGAAGTGTTGGTGTTACCCACGGGGCCGTTCGGGGGCTATTTTGTGTTTTCACCAACTGATGCCATAGTTTTTAGATTAAGTCAAGAAATATTCAAATTATCGGCGTGTTCTCAAACCGGGAGTGTCGCGGCTGCGCAGTAAGTTCCTACGATTCACATTGGTCCCATGGGAGGTATTGCTGCCACCCACGGGGCCGTTCGGGGGCTGTTTTGCGTTTTCCCCATCTAAAGCCATGATTTTAAGCCTAAGTCTAGAAATATGAAAATTATCATCGTATTCTCAAATCGGGAGTCCCGCGGCTATGTGGTCAGTTCCTACGAGTCGCATTGGTCCCGTGGGAGCTGTTGGTGCCACCCACGGGGCCGTTCGGGGGCTGTTTCGAGTTTTCACCCTCTAAAGCCACGTTTTTTGTCCTAGGTCTAGAAATATGCAAATTACCGTCGTATTCTCAAATCGAGAGTCCCGCAGTTGCGCGGTCAGTTCCTACGAGTCACATTGGTCCCGTGGGAGGTGTTGGTTCCACCCACGAGGCCGTTCGCGGGTTATTTAAGGATTTCACCCTCTAAAGCCATATTTTTAAGCCTAAGTGTAGAAATATTCAAATTACTATCGTATTCTCAAACCGGGAGTCCCGGAGCTACGCGGTCAGTTCCTATGAGTTACATTAGTCCCGTGGGTGGTGTTGGTCCCACCCACGGGGCTGTTCGGGGGCTGCTTCGAGTTTTCACCCTCTAAAGCCACGTTTTTTGTCCTAGGTCTAGAAATATGCAAATTACCGTCGTATTCTCAAATCGAGAGTCCCGCAGTTGCGCGGTCAGTTCCTACGAGTCACATTGGTCCCGTGGGAGGTGTTGGTTCCACCCACGAGGTCGTTCGCGGGTTATTTAAGGATTTCACCCTCTAAAGCCATGTTTTTAATCCTAAGTTTAGAGATATTCAAATTATCGTCGTATTCTCAAACCGGGAGTCCCGGAGCTACGCGATCACGTCTTACGAGTGACATTGGCCCCGTGGGTGGTGCTGGTGCCACCCACGGAGCCGTTCGGGGGCTGTTTGGGGTTTTCACCCTCTAAAGCCATATTTTTAAGCTTCAGTGTAGAAATATTCAAATTACTATCTTATTCTCAATTCGGGAGTCCCGGGGCTGCGTGGTCATTCCTATGAGTCACATTGGTCCCGTGGGAGGTGTTGGTGGCACCCACGGGGCCGTTTGGGGGTTGTTTCGAGTTTTCACCCTCTAAAGGCATGTTTTTATTCTTAGGTCTAGAAATATTCAAATTACTATCGTATTCTCAAATCGGGAGTCCCGGGGCTGCGTGGTCAGTTCCTAAGAGTCGCATTTGTCCCGTGGGAGGTGTCGGTTCCACCCACGGGGCCGTTCGGGGGTTGTTTCGAGTTTTCACCCTCTAAAGCCATATTTTTAATCCAAGGTCAAGAAATATTCAAATTACCGTCGTATTCTCAAATCGGGAGTCCCGTAGTTGCGCAATCAGTTCCTACGAGTCACATTATTCCCACGGGAGGTGTTGGTGCCACCCACGGGGCCATTCGGGGGATGTCTCGGGTTTTCACCCACTGACGCCATATTTTTAAGATTAAGTCTAGAAATATTCAAATAACCATCGTATTCTGAAATCGAGAGTCCCGTGGCTGCGCAGTCAGTTCCTATGAGTCACATTGGTCCCGTGGGAGGTGTTGGTGCCACCCACGGGGTCGTTCGGGGGCTATTTTGCTTTTTCACCCTCTAAAGCCATGTTTTTATAACTAAGTGTAGAAATATTCAAATTACCTCCGTATTCACAAATCGGGAGTCCCGGGGCTACCCGGTCAGTTCCTATGAGTCACATTGGTCCCGTGGGAGGTGTTGGTGCCACCCACGAGGTCCTTCGGGGACTATTTCGGGTTTTCACCCTCTAAAGCCATGTCTTAAGCTTAAGTCTAGAAATATTCCGATTTCCGTCGTATTCTCAAAACGAGAGTCCCGGAGCTGCGCGGTCACTTCCTACGAGTCACATTGGTCCCGTGGGAGGTGTTGGTGCCACCCACGGAGCCGTTCGGGGGTATTTGAGGTTTTCACCCTCTAAAGCCAAGTTTTTAAGACTACGTGTAGAAATTTTCAAATTACCATCGTATTCACAAATCGGGAGTCCCGGGGCTGATCGATCAGTTCCTATGAGTCATGTTGGTCCCGTGCGAGGTGTTGGTGCCACCCACGGTGCCGTTCGGGGGCTGTTTCGGGTTTTCACCAACTGATGCCATATTTTTTAGATTAAGTCAAGAAATATTCAAATTATCAGCGTATTCTCAAACCGGGAGTCCTCCGGCTGCGCAGTCAATTTCTACGATTCACATTGGTCCCGTGGGAGGTGTTGGTGCCACCCACGGGGCCATTCGGGGGCTGTTTTGGGTTTTCCCCCTCTAAAGCCATGATTTTAAGCCTAAGTCTAGAAATATGAAAATTATCATCATATTCTCAAATCGGGAGTCCCGCGGCTACGTGGTCAGTTACTACTAGTTGCATTGGTCCCGTGGGAGGTGTTGGTGCCACCCACGGGGCCGTTCGGGGGCTGTTTCGAGTTTTCACCCTCTAAAGCCATGTTTTTTATCCTAGGTCTAGAAATATGCAAATTACCATCGTATTCCCAAATCGGGAGTCCCGCAGTTGCACAATCAGTTCCTACGAGTCAAATTGGTCCCGTGGGAGGTGTTGGCGCCATCCACGAGGCTGTTCGGGGGTTATTCAGGGATTTCACCCTCTAAAGCCATGTTTTTAAGCCTAAGTGTAGAAATATTCAAATTACTATCATATTCTCAAACCGAGAGTCCCGGGTCTGCGCGGTCAGTTCGTATGAGTCACATTGGTCCCGTGGGTGGTCTTGGTGCCACCCACGGGGCCGTTCGGGGGATGTTTTGAGTTTTCACCCTCTAAAGCCATGTTTTTAATCCTAAGTCTGGATATATTCAAATTACCATCGTATTCTCAAACCGGGAGTCTGGGAGTTGCGCGGTGACTTCCTACGAGTTACATTGGCCCCGTGGGTGGTGCTGGTGCCACCCACGGGGCCGTTCGGGGGCTGTTTGGGGTTTTCACCCTCTAAAGCCATATTTTTAAGCCTAAGTGTATAAATATTCAAATTGCTATCGTACTCTCAAATCGGGAGTCCCGGGGCTGCGCGGTCATTCCTATGAGTCACATTGGTCCCTTGGGAGGTGTTGGTGCCACCCACAGGGTTGTTTGGGGGTTGTTTCAAGTTTTCACCCTCTAAAGGCATGTTTTTATTCTTAGGTCTAGAAATATTCAAATTACTATCATATTCTCAAATCGGGAGTCCCGGGGCTGCGTGGTCAGTTCCTAAGAGTCGCATTTGTCCCGTGGGAGGTGTCGGTTCCACCCACGGGGCCGTTCGGGGGTTGTTTTGAGTTTTCACCCTCTAAAGCAATATTTTTAATCCTAGGTCTAGAAATATTCAAATTACCGTCGTATTTTCAAACCGGGAGTCCTGCAGTTGCGCGATCTGTTCCTACGAGTCACATTGGTCCCGTGGGAGGTGTTGGTGCCACCCACCGGGCCGTTCGGGGGCTGTTTCGAGTCTTCACCCTCTAAAGCCATGTTTTTAGTCCTAAGTCTATAAATATTCAAATTACCATCTTATTCTCAAACTGGGTGTCCCGGAGCTGCGCGGTCACTTCCTACGAGTCACATTGGCTACGTGGGTGGTGCTGGTGCCACCCACGGGGCCGTTCGGGGGCTATTTTGGGTTTTCACCCACTAACGTCGTGTTTTTAAGATTAAGTCATCGTATTCTCAAACCGGGAGTCCCAGGACTGCGCGGTCAGTTCCTATGAGTCACATTGGTCCCATAGGAGGTGTTGGGTCCACCTACGGGACCGTTCGGGTGCTGTTTGGGGTTTTCACCATCTAAAGCCATATTTTTAAGCCCAAGTGTAGAAATATTCAAATTACTATCGTATTCTCAAACCGGGAGTCCCGGAGCTACTCGGTCACTTCCTACGAGTCACATTGGCCCCGTGGGTGGTGCTGGTGCCACCCACGGGGCCGTTCGGGGGCTGTTTGGGGTTTTCACCCTCTAAAGCCATATTTTTAAACTTAAGTGTAGAAATATTCAAATTACTATCGTATTCTCAAATCGGGAGTCCCCGGGCTGCGCGGTCATTCCTATGAGTCACATTGGTCCCGTGGGAGGTGTTGGTGCCACCCATGGGGCCGTTTGGGGGTTGTTTCTAGCTTTCACCCTCTAAAGGCATGTTTTTATTCCTAGGTCTAGAAATATTCAAATAACTATCGTATTCTCAAATCGGTAGTCCCGGGGCTGCGTGGTCAGTTCCTAAGAGTCACATTTGTCCCGTGGGCGGTGTTGGTGCCACCCACGGGGCCGTTCGGGGGTTCTTTCGAGTTTTAACGCTCTAAAGCCATATTTTTAATCCTAGGTCTAAAAATATTCAAATTACCATCGTATTCTCAAACTGGGAGTCCTGCAGTTGCGCGATCAGTTCCTACGAGTCACACTGGTCCCGTGGGAGGTGTTGGTGCCACCCACCGGGACGTTCGGGGATATTTGGGGTTTTCACCATCTAAAGACGTCTTTTTAAGACTAAGTGTAGAAATATTAAAATTACCATCGTATTCACAAACCGGGAGTCCCGGGGCTGCGCGGTCAATTCCTATGAGTGACATTGGTCCCGTGGGAGGTGTTGGTGCCACCCACGGGGCCGTTCGGGGGATGTTTCGGGTTTTCACCATCTAAAGCCATGTTTTTAAGCCTAAGTCTAGAACTATTAAAATTACCGTCATATTCTCTAATCGAGAGTCCCAAAGCTGCGTGATCACTTCCCACGAGTCACATTGTTCCCGTGGGAGGTGTTGGTGCCACCCACGGGGCCATTCAGGGGATGTCTCAGGTTTTCACCCACTGACGCAATGTTTTTAAGATTAAGTCTAGAAATATTCAAATAACCATCATATTCTGAAATCAAGAGTCCCGCGGCTGCGCAGTCAGTTCCTACGAGTCACATTGGTCCCGTGGGAGGTTTTGGTGCAACCCACGAGGCCGTTCGGGGGCTATTTCGGGTTTTCACCCTCTAAAGCCATGTTTTTAAGCCTAAGTCTAGATATATACAAATATTCAAATTACTATCGTATTCTAAAATCGGGAGTCCCGGGTCTGGACGATCAGTTCCTATGAGTCACATTGGTCCCGTGGGAGGTGTTGGTGCCACCGACGGGGCCGTTCGGGGGTTGTTTCGAGTTTTCACCCTCTAAGGCCATGTTTTTAATCCTAAGTCTAGAAATATTTAAATTACTGTAGTATTCTCAAACCGGGAGTCCCGGAGCTGCGCGGTCACTTCCTACGAGTCACATTGGCCCCGTGGGTGGTGCTGGTGCCACCCACGGGGCCGTTCGGGGGCTATTTTGGGTTTTCACCCACTAACGCCGTGTTTTTAAGATTAAGTCTAGAAATATTCAAGTTAACATCGTATTCTCAAACCGGGAGTCCCAGGACTGCGCGGCCAGTTCCTATGAGTCACATTGGTCCCATAGGAGGTGTTGGGTCCACCTACGGGACCGTTCGGGTGCTGTTTGGGGTTTTCACCCTCTAAAGCCATATTTTTAAGCCCAAGTGTAGAAATATTCAAATTACTATCGTATTCTCAAACCGAGAGTCCCGGAGCTACGCGATCACTTCCTACGAGTCACATTGGCCCCGTGGGTGGTGCTGGTGCCACCCACGGGGCCGTTCGGGGGCTGTTTGGGGTTTTCACCCTCTAAAGCCATATTTTTAAACTTAAGTCTGGAAATATGAAATTTATCGTTGCATTCCCAGACCAAGAGTCCCGCGGCTGCGTGGTAATTTCTTACGAGTCACATTGGTCCCGTGGGAGGTGTTGGTGCCACCCACGGGGCCGTTCGGGGGATGTTTTGGGTTTTCACCCTCTAAAGCCATGTTTTTAAGCCTAAGTCTAGAAATTTTCAAATTACCATCGTATTCTAAAACTGAGAGTCCCGGAGCTACGCGATCACTTCCTACGAGTCACATTCTACCCGTGGGAGTTGTTGGTCCCACCCATGGGCCTGTTCGGGGGCTGTTTCGGGTTTTCACCAACTCGTGCCATATTTTTAAGATTATGTCAAGAAATATTCAAATTACCGACGTATTCTCAAACCAATAGCCCCGCGACTGCACAGTCAGTTCCTACGAATCACATTGGTCCCGTGGGAGTTGTTGGTGCCACCCACGGGACCGTTCGAGGGCTGTTTTGGGTTTTCACGCTCTAAAGACATGTTTTTAGGCCTAAGTGTAGAAATATTCAAATTACCATCGTATTCTCAAACGGGAGTTCCGAGGCTGTGCGGTCAGTTACTATGAGTTACATTGGTCCCGTGGGAGATGTTGGTGCCACCCACGGGACCGTTTGGGGACTATTTCAAATTTTCACCCTCTAAAGCCTTATTTTTAAGCCTAAGTCTAGAAATATTGAAATTACCATCGTATTCTTAAAATGAGAGTTCGGGAGCTGTGCGGTCACTTCCTACGAGTCACATTGGTCCTGTGGGAGGTGCTGGGTCCACCCACGAGGCTGTTTCGGGTTTTCACCCACTGATGCCATGTTTTTAAGATTAAGTCTAGAAATATTTAAATTACCATTGTATTCTCAAATCGGGAGTCCCGCGACTGCGCCGTCAGCTCCTACGAGACACATTGGTCCCGTGGGAGGTGTTGGTGCCACCCACGGGGCCGTTCGGGGGCTGTTTTGAGTTTTCACCCTCTAAAGCCATGTTTTTCTTCCTAAGTCTAGAAATATGTAAATTATCACGGTATTCTCAAATCGGGAGTCCCGCGGCTACGTGGTGAGTTCCTACTAGTCACATTGGTGCCGTGGGAGGTTTTGGTGCCACCCACGAGGCCGTTCGGGGGCTGTTTTGGGTTTTCACCCTCTAAAGGCATGTTTTTAAGCCTAAGTCTAGAAGTATGCAAATTATCACCGTATTCTCAAACTGGGAGTCCCGCGGCTACGTGATCTGTTCCTACTAGTCACATTGGTCCCGTGGGAGGTGTTGGTCCCACCCACGGGGCCGTTCGAGGGCTGTTTCGGATTTTCACCCTCTAAAGCCATGTTTTTAAGCCAAAGTCTAGAAATATGCAAATTATCATCGAATTATCAAAACAGCAGTCCCGCGGCTACGTGATCAATTCCTACGAGTCACATTGGTCTCATGGGAGGTGTTGGTGCCACCCACGGGGCCGTTCGGGGTCTATTTGAAGTTTTCACCATCTAAAGCCATGTTTTTAAGCCTAAGTCTAGAAATATTCAAATTAACATCGTATTCAAAAACCGGGAGTCCTGGGGCTACGTGGTGAGTTCCTATGAGTCACATTGGTCCCGTGGGAGGTGTTGGTGCCACCCACGGGGCCGTTCGGGGGCTATTTCGAGTTTTCACCCTCTAAAGCCATATTTTTAAGCCTAAGTCTATAAATATGCGAATTATCATTGTATTCCCAAACCGGGAGTCCCGCGGCTGCGTGGTCAGTTCCTACGAGTCACATTGGACCCGTGGGAGGTGTTGGTGCCACCTACGGGGTCGTTCGGGGGCTGTTTTGGGTTTTCACCATCTAAAGCCATGTTTTTCAGCCTAAGTCTAGAAATATGCTAATTATTGTCGTATTCTCAAATCGGGAGTCCCACGACTGCGCAGTCAGTTCCTACGAGATGCATTGGTTCCGTGGGAGGTGTTGGTGCCACCCACGGGACCGTTCGAGGCCTCTTTTGAGTTTTCACCCTCTAGAGCCATGTTTTTATGCCTAAGTCTAGAAATATGAAAATTATCGTTGCATTCCCAAACTGGGAGTCCCGCGGCTGCGTGGTAAGTTCCTACGAGTCACATTGGTCCCGTGGGAGGTGTAGGTGCCACCCACGGGGCCATTCGGGGGCTGTTTTGGGTTTTCACCCTCTAAAGCCATGTTTTTAAGCCTAAGTCTAGAAATTTTGAAATTACCGTCGTATTCTAAAACTAAGAGTCCCGGTGCTACGCAATCATTTCCTACGAGTCACATTCTTCCCGTGGGAGGTGTTGGTCCCACCCACGGGGCCGTTCGGGGGCTGTTTCGGTTTTTCACCCTCTAAAGCCATATTTTTAAGCCTAAGTCTAGAATTATGCAAATTATCGTCGTATTCTCAAACCGAGAGTCATGCAACTACGCAGTCAGTTCCTACGAGACACATTGGTCCCGTGGGGGGTGTTGGTGCCACCCACAGGGCCGTTCGGGGGCTATTTTGAGTTTTCACCCTCAAAAGCCTTGTTTTTCAGCCTAAGTCTAGAAATATGCAAATTATCGTCGTATTCTCAAATCGGGAGTCCCGCGGCTACATGGGCAGTTCCTACTAGTCACATTGGTCCCGTGGGAGGTGTTTGTGCCACCCACGAGGCCGTTCGGGGGCTGTTTTGGGTTTTCACCCTCTAAACCATATTTTTAAGCCTAAGTCTAGAAATAGAGAAATTATCATCGTATTCTCAAACCGGGAGTCCCGCGGCTACGTGGTCAGTTCCTACTAGTCACATTGGTCTCGTGGGAGGTGTTGGTCCCACCCACGGGGCCGTTCAGGGGCTGTTTGGGATTTTCACCCTCTAAAGCCATATTTTTAAGCCAAAGTTTAGAAATATACAAATTATCATCGAATTATCAAACCGGTAGTCCCGCGGCTATGTGGTCAGTTCCTACGAGTTACATTGGTCTCGTGGGAGGTGTTGGTGCCACCCACGGGGCCGTTTGGGGTCTATTTGAAGTTTTCACCCTCTAAAGCCATGTTTTTAAGCCTAAGTCTAGAAATATTCAAATTACCATCGTACTCAAAAACCGGGAGTCCCGGGGCTATGCGGTCAGTTCCTATGAGTCACATTGGTCCCGTGGGAGGTGTTGGTGCCACCCACGGGGCCGTTCGGGGGCTATTTCGAGTTTTCACCCTCTAAAGCCATATTTTTAAGCCTAAGTCTAGAAATACGAAAATTATCGTCATATTCCCAAACCGGGAGTCCCGCGGCTGCGTAGTCAGTTCCTACGAGTGACATTGGACCCGTGGGGGGTGTTGGTGCCACCTACGAGGCCGTTCGGGGGCTGTTTTGGGTTTTCACCATCTAAAGCCATGTTTTTCAGCCTAAGTCTAGAAATATGCAAATTATTGTCGTATTCTCAAATCGGGAGTCCCGCGACTGCGCAGTCAGTTCCTACGAGATGCATTTGTTCCGTGGGAGGTGTTGGTGCCACCCACGGGACCGTTCGGGGGCTGTTTTGAGTTTTCACCCTCTAAAGCCATGTTTTTAAGCCTAAGTCTAGAAATATGAAAACTATCATTGCATTCCCAAACTGGGAGTCCCGCGGCTGCGTGGTAAGTTCCTACGAGTCACATTGGACCTGAGGGAGGTGTTGGTGCCACCCACAAAGCCGTTCTGGGGCTGTTCTGGGTTTTCACCCTCTAAAGCCATATTTTTAAGCCTAAGTGTAGAAATATACAAATTATCATCGTATTTTCAAACCGGGAGTCCAGCCGCTACGTGGTCAATTCCTACTAGTCACATTGGTCCCGTGGGAGGTGTTGGTGCCACCCACGGGGCCGTTCGGGGGATGTTTGGGATTTTCACCCTCTAAAGCCATGTTTTTAAGCCAAAGTCTAAAAATATGCAAATTATCATCGAATTATCAAACCGGAAATCCCACGGCTACGTGGTCGGTTCCTACAAGTCAAATTTGGTCCCGTGGGAGGTGTTGGTGCCACCCACAGGGCCGTTCAGGGGCTATTTGAGGTTTTCACCTTCTAAAGCCATGTTTTTCAGCCTAAGTCAAGAAATATTCAAATTACCATGGTATTCAAAAATCGGGAGTCTCGGGGCTATGCGGTCAGTTCCTATGCGTCACATTGGACCCGTGGGAGGTGTTGGTGTCACCCACGGGGCCGTTCGGGGGTTGTTTCGAGTTTTCACCCTCTAAAGCAATGTTTTTAAGCCTAAGTCTAGAAATATGCAAATTATCGTCGTATTTCCAAACCGGGAGTCCCGCGGCTGCGTGGTTAGTTGCTACGAGTCACATTGGTCCCATGGGAGGTGTTGGTGCCACCCACGGGGCCGTTCGGGGGCTGTTTGGGGTTATCACCCTCTAAAGCCATGTTTTTAAGCCAAAGTCTAGTATATGCAAATTATCATCATATTCTCAAACCGAGAGTCCCGCGGCTACGTGGTCAGTTACTACGAGTCACATTGGTTCCGTGGGAGGTGTTGGTACCACCCACGGGACCATTCGGGGGCTGTTTCGGGTTTTCACCCTCTAAGGCCATGTTTTTAAGCCTAAGTTTAGTAATATTCAAATTACCGTCGTATTCTGAAATCGAGAGTCCCGGGGCAGCGCGGTCACTTCCTACGAGTCAGATTGGTCCCGTGGGAGGTGTTGGTGCCACCCACGGGGCCGTTCGGGGGCTGTTTTGGGTTTTCACCCTCTAAAGCCATGTTTTTAAGCCTAAGTATAGAGATTTTCTAATTACTGTTGTATTCGAAAATTGAGAGTCCTGGAGCTGCGCGATCACTTCCTACGAGTCACATTCTTCCCGTGGGAGGTGTTGGTCCCACCCATGGGGCCGTTAGAGGGATGTTTCGGGTTTTCACTAACTGGTGCCATATTTTTAAGATTAAGTCAAGAAATATTCAAATTATCAGCGTATTCTCAAACCGGGTGTACCGCGGCTACACAGTCAGTTCCTACGAGTCACATTGGTCCCGTGGGAGTTGTTGGTCCCACCCGCGGGACCGTTCGGGGCCTGTCTTGGTTTTTCACCCTCTAAAGCCATATTTTTTTGCCTAAGTGTAGAAATATAAAATTACCATCGTATTCCCAAACCGAGAGTCCCGTGGCTGCGTGGTCAGTTCCAATGAGTCACACTGGTCTCGTGGGAGGTGTTGGTGCCACCCACGGGGCCGTTCGGGGGCTGTTTTGGGTATTCACCCTCTAAAGCCATGTTTTTTAGCCGATGTCTAGAAATATGCAAATTATGGTCATATTATCAAACCGGGAGTCCCGTGGATACGTGGTCAGTTTGTACGAGTCACATTGGTCCCATGGGAGGTGTTGGTACCACCCACGGGATTGTTTGGGGGCTGTTTCGGGTTTTCACCCACTGACGCCATGTTTTTAAGATTAAGTTCAGAAATATTCAAATTATTGTTGTATTCTCAAATTGGGAGTCCCGCAACTGCGCAGTCAGTTCCTACGAGACACATTGGTCCCGTGGGGGGTGTTGGTGCCACCCACAGGGCCGTTCGGGGGCTGTTTTGAGTTTTCACCCTCAAAAGCCATGTTTTTCAGCCTAAGTCTATAAATATGAAAATTATCGTCGTATTCTCAAATCGGGAATCCCGCGGCTACATGGGCAGTTCCTACTAGTCACATTGGTCCCATGGGAGGTGTTGGTGCCACCCACGAGGCCGTTCGGGGGCTGTTTTGGGTTTTCACCCTCTAAACCATATTTTTAAGCCTAAGTCTAGAAATAGAGAAATTATCATCGTATTCTCAAATCGGGAGTCCCGCGGCTACGTGGTCAGTTCCTACTAGTCACATTGGTCTCGTGGGAGGTGTTGGTCCCACCCACGGGGCCGTTCAGGGGCTGTTTGGGATTTTCACCCTCTAAAGCCATGTTTTTAAGCCAAAGTTTAGAAATATACAAATTATCATCGAATTATCAAACCGATAGTCCCGCGGCTATGTGGTCAGTTCCTACGAGTCACATTGGTCTCGTGGGAGGTGTTGGTGCCACCCACGGGGCCGTTCGGGGTCTATTTGAAGTTTTCACCCTCTAAAGCCATGTTTTTAAGCCTAAGTCTAGAAATATTCAAATTACCATCGAATTAAAAAACCGGGAGTCCCGGGGCTATGCGGTCAGTTCCTATGAGTCACATTGGTCCCGTGGGAGGTGTTGGTGCCACCCACGGGGCCGTTCGGGGGCTATTTCGAGTTTCACCCTCTAAAACCATATTTTTAAGCCTAAGTCTAGAAATATGAGAATTATCATCGTATTCCCAAACCGAGAGTCCTGCGGCTGCGTGGTCAGTTCCTACGAGTGACATTGGACCCGTGGGGGGTGTTGGTGCCATCTACGGGGCCGTTCGGGGGCTGTTTTGGGTTATCACCATCTAAAGCCATGTTTTTCAGCCTAAGTCTAGAAATATGCAAATTATTATTGTATTCTCAAATCGGGAGTCCCGCGACTGTGCAGTCAGTTCCTACGAGCTGCATTTGTTCCGTGGGAGGTGTTGGTGCCACCCACGGGACCGTTCGGGGGTTATTTTGAGTTTTCACCCTCTAAAGCCATGTTTTTAAGACTAAGTCTAGAAATATGAAAATTATCATTGCATTCCCAAACCGGGAGTCCCGCGGCTGCGTGGTAAGTTCCTACGAGTCACATTGGACCCGAGGGAGGTGTTGGTGCCACCCACAAAGCCATTCGGTGGCTGTTTTGGGTTTTCACACTTTAAAGCCATATTTTTAAGCCTAAGTGTATAAATATACAAATTATCATCGTATTCTCAAACCGGGAGTCCCGCGGCTAGGTGGTCAGTTCCTACTAGTCACATTGGTCCCGTGGGAGGTGTTGGTGCCACCCACGGGGCCGTTCGGGGGCTATTTGGGATTTTCATCCTCTAAACCCGTGTTTTAAGCCAAAGTCTAGAAATATGTAAATTATCATCGAATTATCAAACCGGCAGTCCCGCGGCTACATGGTCAGTTCCTACGAGTCACATAGGTCCCGTGGGAGGTGTTGGTGCCACCCACGGGGCCGTTCAGGGGCTATTTGAGGTTTTCACCCTCTAAAGCCATGTTTTTAAGACTAAGAGTAAAAATTTTCAAATTACCATGGTATTCAAAAACCGGGAGTCTCGGGGCTACGCGGTCAGTTCCTATGAGTCACATTGGTCCCGTGGGAGGTGTTGGTGCCACCCACGGGGCCGTTCGGGGGCTGTTTCGAGTTTTCACCCTCTAAAGTAATATTTTTAAGCTTAAGTCTAGAAATATGCAAATTATCGTCGTATTTCCCAATCGGGAGTCCCGCGGCTGAGTGGTCAGTTCCTACGAGTCACATTGGTCCCGTGGGAGGTGTTGGTGCCACCCAAGGGGCCGTTCGGAGGTTGTTTGGGGTTTTCACCCTCTAAAGCCATGTTTTTAAGCCTAAGTCTAGAAATATGAAAATTATCATCGTATTCTCAAACCGAGAGTCCCGCGGCTACGTGGTCAGTTCCTACGAGTCACATTGGTCCGGTGGGAGGTGTTGGTACCACCCACGGGACCGTTTGGGGGCTGTTTCAGGTTTTCACCCTCTAAGGCCATATTTTTAAGCCTAAGTCTAGAAATATTCAAATTACCATCGTATTCTGAAATCGAGAGTCCCGGGGCAGCGCGGTCACTTCCTACGAGTCAGATTGGTCCCGTGGGAGGTGTTGGTGCCACCCACGGGGCCGTTCGGGGGCTGTTTTGGGTTTTCACCCTCTAAAGCCATGTTTTTAAGCCTAAGTATAGAGATTTTCTAATTATCGTCGTATTCTAAAATTGGGAGTCCTGGAGCTGCGTGATCAATTCCTACGAGTCACATTCTTCCCGTGGGAGGTGTTGGTCCCACCCATGGGGCCGTTAGGGGGCTGTTTCGGTTTTTCACTAACTGGTGCCATATTTTTAAGATTAAGTCAAGAAATATTCAAATTGTCGACGTATTCTCAAACCGAGAGTCCCACGGCTGCACAGTCAGTTCCTACGAGTCACATTGGTCCCGTGGGAGTTATTGGTGCCACCCGCGGGGCCGTTCGGGACCTGTTTTGGGTTTTCACCCTCTAAAGCCATGTTTTTTCGCCTAAGTGTAGAAATATTCAAATTACCATCTTATTCCCAAACCGGGAGTCCGGTGGCTATGTGGTCAGTTCCTACGAGTCACATTGGTCCCGTGGGAGGTGTTGGTGCCACCCACGGGGCCGTTCGAGGGTTGTTTTGGGTATTCACCCTCTAAAGCCATGTTTTTAGCCTATGTCTAGAAATATGCAAATTATCGTCATATTCTCGAACCGGGAGTCCCATGGCTACGTGGTCAGTTTGTACGAGTCACATTGGTCCCATGGGAGGTGTTGGTGCCACCCACGGGATCGTTCGGGGGCTGTTTCGAGTCTAGTAATATTCAAATTACCATCGTATTCTCAAACCGAGAGTCCCAGAGGTGCGCGATCACTTCCTACGAGTCACATTGTTCCCGTGGGAGGGGTTGGTACCACCCACGGGGCCCTTCGGGGGCTGTTTCGGGTTTTCACCAGCTGATGTCATATTTTTAAGATTCAATCAATAAATATTCAAATTACTGGCGTCAAATCGAGAGTCCCGCGGCTGCGCAGTCAGTTCCTACGAGTCACATTGGTGCTGTGGGAGGTGTTGGTGCCACCCGCGGTGCCGTTCGGGGGCTGTTTTGGGTTTTCACCCTCTAAAGAAATGTTTTTAAGCCTGTGTAGAAATATTCAAATTACCATTGTATTCTCAAAATAGGAGTCCCGAGGCTGCGCGGTCAGTTCCTACGAGTCATATTGGTCCCGTGGGAGGTGTTGGCGCCACGCACGGAGGCCGTTCGGGTGCGGTTTTGGGTTTTCACCCTCTAAAGCCATGTTTTTACGCCTAAGTCTAGAAATATTCAAATTACCGTCGTATTCTCAAACCAGGAGTCCCGCGGCTGTGCGATCAGTTCCTACGAGTCACATTGGTCCCGTGGGAGGTGTTGGTGCCACCCACGAGGCGTTCGGGGGTTGTTTAGGGTTTTCACCCTCTAAAGCCATGTTTTGAAGCCTAAGTGTAGAAATATTCAAATTTCTATTGTATTCTCAAACCGGGAGTCCCGGGGCTGCGCGGTCAATTCCTATGAGTCACATTGGTCCCGTGGGAGGTGTTGGTGCCACCCACGGGGCCGTTCCGGGGCTATTTCGGGTTTTCACCCTCTAAAGCCATGTTTTTAATATTAAGTCTAGAAATATTCAAATTACCGTCGTATTCTAAAATTGGGAGTCCCGCGACTGCGCAGTCAGTTCCTACGAGACACATTGGTCCCGTGGGAGGTGTTGATGCCACCCATGGGGCCGTTCGTGGGCCGTTTCGAGTTTCACCCTCTAAAGCCATGTTTTTAAGCCTAAGTCTATAAATATTCAAATTACCATCGTATTCTCAAACCGAGAGTCCCGGAGCTGCGGGATCACTTCCTACGACTCACATTGTTCCCGTGGGAGGTGTTTGTGCCACCCACGAGGTTCGGGTGCTATTTGTGGTTTTTACCCTCTAAAGACATGTTTTTAAGCCTAAGTGTAGAAGTATTCAAATTATTATTGTATTCTCAAACCGGGAGTCCCGGGGGTGCGCGGTCAGATCGTATGAGACACATTGGTCCCGTGGGAGGTGTTGGTGCCACCCACGGGGCCGTTCGCGAGCTGTGTTTAGTTTTCACCCTCTAAAGCCATGTTTTTAATCCTAGCTCTAGAAATATTCAAATTACCATCGTATTCTCAAACCGGGAGTCCCGCAGTTGCGCGGTCAGTTCCTTCGAGTCACATTGGTCCCGTGGGAGGTGTTGGTGCCACCCACGAGGCCGTTCGGGGATTGTTTAGGGTTTTCACCCTCTAAAGCCATGTTTTTAAGCCTAAGTATTGAATTATAGAAATTACTATTATATTCTCATACCGGGAGTCCCGGGGCTGCGCGGTCAGTTCCTATGATCACATTGGTCCCGTGGGAGGTCTTGGTGCCACTTACGGGCCGTTCGAGGGCTGTTTTGAGTTTTCATCCTCTAAAGCCATTTTTTTAATCCTAAGTCTAGAAATATTCAAATTACCATCGTATTCTCTAACCGGGATTCCCATAGCAGCGTGGCCACTTCCTACGAGTCACATTGACCCTATGGGTGGTGCTGGTGCCACCCACGAGGCCGTTCGGGGGCTGTTTCGGGTTTTCACCCACTAACGCCAAGTTTTTAAGATTAAGTCTAGAAATATTCAAATTATCGTCGTATTATCAAACTGGGAGTCTCGGGGTCGCGCGGTCAGTTCCTATGAGTCACATTGGTCCCGTAGGAGGTGTTGGTGCCACCCATGGGATCGTTCGGGGGCTGTTTCTGGTTTTCACCCTCAAAAGCCATGTTTTTAAGCCGAAGTCTAGAAAAATTCAAATCACTATGTATTCTCAAACCTGGAGTCCCGCGGTTGTACGATCAAATCCTACGAGTCACATTGGTCCCGTGGGAGGTGTAGGTGCCACCCACGGGGCCGTTCGGGTGCTGTTTGGGGTTTTCACCCTCTAAATCCATGTTTTAAGCCTAAGTGTAGAAATATTCAAATAACTATCGTATTCTCAAGCTGGGAGTCCTGGGGTTGTGCGGTCAGTTCCTACGAGTCACATTGGTCCCATGGGAGGTGTTGGTGCCACACACGGGGCCGTTCGGGGGCTGTTTCTAGTTTTCACCCTCTAAAGCCATGTTTTTAATCCTAGGTCTATAAATATTCAAATTACCATCGTATTCTCAAACCAGGAGTCCCGCAGTTCCAACGAGTCATATTGGTCCCGTGGGAGGTGTTGGTGCCACCCACGAGGCCGTTCGGGGGTTGTTTAGGGATTTTACCCTCTAAAGCCATGTTTTTAAGCCTAAGTGTAGAAATATTCAAATTACTATCGTATTCTCAAACTGGGAGTCCCGAGGCTGCGCGGTCAGTTCCTATGAAGCCCATTGGTCCCGTGGGAGGTGTTGGTTCCACCCACGGGGCCGTTCGGGGGCTGTTTCGAGTTTTCACCCTCTAAAGCCATGTTTTTAATCCTCTGTCTCAAAATATTCAAATTACCATCGTATTCTCAAACCGGGAGTCCCGGAGCTGCGCGATAACTTCCTACGAGTCGCATTGGCCCCGTGGGTTGTGCTGGTACCACCCACGGGGCCGTTCGGGGGCGGTTTCGGGTTTTCACCCACTAACGCCATGTTTTTAAGATTAAGTCTAGAAATATTCAAATTACCGTTGTATTCTCAAATCGGTAGTCCCACGGCTGCACAGTCAGTTCCTACGAGTAACATTGGTCCCGTGGGCGGTGTTGGTGCCACCCACGGGGCCCTTCGGGGGCTATTTTGTGTTTTCACCCTCTAAAGCCATGTTTTTAAGCCTATGTCTAGAAATATACAAATTATCATCTTATTCTCAAACCGAGAGTCCCGGATCTGCGCGATCACTTCCTACGAGTCACATTGTTCCCGTGGGAGGTGTTGGTGCCACCCATGGGGTCCTTCGGGGGCTGTTTCTATTTTTCACCAACTGATGCCATATTTTTACAATTTAGTCAATAAATATTCAAATTACTGCCGTATTCTTAAACCGAGAGTCCCGCGGCTCCGCAGTCAGTTCCTCCGAGTCACATTGATCCCGTGGGAGGTGTTGGGCCACGCCCTTTGGGAAGGTCAGGATCATCTTCTAGATCGTCTTCATGATATCTCTTCTTATCATCTTTTACTCGGCGAGGAGACTTAAATCTTTTCCTTCCTCTGTCGCTGGTCTTTCCACCACTTTGGCGATCGACGAACTTAGTCAGTTTCCCTCGCTTAATGAGCGCTTCAATTTCATTTTGGAGAGCTATGCAACATTTGGTTTTATGGCCATGGTCTTTATGGAACTCGTAATATTTTGACTTATCCTTTTTGTCAGGATCTGCCTTCATTTTCTCTGGCCAGGATAGCTCCTCACTGTTCTTGATCTCCTCCAGAATATGATTTATATCTACCTTCAAGGGGGTATAATTTCCATACTTCCTCATCTGCTCCTGTGTTTGTTTGCCTTTTGACTGCTTGCAGCCACCATTGTTCTTTTGATCCTTCTTCTCAATTTTACTACCCTCAACCTTGGTCTCCTTACTGTCTGTATTCTTCTTCACAACCA
This sequence comes from Sambucus nigra, assembly GCA_949130495.1. Taxonomy (NCBI): domain Eukaryota; kingdom Viridiplantae; phylum Streptophyta; class Magnoliopsida; order Dipsacales; family Adoxaceae; genus Sambucus; species Sambucus nigra. The sequence continues at coordinate 39,316 of CASBWL010000398.1, read as the reverse complement.
CGGCTTCCTCGACGTTCATGATCTTGGCTGCCTTTGCCATCAATTTTGCTATGGTCTTGGGCGGATTTTTGGCCAAAGTATAGTATAACTTTTTCGGTAATAGACCACTCATCAGAGTAGTAATTATTGTTTTCTCCTCATAGTTAATAACCTCAAGTTTGTCATTATTAAAATGAGTAATCTAATCCCTAGTGCTTTCTCCTGTCCTTTGTCTTACGCTTAGTAAATGTGCTACTCTCTTAACTGACTTCTGTATAAAGTATAAATTCCCTATGAAAAGCTCTTCCAGCAGATGGAAAGTCATAATCTTCCCCCGAGGATGGTTGTTATACCACATCAGGGTTGACCCGATGAGAGTTCCTGAAAATGCCCTGCACCTCATCTCATCAGGAACCTCATAGATATCAGTAGCAACTTGGTATTGCTATATATGGAGGACAGGATTAGTTTTTCCATCATATTTAGGTGTCACTACAGGAGCTTTAAATTTCAATGGTGTGGGAAAATCCACAATTGCCTGCACGAAGGGTGATCCTTTGATAAATTTCTTTGTATGGGGTTCTTGGCCTTAGCCATTTCCCCTAAAGTGTCTTTCAACCTTTGAATAAAACCTTTCCATGCATCGTTTCCAGTGTCAAACCTATTTGCTCGAGCAACTGATCACGCTGAGCTTTCCTATTTGGACCTTTCGTTACGGATTATCGGGTGTGATTGAGCAGAACCTTCCCTTAGATAGATTGGTCGTTGAGAATTCCTCGACGTAATTCTAGGAGGGTTTCTATTCCTCTGAGGGCCCAAATGATCAAAAGGAGAGACTTTACTCAACCTTTCCAGAGCCCTAGTCCGTTCTGGAGTTAAAGTGACATTTCGGTGAGAATTTGTATCTCGCACTGAAGAAGTCCATCCAGGTTGATACGAAGGATCGCTGGTTCTCTCAGTACGATAAGAGTTAGTACACCTGGATTGTGAAACATTCGGGAACAGCGTACATCTGGTTCTTAAAGATGGCAGATGGATATTTCTCTGAACTCTTCATTGTCCTAACTAGGCAGGCTCTCCATCACGAATAATTTGTATAAGTTGACGCATGATTTCTTGCATGGACATTTTCCCTTGGGCTAAATTGGCCATTATGCCAGCCAAATCTTGCATATTTGGTGGAGTAGAGGGGCTTAGAGGGACCCCAACAGTGTTGCGGTTACTGGATTCTGGAATCTCAACTATAAATGATAAGTTTTTGGTGAAAAATGCTATGTATAGTCGTTTCTCATAGATGGCGCCAATCTGTTGATGACTAGAAATAACATCCATGATATCTTATCGGCATCAAGAATAGATAAAATGAAGGTATGAAGATGATAATTAAAGATGAAATGGTGATCACATCAAACACATAAGAGATAAAGGTTTATAAAGTGGTTCGACTATCAATAAAGCCTACGTCCACTGTTATTTTATTCCCAGGGGTTTACAATAACACATTATGGTGTAGATAGAGAGAGAGAGAGGTGTGTACATAATTTCTTTGTTCAGATCCCCCCTTTTGGCTAAGGGGATGCATGTATTTATAGTGATGGGAGTTAAAAAGATACAATGTCTTTATACATTCAGACATTTATATCTATATACAATGAATATAACTGTTGGTCTTCTATGGTGGTTGGTCTTCCTTGAGTTGCTTGGTATTCCATGCGTTGGTTGGTATGCCGACTAACTCTCCTCGGGTGCCAACTAACTCTCCTCGGGTGTCGACCAACTCTCCTCTGGTGTCGAAAAAGTATAAATATTGCCACGTAGGATGACATGTGTCCTTTTCTGACTAGTCCTCCTAGATGGAGAATTTTTGCATCAACACACATCTTTATCAAAATATTCAATACCATTCCCATGCAGTTGGGTAATGACATTAGTCAGACGCATATAAAAAGAAAAAAATGGTTCATTATCGTTCATTACAAGCATATTATATTATTGAACCAACATTTGCATTTTACATTGCTTTACTCTATCGTCACCCTCGCGTGCAATAAATAATGTATCCCAAGCATCTTTACTAATAGTTCAGTGACATATACGTTTCAATTCAGTTTCACTCACAGTCATGAAAATCACTTTTTCCCCTTATTATTGAAATTGCTTATCTTTTTCTGATCATCACTTAATTCGGCTATTTTAAGTTTTCTAAAAATAATCCTACCTTCTACTATAGGAGCAGTGGGGTACCTATAACCATTTTCAATTAAATCCCAAACATCATCTCCTAATGTGCCTTGAATGAATGCTACAATTCTAATTTTCCAATAGGGAAAATTTGTGCCATCGAAAATAGGAGGTCTACTGAAATTTCCTAACCCAAGCAACTGACTAGAATGTTCCATTAAATCAAGGTAAAATGAATTTGACAACACTTTATAAAAACAAATCTTTTTAAAGTCTCGCTCTAATACCACTTGAAACAACCAATGATGAACGAAAAGACTACGTGCGGAAGTAAATGATTATCCAGTAAATGCAATTTACCTACGAGTTTTACCGGTTATTGTAGGAGGGGTCAATTCAAACTTTTCTTGAATTGTTAAGTGTACGAAAATAGATTTAAGTTTTCAAAGTCAATTTAAAGTCCAAATTATTATCTACATTCAATCTAGGTGATTTGCAAAATAATAATCTATTCAGTTTTTAGGCAAGTTTCTAATTAATCAAACCTCCTTTTTTGTGAGAGGTGATATGCGAAAAATGTAAAGCACGCGGTATTTATTTAACATTGAAAAAATCCTTCCCCGAAAAAGACAACAGATTCTCCTAAGAGTCAACCTATTATACTTCCACTAAAACCAAAAGAAATAGAAACGATTATACAAACATTCAACAAGACTCAAAGCAAGATAAATCAGAACAAGCTATTACTTATCTCAACCAAGATTCCCTCTACTCTAGTCGGTCTTCCGCAATTATCCTCACTGTGCATCTATTGTTCACTTTGTTTTCTTCACATCTCAGTGTCCCCGCTAGCTTCCTAGGCGCAGATTGGCTCAATGCCTATTATGTCCTAGTTCTGAGTGAAGTATTTGTGTGTTATGTGCTATCCTAGATAACAAACCCACACTTAATGTTACAACCGAATGCAATGCAATAATTTTCAGATTTCCTGAATAACTTAACAATTGTTATGTTCAATATCTTCTAAGTCAACTAATCTTGACTTAAGGAGTAACACCCCATAAATTTAAGGATATTTAATTAAATAATATCTTCTGAGAAAAGGAATTCATTTTATTTGGAGGAATTAAATTCATTATTTGAGAAATATTTAAATTTGAGGAATTTATTAATTTGGTGAATTGAGGTTGAATATTTTGGACTATTTTGTGTCGCATTTTGAGGCCACGAATTTGGAGAATATTATAATTTTTTTAAGATAGCAATTCAGAGTGCAGTGTTGAGTCCAGATGGGTCAAAATAGTTAGAAATGAGTGGACATAGGTATATATTGGGTTCCGGGACCTTTCTAGACATAATTGAGCTCCAAATTAAGAGTTTGTGCCTTTCTTAGGAGGAACATAGGCCCATAAACGGGATTTGAGTTTTTAACCTTAATTGTGAAAGGGTAAGGCAACTTAAAGTCATTTTATAAGACTGAAATTTCGGAGAGCTTAAGAGGATAACCCTAAGAAGAGAATTTGGTGATTTGGGAAGATTACTTCAAGAGCAAGAGGATATTCTTAATTTCAATCCATTATCTTCATCTAGGGACTTGATTCTACAAATCCAAGGCAAGTGGTTTAACTTACATCTAAATTAATTGCATTTATCTATCCATATCATAGTGGGTGTGATAAGATGATATGGTTTTTGGGTTAATTGATATCTAAATTGGGTTTTGATTGGTATGATTGAATTGTAGAACAATTTCTTGAATTTGAAAAAGTGTTTGAAATGGGGTTAATTAAACCGTCATTTTAAAAACTGCATTTTCTATATTTTATTTTCTGATGCGTTTTCCCCAAGAATGGCTCCAAAATGCCTCAAAACGGCATTTTATAAATCTGGGCAGATTCGTGGGGCAAATTTTGTAGAAATGTGATTTTTAGTTGTTATTCTGTGATGAACAGTTCCATGTATAGGTTAAATATAAAATTATGGTTATAATTTAGGGATCAAATTTGTGAATAATCACCATTGGATAAACTAGAGGATTAATTAAGTGGAGAATTAAGGTTTATGATTGAATGATTTGAAACCTTGTTAATTAAGTTGGTAGACTTAATTGAATGAAATCGAACGATGGATTGGGAATTTTGAATTTCGGTCCGAGAGAGAGAGAGAGAGAGTTCGGGTGTAATTGGTAGGGAAACACCAAGATATCAAAATTAAATAGTGTATGACTAATTGAAATTAATTTGGGTTGTATACTTCCATGATTTATGCTTGTGTAAGGATATATTACACTGGTAGACAGAAAATAATATATATACGGTGATGTGTCGTATATATATGATTTATAAATATTTGTGTGAATAATAATTATAGTAAAGCATAAAGCTTGTGGTCAGACCTAGTACACCGGTAGCCTGGATTCAACATATATATACAGTGATGTGTAGCATATATATGATTTATAAATATTTATAGGAATAACATTTATAGTAAAGCATACCAATATTGATCATATATTAGGAGGTCGCACGATGTGGGTGAGATGTAGGGTGAGTATAATCCCCAGGTCATAGCGTTTGTTTATAGGGGTGGGCCTTTATGGTATGGAATGGGCACTTTTGGGGGGACTATGGCCGCCTCCTATGTGTGGGTGATAGCATTTATATCTCACATCTATGTGAATGTTGACATATATGATACGTATATATGGTGCAGATTTATGTACGGGTATATACATGGTGTAAAATGTATAAATGATATAACTTAGGAGATCATTATATGGTATCAAATGAGAATTGATTTAAAAAAGTTAGTGTGAATAATAACTTATAACTCATATACTATACATCATGTGAATCGTATAAGTGATATAAATCATGAGAATCTTAGAGGGTATTAAGTGAGATATGAATTAAATAAGTTAATATGATTAATAACATATAAAGTATAGTAAACTCACTAGGGATAGAGTAGTGGGAAATCATAGGATATATGTGACAAGACTAGTTATGGGGTAGTTAGCTAGATGGGTCATGTGTAATTTCGCTAGGCATGCACATTAGTTGAGGGGTGAGTTGTCCTCAAGAGAGTGCGTAGCACTAACTTAAATTAGAAGAGAATTCATGCATTTTAATTTCTTACATTTAAATTCACTTGCTAAATATTTTCAAATGTTTTGTGTTTTAACCCTTGCTATAAAATATTTTTAAAACCTTTTAGGTTCCCAGCCACAAGGACGCCAAAATTGTTCAATTCCAGGGTTACGCATCTGCAATATATGTGGATGCTGTTGGAAATTTGATTAGACACATATCTTATTCTCTCAAGATAGGAACATTTAAGTTGTACCATTAGGCTTGTACATTTATATTCAGATTGACATGTATCAGTATTCTCTTTTATACTTTGGACTTCGTTGGTTTGCTTGTATTCGATGTTATTTGGCTAATAATTCTCATAGACTTGTGATATATATGATTAGTTTCTCTTTATGTGTTGGTCATTTGAAATCGTTTTGCGGTGTTGTTTTGGGTTTAAATAAAAAGATAAATCTTGACACTATATCTCTTGAATACTAGGAGGTTTGTAAGTTTTAAAATGTTTCGACAGTGATGCTAAGAATGAACCAGATGAGATTCCTATTTAATTTGATATAGGACTGATCACCCGATATTTTATTGGGCGGGGTTGTAATACCCCGTATTTTTATGACTTTTAAATTTTGGGGATTTTTTAATTTTAATTAGAGATATTAATTTAATATTAATCTAGAAATCATTTAAATATTTACTAGCGTGATGAGAGTTAGTAATTATTGGAATTTTTGTTGTAAATTACTTAATTGGCAAATTAAGATGTGTAATTAAATTTAATAAAATTATCACGATAATCTAATTTGATAATTTTGGAAATTTTATCGGGACGTGCCTGTATCGTGTCGGGATTAAATTCGAATTATTAAAAGTGAATAAATTATAAGTCACCCATATGGTCATTTTGAATTCATCAATGTGTTCGGAAGGGTCAAAATAGTCAAAATAATGTACCTGGGGATTTAGTTTGGGTCTCGAGGCATTTTTAGGCCTAATTAACATCCCGGGAGGGCATTTTAGACATTTTGTATATTTGGGCATAGAAACCCACTAATTTTCTCAGGTTATATCAGATGGTAGGAGTTCTCTTATAGGGTTATAATAATCAAAAACCAAGGATGGCCATTGGATAGGAAGAGGAGAAACTTTCCAAGGAGTTCTAGGCCAAGAACTCCATCGTTTGCACCGCCGTCACCGCCAAATTGTAGATCGCGCGACGAGGATCACAAACACACCAATTTAATCCACAAATCAGAAATAAATATTTCCGGGAAAGTATCTATCTTGCTTTATTTTAGTTAATGCTTCAATGATATTAGTCTAGGGTTGATTTGGACTAGTTTTTGTGAAAGAAAGCATATATTGGAGACTAGAATTTACATGTTGTAGAAGTAAAAATCGTATTCTGAAAATCTATTTCATATGTATAGGTTGAACCACGAATTTGCATTGAGTTAGGAGTAGAAAATCCGAAAAAAGAATGGGAAGAACTAAGTTAAAGAAAATATTAGGGTTCTTGAGATTTATATAGATTTTGCCCCTTTTAATTCATTATACTTGATGAAAACTCACATGTCTTACATAGAATATTAATTATTTGGGTATATAACACTTGTAGTATCATTTTTTGGGAGTTTGGGAATAAAATATGATGATTTGGATGAGTTAGGAATAGGATTCCCGTAACTGGTATTTCTGCAGTTTCACCATAACTGCTTGATCGATCGATCGACCAAAGAATATCGATCGATCGAGCCCCTACCATCGATCGATCGACCCCTCCTGGAAAACTCATATTCCCCTTTTTAAATAGTTTATTCCGATTTAAATCAATAGTAATCATTGGACATTATTGTTAAAACATTTTGGGACATAAAGAGGACTAGTGGGACTTTATAAAAATGGAGCATTTAATGTAAGACGAAATTTGGGTAATGGGAGTGAATTACACTTAAGGAATAATGGGAACATATGACTAAAGGAGTGAAACTCGTAAGGTACATCATAAAATAAGAGGGTACCTACTGAAGTTATACTTAGGGAGATAGGATACTACGAGTGATAGGAAGTAAGTTTTGAATAATCCCATAAATAAGAATAAAAGAGATGAGTCGTTACACGGGATAATCTAGTAATGTGTACTAAGAATGAATATCATAAGTATGGGTCGTGGGTGTACCTAATTCAGAAATGGGAATGGTAGTATATATATATATATATATATATATATATATATATATATATATATACATATATATACATATATATGTATATGTATATATATATATATATGTATATATATATATATATATATATATATATATGTATATATATGACTGTGTTTGTGCATATATTATATCCATGTAAAAATCATGCCTGCGCTACATGCTATCAGTGAGGTTACCACGCTGGGACAGTCTTATCTCGATGGGTCCTTTATGGGGGATATTGACTTGTACCCTAGAACATAGGAATCCTTGGTACAGGCTATCGGATTGATAGTCAGACGGTCCTAAGAGAAGTGAGGGTATGTGTTGACCTTTTAGTGACTTGGAACTATGCTTCACCTCAATTTGTTTGTGTTTTGTGTTAATACAGTTCGAGAGTGATTCCGAACTAGTATTTCCCTTAGTACGAGTGATACGGGGACTTGATAGCAGAGTATGCCAACACCATAGTTTTTTGTGGGGTGCCGATAGTATATATATATATATATATATATATATATATATATATATATATATATTTAAAATTGGGAAACTTTCAACTGTGATTAAAAATAGTTGAGTAATGAATAAATATTCCGAATATATAAGTGTTTGAAAAGTTTTAGGCAATACTGAAAGACTTTATAATAAAATGAAATTTATGTGAAAACTTATCTTTCAGAAATTAATTATCTTAGCACTAGTAATTTTCGGCATGGAACCTTATGAGGAATTTAAGATAAGATAAACTGTTAGGATTAATAGTGCGGTAGGTGTGCACATTACAAGAGAGGTGAGAATTTCTCAAGAGAGTGCCGCATACTAATATGATTATTGCATTAGCCGATAAGCATTTTAAATACTTGCTAAACTAAATTCTAAAATGTTTTACAATCGGGCTCTGACCCGTTTCCTATTATCTCTTCTCTCTTGTATATACATGTATATATCACAGGTGCCCAGCCACAGGGGCGTCGTGCTAAGGATTCTTTGGAAGGAACGTGTTGCAGTTTAGGTGGGAGTTGCAGGCCTTTTGCTTAGACAACCTCATTATTGATTCTACTCCAAGTTATGTTTTATCCAGTTGGGCATGTGTCGCCCTTTTTCCTTATTTAGCTGGTTTTGTCAGAGATTGTGATTCATTTACTTTCAGTATTTCTACTTTGGTATTGTTACTGTCAGGATATTTTCCTTTTAAGTTTTAAAGTTGGAATTAATTATTTGAATGCTTAAATTGCTTGGATTATCTTTTCCAGTTTAGTTATTGTGTGACGCTTAAACTATGAATTATGAAAGGTTTTTATTATTGGGTTTAAATTAAATATGGAAATAATGTTTTAATAATGGCTTTTGTCACTTAGCTTAATTAATTAGGGTGTTTAATTTGAAAAGTTATTTTGTGATAGTGATGCTAAGAATGAACCAACCGTTCACCTTGGTTATAATTTAATAAAGGACTGATCACCCGGTATTTAATTAGGCGGGGTGTCACAGGTGGTATTAGAGCATCAGGTTCTAGTGCCCTTTAGGATCTGCAAGGCTTATTTCTCTTTCAGCTTAGAGTTTTTGCTATAGAGCCCCATTTTTAGGATTGTTGTATTCTTGCATTTACGCTTATGTCTTCAACTATTTGGGATTTGCAAATAATTGTAGACTAATAAATTACTTTACGTGTCATATGCGCACCCAAGGACAGACGTGCCCAGGCCGAGCAGCCAGCAGCTTCGGCTCAGGGAACGATGAACGCAACAGAGGTAGCCGCTATCATTGCTCAAATGGTGAATGCCGCATTAGCAGTAGTGCAACAGGGTCCACCCCAGGTTCAGGAAGTGGTTCCAGTACCAGCATAGCTTCCATCTGCATGGGAGAGGGTTAGGGATGACTTCAAGAAGGTGCATCCCCAAGAGTTCACGGGTATTTCGGATATCATTGTAGCCAGCCAATGGAAGAAAGATATCTAGAGGCATCTGTGCATGTATGAGTGCACGGATGTACATAAACAGTTGTTGGCTTCCTTCAAGCTAGTGGGGGCCGCTTTGCAGTGGTGGGAATCCACCACCACTTTAGAGGAGAGGGATATTATCACTATTCAGTCATTTGGGGTGCGGTTTGACTGCAAATACTTTCCATCTGCCGTGCAGGCTGAGATGAGGTGGAAGTTACTTAATCTGAAATAGGAGAATACAACTGTTGTTGAGTATGAGGAGGAGTTCACTGGACTTCTCACCATAGTGCCAGTTGAGGCACCCACTGAGGGGAAGAAGATAATGTTGTTTGTGGACGGGTTGGCCTGGAGGATCCGTCAACACCTCAGAGGCAATCTGTCACTGAGTACCGACACAGATGTACTCAATGCTGCTTTGTTACACTGCCAGGATCACTGCTTCCATCTGCAGGGAAGCAAACGAGCAGGAGAGTCCAGCCGGCAGGGCAGGATAGGGGTAGTAGTATTAGTGGAGCACCGACATCTCAGGGGCAGACTCGTCATAATGAGCAAAGTTACCATCAGGGGGACCCTTCCAAGCGGTTCTGATCAGGTGACTTTAGGCAGGGATTTGGGGGGTTTAAGCAGGGCCAACAGGGCCAATCTAATCAGCAGGGCCAGTAGGGCCAACACCATCAGTCGCAGGGTCAGCAGCAGGGACAACAGTGTTTTCAGTAGGTCTAGCGGGGCCAATAACGGGGTGGTAATGGCCAGTAGGGCCATAATCAGCAGGGACAAAGGGGAGGAAATTTTAGGGGCCGATACTTCGGGTGTGGTAAAAATGGCCATAGGCGCCATTATTGTCCAAGGGGAGATAGGGCCCCACTGCAGCAGGGTGCTCGAAATGAGCCACAGAGGCCACTTTTTCCATCTGCCCTCCCAGCACCGGCTCAGGCACTAACCCTACCAGCCCTCCCAGCAGCTCCAGTACAACAGGTGCAGTTACAGTACAGACGTGTCTATAACGTCCACCAGGCAGTAGCTCCTCAGGCACCACCCGCGATTGAAGGTACATTTCCTATACATGGTACTATGTGTCTAGTTTTATTTGATACTGGGGTGACACACTATTTTATATCTTCTCATTTTGTGAAGGCCTTAGGATTATTAGCCACATCAGAGAGCACTGTGACAAGCGTAGACTCACCACTGGGAAATAGGTTGTTAATTTTCTTTATATGTCAAGGTGTGGGAGTAGAGATTAGTAGCTTAATCTTACCAGCAGACATGTTAGTCTTAGATATGAATGAGCACGATGTTATTATTGGCATGGATTGGCTCGCAGCATACAGAGAAATGATAGATTATTTCGGTGGGAGTATTATCTTTTCCATTTTGGGGTAGGAGATGTTTCTAGTGGCAATGCCTCGCCCAGAGGGAGGCTCTTTCTCTCATTTGTATTACATAGAGGAGGATACCTCTAAGGAGTTCGTGATTCCCTTAGACTCGATCCCAGTTGTTCGTGAGTATTCTGATGTATTTCAGGAGATACCAATCCTACCCCCAGTTGAGAGATAGATTTTGTCATAGACTTATTACCGGATACTCGATCAATAGCACACGGTCCGTACCGTATGGCTCCAGCAGAAATGAGGGAGTTACGAGATCAGATAGAGGAGCTGTTAGGTTAGGGTTCATTCGTAGGAGTACCTAACCTTGGGGCGCTCTAATTTTGTTTGTGAAGAAGAGAGATGGTTCACTGAGGCTATACGTGGACTACCGAGAGCTGAACAAGGTCACAATACTGAACAAATATCCGTTGCCTCAAATCGATGATCTGTTTGACCAGCTGAGGGGAGCAACTTTCTTTTCAAAGATAGATTTGAGGTCAGGATACCATCAACTACGGATTAGGGAGTAGGATGTTTCGAAGACTGTTTTCTTGACGAGATATGGGTCCTATGAGTTCAAAGTGATGCCATTTAGACTCACAAATGCTCCAGTCGTATTCATGGACTTGATGAACCGAGTGTTCAGAGAATTCTTGGATAAATTTGTCATCGTCTTCATAGATGACATCCTGATATATTCACACACTGAGGAAGAGCATGCTGAGAACTTGAGGAAGGTTCTTCAGACTCTATGAGAGCATCAGCAGTATGCTAAGTACGAGAAGTGCGGATTCTGGTTATGAGAGGCGCAGTTTTTGAGACATGTTGTTTCTGAACTGGGGATAGCAATTGACCCGAGCAAAGTGTCAGCAGTGAGGGAGTGGGGACGACCCACAACATCAATGGAAGTGCGTAGTTTCTTGGAGTTAGTTGGGTACCACAGGAGATTCATCCGAGGGTTCTCTAAGATGGCAGGTCCATTGACGAACTAGACTCGCAAGGGGGTACCATATGTTTGGGACGATGCTTGTCAATTGGCTTTCAATGAGATGAAAGATAAGATAACTTCGACACTAGTTCTTGCTTTACCCAAGTCGGACGTGGAGTATTTGGTTTACACCGATGCCTCCTTACGGGGACTCGAGGGAGTACTTCAGCAGGAGGAGAAGGCTATAGCTTTTGCCTCCCTCAACTTAAGACACACGAGAGAAATTACCCCACTCACGACCTAGATTTATCAATTGTCCTCTTTGAATTGAGGATATGGAGACATTATTTATTGGGGGAGAAGTTCCGCTTGTTCATAGACCATAAGTCACTGCAGTACCTGTTCACTCAGTGAGAGCTGAATATGAGTCAGCGCAGGTGGTTAGAGTTTGTGAAGACTATCAGTTCGACATACAGTACCATCCGGGGAAGGCCAACGTGGTTATTGATGCATTGAGTTGTAGACTAGTAGACGACGTAGCGAACATCTGGAGAACAAAGTGGAAAGAGTTGGGTCACCAGGACGCGGTAGCCCATTCCTTCATATCTGTTATGACAGTGACACTCGAGATTGTTACGAGGGTAATATAGGTAGAGATAACAGACTTATTTTGCTGGAAACAGATTGTACGGCTTTTAGCTGAGGGTACTGAGTCCTATTCAGTTGGTTTCGATGGAGGTTTTAGGTTTAATGGGAGATTAGAAGTCCCATAAGGAGCATACTTACGTCATGCAGTTATGACACAGTCTCACGGGTCCCCATTTATGGTGCATCCCGGGGGAGATAAGATGTACCAGGATATGAGGCGATAATACTGGTGGAGTGGGATGAAGAAGGACGTTGTTGAGTTCGTGTCCAAGTGTTCTACTTGCTAGATGGTAAAGGTAGACCACCATAAATCGTCGGGTCAGCCGTTGGGAATACCCACGTGGAACTGGGAGAGTATTTCCATGGATTTTATTACTGGGTTGCCTATATCACAGCGGGGTCACGTCTCCATCTGGGTGATTGTGGATCATTTGACCAAGGAGGCTCATTTTTTGCCAGTACGGACAGGCTATACCATGGGCCATTATGCTCAGTTGTTCATTATCGAGATTGTTAGACTACATGGGGTGACCCTGGATATTGTGTCAGACAGAGACAATATTTTCATGTCACGTTTCTGGGAGAGCTTTCAGGAGGTAATGGGTATAGAGTTGAGATTGAGTTCAGCTTATCACCCATAGACAGATGGACAAACAGAGCATACCAATCAGATGTTGGAATATATGCTACGCATGTATATCCTCCATTTTAGAGGAGGATGGGAGCCACACATTCCATTGGTAGAGTTTGCTTATAATAACTCCTATCAGTTCACGATTGGAATGGCTCCATTTGAGGCATTGTATGGTAGGCCTTCTCGTTCTCCAACTTGTTGGTTAGAGGTGGGGGACAACAAGTTTCTCAGACCAGAGGTGATTCAGGAAACCTCCGCTAGGATTGAGCTTAATAGGAGTCACATTTTGGTAGCCCAGGACAGACAGAAAAGCTATGCCCATGAAAAATGATTTTTTTGAGAATTTAATGTGGGGGACCAAGTATTACTACGTGTATCTCTTATGAAAGGAGTGATGAGGTTTAGGAAGAAAGGGAAACTGGCCCCTAGGTATGTGGGACCATTTCCCATTATCGAGAGGATTGGGCCGGTAGCATACAGATTGGGACTACCAGAGCATTTACACCACATTCATAATGTATTCCACATCTCGTCATTGCGATGATACCTTCAGGATGACATGGCCCACACCCACATTGAGATTGAGGAGATTGACTTACAACCCGATAGCTCTTACGAGGAGAGGTCAGTGGCTATTCTAGACCATAGAGAAAGGAGATTCAGGTCGAAAGTAGTCCCACTTGTACGGGTCCAGTGGGAGCATCATAATGTGGAGGAATCCACTTGGAAGCATGAGGAAGACATGCATGAGAAATACCCAGAGTTATTCTTACCAGGTATACCTTCTTTTTCGAATTTCGGGATGAAATTCCATTATTAGGGGGAAGTATGTAATACCCCGTATTTTTATCCGCTATGCAATATCAGTATGATCATGGACAACACAACCAATCATGCTCTCAAGTCATTCATCAACAGGTTTACGAGATACAATTAAATCAAAATGCACCCAGATCACCAAGAAAAAAATGAATTCATCACCCCATGGGGAACCTTTTGCTACATTGTTATGCCATTTGGTCTCAAGAACATTGGGTCTACCTACCAGAGAGCTGCCACAACCATCCAGCATGATTTGATTCACAAAGAAGTTGAGGTCTATGTGGACGATATGATTATCAAATCCAAAACTAGAGAAGGTCATGTCCTCGCTCTCCGAAAGTTCTTCGAACGACTACGACAGTATCAGATGAGACTCAATCCACATAAATCCATCTTCGGCATTACAAAGGGGAAACTCTTGGGATTTATGGTCAGTGAGAATGGGATAAAAGAAGATCCTACCAAGTTGAAGGCCATACTTGAGATGACACCTCCCTGAATAGAGAAAGAAGTCCGAGGTTTCCTTGGGAAATTTCAAAACATCAGTCGGTTCATCATCCAGTTAACCTCCATCTGCGAACCCATTTTAAAACTACTCTGAAAGGATTCAACCAAGGTTTGGAATGAGGCCTGCCAAGAAGCTTTTGATCGAATCAAACAATTTCTGACCCAAACCTCGGTACTCATTCCACTACAGCCTAGTCTCCCTTTACTCATATACCTAACCATAAACGACACTACAGTTGGGGGTTTGCTAGCCCAATACCTTGAATATTCTCGCAAAAAAGAGACATCTATTAGGCCAGTCGCAAATTGGCTGGATAAGAAATTAACTACATTGCTTTAGAACAGGCATGTGTCGTGCTTGTCTAGGTCACCCAAATGTTACAGCACTATATGTTCATATTCCCCATCAAACTTGTATCCTAAATGGACCTCATCAAATACCTACTTGAGAAACCAGGATTATCCAGCCTAATAGCTCGATGGTTGATGCTCCTAGCCAAGTTCGATATCGTGTACATCACACAGAAAGCCATGAAGTGAAGAACCATCTCTAACTACCTTACTGATTACCCCATGGATGAAGCTGATGTATGGATCTCTGAATTCCCAACTAAAAATGTCATGTGCACTGCCCAAGACAATCTCTGATGGAAAATGTTTATTGACGGCACTGCCAATAATAAGGGATATGGCATTGGGATACTTTTGATCTCCCCAGATGAATCCCACACTCCTATCACCATCAAATGGTATTTCCCTTGTACCAACAGCATGACTGAATACGAGGCATACAAGATAGGCCTCAAAGTTTCTCTAAAGAAAGGTATTCAATACCTGGATGTCTACGGGGATTCTTCACTCATCATCGATCAAGTGTTCAGGAAGTGGAAAGTCAAGGACGAGAAGCTTCGACCCTTCAATGCCCACTTAGAAGAACTAGCTTCCCAATTCCAAGATATCAACTTCCACTACCTACCTCGAGCAAAGAATAACCTAGCCGATGCCCTTACTACCTTGGCCTCCATGGTTGACATGCCCGAAGGAATAACAATGACCCCCTTCCTTGTTCAAAAGAAGGACAAAGAAACCCACTACTACCACATTAAGCTCATCACCACATAAGATCCCGAGCTAGCCAATTGATGGTACTATAATATCTGGCATCTCCTCAAACATGGTAGGTATCCCGAGGGTCCTAATAAGAAAGATCGAGCAACCTTCCAAAGATTAGCCACCCAGTACATCATCTGTCACAAAGCACTGCTCAAAAGGAACTTCGATGGAACTCATATGCACGGTATCATAGGGGCTGACATTGAAAAGATAATGCAGAAAATCAACAGTGGGGAATGCAGTCCCCACATGAATGGTCACATACTTGCCAAGAAGATCATACGATAAGGCTACTACTGGACTACCATGACCCAGGATTGTACCGCTTATATTCGGAGATGCCTCAAATGCCAACAGTTCTCCAATCTTCAGCATGTGCCTTCCCAAAAATTACATAACATGACTTCTCCCTGGCCGTTCTCCACCTGGGGCGTTGACATCATAGGGAAGGTTACACCAAAGGCTTCAAAAGGGCATGAGTTCATCCTAGTTGCCATTGGTTACTTCACTAAATGGGTCGAAATTGAGTCATACGCAGTGCTGAATGCCAAGAAAGTGGCCAAATTCATCAAGAAAAATATCATCTTCCGATATGGGATCCTGCACGAGCTATTATCAGATAACAACTTGCATTTCGAGGTAGAAGTTATAGAAATGGTCAGTGAGTATGGGATTCAGAGACACAAATCTTCTCCCTACCGACCTCAGACCAATGGTGCAGTCGAAGCCACCAACAAGAACCTCAAGGCCATCATCAGTAAGATGACTGAAAGCTATCGATATTGAATCCCATACACCCTCTGGGGCTACCGAACCTCAATCCAAACCTCCACTGGGGATACCCCTTACTCTATAGTCTAAGGCATGGAAGCAGTCCTACCCGAGGAGCTAGAAATCCCTTCACTTCGTGTCAAGCTCGAAAGCCAAGTCAGTGAGGAGGACTGGCATCAAAGCCATCTCGACAAACTGCTACTCTTGGACGAAAGGGGATTAAAAATGTTGTATCACATACAAGGGTATCATCACCTAATAGCACATTCATTGAATAAGAGAGTCAAGGATCACGGTGCCCGATAAGTGGATTTGGCCTTTAAAGAAATAGTAAAACCTATATCAGACCCCAGAGGGAAATTCAAGCCCAATTAGAGCAGCCCCTACATTGTGGAGAAGATCTTGTCTGGCGGTGCCACCATGCTCACTGACTTAGATGGGGAGGATATGGCTCATCCAGTTAACCTGGATCGTCTCAAGAAATTATACCCCTAGTCCGAAATCTCAGCGCGCTATGAGTCTTCTCATCTACCTTCTATTCTAAAAAAAATCTTCACTTCCTTCTACCCAGATTTACGTGGGACTGATCCTCAGGAAAAATCATTTTCAAACAAATAATTTTTTTTCAAAACCCTAAAGATACGTAGGCAGCTCATACATTTTACATGAGCACGACCCTTTCTTTTTCACAAAAACTATCTTTTCCTACCTCCGAGAATGATAATTCATACTTACATATACTTGAACAAAAGGACTATGTATGCCTTAACGATCCGTATAGATAATTCAAAAATACAAAATTCATCGAAAGGCACAGCTGGATGTTCAAAAACTTGTTTATTTCACTAACAAGGAATTATAGTGAAATTACATAAGAAAAGGAACGAATAATTCCCTTCCCCCTACCTTCTTAAAATGCCGAATAAATTCCCAAATTTATTCCCCATAACAAAACAAACCCTCCAAGAGTCGTACCCACAAACTACCAGAGGAGCCTGTTCTATCATTATGATCTACATCCTAGGGCCCCTAATCTTCCACTGCCTGAATAGAGTGACGCAGACACTCCATGGACCGATAAGCTCAAACCATTTTTGAAAAAACCACAACACCTCTGCCCATGGTATTAAATAAGACAAGAAACCTTTGTCCAGTCTCCAATGCCAACATCTTGCTGACTACACTCATCCACAACCACTTAATATAATCCCCAGGGATATGCCAAAATCTCCCAAAAAACTGAGAGGGATGGGTTGACAGATTTTGACTCCCTCACAAAGAGCCCAGACGCATGCGCAGACACTCAGTCAAATCTTCTACCGGAAAGAAATCTAGTGTTCAAGGTGGAATGACCTGCTCCCAACCAAATTGTCACAGAAGCTGCCAAAGGAAATAGAAACACTACACCAAATCCTGCGACTGGTCACGCCTAGTGGGTCACGGACCAAGTCTGTGACCAGCTGGTCGCGGACTTGGGCCATGACCCACTCAATATTTTGCGTGGCCATATTTATTACCACAATAAATAATTGATGCTCAAGAAGTGGTCACGACCCAAGTTCGTGACCATACTGGTCGCGGACTTGGGTCGTGACCATCTTGGCGCCAAACTCGTGCCAAAATTCCCTCCAAGAATGGTCACGGGTGGGTCATGGACCAAGTCCGTGACCCATGGCATGACAAAGAAGAGAGTACACACATTGAGGGTCACAGCTTAGGGCCGTGAACATTTCTGGGTGTGGATCACGGCTATGGACCGTGACCATACCTCATTCAAGCACTAGGGTGGATGAAAAAGGGTCGCGCACCACAGGTTAAGGGTCACTGCTTGGGGCCATGACCATTTATTGGTATCGGTCACGGCTATGGGCCGTGACCATACCCAAATTGGTGGGCTGACTAATTTCATTAAATTGTTTCACTCGTGGGTCGCGACCAGAGCCGTGACCATGTTAAATCTGAAAAACACAACTCCCACTATACCCTTCATTTCACTCAATTACTTCCCCTCCCTCTCTTTCATTCAATCGACCAAGTGGCACCGACGATTTCGATTAGGGTTTCAGTCGGACCTTTGTGAAATGTGGTGTGTTGTGTTGTTCGGATTGTTGTGATGGTGTGGTGTGTTGTTCGGGTTGTTGTGATGGTGGTGGCCAGAGGCTTCAATGACGGAGACAGTAAGAAGATTTAAGCTCCAAGTCTGACAGAAATGGTGTTTTTGCAGGTCTTTAGTTTATCAGTTCCTCAAATGATGTTTCCTTCCTTCTATAGATTTTCTCTCCTCAACTCTCCAATATTTTCCAATCAATCTGATTTAGGAGCTTTTTATATTTAATCCTAAATTAATTTTGTGACAACTGCTCATGATTTAATACAGTAGAAAAGGATAATCAATTTATTTCTTATATATTTGTGGATCCTAAATATCTTAGTACAAACGTAGTATATGACGTAAATTTTATCTTGAATCGGATGGTGTCTTGTTATCACAAATTGGGAGTTTCTATATCTCGGGAAGACCTGACAAACATAAATTTCGTGGTTTTATATTCAAAATAGGAATTACTCCGATCCGACACGTTAGTTGTTTTTTTATATCACGGTCCCAGTACACCACACCACATTTTGGCCCCTCATCTGCATTCAAAATTGAATATACATGACCAACCGCATCTAAAATCATTCGAGTATAACCGTACACATATCACCTCGTGATGGGCCAGTTGTGGTTTGGTCTTTGTGAGAGTGGATTTCTAGGTTAACGTTTTCATTTCATTTGCTTAATGGTACCTCACTTGGTACTTTTTTATGATTAATTTATTGTCTTTTGGATTCATTGATAAATCGATTAGAAAGACAAGCCAACAAGTTAGGTTTCAAAGGTCGCTACTATTCTAAAGGTATAATACTTTCTCTGTCATTTGACAAACTAATTTTGTTTTGTATTTTTGTAAGGAACTTGGGAACTACGAATTTTTAAACATTTTACTTTTATTTTTGAATTCTTATGTATTGTAACCAGTGGATATGTGTTTGATATTTTGTTCCATTGAAAATTATCCATTCAATGATTTCTCAAACAAAAGATTTTATCACTGGCATCCTAAATCCTCGACAAAATTCCAAAGTTAGAATTTTGAAAACATGACAAAGTCCTTATACTTATGTGTGCACTACTGGATATATGAAATTGTTATAATGAATATGTTAATCACAATTTTCACTTTCGAATTTGCTGTTATCTTGAATATGTTATTCATTGATTTTAGGAAGAAGATGAAGTTAAAGGGTATTAGCAAATATCGTAGGATTTGGTGTAGTGAAAAGCGTGTATCTACAAGGTTCTTCAGGTAATTGTATTAGATAACTTTTATGAGAATGTGCTTAATGGTGAATTTAATTTTCTTTTCGCTTCTATTATGAGTTCAGATAGATCAGTTCTAATAATTTTCTCTCTTTTGGTTGCCGATAATTGAGAGAAACTATGAAAAACATTTCAATCTAGTATGCTTTGTTCAACTTATATGTATGTGTGTTTCAATAAGATTTTCAGTTTTCACCATACCTACCCTTGTGAAAAACTTTTCAATCTAGTATGATTTATTCCAACATTTTCAGTTTTCAATTTGTATGTATTTGTGTAAATCTAAGACATATTATAGGCAAATAATAAATCTTCAGGGGTTTTGTGTGGTACTTTCTTTAATTTTACATACCAGTTCTTCATTACAAATTATTTACATATTGCAGATCTAAGAATTGCATACCAGTTCCTCATTACATACCAGGTACTCTTTACTTTAACTAAATTAGTTATATAATTGATATGCATTATCTATTAAATATTTTAGATGATAGAAGGAGTTCAGGATAAATACTGGTTTTGTTTGGTTTGGCTATTGTATAATTATTAGTTGTTGGATAGTCTGTTAGAAGGAGTACATGATAATTAGAAGGAGTACGGGATAATTATGGGTTTGATTGTTGGATAATATGTTGAAAATATTTTAGACTCCTGGTTTGAGAGTGCGATGATAATTTGAAAATATCTAGACTTAGATTTAAAAACATGGCATTAGAGGGCGAAACCTTGAAACAACCCCAAAACAGTACCGTGAAAATCCAAAACAACCCCCGAACGGCTCCGTGGGAGGTACCAACACCTCCCACGGGACCAATGTAACTCGTAGAAGCTGACCGCACAGCTGCGGGACTCCCGGTTTGAGAATATGATGGTAATTTGAATATTTCTAGACTCAGGCTTAAAAACATGACTTTGGAGGGTGAAAACCCAAAACAACCCCTGAATGGCCTCGTGGGTGGCACCAACACCTCTCACGGGACCAATGTGACTCGTAGGAACTGATCATGCAGTCGCGGGACTCCCAGTTTGTAAATATGATGGTAATTTGTATTTTTCTAGACTTAGGATTAAAAACATATCTTTATAGGGTGAAAACCCGAAACAACCCCCGAACGGCCCCGTGGGTGACACCAACACCTCCCACGGGACCAATGTGACTCGTAGGAACTGACCGCGCAACCCCGGGACTCCCGATTTGAGAATACGATGGTAATTTCAATACTTCTACACTTAGGCTTAAAAACATGACTTTAGAGGATGAGGACCCGATATAGCCCCCGAACGGCCCCGTGGGTGGCACTAACACCTCCCACGGGACCAATGTGACTCGTAGGAACTGACCTCGCAGCCTCGGGAATCCCGATTTGAGAATACGATGATAATTCGCATATTTCTAGACATAGGATTAAAAACATGGCTTTAGAGGGTGAAAACCCGAAACAGCCCCCGAACGGCCCCGTGGATGGCACCAACACCTCCCACGGGACCAATGTGACTTGTACGAACTGATCGCGCAACCCCGGGACTCCCGATTTGAGAATACGATGGTAATTTGAATATTTCTACACTTAGGCTTAAAAACATAGCTTTAGAGGGTGAGAAACCGAAACAACCCTCGAACGGCCCTATGGGTGGTAGCAACACCTCCCACGGGACCAAGGTGACTCGTAGGAACTGACCATGTAGCCGTGGGACTCCCGGCTTGAGAATACGATGGTAATTTGAATATTTCTAGACTTAAGCTTATAAACATGGCCTTAGAGGGTGAAAACCTGGAACAGCCCCCGAACGGCCCCGTGGGTGGCACCAACACGTCCCACGGGAACAATGTGACTCATAGGAAGGTATCACGTATCTCCGGGACTCTCGGTTTGAGAACACAATGGTAATTTGAATATTTCTAGACTTAGGCTTAAGAACATGGCTTTAGAGGGTGAAAACCAGAAATAATCCCCGAACGGCCCCGTGGGACGCCCAACACCTCCCACTGGACCAATGTAACTTGTAGGAACTGACCGATCAGCCCCGGGTCTCCCGGTTTGTGAATACTAAGGTAATTTGAATATTTCTACACTTATGGTTAAAAACAAGGCTTTAGAGGGTGAAAACCCAAAACAGCCCCCATAAGTCCTCGTGGGTGGCACTAGCACCTCCCACGGGACCAATGTGACTCGTAGGAACTGACCGCGAAGTCCCGAGAATCCCGATTTAAGAATACGATGGTAATTTGAATATTTCAAAACTTTGGCAAAAAATGGCGTTAGTGGGTGAAACCTGAAATAACCCCCGAACGGCTCCGTGGGAGGCACCAAGACCTCCCACGGGACTAATGTAACTCGTAGGAACTGACCGCGCAGCCACGGGACTCTCGGTTTGATAATACAATGGTAATTTGTATATTTCTAGACTTAGGCTTAAAAACATGGCTTTAGAGGGTGAAAACTCTAAATAGCCCCCGAACGGCCCCGTGGGTGGCACCAACACCTCCCACGGGACCAATGTGACTCGTTGAAACTGACCGCGCATCTTCGGGACTCCCGATTTTAGAATACGATGATAATTTGTATATTTCTTGACTTTGGATGAAAAATATGGTGTTAGACGGTGAAAACCCGAAACAGTCCCTGAACGGTCCCGTGGGTGGCACCAACTCCTTGCACGGAACCAATGTGACTCGTAGGAACTGACCGCGCAGCCGCGGGACTCCCGATTTGATAATACGATAGTAGTTTTAATATTTTTAGACTTAGGCTTAAAAACATGATTTTAGAGGGTGAAAACCCAAAACAGCCCCCGAACGGTCCCGTGGGTGGCACCAACACCTCCTACGGGACCAATGTGACTCACAAGAACTGATCGCGTAGCCCCGGGACTCACGGCTTGAGAATACGATGATAATTTGAATATTTCTACACTTAGGCTTAAAAACATGTCTTTAGAGGGTAAAAACCTAAAACAACCCCCGAACGGCCTCGTGGGTGGCACCAACACCTCCCACGGGACTAATGTGACTCGTAGGAACTGACCACACAGCCACGGGACAACCAGTTCGTGTCTACTATGGTAATTTGCATATTTCTACACTTATGCTTAAGAACATGGCTTTAGAGGGTGAAAACCCGAAACAGCCCACGAACGGCCCGGTGGGTGGTATCAACACCTCGCACGGGAACAATGTGACTCGTAGGAAGTGATCGCGCAGCTCCGGGACTCTCGATTTAGGAATATGATGGTAATTTGAATATTTCTAGACTTCGGCTTAAAAACATGGATTTGGAGGGTGAAAACCCGAAACAACCCCCGAACGGCCTCGTTGTGGCACAAACACCTCCCACGGGACCAATGTGACTCGTAGGAAGTGATCGCGCAGCCCCGGGACTCTTGATTTGAGAATACGATGATAATTTGATTATTTCTAGACTTAGGCTTAAAAACATGGCTTTAGAGTATGAAAAGTCGAAACAGCCCCCGAACGTCCCCGTTGGGGGACCAACACCTTCAACTGGACCAATGTGACTCGTACGAACTGATCGCGCAGTCGCGGGACTCCCTGTTTGAGAATACGATGGTAATTTGAATATTTCAACACTTAGGCTTAAAAATATGGCTTTAGAGGGTGAAAACCCGAAACATCCCCGAAACGGCCTCGTGGGTGGCACCAACATCTCCAGCGGGACCAATGTGACTCGTAGGAACTGACCGTGCAGCCGCGGGACTCTTGGTTTGAGAATACGATGATAATTTGTATATTTCTAGACTTAGGCTTAAAAACATGGCTTTAGAGGGTGAAAACCCAAATAGACCCCGAAGGTCCCCGTGAGTGGCACCAACACCTCCCACAGGACCAATGTGACTCGTAGGAACTGACTGCGTAGCCACGGGACTCCCGATTTTAGAATATTATGATAATTTGAATATTTCTAGACTTAATCTTATAAACATGGCATTCGTGGGTGAAAACTCGAAACAACCCCCTAATGGCCTCGTGGGTGGCACCAACACCTCCTATGGGGCCAATGTGACTCGTAGGAAGTGACCGCGCAGCTCAGGGACTCCCAGTTTGAGAATGTTACGATAATTTGAATATTTCTACACTTAGGCTTAAAAATATGGCTTTAGAGGGAGGAAACCCTAAACAACCCCCGAAGGTCGCCGTGGGTGGCACCAACACCTGCCACGGGACCAATGTGACTCGTAGGATCTGACCGCGCAACTGCGGGACTCCCAGTTTGAGAATACAATGGTAATTTGAATATTTCAAGACTTAGGCTTGAAAACATGGCTTTAGTTTGTGAATACCCGAAACAGCACCCAAACGGCCCCGTGGGTGGCACCAACACCTCCCACGGGATCAATGTGACTCGTAGGAACTGACCGCATAGCCGCGGGACTCCAAGTTTGAAAATATGATAGTACTTTTGAATATTTCAAGACTTAGGCTTAAAAACATGGTTTTAGAGGGTGAAAACCCGAAACAGCCCCTGAACGGTCCCGTGGGTGGCACCAACACCTCCTACGGGACCAATGTGACTCATAGGAACTGACCGCGCAGCCCCGGGACTCCCAGTTTGAGAATACGATGATAAGTTGAATATTTCTACACTTAGGCTAAAAAACATGGCTTCAGAGGGTGAAAACCCGAAACAACCCCCGAACGGCCGCGTGGGTGGCACCAACACCTCCCACGGGACCAATGTGACTCGTAGGAACTGACCGTGCAGCCGCGGGACTTCTGGTTTGAGAATACGATGGTAATTCGATTATTTTTAGACTTAGGCTTAAAAACATGGCTTTAGACGGTAAAAACCCAAAATAGCACCCGAACGAACCCCGTGCATGGCACCAACACCTCCCACGGGACCAATGTGACTCGTAGGAACTGACCGCGTTGCTGCGGAACTCTTGGTTTGAGAATACAGTGGTGATTTTAATATTTCTAGACTTAAGCTTAAAAATATGGCTTTAGAGGCTGAAAACCCAAAACAACACCCGAGCGGCCCCGTGGGTGGCACCAGCAGCTCCCACGGGACCAATGTGACTCGTAGGAACTGACCGCATAGCCGCGGGACTCCTGATTCGAGAATACGATAGTAATTTGAATATTTCTAGACTTAGACATAAAAACAAGGCTTTAGAGGGTAAAAACCCAAAACGGCCCCCGAACGGTCCCATGGGTGTCACCAACACCTCCTACGGAACCAATGTGACTCATAGGAACTGACTGCCCAGCACCGGGACTCCCGGTTTGTGAATGCCACGGTAATTTGAATATTTGTACACATAGGCTTTAAAACATGGCTTTAGAGGGTGAAAACCCAAAACATCCCCCAAACAGCCCCATGGGTGGCACCAACACCTCCCACGGGACGAATGTGATTCGTAGGAACTGACCACGCAGCCCCGGGACTCCCGGTTTCAGAAATCGAAGGTAATTTGAATATTTCTACACTTAGACTTAAAAACATGGCTTTAGAGGGTAAAAACCCCAAACGACCCCCGAACGGCCGCGTGGGTGGCACTAACACCTCCCACAGGACCAATGTGACTCGTAGGAACTGACCGTGCAACCGCGGTACTCCCGGTTTGAGAATACGATGGTAATTTGAATATTTCTAGACTTAGGCTTAAAAACATGGCCTTAGAGGGTGAAAACTCGAAACAGCACCCGAACGGCCCCCATGGGTGGCACCAACACCTCCCACGGGACCAATTTGACTCGTAGGAACTAACTGCGTAGCCGCGGGACTCTTGGTTTGAGAATACGATGATATTTTGAATATTTCTAGACTTAGGCTTAAAAACATGGCTTTGGAGGATTAAAACCCGAAATAGCTCCCGAACGACACCGTGGGTGGCACCAACACCTCCCACGGGACCAATGTGACTTGTAGGAACTGATCGTGCAACCCCGGGACTCCCGATTTAAGAATACGATGGTAATTGGAATATTTCTAGACTTAGGCTTAAAAACATGGCTTTAGAGGGTGAAAACCCGAAACAGCCCCTAAACTGCCGCGTGGGTGGCACCAACACCTCCCACGGGACGAATGTAACTCGTAGGAACTAACCGCGCAGCCGCGGGACTCCGGGTTTGAGAATATGACAATAATTTGTATATTTCTAGACTTAGGCTTAAAAACATGGCTTTAGAGGGGGAAAACCCGAAATAGCCCCCGAAGGGCCCCGTGGGTGACACCAACACCTTCCACGGGACCAATGTGACTCGTAGGAACTGACTACGCAGCCGCGGGACCCCCAATTTGAGAATATGACGGTAATTTGAATATTTATAGACTTAATCTAAAAACATGGCGTTAGTGGCTGAAAAAGAGAAACAACCCCCGAACGGCCCCGTGGGTGGCACCAGCACCACCCACGGGGCAAATGTGATTTGTAGGAAGTTATCGCGCAGCTCCAGGACTCCCGGTTTGAGAATACAATGGTAAATTGAATATTTCTAGACTTAGGATTAAAAACATGGCTTTAGAGGGTGAAAACTCGAAACAGCCCCCGAACGGACCCGTGGGTGGCACCAAGACTTCCCACGGGACCAATGTGACTCATAGGAACTGACCGTGCTGCCTCGGGACTCCTGGTTTGATAATACGATAGTTATTTGATTATTTTTACACTTAGTCTTAAAAACATGGCTTACAGGGTGCAAACCCTTAAAAGCACCCGAACGGCCCCGTGGGTGGGACCAACACCTCCCACGGGACCAATGTGACTCGTAGGAACTGACCGCGCAACTGCGGGACTCCCAGTTTGAGAATACGATGATAATTTGAATATTTATAGGCCTAGGATTAAAAACATGGCCTTAGAGGGTTAAAACTCAGAACAACCCCGAACAGCCCCGGGGGTGGCACCAACAACTCCCACGGGACCAATGTGACTCATAGGAACTAACCGCGTAGTTCTGGGACTCCCGATTTGAGAATATTATAGTAATTTGAATATTTCTACACTTAGTCTTAAAAACATGGCTTTAGAGGATGAAAATCCCAAACCGCACCTGAACGGCCCCGTGGGTGGCACCAACACCTCCCACGAGACCAATGTGACTCGTAGGAACCGATCGCACAGCCGGAGTACTCCCGGTTTGATAATATGACAGTAATTTGACTCATTCTCAGCTTAGGATTAAAAACATGGCTTTAGAGGGTGAAAACTAGAAACAGCCCCCGAACGGTCCCGTGGGTAGCACCAACACCTCCTACGGGACCAATGTGACTGATAGGAACTGACCGCGCTGCCCCGGGACTCTCAGTTTGAGAATACGACGGTAATTTGAATATTTCTAGACTTAATCTTATAATCATGGCGTTAGTGGGTGAAAACCCAAAACAACCCCCGAACAGCCCGGTGGGTGGCACCAGCACCACCCAATGTGACTCGTAGGAACTGACCGCGCAACTGCGGGACTCCCGGTTCGAGAATACGATGATAATTAGAATATTTATAGAACTAGGATTAAAAACATGGCCTTAGAGGGTGAAAACTCGAAACAGCCCCCGAACGGCCCCATGGGTGGCACCAACACCTCCCACGGGACCAAAGTGACTCATAGGAACTGACCGTGCAGCCCCGGGACTCCCGGTTTCAAAATATAATAGTAATTTGAATATTTCTATACATAGGCTTAAGAACATTTCTTTAGAGGGTGAAAAACCTAAACAACCCCCGAACGGCCTCGTGGGTGGCACCAACACCTCCGACGGGACCAATGTTACTCATAGGAACTCACCGCGCAACTGCGGGACTCCCGATTTGAGAATACAACGGTAAATTGAATATTTCTAGACCTAGGATTAAAAACATGGCTTTAGAGGGTGAAAACTCAAAACAGCCCCCGAACGGCCCCGTGGGTGGCACCAACACCTCCCACGGGACCAATGTGACTCATAGGATCTGATCGCGCACCCCCGGGACTCCCGGTTTGAGAAGATGATAGTAATTTGAATACTTCTACACTTAGGCTTAAAAACATGGCTTTAGAGGGTGAAAACCCCAAACAACACCAAAACGGTCCCGTGGGTGGCACCAACACCTCCCACGGGACCAATGTGACTCGTAGGAACTGACCGCACAGCCGCGGGACTCCCGGTTTGAGAATATGATAGTAATTGGAATATTTCTGGACTTAGACTTAGAAACATGGCTTTAGAGGGTGAAAACTCAAAACAACCCCCGAACGGTCCCGTGGGTGGCACCAACACCTCCTACGGGACCAATGTGTCTCATGGGAACTGATCGCGCAGCCCCGGGACTCCCAGTTTGAGAATATGATGGTAATTTGAATATTTCTACACTTAGGCTTAAAAACCATGGCTTTAGGGGGTGAAAACCCGAAACAACCCCCGAACGGCCTCGTGGGTCGCACGAACACCTTCCACGGGACTATGTGACTCGTAGGAACTGACCGCATAGCCGCGGGACTCGCGATTTGAGAATACGACAGTAATTTGACTATTTCTAGACTTAGGAAAAAAACATGGCTTTAGAGGATGAAAACCCGAAATGGCCCCCGAACGGTCCCGTGGGTGTCACCAACACCTCCTACGGGGGCAATGCGACTCATAGGAACTGACCGCGTAGCCCCAGGACTCCCGGTTTGTGAATACCCCGATAATTTGAATATTTGTACACATAGGCTTAAAAACATGGCTTTAGAGGGTGAAAACCCAAAACATCCCCCAAACGGCCCCATGGGTGGCACCAACACCTCCCACGGGACCAATGTGACTCGTAGGAACTGACCACGCAGCCCCGGGACTCCCAGTTTGAGAATTCGATGGTAATTCGAATATTTCTACACTTAGAATTAAAAACATGGCTTTAGAGGGTGAAAACCCGAAACAACCCCCGAACGGCCTCGTGGGTGGCACCAACACCTCCCACAGGACCAATGTGACTCGTAAGAACTGACCGTGCAACCGCGGCACTCCCGGTTTGAGAATACGATGGTAATTTGAATATTTCTAGACTTAGGCATAAAAACATCACTTTAGAGGGTGAAAACTCAAAACAGCACCGGAACAACCCCGTGGGTGGCACCAACACCTCCCACGGGACCAATGTGACTTGTAGGAACTAACTGCCCAGCCGCGGGACTCTTGGTTTGAGAATAACCAACGTGACTCATAGGAACTGATTGCGCAGTCGTGAGACTCTCGCTTTCAGAATACGATGGTAATTTCCATATTTCTAGACTTCATCTTAAAAACATGGCATCAGTGGGTGAAAACCCGAAACACCCCCGAATGGCCCCGTGTGTGGCACCAACACCTCCTACGGGAACAGTGCCACTCGTAGGAAGTTATCACACATCTCCGGGACTCTCGGTTTGAGAATACAACGGTAATTTTAATATTTCTAGACCTAGGGTTAAAAACATGGCTTTAGAGGATGAAAACCTGAAGCAGCCCCCGAACGGCCCCGTGGGTGACACCAACACCTCCCACGGGACCAATGTGACTTGTAGGAACTAACCGAGCATCCCCGGGTCTCCCGGATTGTGGATATTACAGTAATATGAATATTTCTACACTTAGGCTTAAAAACATGGCTTTAGAGGGTGAAAACACAAAACGCCCCCCGAACGGCCCCGTGGGTGGCACCAACACCTCCCACGAGACCAATGTGACTCGTAGGAACTGACCATGCAGCCGCAGGACTCCCGGTTTGGGAATATGACGATAATTTTCATATTCCTAGAGTTAGGCTTAAAAAAATGGCTTTAGAGGGTGAAAACTCGAAACAGCCCACGAACGGCCCCATGGGTGGCATCAACACCTCTCACGGGACCAATGTGTCTCATAGGAATTGAATGCGCAGTCGTGGGACTCCTGATTTGAGAATACGACGGTAATTTGAATATTTTTAGACTTTATCTTAAAAACATGGCGTCAGTGAGTGAAAACTCGAAACAGCCCCCGAACGGCCTCGTGGGTGGCACCAGCACCTCCCACGGGACCAATGTGACTCGTAGGAAGTGACCGCGCAGCTCCAAGACTCCCGTTTTGAGAAAATGATGGTAATTTGAATATTTCTACACTTAGAATTAAAAACATGGCTTTAGAGGGTGAAAACTCGAAAGAACCCCCGAACGGCCTCATGGGTGGCACCAACACCTCCCATTGGACCAATGTGACTCGTAAGAACAGCGGGACTCCCGATTTGAGAATACGATGGTAATTTGAATATTTATAGGCCTAGGATTAAGAACATGGCTTTAGAGGGTGAAAACTCGAAACAGCCCCCGAACGGCCCCGTGGGTGGCACCAACACCTCCCACGGGACCAATGTGACTCATAGGAACTGACCGCACAGCCCCGGGACTCCCAATTTGAGAATACGTTAGTTATTTGAATATTTCTACACTTCGGCTTAAAAACATGGCTTTAGAGGGTGAAAACCCCAAACAGCACCCGAACGGCTCCGTGGGTGGCACCTACACCTCCCACGGGACCAATCTGACTCGTAGGAAGTGACCGCGGTGCCCCGGGACTCTTGATTTCAGAATATGATGGTAATTTAAATACTTCTACACTTCGGCTTAAAAACATGGATTTAGAGGGTGAAAACCCCCTAACAGCACCCGAACGGCCCCGTGGGTGGCACCAACACCTCCCACGGGACCAATGTGACTCGTAGGAACTGATCACACAGCTGCGGGACTCCCGGTTTCAGAAGACATAGTAATTTGAATATTTCTAGACTTATGCTTAAAAACATGGCTTTAGAGGGTGAAAACCAAAAATAGCTCCCGAACGGTCCCGTAGGTGGCACCAACACCTCCTACGGGACCAATATGACTCATAGGAACTGACCTTGCGGCCCCGGGACTCCCGGTTTGAGAATATGACGATAATTTGAATATTTCTAGACTAAATCTTAAAAACTTGGTGTTAGTGGGTGAAAACCCGAAACAGCCCCCGAACGGCCTCGTGGGTGGCACCAGCACCACCCACGGGGTCCATGTGACTCGTAGGAAGTGACCGCGCAGCTCTGGGAATCCTGGTTTGAGAATACGATGGTAATTTGACTATTTCTAGACTTAGGATTAAAAACATGTCTTTAGAGGGTGAAAACTCGAGATAGCCCCCGAACGGCTCTGTAAGTGGCACCAAAATCTCCCACGGGACCAATGTGACTCATAGAAACTGACCGCGCAGCCCCGGGATTCCCGGTTTGAGAATAAAATAGTAATGTGAATATTTCTACACTTAGGCTTAAAAATATGGCTTCAGAGGGTGAAAACCCTAAACAACCCCCGAACGGCCTCGTGGGTGGCACCAACACCTCCCACGGGACCAATATGACTCGTAGGATCTGACCGCGCAACTCCGGGACTCCCAGTTTGAGAATACAATGGTAATTTGAATATTTCAAGACTTAGGCTTGAAAACATGGCTTTAGAGGGTGAATACCGGAAACAGCACCCAAACGGCCCCATGGGTGGCACCAACACCTCCCACGGGATCAATGTGACTCGTAGGAACTGACCGCATAGCCGCGGGACTCCAAGTTTGAAAATATGATAGTACTTTTGAATATTTCAAGACTTAGGCTTAAAAACATGGTTTTAGAGGGTGAAAACCCGAAACAGCCCCTGAACGGTCCCGTGGGTGGCACCAACACCTCCTACGGGACCAATGTGACTCATAGGAACTGACCGCGCATCCCCGGGACTCCCAGTTTGAGAATACGATGATAATTTGAATATTTCTGCACTTAGGCTAAAAAACATGGCTTCAGAGGGTGAAAACCCGAAACAACCCCCGAACGGCCGCGTGGGTGGCACCAACACCTCCCACAGGACCAATGTGACTCGTAGGAACTGACTGTGCAGCCGCAGGACTTCTGGTTTGAGAATACGATGGTAATTCGATTATTTTTAGACTTAGGCTTAAAAACATGGCTTTAGACGGTTAAAACCCAAAATAGCACCCGAACGAACCCCGTGCATGACACCAACACCTCCCACGGGACCAATGTGACTCGTAGGAACTGATCGCGTTGCTGCGGAACTCTTGGTTTGAGAATACAGTGGTGATTTTAATATTTCTAGACTTAGGCTTAAAAACATGGCTTTAGAGGGTGAAAACCCAAAACATCCCCCAAACGGCCCCATGGGTGGCACCAACACCTCCCACGGGACCAATGTGACTCGTAGGAACTGACCACGCAGCCCCGGGACTCCCAGTTTGAGAATTCGATGGTAATTCGAATATTTATACACTTAGAATTAAAAACATGGCTTTAGAGGGTGAAAACCCGAAACAACCCCCGAACGGCCTCGTGGGTGGCACCAACACCTCCCACGGGACCAATGTGACTCGTAAGAACTGACCGTGCAACCGCGGCACTCCCGGTTTGAGAATACGATGGTAATTTGAATATTTCTAGACTTAGGCATAAAAACATCACTTTAGAGGGTGAAAACTCAAAACAGCACCGGAACAACCCCGTGGGTGGCACCAACACCTCCCACGGGACCAATGTGACTTGTAGGAACTAACTGCGCAGCCGCGGGACTCTTGGTTTGAGAATAACCAGCGTGACTCATAGGAACTGATTGCGCAGTCGTGAGACTCTCGCTTTCAGAATACGATGGTAATTTCCATATTTCTAGACTTCATCTTAAAAACATGGCATCAGTGGGTGAAAACCCGAAACACCCCCGAATGGCCCCGTGTGTGTCACCAACACCTCCTACGGGAACAGTGCCACTCGTAGGAAGTTATCACACATCTCCGGGACTCTCGGTTTGAGAATACAACGGTAATTTTAATATTTCTAGATCTAGGGTTAAAAACATGGCTTTAGAGGATGAAAACCCGAAGCAGCCCCCGAACGGCCCCGTGGGTGACACCAACACCTCCCACGGGACCAATGTGACTTGTAGGAACTAACCGAGCATCCCCGGGTCTCTCGGATTGTGGATATTACAGTAATATGAATATTTCTACACTTAGGCTTAAAAACATGGCTTTAGAGGGTGAAAACACAAAACGCCCCCCGAACGGCCCCGTGGGTGGCACCAACACCTCCCACGAGACCAATGTGACTCGTAGGAACTGACCATGCAGCCACGGGACTCCCGGTTTGGGAATATGACGATAATTTTCATATTTCTAGAGTTAGGCTTAAAAAAATGGCTTTAGAGGGTGAAAACTCGAAACAGCCCACGAACGGCCCCATGGGTGGCATCAACACCTCCCACGGGACCAATGTGTCTCATAGGAATTGAATGCGCAGTCGTGGGACTCCTGATTTGAGAATACGATGGTAATTTGAATATTTTTAGACTTTATCTTAAAAACATGGCGTCAGTGAGTGAAAACTCGAAACAGCCCCCGAACGGCCTCGTGGGTGGCACCAGCACCTCCCACGGGACCAATGTGACTCGTAGGAAGTGACCGCGCAGCTCCAAGACTCCCATTTTGAGAAAATGATGGTAATTTGAATATTTCTACACTTAGAATTAAAAACATGGCTTTAGAGGGTGAAAACCCGAAAGAACCCCCGAACGGCCTCATGGGTGGCACCAACACCTCCCATTGGACCAATGTGACTCGTAAGAACAGCGGGACTCCCGATTTGAGAATACGATGGTAATTTGAATATTTATAGGCCTAGGATTAAGAACATGGCTTTAGAGGGTGAAAACTCGAAACAGCCCCCGAACGGCCCCGTGGGTGGCACCAACACCTCCCACGGGACCAATGTGACTCATAGGAACTGACCGCACAGCCCCGGGACTCCCAGTTTGAGAATACGTTAGTTATTTGAATATTTCTACACTTCGGCTTAAAAACATGGCTTTAGAGGGTGAAAACCCCAAACAGCACCCGAACGGCTCCGTGGGTGGCACCTACACCTCCCACGGGACCAATCTGACTCGTAGGAAGTGATCGCGGTGCCCCGGGACTCTCGATTTCAGAATATGATGGTAATTTAAATATTTCTACACTTCGGCTTAAAAACATGGATTTAGAGGGTGAAAACCCTCTAACAGCACCCGAACGGCCCCGTG
The DNA here is from genome assembly GCA_949130495.1 of Sambucus nigra. Lineage (NCBI taxonomy): Eukaryota > Viridiplantae > Streptophyta > Magnoliopsida > Dipsacales > Adoxaceae > Sambucus > Sambucus nigra. Next base: position 5,717 of record CASBWL010000398.1, on the reverse strand, counting down.
GGTGGCACCAACACCTCCCACGGGACCAATGTGACTCGTAGGAACTGATCACACAGCTACGGGACTCCCGGTTTCAGAAGACATAGTAATTTGAATATTTCTAGACTTATGCTTAAAAACATGGCTTTAGAGGGTGAAAACCAAAAATAGCTCCCGAACGGTCCCGTAGGTGGCACCAACACCTCCTACGGGACCAATATGACTCATAGGAACTGACCTTGCGGCCCCGGGACTCCCGGTTTGAGAATATGACGATAATTTGAATATTTCTAGACTAAATCTTAAAAACTTGGTGTTAGTGGGTGAAAACCCGAAACAGCCCCCGAACGGCCTCGTGGGTGGCACCAGCACCACCCACGGGGTCCATGTGACTCGTAGGAAGTGACCGCGCAGCTCTGGGAATCCCGGTTTGAGAATACGATGGTAATTTGACTATTTCTAGACTTAGGATTAAAAACATGTCTTTAGAGGGTGAAAACTCGAAATAGCCCCCGAACGGCTCTGTAAGTGGCACCAGGATCTCCCACGGGACCAATGTGACTCATAGGAACTGACCGCGCAGCCCCGGGACTCCCGGTTTGAGAATACAATAGTAATTTGAATATTTCTACACTTAGGCTTAAAAATATGGCTTCAGAGGGTGAAAACCCTAAACAACCCCCGAACGGCCTCGTGGGTGGCACCAACACCTCCCACGGGACCAATATGACTCGTAGGATCTGACCGCGCAACTGCGGGACTCCCAGTTTGAGAATACAATGGTAATTTGAATATTTCAAGACTTAGGCTTGAAAACATGGCTTTAGAGGGTGAATACCCGAAACAGCACTCAAACGGCCCCGTGGGTGGCACCAACACCTCCCACGGGATCAATGTGACTCGTAGGAACTGACCGCATAGCCGCGGGACTCCAAGTTTGAAAATATGATAGAACTTTTGAATATTTCAATACTTAGGCTTAAAAACATGGTTTTAGAGGATGAAAACCCGAAACAGCCCCTGAACGGTCCCGTGGGTGGCACCAACACCTCCTACGGGACCAATGTGACTCATAGGAACTGACCGCGCATCCCCGGGACTCCCAGTTTGAGAATACGATGATAATTTGAATATTTCTACACTTAGGCTAAAAAACATGGCTTCAGAGGGTGAAAACCCGAAACAACCCCCGAACGGCCGCGTGGGTGGCACCAACACCTCCCACAGGACCAATGTGACTCGTAGGAACTGACTGTGCAACCGCGGGACTTCTGGTTTGAGAATACGATGGTAATTCGATTATTTTTAGACTTAGGCTTAAAAACATGGCTTTAGATGGTTAAAACCCAAAATAGCACCCGAACGAACCCCGTGCATGGCACCAACACCTCCCACGGGACCAATGTGACTCGTAGGAACTGACCGCGTTGTTGCGGAACTCTTGGTTTGAGAATATAGTGGTGATTTTAATATTTCTAGACTTAGGCTTAAAAATATGGCTTTAGAGGCTGAAAACCGAAAACAACACCCGAGCAGCCCCGTGGGTGGCACCAGCAGCTCCCACGGGACCAATGTGACTCGTAGGAACTGACCGCATAGCCGCGGGACTCCTGATTCGAGAATACGATAGTAATTTGAATATTTCTAGACTTAGACATAAAAATAAGCCTTTAGAGGGTAAAAACCCAAAACGGCCCCCGAACGGTCCCATGGGTGTCACCAACACCTCCTACGGGACCAATGTGACTCATAGGAACTGACCGCGCAGCACCGGGACTCCCGATTTGTGAATGCCATGGTAATTTGAATATTTGTACACATAGGCTTTAAAACATGGCTTTAGAGGGTGAAAACCCAAAACATCCCCCAAACAGCCCCATGGGTGGCACCAACACCTCCCACGGGACGAATGTGATTCGTAGGAACTGACCACGCAGCCCCGGGACTCCCGGTTTGAGAAATCGAAGGTAATTTGAATATTTCTACACTTAGACTTAAAAACATGGCTTTAGAGGGTAAAAACCCCAAACAACCCCCGAACGGCCGCGTGGGTGGCACTAACACCTCCCACAGGACCAATGTGACTCGTAGGAACTGACCATGCAACCGCGGTACTCCCGGTTTGAGAATACGATGGTAATTTGAATATTTCTAGAGTTAGGCTTAAAAACATGGCCTTAGAGGGTGAAAACTCGAAACAGCACCCGAACGGCCCCCATGGGTGGCACCAACACCTCCCACGGGACCAATTTGACTCGTAGGAACTAACTGCGTAGCCGCGGGACTCTTGGTTTGAGAATACGATGATATTTTGAATATTTCTAGACTTAGGCTTAAAAACATGGCTTTGGAGGGTTAAAACCCGAAATAGCTCCCGAACGACACCGTGGGTGGCACCAACACCTCCCACGGGACCAATGTGACTTGTAGGAACTGATCGCGTAACCCTGGGACTCCCGATTTAAGAATACGATGGTAATTGGAATATTTCTAGACTTAGGCTTAAAAACATGGCTTTAGAGGGTGAAAACCCGAAACAGCCCCCAAACTGCCGCGTGGGTGGCACCAACACCTCCCACGGGACGAATGTAACTCGTAGGAACTAACCGCGCAGCCGCGGGACTCCGGGTTTGAGAATATGACAATAATTTGTATATTTCTAGACTTAGGCTTAAAAACATGGCTTTAGAGGGTGAAAACCCGAAATAGCCCCCGAAGGGCCCCGTGGGTGACACCAACACCTCCCACGGGACCAATGTGACTCGTAGGAACTGACCGTGCTGCCTCGGGACTCCTGGTTTGATAATACGATAGTTATTTGATTATTTTTACACTTAGTCTTAAAAACATGGCTTAGAGGGTGCAAACCCTTAAAAACACCCGAACGGCCCCGTGGGTGGGACCAACACCTCCCACGGAACCAATGTGACTCGTAGGAACTGACCGCGCAACTGCGGGACTCCCACTTTGAGAATACGATGATAATTTGAATATTTATAGGCCTAGGATTAAAAACATGGCCATAGAGGGTTAAAACTCAGAACAACCCCCGAACAGCCCCGGGGGTGGCACCAACAACTCCCACGGGACCAATGTGACTCATAGGAACTAACCGCGTAGTTCTGGGACTCCCGATTTGAGAATATTATAGTAATTTGAATATTCTACACTTAGGCTTAAAAACATGGCTTTAGAGGGTGAAAATCCCAAACCGCACCTGAACGGCCCCGTGGGTGGCACCAACACCTCCCACGGGACCAATGTGACTCGTAGGAACCGATCGCACAGCCGGAGTACTCCCGGTTTGAGAATATGATAGTAATTTGAATCATTCTCGGCTTAGGATTAAAAACATGGCTTTAGAGGGTGAAAACTAGAAACAGCCCCCGAACGGTCCCGTGGGTAGCACCAACACCTCCTACGGGACCAATGTGACTGATAGGAACTGACCGCGCTGCCCCGGGACTCTCAGTTTGAGAATACGACAGTAATTTGAATATTTCTAGACTTAATCTTATAAACATGGCGTTAGTGGGTGAAAACCCAAAACAACCCCCGAACAACCCGGTGGGTGGCACCAGCACCACCCAATGTGACTCGTAGGAACTGACCGCGCAACTGCGGGACTCCCGGTTCGAGAATACGATGATAATTAGAATATTTATAGAACTAGGATTAAAAACATGGCCTTAGAGGGTGAAAACTCGAAACAGCCCCCGAACGGCCCCATGGGTGGCACCAACACCTCCCACGGGACCAAAGTGACTCATAGGAACTGACCGTGCAGCCCCGGGACTCCCGGTTTCAAAATATAATAGTAATTTGAATATTTCTACACTTAGGCTTAAGAACATTTCTTTAGAGGGTGAAAAACCTAAACAACCCCCGAACGGCCTCGTGGGTGGCACCAACACCTCCGACGGGACCAATGTTACTCATAGGAACTCACCGCGCAACTGCGGAACTCCCGATTTGAGAATACAACGGTAAATTGAATATTTCTAGACCTAGGATTAAAAACATGGCTTTAGAGGGTGAAAACTCAAAACAACCCCCGAACGGCCCCGTGGGTGGCACTAACACCTCCCACGGGACCAATGTGACTCATAGGATCTGATTGCGCACCCCCGGGACTCCCGGTTTGAGAATATGATAGTAATTTGAATACTTCTACACTTAGGCTTAAAAACATGGCTTTAGAGGGTGAAAACCCCAAACAACACCAAAACGGTCCCGTGGGTGGCACCAACACCTCCCACGGGACCAATGTGACTCGTAGGAACTGAGCGCACAGCCGCGGGACTCCCGGTTTGAGAATATGATAGTAATTGGAATATTTCTGGACTTAGACTTAGAAACATGGCTTTAGAGGGTGAAAACTCAAAACAACCCCCGAACGGTCCCGTGGGTGGCACCAACACCTCCTACGGGACCAATGTGTCTCATGGGAACTGATCGCGCAGCCCCGGGACTCCCAGTTTGAGAATATGATGGTAATTTGAATATTTCTACACTTAGGCTTAAAAACATGGCTTTAGGGGGTGAAAACCCGAAACAACCCCCGAACGGCCTCGTGGGTCGCACGAACACCTTCCACGGGACTATGTGACTCGTAGGAACTGACCGCATAGCCGCGGGACTCGCGGTTTGAGAATACGACAGTAATTTGACTATTTCTAGACTTAGGAAAAAAACATGGCTTTAGAGGATGAAAACCCGAAATGGCCCCCGAACGGTCCCGTGGGTGTCACCAACACCTCCTACGGGGGCAATGCGACTCATAGGAACTGACCGCGTAGCCCCAGGACTCCCGGTTTCTGAATACCCCGATAATTTGAATACTTGTACACATAGGCTTAAAAACATGGCTTTAGAGGGTGAAAACCCAAAACATCCCCCAAACGGCCCCATGGGTGGCACCAACACCTCCCACGGGACCAATGTGACTCGTAGGAACTGACCACGCAGCCCCGGGACTCCCAGTTTGAGAATTCGATGGTAATTCGAATATTTCTACACTTAGAATTAAAAACATGGCTTTAGAGGGTGAAAACCCGAAACAACCCCCGAACGGCCTCGTGGGTGGCACCAACACCTCCCACAGGACCAATGTGACTCGTAAGAACTGACCGTGCAACCGCGGCACTCCCGGTTTGAGAATACGATGGTAATTTGAATATTTCTAGACTTAGGCATAAAAACATCACTTTAGAGGGTGAAAACTCAAAACAGCACCGGAACAACCCCGTGGGTGGCACCAACACCTCCCACGGGACCAATGTGACTTGTAGGAACTAACTGCGCAGCCGCGGGACTCTTGGTTTGAGAATAACCAATGTGACTCATAGGAACTGATTGCGCAGTCGTGAGACTCTCGCTTTCAGAATACGATGGTAATTTCCATATTTCTAGACTTCATCTTAAAAACATGGCATCAGTGGGTGAAAACCCGAAACACCCCCGAATGACCCCGTGGGTGGCACCAACACCTCCTACGGGAACAGTGCCACTCGTAGGAAGTTATCACACATCTCCGGGACTCTCGGTTTGAGAATACAACGGTAATTTTAATATTTCTAAACCTAGGGTTAAAAACATGGCTTTAGAGGATGAAAACCCGAAGCAGCCCCCGAACGGCCCCGTGGGTGGCACCAACACCTCCCACGGGACCAATGTGACTTGTAGGAACTAACCGAGCATCCCCGGGTCTCCCGGATTGTGGATATTACAGTAATTTG